>CM053588.1:49159610-49180377 GCA_028646515.1 Pseudochirops corinnae
AGCCCTTAGAACAGAGAATGTCAGAGCTGGGAGGGCCCTTAGAACATAAGACTTCAGAGCTGGGAGGGTCCTTAGAACACAAGATGTCAGAGCTGGGAGGGCCCTTAGAACAGAGAATGTCAGACCTGGGAGAGCCCTTAGAACAGAGAATGTCAGAGCTGGGAGGGCCCTTAGAACACAGGATGTCAGAGCTGGGAGGGCCCTTAGAACACAGGATGTCAGAGCTGGGAGGGCCCTTAGAACACAGGATGTCAGAACTGGGAGGGCCCTTAGAACACAGGATGTCAGAGCTGGGAGGGGTTCTTAGGACATAACATTTCAGAGGGATAATAGGATGTCACAGCAGGGAGGAATCATAGAATAGACCGTCAAAACGGTCAAAACATTAGAACATAGAATACTAGAACTTGGAGGGATCTTAGAACATGGAATATCAGAGCTAGAAAGAACCTTAACAGCGGTTCTCAATCTTTGGGTTATGTTCAATTTGTAACAATGAAAATACATCCTGTATATCAGATATTTACATTATGATTCATAACAGTAGCAAAACGACGGTTATGAAGTAGCAACGAAAATAATTTTATGGTTGGGGGTCACCACAACACAAGGAACTGTATTAAAGGGTCATGGCATTAGGGAGGTTGAGAACCACTGCCTTAGAAGAACCAAGAATATCACGAACTGAAAAAAGTCTAAGAACACAGAGTTGAGAACATAGTGCCAGAGCTGGAAGGGATTTGGAGATCATCAAATCCAGTCTCTTCATTTTAGAGACAAGTAAATGGAGGTCTGGTATGTGAGAAGTAATTTTGCTAAGGACAGTTAGGGTCTTCTGACACTCTGCCCATCTCCCATGACAGCTCTCTAAGCGTAGGAGACAAGAGAACTACCTTGAAGACAAGAGGGGAGAGGAGTAGGGATAGATCCAGGAGTCCTGGCGACACACCCAGTCTCTATTTCCTTTCCCAGGATTCTTCGCAAGTGCCTCACCTGGCCCATTTCCAGTACAATCCCCACGCCTGTACTGCACCCTGCTTTCTCGCCTCTGCGTACAGTAGGCTCCCACAAGAAAGATGCTGTATCCCTCTTGGAGAATGCAAGCTCCTTGAGGGTAGGGGCTGTTCTGTTTCTATCTCTGTATCTCCAGTATCCAGCCTGGCACCTGACACACAGTGGGGATTCAGTAAAAGGGCCCAGAAGACTGCTGAACTAAAATGACCACGGCCAGTTTTGGGCAGATCAATTCTTCCTTTCTGCAGAAATAATACTTTTCCTGTAGACTAACACCCCCCACCTTCCATTCCGTACCACAGCTGCTCTGCAGAAGCTAGTCCCTGCCCCTTTGCTCTGGAAGGGAAGGCATATTTAGGGCATTCTCAGCTGGTTATCTCCCAAAAGGCACTTGGGAAACAGACACTGCTCACAAGAGGCCTCTCTCCCTGGTTTTCATGACCCTTCCCTGCAGCTGTGCTGGGCTTGTGAGCAGGGGCCAACAAGGGCACACCACCAGGGGGTGGGGACACAGGTTTGCTAAAATGTTCAGAGGCCTCCTGCTTATCAGGCAGGCAAACTCCACCCAGGCTAGGGCTGGGCATCTGACAATAGCAGCTGTTCTGGAAAAGCCTGGGGGCTTCAGCAAGGGGACCCTGCCCGCCTGTGGAGATAGGACACTTTGTACACTGCTGTTACAGACAGGATGCTGGCAGTTGGAGTAGCCCAACAGTTATAGAGCTAAGGACACAGGATGTCAGAGCTGGGAGGGCCCTTAGAACCTAGAATGTCAGGGCTGGGAGGACCCTTAGGACAAAGAATGTCAGAGCTGGGAGGGGCCCTTAGGACACAGAATGTCAAACAGAGCAAAGAGGGCACTAAAAGACCTGTCTAGACTAAAACCCACACCCACCATAGTACAGAGGAGGAATCTGAGGTTTGTGGAGGTTGAAGGAAGTGACCCAAGGAGCAGCTGATTTTATTCCTGGACATCCAGCCTTCTGCTCCTGCTGAGTGATTTCCTGGGTGAGCTATTTGGAGAGAGTCAGGGAGGAATGTGGGCATGGCGCCAACCTGTTGTAAATCAGCCACTCCCTTGGACTCTCTAACTGTGCCTCTATTTGGCAGACAGAGCAGGGTTGTGTAGATACTTCTGGTCATCAGCAAGCATGTGCAAGAGAAAGAACACTGGACTTGGAGACAAGGACCTGGGTCTGAATCTTGATTCTGCTTCCTGCCCTCTGGGTGTCCCTTCTCCCTCCCTGGATGTGTTTCCTCATCTTATAAAATAAAGTCCCTTTTTGGCAGTGAGTGCTGTAATCCCGAGTGGAAGAGCAGGGGCAAGGTTTCTACAAAGTCGATTTCACCTCCCAAATCAGTCATGTGAAGGGGCCTTGGAGAAGGGCAGAGAATTTGTCACTGAAGCTGGGGTACATCTCCAAGGTCTTAGATATTTGGAGAGGAGAGACAGAAACAGAGAAAGGGCTCTTCAGGGGGCCCCCAGGACTAAGGGGGTGGTCAGAGGAGCTGCTGAGGAAGCAAAGTGTGAGCTCATCTCTATGAACAGAGCTGCTGGTGGAGGGAGGGAGGAGAGAGGATGTGGTGAAGGGTGGTGGAAGGTACTAGGACTTAGGCTGGTCTGAAAACCAGAAGTTCCGAGGTCTATTCCTCATCTGCCTCTTGGTTTCTCCAGAAGCCTCTGTCTAGAAGAGGAAATGCCAGAAATAACTAAACTACTAGAGGAGGCAATCTGGTAAGAATGAAACTGGCAGAGGTGGGCAAAGCATGTGACCTCTGAGAGCCTCAGTTTCCCTATCTGTAAAATGAGGGCACGAGACTAGATGATGTGCCACATCCCTTCTGATCCTATATTCAATGGGCTTAAAGAGCTCTCTAGGCCATTCCTCTGCCTCAGAGAAGAGCAATTCTGAAACCACCTTAAACACTCTGGGGGAAGGCAAGATGAACAAGGGGAGTGAGACCAGATGATCTCTAAAGCCAAGCTGATACTCTCATTTCTACAGTCCCTTCTTGTCCTAGAATTCTTTGCTCTAGTTCCCCCCAGCTCTGACATCCTGTGTTCTGAGGGCCCTCCCAGCTCTGATATTCTCTGTTCTAAGTTCACTTTAAGAACTAATTGGAGGGGGTTGGGGAGAGAATAAGCATTTATAGTGCCTACCATGTGCCACTGAGCATTTTACAAATACTATCTTTATATTAGTGTTCTGTGAGTCTGTGACTCTGGGACTACAAGAGTTCCATTTCATTAGAAGCTCTGGAGCAGGGCCCAAAGTGAAGGGAATATGGGCCACCTGGATCACTGAAGTCTCAGCAGCAGTCTCCTGCCAGGGCAGGCATAGGCAGCTCAAAGTCAATAAGCTTCTAATCAATTACTCTGTGGTTGCACTATAGGTTCCCAACGGTCCTGCCCACAGGGTGAATGGCCTGACAGATGTGATTAGAGAACAGAATATTTTGGAGCAGGCCACAGATGGGCCAGCGATGCCAACAGCAGGGGCTGCCAGCAGAATTGATCTTTTATGTGCCTGAAAACCATGAGATAGGGAGGGCCCTCAGGGACCAGCAGAGCTAAAGGTGGCCCAGGTGTTTATGACCAGCCAACGTCACAAGGCCACGGCTTTGTACCCTGTGTTTATAGCTCAGTGCTTTGCACTTAGTAGGTACTCAAGAATTCTTTGGAGAACTGAGTGGAGCCAGAAGTAGCCAGAGAGTCTTTAGGGAGACAGTGAAGACTGTGTAGGGGTCAGAGGCTGAGATCCTAGACGTGACCTCTTCTGGTCCTCAGTTCATCAGTAATACAAGGGGATTCTATTAGGTGAGCCAAGGCCCCTCTGGCTTTAAAATCCGTGATCCTACCATTTGGGATGGTTTGGACCTTGGTTTGAGTCTGGAATCTAACACTAGCTATGTGACTCTCTAAGTTACAGCCTTAAGCCTCTCATCTGTAAAATGGGGATAATACTATGTAACTCATGGGCAGATTATAAGGAATGACAGAATACCAGCTCCTTTCAGAAAGCCACTGTTTCATTTTTATCTTTATATGCTCAGGGCCTACCACCCGGCCCAGAGGAGGTGCTTCACATCTGGTGAATGAACTGGAAGGGCTGTGTAAAACTTTAAGCCCTACAGAAATGTGAGCTGTGAGTTGTTCTCATTAGCCCTGGGGGGCAGCTGGGTGGTACCAAAGTGCACAGAGAGCTGAGTCTGGGGTCAGGAAGACTCATCTTTCTGAGTTCAAATTCAGCCACAGACACTAACTAGCTGTGTGCCCCTCGGCAAGTCACTTAACCTTATTTGCCTCAGTTTCCTCATCTGTAAAATGAGCTGGAGAAGGAAATGGCAAAGCAATCCAGTATCTCTGCCAAGAAAACCCCAAATGGGGATACAAAGAGTCAGACACAACTGGAAACAGCTGAACAACAAAACTGGTATGCTGTGAGTCCGTGGTGGGGAAAACCACCTTGACTAGAGTTGGACTCCCCCTGAGATCTGTGGGGTCTGTGCCCAGAGTAACCTGGAGGAGACTTGGGTCTATCTCAGGCAGAAGGAGAGAAGAGCAGTAGGTCTGAGCCCATGGACACTCCACCCTAAGGTCTGGTCTGTGATTGGTAGGAGGCCCTTGGTGGCCACTGACCCCTCTCTCTGGCCTCCTTAGGCTCTCAGTGCCCTTCCTTCCCCTTTCCCCAGCCTGCTGCTGGCTAACCAAGAGCTCCCTCGCAGCCCTCTACCTCTCCACTCAGCAGAGTGACTTCTGCCAGCCCAAACGTCAGCAGGGAGCAATTGTGAAGGAAAGAATACAGTTGGTTTCCCCACAAGCCATTTCCAACACTTGCCCGCCTGAGAGCAGCAGCAAGTTCTTTTCATCCCCATGTCCTACCTCTGGCTCCAACCAATCCTGAACCTTGCTCACGAGAGGAAAGGGAATGGGAGCTGGGATGGCGGGGCTGGGGGCAGATTAGCGTGTGTGTGGGGGGGGGGGGGGGGAACAGGGAAGGACCAGAAATGCAGATAAGTTTTCCTAAGGTAGCTGAGGCACTGTATTTGACTGGTTTCAGAGATGGTTTCATTCCATGCTATTCTCCATCTCCCCAGAGAGGTGACTTGGCCACATATGGTTCACTAACTTTCTTCATGTGACTGAAAGTTGAATATCTGAGACTGTCAGAGCTGGGAGGGGCCTTAGAACAGGGAATGTCAGAGCTGGGAGGGGCCTTAGAACACAGGATGTCAGAGCTGGGAGGGCCCCTAGAACACAGAATTTTAGGGTTGGAAGGGACCTGGGTAAACCCTTTCATTTTCAAGATGAGGAAATAATGCCCAGCAAAAGGAAGTGACTTTACCAACGTCACATACAGAAACCTCTGGCAGGGTTTCCTCATTTCTTCTGGCTCTTTCTCCCCATCCCCCTCCTGCTCTAGTGAAGGGATTGGAAGCTCATTCATTTGCAAAGAGGGGGAAGGGGGAGGCATGGGGGCCCTCAGCACTGCCTGTTTAGTGGGCCAATCCATCCCTGGCCCTGCTTGGCAACAGAGCATCCGGGACTGAAGCTCAGCACCTTTATCAATTGCTGAGAGCCTGGAGACCCTGGCATCCTGCCTACATTCCTGCCCGCCTCTCTCTGAATAGCTTATCCAGGGAAAGACTCAGCAGCTGCAGAGGCCCGGATGCCCACTGACAAAATCAATCCCTTCCCCCCTGGCCCCTGTTGGAACTGCGCACATGTATCCATTCCATTCAGCCTAAGTCCCCTCCCCCAGTCCCCTCACAACTCCCCCAAACCCCAGGGAAAGCTGTGGCCCCAAACATGCTGTGTGCAATGAGGTCCCAGGGAGAAGCGTGAGTGTGTGTGTGTGTGTGTGTGTGTGAGTGTGTGTGTGTGAGTGTGAGTGTGTGAGTGTATGAGTGTGTGAGTGTGTGTGTGTGTGTGTGTGTGTGTGTTGGGGAGGGGTGGTCAGCGGCCTAGGGCTGCTTGGCCGTGGAACGCTAGTGGCTTTAGCAAGGAGATAAGGTTTTACTTCCCACCTGCTACAACCATTCTCTCCGTTGAGGCTGGGCCCCTGACTTTGTGACTCATACATATCCCGTGACTCAGAGCCTTCCCCTTCCTTCCACCAGGCCCAAGGATCAGGTTCACCTTACAGCTAGTAATGCCCTTGCAAAGCTCAGGGTTCTCCCATGCCATTTCCCAGATGGGGAAAACTGAGGCCCAGATATAGCAAGTGTTTGGGCCCCGTGGTAAGCTGTGGTCACAGGTAGACACTGGCCCATAACGTGATATCATAACTAGAGACACAAAATCATGGAATAGCAGACTGTCAGGGCTGGGAGGGCCCTTAGAACACAGGATGTCAGAGCTGGGAGGCCCTTAGAACACAGGATGTCAGAGCTGGGAGGGCCCTTAGAACACAGGACGTCAGAGCTGGGAGGCCCTTAGAGCACAGGATGTCAGAGCTGGGAGGACTTTAGAACACAGGATGTCAGAGCTGGGAGGGCCCTTAGAACACAGGATGTCAGAGCTGGGAGGCCCTTAGAACACAGGATGTCAGAGCTGGGAGGGCCCTTAGAACACAGGATGTCAGAGCTGGGAGGGGGGTTCTTAGAAGATAGAATTGAATTGGAAAGAACTTTGGAGATCACGAATCCAATTCCCTTATTACATACACAAAGAAATCGGGTTAGAGATGGAAAGTCACTTGTCCAAGGTCACAGAACTAGTTAATGGCAATTGAATCTAAGTTTCCTGGTTCCTGGTCTAGAACTCTTTCCACCATTCATTCATTCATCCATTCAACAAGAATTTATTAAGGTCCCGCTACGTTCTGAGTACAGTACTGGATGCTACAGCTATAAAGACAAAAAAGAAACAGCCCCTGGTCTTAGGGAGTAATATTCTGAGGCAGGAGGACTCCCCGGCAGTGAGCAGTTATCTATTCCTGCTCCCCTCCCCCACAGCAGGACTCATGTGGGAATTGCCCAATCACTCACCACTTCCTCCAACTCAGTTACACTGGATGAATTTTGACATCATATCTATCCCTGAATCAGTCAGGGCAGGGTATGGGGGTGGGGGAAAGTTTTTATAACTTCCTGGGGACATACTGGTGAGTCACAGAATCCTTCTCAGAGCTCAAAGGGACTTCAGGGCACAATTATTCCAACTTCTACCTATACAATAACCCCCTCTACAAGGGCACTTGCTTTGAAATCAGAAGACCTGGGTTCACATTCTGCCACAGATACTCACTAGCTGTATGACCTGGTATAGGTCACTTAATCTCTGCCTTAGTTTCCTGTAAAATGAGGGAGGTTGGTCCCTTCATAGCTCTAGAGGTATGCACCGATGATACCCTAAACAAGTTCATTACCCCTTTGCCTGAACACCTCTAAAGAGAGAGAAACTGACCACCTTTGAAAACAGTTCATTAAACTTTGGATAGCCCTTATTATCAGGAAGTTTCTATAGTTCATTTTTTTATATTAAACTGAAATTTGCTTCCATGCATCTTTCCATCATCCTTCCTCTTATCCCCCAATACTCCTAATTCTACCTTTTGGGGTCACGAGGAAAAAGTCTGATTTCTTTTCCACTAGACAGTTCATCAAATATTTGAAGAGACCTTTTAGGTCCTTCTCCAAGTGTTTTTTTTTCCAGGCTCAATATTCCCAGTTCCTTTACTTGATGCTTCTAGGACAGAACCTCTAGACCCCTTCATCCTGCTCACCTTTCTCTGGATGTGCTCCAGGTTATCAATGTCCCTACTACAATGTGGTATCCGGAATTGAACATGATACTTAGTACCAGGTCTGAGAAAGGAAGAAGAGAGTGGATGTCTCACCTTCTATGTTCTGTACATTTTGTTTTCCTATTGGTGGAGCCTGATATTAGTGGTGATTCAGATGAGTACAAGAGGGATCAGTGGAAAGGAGAACAATATCTTTCTTTAGCAGCCCCTTCAATTTTCTTCTCCCAGCTTGTTCTCCCTTCTTCTGTGGCTACCTCCCTGGATAGGTGGGGGCTGAGACAAAGGCATGGCCAGGGTAGCCACAGGCACTGGAGGTAAGGTTACCTGATGCCTTTTAAAATGTGTTCACGAGAGTATGGGTAGGTGGCACAGTGGATAGACAGACTTGGAGTCAGGAGGACTTGAGTTCAAATTTGGCCTTGGATACTTAAGAGCTGTGTGACCCTGGGCAGGTCACTTAACCCCAATGCCTCCAAAAAAAGAATAATGTGTGTGAGGAAGATTTCTGAGCCCACCGTCACTGTGAAGGAATCAATTTAAGAAAGAGCCAAAGAATAAGAAGGTGAGCTCTATATACTGCTCTGGTCAGACCCTAAAATAAAAGCCAGTAAGCAGAAAAATGGCTTTGGAGTTGAATTCCACCTTTCATGTTTTATCACATGTGTGATGCTGGGTAAAGTCACTTAACTTCTTTCCTAGTCTTGGTTTCTACATCACTCCCTGGATCCAGAGCTAGAGCTGGAAGGGTCTCAGAAGCCATAGGCCAACCCCCTTCATTTTACAGACAAGACTAAAAGAAGTTAAATGACTCGGCCAGGATCACACAGCTAGGAAGTGTCTAAGGCTGAATTTGAACTCAGATCTTCCTGACTCCAGGACCAGCACCCCCTAGCTGCCAACTTCAAGGGTTCAGTGTCAGGGCTAGGTCCAGGTGTACAGTCCCATGGGGGCTCAGGGATACCTGGTTGTGCCTCGATGTTGGGGAACCATCTGTTCTCTCATTCCAGAAGCCCCTTGTGCAGTGAGGGGACTGGCCTGTGCTGAGCAAGCAAATGGCCACATGGCCCGACTTCCTCGAACTGGGGCAGGCCCCCAAGAAACCATTTCCTCTGCCCCTTCTGCAGGAGAGTTGTGGCTTTAGAAATTCAGGCCCAGACTCGCTGGACCCTACCCTATAAGGCCTTGGGATGAGCAGAGGGGGAAGTGAAAGAGGCTTGTTTTTACTACAGGATCTAAGAGCAACCATCCCATAACCTTGGACTTCAGCTTCCTCAGCTCTAAAATGAGGAATGGACTAGATGGTCTTTAAAACGTTCCCCAGCTTGGATTATCCCATCAACTTCAGTCCAGTTCTTATAGTCTGTGTTCTAAGGTCTCTTCGAGCTCTAGCACTGTCTGTGCTAGCCTCCTTTCTAACTTCGACATTTTACATTTTGAGGCTCTTCCAGCTCTGACATCCTGTGTTCTAATGGCCCTACCAGCTCTGACACTCTGTGTTCTAGGGGCCCTCCCAGCTCTGACATTCTCAGTTCTAAGGATCCTCTGAGCTCTGACATTGTCAGTTTTAAGGCTCCTCCCAGCTCTGACATTCTGTGTTCTAAGACCCGTCTCAGCTCTGATATTCTCAGTTCTAAGGATCCTCCTACCTCTGACACTCTGTGTTCTAAGGGCCCTCCCAGTTCTGACATTCTATGATCTAAGGTTCTTCCAGCTCTGGTCTCCCATGATGCTATACATTATATAATAATAATGGAGAAGAGGACCAGACCACAAAAAACAAGCAGGAGGGAAATGAGGAAGGTACAAAGCACAGCCAGAACCACAAGTCTCCCCAGGTCAAGGAGGGAAGGCTGAAGTCAAATAAGGTTGTACATGGCAGAGGTCAAAAGAAGTGAATGCACTAAGCTCAGGAGAAAATTTCCCTCACTCATCTGAGGCCCTTCCCTTTCTTAGAGCCCACCTGGTGGGTTGGAAGAGCTCAGGCTCCCCCCCTCCCTCCACACACACCTTCCACAGACATTCCAGCAGGACTGAATTCGTTTTCTACTCCACACAAAGGTTCTTCTGGTTTTATGCTATGTCGTAGAAGGGATTTGTGGAGGTGATGGGAGATGGCCCGTGAGTAGCCATAGGCTGTTGGAGGGGTTGGTGCTGAACTACTGTGGGCCTGAGGAACTCTGATCTTTCCTCTCCCCTCCTGAGGATTCTCTCCCAGAGTTCTGCAGTTAACCTTCTACATAGTTCTGGGAAGAGTCATTGTTGTCCTCAGTCCCCACGGGCTGGTTGGGGGCCCTGCAGCTCTGACTGCTCTGATGGAGAGAGGGACACATGCAGGGAATGCCCATTATATCCCACTGCTTCCCCAAGGAAGACCTTGGGTGGGTAAAGAGAAAAGAAGGAGGCCTTGGGAAAATATGGAGAAGTCTAATGACTAGAAGGTGCTGGGCAGAAGCGGAAGACCGGGGAAAGAAGAGCACAATACAGCGGGATGAGGCTATCCCATGGAACTCAGTTGTGGACCTTCCTGGGTTCAGATCCCAACTCTGATATTGGCATTGGCTAGCTGGATGACCTTGGGCAAGTCACTTAATTTTCTGAGCCCCAGTTTCCTCAGGGACAGTGATACTTGCATTCCCCACCCCACAGGGGTACGCTGGGGAAAACCAGCTGCAAACCCCCAAAGCAGCACTATAGAACTGGGAACTATTCCTAATAAGAGGTCGTATGGGGCTGCAGAAGCTACCTGAAAGGAGCAGCTACAAATCAGTTGGTCGTCTACCGAGCGACGGCAGGGACTTCAAGAGCTTGTGAAAGGAAAGAAGGCTTGGCTAGAGGAGAGAGAAATGTGTAGAGGGGCCTAGTTGGCTGCCAAAGGCCGGGGGACAGATGTAGGGTTGGGGTGAGATAGGACAAAGTAAGGGGCTGGGACACTGGCCTCTGACTGAATGTCCAGTGACAGAATTACACACTTGCTGCTGCTGGTCTCACTTTACACCACTCAGAGCCTTATCTGAATGAGTTGAGGGACCCCAGACACACCAGGAGAGAGGCTGGTTGAGCCTCCAGCTTCCATCTTCTTCCTTCTCCTAGGCCAAGCTCATTTCTCTTATCAGAAGAGAGTTCCAAGGGAAAACCTGGATAATTTGCAAAAAGGGTAGGGAGATGGAGGAAAGCGATGTTGGGGTGAAACAGAGGGGTCAAGAGCTTTTCAAAAACTCTTTCCATCACATGATGGTCTTGTGAAATTGATCACCTCAGGAAAACTCAGGAGACAGACAGCAGGTGAGGTTGTCTGGCATGGCCCAGGGGAGGAGGAAAATTTTCCAAAGGAAGACAATCTAGGAGTTCTCTTGACTTGTTTACCCTGTACTCACAAGGCAGATCTGCCTGGGAAAGGCCCCTGTGGATCAGAGGAGAAAGAGCTGAGAGCTCCTCGGAAAAGAGAATGTCTGAGCTTAGGCGAGAAGGGGCTAGGTGGACTTGTAGAGCCGAGACTGTCAGAGATGGGAGGGAGCTCAGTCTAACTTCCTTAATGAAAACATGAGACTGAACTTCATTCAGAAGGTGTTAGACTTAGATTTCTTACCTCTAAAACTTGTTCTCATCCCATCAAATTAGGGAATAGAGGGTGTGGTGCAGGTTGAGGGCACTGGAGGAAATCTCTGTCCTGGGTGGGGTCGGTGGGCAGATTTGGAGGGTATTAGGGCTGGGACCCAAGAGCTCACTGGGCCCCATGGCATAGCAGTCTGGGCCTCAATGTCAGGAGCAGAATGGAGTTTTGTCTTCAGCAAGAGCTGGCTGGTTGCTGCTCAACAGCCTGGAGACAGCTGGTCTGGGCTGGCACAGTGGTGCCTTGTTTCCTTGAACACTAAACCTGCTTGAGCTAGAGCCCAAGATGAGCCTGTGGCTGATTCCCTAGAAGGCTCCAGCTCCAATCACTTCCTCCCCCAACTGGGGAGCCTGCAGGGCCTGTCAGTTCCACCCAGCTGGGGGTTAGGGAAGTTTCCATTCTATTGAAATGATGCCCTGTGGATGGGAGCTTTCTAGATGGGGATATAAAGGCTGGAAGTTTCCTGGGGGATGGGGGTCCATTCAGGGCCAGAACAGGAAGGGAAGGACAGAAAGGAAGGAACTTTGGAAAGATTTAGGGTAGGGTTGTGTGGCATTGGTTGTAGGACATGAAATCAGGCAAATTATCTGTAAAATATAAGGGAACATAGCATTTACAGTGGAAAGAGGACCTTGGAGTTCATCTAGACCCCCTCATCTTACAGAGAAGGCTGAGATCCAGAGACCAGTCCAAGGTCAGTGTGGGCAATACCATATGACTCAGGTCCTCTGACAACTCCAAACCCAGGGTTCTTTTTTAAGGATGTGGAATCAGACAACCAAAGGTCTGTACCACTGGGAAATGTTTCCTGAGCTGAAGGAGGACCTGAGAGAAGAGGTGGTTATGGATACAATGCATTCTAACAAAGGTCTGGGCAGAAAAAGTTTGGGAATCATTGCTCTGACCGGCAGCTAGGTGGCACAGTGGATAGAGTGCTAGACCTGGAGTGAGGAAGACACATCTTTCTGAGTTCAAATCTGGTCTCATACTTATTAGCTATATGACCTTGGGCAAGTCACTTTACCCTATTTGCCTCCATTTCCTCTTTTGTTAAATGAACTGCAGAAGGAAACAGCATACCACTCCAAAATCTTTGCCAAGAAAATCCCAAATGAGGTCATGAAGAGTCAAACACAACTGAAAAGCTCTGACCAGCTCTGCCGCTACCTCCTAACCCCAAAATTCACCCAATGGAAAACATATACACACACTCATCTTTCTAGCAGCCTGGAACCTTAAGGGCAGGGAGAGCTGGGCTCAGACACTTTAAACACAGCCAATAGCTCCTGAAGGTCATCTAGGCCTTAGTTTGTCTTGAAACTGTCTTCTGCGATTAGCGATTGAAGAGGGGGAAACCCTATCCTAGAGAGATTCTAAGACTGGAATAAGATCAAAATCTTTTCTTCTAATCAGGGGCTGAATCTAGGTTCAAAGCTATTAAAATGAAAAGGATCATGGGATCACAGGATTTGGAGCTGGAAGGGGATCTTAACAATCATCTGGTTCAGATCTTCTCACTTTACAGTCTTGCACCAGAAGGCCAATGACTTGTCCAAGGTCACAGAGCAAGTTAGTTAAAGGTAGAGCTGGGATTTGAATGGAGGTCTCTGACTTTGATCCCTTACCATCCCCAGTTTTACTGAGGAGGAAAAGGAAGCCAAGAGAGAGGAAAGATAAGTTGCCCAGGGTCAACCTGCTAGACCACATGTGGCTTTGAGGCCCTGAGCCAGGCACTTGGAGAACCAGGATTCTGAGGTCCAACCTCAATCCCAGCAGAGCCAGGTTTCCAGTGCTCCTACTATACCACACAGCCTCATCATGAAGTCATCCACAGTTACCAGGAAAGAAAAGCAGAAGAGACTGAAGTTACAAAATTGGGAAGTGAGGGTGGGGCAGTTGGGGGAAGAGCATTTGCAGAAACAGAACAGAATCCAGTCCTGCTGTTGCTATGAGTCTGGATTTCTGAGCAGTCCGGCTGCTAACTGACAGAGACAGTCTCTTGGTACTGCCCCCATCCTGATCCTGGCACAGAGACAGTGCCAACCTTACTGCAGCACCTCCTCGAGCTGACCACACTCAGAGCCTAGATTGCCTCGATTACCTTTGGGCTGCCCAAATCCCTCTCCACCCTTCCCGGGATCTAAGATCTCTGCGCCTCCCCACCCCACGATTTCTGGGCCATCAGGGTCATCCCACCATTTGGAGCCAATGTTCCTGGAAGCCGTTTGCCCTTCTCATCCCCAGGGCCCATGGAGACAGCCTCTGGCCAGGACCTCCTCAGCAAGCCTTCCTATTCCCTGGGAACTTTCTTTGGCTTTAGCTTGTTTTTCTAGAAGCCTCAGTAGCCAAGGCTTGAATAAGGGATACACGAGAAGAGGAGAAAGTTAGCTAAGAGAATAGGACAGAGCCAAAGGCAAGAGACTTGAGCCTGAAGGGACATCAGCCTTTATTTACTATCCCAAGGGAGAGGGGTCCTTGGTGTTTTCCCCAGCTAAAAACAAGGAGTAAGGATTGGGGATAGGAGTGAGGAATGAAATCCTAGAGAGGGTTTAGACTGGAGAATGGGGCCGTTTCACTCCAGGGCCCAGGAGGAAGGTTTCTATGTTTTAGGACGACAGGGACAGATGTTCCTGGAAGGGGGGGGGGGCGACGACGACAACACAGAACTGCAGATTTTGAAGGCACGGTTTGGGAAGGTGGGGATGAGAAGGAAATTGAGGAAGTCTGGGCCTCAGTTTCTCTAGCTGTAAAACAGAAGGCCTGGGCTAGATGATCCTAAGGGCACTTCAAGTTCTGAATCCTGTGATTCTAAGAAGGCCTGGGGGATGGGGGGGGGGGGGAGGCACCTGACTCCGGTACATGAGTTTAGGGGTAAAGGGATAGTGGGGCTCAGGGGACACACTCACTGCTTAAACATCTTCTCCATGTCCTTGATCTGCTTCCTGGAGAACTCCTTGAACTCGGTGTAGGGGTTAAAGACCCTCCGACTGGGGGACATGGGCTCGCCGATGCCCTGGTTGAGGTCCGCGCGCCGTTGTAGCTTGGCGCTAAGCTCGCAGTCCGCGCTGGCCAGCGGATCCCCGGGCTCGTCGGGCGCCCCGGGCCCTGCCCCGGCCGCGGCTCCATTGAGCCCGGGCTGCCGCAGCTGCTCCTGCCCCTGCTCGTGATCAGAGCCCTCGCCGCCGTCCTCTATCTGAAGCCGCCGGTTCAGCTTGGTGGCCAGCTCGTCGGTGGCCATTGTGGCCGGGGGTCTAGCCGCACCGCGCTACGCTGCTGGTCTGGGTGCTGCTGGGCTGGGCACTGCTGGGCTGCGCTACGGCTGTTGCGCTGGGCACGACTGCGCGGGCGGTGCTTGCGCGGCGCGGAGCTGCCCTCTCTGCTGCGCTGCTGGACTGGCAGCCCAGCTCCTGCCTCGGCCACTGGCTCGCTCGCTCTCCCGCTTGTTCACTCCGGCTCCCGCTCGGCTCCCTAGCCTCTTCCTCTTCCTGACACTCCCCGGCGCCAAGCACCGCCTCTTAAGGTGGGACTTGGGGCTGCGCAGCAAGCCGGCGCCCCCCGCCCCATTCCTCCCTCTACCCCGCCCCCACCGAGGTAGCTGATACGAGGCACGCCAGGAGGGATGCTTTATTTATTTAAATAGCTATCATTTATTTATTCCGTGGCCGGGCTGAGGTTTCGAGGGCGCTGACCTCCCTGCCAGGGCTTTGGTAAGGTGGCTTGGCGGCAAGGTTTTGGGTTCCAAACCTCCCTTCCCCAAATCCCTCCCATCCCTTCCCTGCCCCCCCCCCCAAGGCAAATTGGAGATACTAACCAAGCTGAGTCTGCTAAACTGGACAGGGGGGACTTGGGGTAGTGAGGGCAATGGAAGAAAGGAATAAGATTCCCCCTCCGCAGCCCCCTACCCCCATCCTCCTGAGCAGTTTCCCAGGAGATGATAAAGGAAAGGGGTACAGGATCAAGGGCTTGGACCTGAATTATCTTCCCATTACTCCCTCCATCCTTCCCCGGGATCCCCTGCAGTGAAGTCATCATCCTATGTTTGTGACATCGGTCCGTTGCCATGGAGACGACTTGATGTCAACTGGTCAGGCGGTTCTCACTGCAGGATCCTGGAAGGGCGGGGAGGGGGGACGGGAGGCGGGAGAGGTAGTGGAAGAGATGGACCCAGAGAGGCAGGAGCCCGGGCTTAGATACAACGGGAGCTTCTGGCATCTCCCAAGAGAGTCAAGATGGAAGAACAGCTGGGAGGGGTGGGCTGGGTGGGCTGGAGACAGAAATTGGCATCCTTTCCAAAATGAAACATTAACAGTATGGGGGTGAAAGGTGGTGGGAATGGGGAAGCAACCAGTTCTGTCCCAAGGCCCGCAGCCAACAGATGGATGAGGGATAGGATGAGGGTGGTGGTGGAGGGTTTAGTGAGGGAACTCCTGTTCTCTCTTTCATCCTTCCCCACCTCCCCCCGTTTTAGGTGAAGAGGTGTTGTACAAGAGGACACCCATCAGAACTTGTAAGGTACCTCAGTGGCCACGTAGTCCAATCAAAGCTTGAACAAGAACCTCCCCCCCTCCCCGCTTAAAACACCCCCTGACCTAGAATCTGGCTTTTGCCTGAAGGCCTCAACGAGGAGGAATCCATTAACTCCCAAGATAGCCCATTTGTTACATAGAGCTTCAATTTGCAGCTCTCTAGCTTCCACCCAGTACTCCCAGTATTGCCTTCTGGGACCCAGAAGAACAAGTCTTCAGACCCTGGAAGACAGGACGCTGGGTTACTTCCTCTTTATTTTGCGTGTTCCGTGCTTCGTGGGGAACAGGGTGAAGACTGTTCTGGTGGGGCAGATGGCGTTATGACAACTGATGCAGGCACACCCCCATTATTTTGTCTCCAAAGCATCTCCTTATTTGCCAAATTGAATCCAGGCTTCGAAAATTCATGACCCTAAAACTGAGAGTGATTTTCCCCATATTGTTAGGGACAGTTGTTGCTGGAACTGGGATTCAATTCCCTAACCATGTGATTCTTAAGTTAGCTTCCTCAGAAGGGAGCCAGCCTTGGAAAGCTCTGAGCTACAGCGGAAAGAATACTTTCTGTTCTAGTCAGAGGACCTGGATTCAAATCACACTTCCGATATTGCTGTCTGTATGACCTGAGACAAATCAATTAACCTCCCTATTCCTCAGTTCCCTATTCTGTAAAATGGGAGGAATTGGACCACATGTCCTCTCAGGCTCATTCTACCTCTGGACCTATGATTCTAGCCCTAATGTAGTATTCCATTGAAATTCTCTGGTCATTCAGGCTGCTCTCCCACCCAACTGCCTTTGACTATCCATGGGCTAGCATGGTGACAGCTTATAGATATGGCTCCAATCTTCTCTTAACTGTTCTGGTTTTCTTCCTCCTTGGCTGTGCCTTACCTGTGTGACCCTGGCTTGGACATTCAGTGGTGGGGATGGGAGGGTGGTACTCTTGCCTGCACTATGTCACAGTACCTTATTTCAACGTTTGCTAAGCACCAGATAGCTATCAATGTCCAAAATCCTGCCAAGGATATAAAAACCCAACATGTTCTGCCCCAAGGAGCTAGAACCCTGCCAAGTCAATTACTTCCCCTCTTTCGAGCTTCTCTTACCTGTCCTCCCTCTCCCACCAACCCTTTCCCCCTCCCTCAAGTACCCTGATGGCCCAAACCTTGTCCGATAGGAGGTTGGAAAAGGAAAGAGCAATTTTCCCCAAATCTGTTTTTGTCTCTCCTACCTACAAGAATTTCCTCTTAACTCCACCAGATTAGAAAAAAGCCAAAACAAAACAGAAAAAAAGAACAAAAAGCTTAAAAAATTCTGGCATGATGGCCATATATTGAACACATCATATGTATATGAGACACACAAGAGCTTTCCTGTTTAAGGTCCAAGCATGAAGATGATTTCAACTGCACGTTTTATGTATTGTCTGGGAAGTCATTCTTGTCAAATAAGATGTGGCAACAGACAATTACAGTGGCTTATAGGAATATAAATGACAGATCTTTGGCCTGAAAGGATCTTAGAGGTCATTGAATATAGTTTCTTTATTTTACAGATGAGGAAACTGAGACTCAGAAGTTTAATATAGGTCGCAAAGCAGCTAGGTGGCACAGTGGATACAGTATTGGGCCTGAAGTCAGGAAGACTCATCTCCTTGAGTTCAAATCAGGCCTCAGATACTTCCTAGCTGTGTGACCCTGGGCAAGTCACTTAATCCTGTTTGCCTCAGTTTCCTCATCTGTAAAATAAGCTGGAGAAGGAAATGGCAAACCACTCCAGTATCTTTGCCAAGAAAACCCCAAATGGGGTCACCGAGAATCAGGACCGGATTGAACAACAATAAAAAATGTATCAAGCACCATGCTCAGCACTTTATAAGTGTTGTCTCATTGGAGGAGAATGGAGAGGCCCTTGGTGGGTATGAGCAGACAGCAGTAGCACGTCACAAATGGTTATTACAAAAGAGAAGTAGAGTGAAGATGCAATCATGGAAAAATAAGATTGGAAAAAAAAGATGGATGGGGTAATAACCCAGCAACAGCCCACGTGTTCCTATGGCATCTTTGCCATCTCAGGAAACCCCTCGACACCAGTAGCAAACTTGACGTGTTCGTTTTTCACTTGCAAAAGTTCTTTTTATTTAAGGAATCTTTTAAAATACTTATTTGCGTTTAGGCAGGCCCATCGAGCCAGTTTGCACACGAGCTGGCCCATCTGCAGATGGACAGATTTCTTCCGAGCCTTAACAAATGCAAAGTAAATGCCTGAGAAAGGGAGCCCAGTATCATATAATAGAATGACAGCAAGAGTCATACAAGAGAGTCATTGGAGGGAATACCAGAGTTCATGGGTACTCTTGAGTGTTTGAACTCACTGTTTGTAAAATCAATAAAAGTATTCTTTTTGGTGAAAAGTGTAAGGTCTAGCTTTTGGGCAGTTTGATTAGATTCATTTAGAAATGAATCTGAATGCATGAAAAGTAATCATTAAACCTTACCATGTGCACAGTTTTAAGTGTGTGGGTAAAATATAGAAGAGAAATGATGGTTCCTGCCCTTGAAAAGCTTATATTCTAACGTTGAATCATTTCAAGTGCGTTTGACTCTTCGTGACCCCATTTGGGGTTTTCTTGGCAGAGACACCGGAATGGTTTGCTGTTTTCTTCTCCAGTACATTTTACAGATACGGAAACTGAGGCCAACAGTGTGAAGTGACTTGTCCAGTGTCACATGACAAGTAAGAGTCTAAGGCTGGATTTGAACTTAGGAAGGTGAATCTTCCTGAATCCAGGCCTGGCACTTTGTGCACTATGGTGCCACCTAGCTGCCTTCTTTACTTTCTAATAGGGGAAGATACTACTTAGAGGGGAGCGTTGGCCAGTGAGAGGTGTTTCAGTTTGTTGGTTAGTGGAGCCATTGGAAAGTTGACTGGTGTGCCTTTTCCAGAAGCAGGGATAGTATTGATTTGATTACAGTTTTCAGAGAAGCATGGAGGAAGGAGTATGCCCTCACCTGCAGAGTGGATGTCAAGAAAACAGTTGGGGTGGACCCCTGAAAGTCTGGCATGGTGGTCTTGGGAATAGCTGGATACAGTTAGGCTATGTGAATTTGACTGGAACCCCTCCAGCCCCTTGGCAGGAGGTCCAAAACTGGGTGAATTAAGTACCCCAGAGCATGATTTTGGGAGGTTTGACGGTCCAAAGGGCCAAGAAGAAAAAGATGACAAGGCACGCAAAATGAACCTTACTAGCATTCATTCAAAACTCAGCTAGAAGTGCTGTGTTTTCCACCCTTTGTTGATTATACAGCTGTAAGAGACACAGTAGGGTATGAAGACGGAGGCTTAAAAAAAACAAGAAACCCAAGCAACAAAACCCAACAGTTTTTGGAGGACTGGACTATCTTTCTGCTCTTAGCACCAGCCAGAAGTTTGGAATAGAGCTAATGAATGGGAATTATGCCTTCAATAATCCAGTGATCCTCCACTTATCTCAGCCAATTATCTGACTGACAACGAGCCTATAGGCAATAAGATTTTCTTCAATGTGAAATGTTATAGGACTGCTTGAGATGGGAGCAGCATGCTGAATGAGATGAAGCTTAAGGATTCTGCCAAGGTCTGTAGTCAGTGTCTAGATCAGGGCATCTCAAAGCTTTTTTTGGTGCCCCTAAGCCCCCACTTTCAGTAAACCTTCCCATACCCCCTATTAAACATGAGAGAAATTCTATAGTGTGCCATGCACGCATGCAGGAGAAATAAAATAGAAATGTGTTTTTTCATAGAGAAAACTTTATTCAGTACATAACAAAAATTTCAGTGTCATGCAGTTGCTAAATATTTGTCAGAGTTAGAGACCTTTGATTTTGCTTCTTGTCAACCTACAGTTTTATTCTTGGTATAGTTTTTGAAAGAGATGCCCACAGATCACATCCAGCCTGCAGATTGTCTCTTGCTCTGAATTTGATTGAGAGCAGAATTGAGAATCTGGATTCACAGGGATTAGTTTTTATAACTGGAATTAAAACCTTGTGGGCACTGTTAGTTTGAATGAGATAATTCTCCTCAAAGGACACATTGAAAATTCTATAACTTCATTGATGAAAAAATCAGTTCAGAATTTCTGGATATTTTTTGAGACCAATTAGCCTGGCTTTCACTGAGCTGTTATCACTCATTTTTTTTCTAGTTCAAAATGACAGTGTTTAGTAGAAAAGTGTTATTTTGGGGTCTTGGTAAGATACTGTTTCAGATTTTTCAGGTGGATTATAATGTTTCCTCCCCTTTCTACCGCATCCCAGTCTTCTCACTATTCTCTCTTCAATTCACAGTTTCACTAACATGACTATTTTCAGTGTATTTTAATAGAATAATATAGGTATTTACCAACAAGTTTCTCCTATCCTCTGGGGTAAGCCACTTAAAATCTCAGTCAATTTCCTCATCTGAAAAATGGCATCAGGAGTCCTGCAAAAACTTCACATGGCAGAGGGTGCTCGTGAGGAGGGAGGGAGGCAATTTAGGCATCTCTCTGTAAAGCTTTCAAAGCTTGTGGACCAGCTGTTATTGAGCATTGAGAGGGTAGGACTATAGACATATGTGTGTGTATATATACACACACATGCATAAACACATATATACAAATACGTATGTATTTTCTGTGTGTTTATTTCAATTCAGTCAGCATTTATTAGGCATCTCTTATATGTCAGGTACTGTACTTGGTGCTAGCTATATAAACGAACCCCCCACGGAGCTTCTCTTCTCAAAGAGGGAAACAACATGTGCACAGATAATATATAGAAATACTATGTATCTATATATGCTTGTCTGTCTGTCTATCTATCATCTATCTATCCATCCATCCATCTATC
>CM053588.1:49180877-49216296 GCA_028646515.1 Pseudochirops corinnae
TCTCACCATGAATCACTCTTTATTTTGGTTGTGTCCATTCTAAAAGAGAGCCCCTAGAACTGGACGCAAACTTTACAGACATAGCCCAATCACATCAGAGAACTGTGGGACTCCTAACAGTGTGATCTTGGGAAAAAAATCATTTTGGGTCTCAATTTTTCACCTGTAAAATGAAGAGTTTTGTCAAAATAATCACTAAGGACCCTTCCCACTCTTAGTCTGTCTGTTCTACAGTCTCTTTTGGCTCACAATTTCTTTGTTCTAAGGTCCCTCCCACCTGTATTCTGTGTTCTAAGGGCCCATCCAACTCTGACATTCACACCCTCCCAGCTTCGACATTTTCTCTATCATTTCCTACAATGGACATCGGGCTTCTATTAACATAGAAGATGGCCCAAGTCCTGAAATCCCCTTCATAGGTGATACAAATCCTCTCACTATATACAATTCCTTTGAGTTTCTTGAAGTCCGCTATGCTTGAGCATCAGTTATCTTTCTGACAACCCCTTAAGAGTCTGCGGCAGATGGGTTCTGGGGCCATGGGAAGAGAACCCACTCATGACTTGTTCTCTGTCTTCTTAGCCAATGGCCCCATTGCTGAGGTTCTCCAGCAAGGTCTACTGCCCATAGTGGACTATGACACATGCTCTCAGAAAGACTGGTGGACCTTCATGGTGACTAAGAAAATGGTGTGTGCTGGAGGAGATGGCGTCATCTCAGGATGCAACGTGAGTCATAGTGCTGAACAGCAAGCCAGAGATGGAAGAGGCTGGACCTTCTGGGAGAGATCAGTGCTGATCTAGAGAGCTTTTGACTTCCAGAGAGCCTCATGGGGAGACCACCTAGGAAGCATTTTCCCAGAAGTAGGGAAACCAATCAGAGTGGCCTGAAGTCATAGATACTGCTTCACCTGCCATAATCAGGCTTGCCAAACTCTGGTCCATCCTGTTCCTCTCCATTAAATATGTGTATGTGTGTGTGTGTCTGTATGTGTAGATAGATAGATTAGATAGATAGATAGATAGATGGATAGATAGATAGATAGATAGATAGATAGATAGATAGATAGATGGATGGATAGACAGATAGGTAGGCAGATATAGATATAAATAATATATTTAATATAACATATATATGTATATCCTAACATTATTCACACCAATCCCCTCACTATCCTCACAAATAGAAACACACCATCTCCATCATCATGGTAGTATAGAAAAAGTGCTTTGCAAATCATGAAACACAATGGTAATGTAATACAATGCTTTTATTACCCCATCAGTAACACCTCTATTGTATTTAGCATCATGACCTTCTTCATTAACAACACCAACCACCACCTTCATCACTACCAACATCACTAGGTGCATTCACCATCACCCCTATCTCCCCCTCACCAGCTCTACATCTCTATCCCTGGGAGAGAGGTAAAAAGATAATTGTTTATAGAGTGCCTATTGTGTGCCAGGTCCCAGGCTAAGTGCTTTACAAATATTGTCTCATTTGATCACCACCAACATCACCATCTCCATCACCATCTTCTCCACCACCATCATCATCTTTATCACCACCAACTCCACTAACATCTCCAGCCTCCTCATCAATCCCACCACCAACACCAATACCTGAAAACTGAGTTGGTGACAAGCCAATAGCTGATATCCTTCTATTTCTGAGTAATATTCTACATTTCAGAGGTATAGACAGAGATGGGAGCTGGGAGTAGTTGGAGAAACTAAGGCACATAGAGAGGAGCTAATTACACAAAGTCACATAGAAAAGCAAGGCTGTATCAGGATAGCCACAGCTGTCTCATAACTGAAGGAGCAGAAACCTCTTGTTGGCTCTGAGTTACTTGGTAACTGATGCTCATATTTCTTGGGGACAGGGAGACTCAGGTGGACCCCTGAACTGTGAGGCTGACGATGGAGGCTGGGAAGTGAGAGGTATTGTGAGTTTTGGTTCTAGCTGGGCCTGCAACACAGCCAAGAAACCTACAGTCTTCACCCGGGTCTCTGCCTATATTGACTGGATAAATGAGGTGGGTTCATTCATTTAATCATTTATTCATGTCTATCTGTTCCTTTTTCCATACAACAGCAAAATAAAAAAAGTCAAATTGGGTGAGGGGGATAGAGGCTGTTAGGGCATGGGAGAGGGTGTGGAGAGGGCCAGATTGAGGTCCAGGGAAGAAGGATGGTACTCAGTGAGGAGGATAGGGACTTAACCGTGGGAATAGAACATTCATTAGGGGTCCTTGGATCTCAGTGAGGGCATAAGGGGTTGGGAATAAGAAAAAAGGCTCAGTGAGGCAATATGGCCTCAAAAAAGAATGTCTCAGTGAATAGGATGAGACCTTAGAAAATTCATGGAGCCTCAGTGAGGGGAAGAAATGGCTCTGAGAAGGGACCAAGGGAGGAATGTACGAGTGCAGAGGGTGGTGTCAATGACTAGGACTAGAGCTTAGGGAGGGGATAGGGCCTAAGTGTAAAATGAGGGGCTCAGTGAAGTCATTGGGTTTCAGTGAAGAGTTGGGGGCTCAGTATAAGGATGTGGATTTATTGAGAACACAAAAGCTCAGTGAGCCGTTCAGGGCTCAGCAATAAGATGGAGTCTCAGGGAAGAGGGTGTGGGGTTTGTGGAGACACAGGGGTTCAGGAAAAGATAAGGTCTAAGTGGAGAGTTGGAAAGTTCAGTGAGAACAACAAGGAAGCCAGAGACTTGGGAGAAGGGGCAAGTTATATTCAGCTAACAAGATGGTCCAGAACAGAATGGGAGAAGCCAAAGTTCAGGTCTTCTGAGCCCTGGGCTAAGGTCTTCTGGGCCCCATGAAGAGACCCCAAGGCAGTCAGTCTCCAAATTGTTCTCTGTTCCTCCAGAAAATGCTGCTCTGAATCATCACTGGTCTCTCTACTGGGAATACCCTGGAAGATGCTTCCCAATAAACCCTCCCATTCAGCCAAGTCTTGGATTTTCAATAAAGTCTCCCCTCCTGCCTATACTCTTGGTCACTTTTATGTCTGGATGCCTTCCCTGACTTTCCCCTGACCGATTCTAGTGCCAGGGCTCACTGATGTGGCCTGCTCACTTCCTAGAATACAGCCCCCTTCCTACAAGAATAGTTCAGAAAGATTAATAAACTTGATAGGATTAAGGTCTTGGAGGGGACCTTCTTCATCACCCAGCCCAAGCTACATGAGAAAACTGAGATCCACAGGGGGGAAGTGACCTGTCACTCTAGGAAGCTGCTCACCATATCTTGGCCCCTTCCTAAATTTTCAGCCTTCTCATGCTTTACTCCTCTCTTGGTGCTCTATGTTACAGGACACAGTTCTTCCTGCATTACTTCAAACCATCATCTCCCATCTCTGTATCTTTGACTTAGCTGATCTCCAGACCAGGAACACTTCCCTTCCTCACCTCTGCCTCATCATTCTTAAGTCCCATCTCAAATCTCACCTTCCACCCCAGCTAATGCCTTTCTCTGATAGAACTTAACATTTCTCCATTTCTCTTATAAATCTAGTTACTTGGATGCTGTTTCTCCACTAGAATAAGAACTCACTGAGGGCAGGGACTGTTTTCTTACATTGTCTTTATCCACAGCGTTTAGGAGTTTCTGTCCTAAATGCTTAGTGGTTTATTGACTGACTAATTGACAAACTGTTCAAAGTCATAAGCATCAGAACTGAGATTCACAGCTTCTGTCACCTAATCACTGGCTCCTTCTATTAAAGCTGTGCTGTCAGTTCCCTCTCAGGCTCAGGATGCCCCAGGAAGCCCCAGGGGTTTGGGAGGGCCAGGAGATGGGGTTGGACCTGTTCCCTGGGCAAAGTCAGGTCAGAAAGGGTGGATGTGGTGGCAGTGTAGACCAGGAGGAAGCTGTCTCCAGGCTCAAGCAGAGGTACCAAATGACTACATCACCCCCAGATCTGATTGTTGTTCAGTCTTTTCAGTTGTACCTGACCGTTCATGCCTCCATTTGGGGCTTTCTTGGCAAAAACACCACAGTGGTTTCCCATTTCCTTCTCCAGCTCCTTTTAACAGATGAGGAAACTGAGGCAAACAGAGTGAAGTGACTTGCCCAGAGTCACACATTCAATGAAGGTCTGAGACCAGATTTGAATTCAGGAAGATGAATCTTCGTGCCAGGCCTGGGCTCTGGGAACACTGATTGATTGAAATCAATACACTGTGCCCCCTAGCTGATAAGAAGCCAACAGCACTAATAGCCATCATCCCCAATTCTCTGAGCTTTAAAGCAGACAAATAACTTTCCTCATTAGACCCTGTGAGGTGGAGATTACAAGTATTATCATCCCCATTTTATAGATGAAGACACCAAGGCTCAGTTTCTGAGTGCTCAAGGTCACCCAGTGAGGAAGTGTCAGAGCCTATCAGCTGGCTCCAAGGTCAGTGTTCTTTGCTGCCTCTAAACACACATAAAATAACCAACAACACATTAATTTTATTATATTTAAAATATATTTAACTCATTTTATTAATTATTTTAATTTAAGGAACTGATAGATTATAATTTCTTTTGGAACACTTATGTCAACTAAAATGAATATTACAGAGGATTTAGTGGTACAGACAAAACCTTTACCATAAGTATCTGAAGAAAAAAGAGATCTCTCTGGGTTAGAGTGATCAGGAAAGGCTTCTTGGAGGAGGTAGGACTCAACCCAGGCCATCCCCACCTCCACACCCCAGTGCAATTCTACTATATATTGGGTGCAGCCTCCCAGAACCACAACTAAGATAGGGAACCCAGGGTCTTGTCTCTTAAGATACATTTGACTGATTTTATTAATTATTTTAATTTAAGGAATTAATAGATTGTAATTTATTTTGGCCACATTTATTTCAGTTAAAACGAGTACTACAGAGAATGTAGTGGTACAGACAAGTGTCCATAAGTGTCTGAAGAAACAATCAGCATGATATGGTAGATTTGGAGTCAAAGGCCATTAAGCATTCTAGCTTGCTCATTTGATACTTATGTGGCATTGGACAAGTGACCATTCTCTGAGCTTCAGAGCTGCCACCTACATATAGAATTGAGGCAGTTGGATCATATGATCTCCAAGGCCCCTCCAATTCTTTAGTTTTGATTGGGTCCAGCTCCCAAGGGCAGATTCTGCATCTTCTCCTTCTCTTATTTCCCCCCACACTGTCCAGACCAGTGCAGAGGGCTCAGTAATCTTGTCCTCAGGGAATGCTAATTGATTAGTACAGGGACTGATAGGCCACTCACAACCTGATTTCCAGAAACAAAGATGTCTATGGGGATCAGTGTTCCCAGAGCCCAGAAATGTTCCCTGAGTCACCAATGGGAAGGGCCTTGGTCAGTTGCACCATGCTGGCCCAGGGCCTCTCCCAGGAAGTGAGGTCCCCAATCAGTTTTCACCTGATCATTTTCTCAGGTTGCCCAGACCACTGGGGACCTTGAGAAGGTATTAACGGGGGAATGAAAAGTTATATGCCCCCTTCCCGTTGTTTCCTTGGCAGCAGGACTCTAGGTCAAAAACAAAGTCCTCTGCTTGGCATTCAAAGCCCTCCCTAAGCTAACCCCCTCCTCCCTTCCCAGTCTTCTCACACCTGACTCTCCCCAAGGGCTCTTCAATCCAGGGACACTGGTCTCCTTGCCCATTATCGGCTCATTTGACAACATCCATCTCTGGGTTCCAGGCATTTTCTCTGCCTGTTCCCTATGCCTAGAATGTTCTCCCTTCTCATCTCCACATACTGGCTTCCTGGCTTCCTTCTAGTCCCATCTAAAATTTCATCTTCTAGAGCAGTGGTTCTCAACCTTCCTAATGCAGTTCCTTGTGTTGTGGTGACCCCCAACCATAAAATTATTTTCGTTGCTACTTCATAACTGTAATTTTGCTGCTGTTATGAATCGTAATGTAAATATCTGATATGCAGGATGTATTTTCATTGTTACAAATTGAACATAACCCACAGGTTGAGAGGGAGCCTTCTCAACTCCCCTGAATTCTAGTGACCTCTCTCTTAATTATTTCCAAAGAAGGGAAGCTAAGATGGTGAAGGGTCTTGACTCAATGATACATGAGGACTAGTTGAAGCAACTGAGCATGATTAGCCTAGAGAAGAAATGAACTGAAGGATCACCATTGTCTGAAGCTCTAACCATCCAGCAGCTTTCAAAATGGTCCTCCTCCATAGCCCATGTTCTTCAAACTGTATTTCTTCACATGTATATTTTTATCAGTTTTTCATAAATTTATTTATGAATAAAATATTATATATTGCATATATACATAAATGTGCAAATTTATATATGCAATTTTGTGTAATTATGCAAATATAAACAATTTCATATATTAATTACAATATGCATTAAAAATAAATAAAATTATTATTTTTCCAAATTACATGTAAAAAACAATAAAACTATTTCATAACATGATTTTTGACACTCATTTTTAAAACTTTGAGTTCCAAATTCTCCCCCTTCCTCTCTTCCCACTCCTCCTCATTGAAAATGCAAACAATTCAATATAGGGTATACATGTATAGTCATGCAAAACATTTCCATACTAGTCATGTTGTGAAAGAAAAGAGAAAAAAACCTCAAGAAAAATGAAGAAAGTAAAAAAAAAAAACTTCAATCTGTTTTCAGACACCATCAGTTCTTTCTCTGAGGAAAGACAGCATTTTTTCATCATAAGTATTTTGAAGTTCTGTTGGATCATTGTATTGTTGAGAATAGCTAAGTCATTAGCAGCTGATCATCTTTCAATATTGCTGTTACTTTGTACACAGTACATTTCATTTTGCATCAGCTCATGTCTTTCCAGGTTTTACTGAGAGCACCCTGATCATCATTTCTTAGAGCATTCCATCATAATTACATACCACAATTTATTCAGCTATTCCCCAATTGATGGGCATCCCCTCAACTTCTAATTCTTTGCCACCAGGAAAAAGTTGCTATAAATATTTTTGTACATATACATCCTATTCATTTTCGGTTTTTTATTTCTGTTGGGATACAGACCTAGTATTGGTATTACTAGGTCAAAGGGTATGCCTAGTTTTATAGTCCTTTGGGCACAGTCCCAAATTACTCTACAAAATGGTTGAGTTAATTCCTCACCCCAGGACCAGCACTCAAGACTGGGACCCAGATCCAAGCAGGTCAAAGCAAGAGTAATTACCTTTGAATGGTCACTTAATCCCCCTATAATCTGCAGGCCAGGAGCTGCAGAGGCAGCCATGCAACAGTAGTTGCAGCCACGATGCCTGCACCAACTCTTGCCCCAGGGACGGGGGGCCAGACCACACTCTTCTCTCATCCTGGATCAACAGGGTTCCCCCCTGATCTTTTACTTTCTCTTTGGCATTTATGGGTTGAGAAATGGTCACAGCTGGAAATGGTCACAGCTGCCATTGGTTCACTCTCCTGAAGTCTGCTCCAGAGGGTCTGGGCCACTGGTCAGGGCTGCCCCAGGTCTGGGTCTGTGCAGCTCATGCAGGACTGCACTCAACTCCCAGCCCTGTACAATAGACTCTTCCTGTCAACCTGCCAGGCTGCCTTCAGCGAGAGATTTGTTTCTCTCTGTCACTGTGTGGGTTCTGTAGCTCTAAAATTTGTTTAGAGTAATTTTTTCACAGGTATTGGAGGTAGTTAATTCAAGCAAGTTCCTCATTTTATTCCACCATCTTAGATCCACCCCCTCCATTCTAATTTTTTAAGGAATTATTTTCTTCAGTGAACTTTTGGGTCTCCTTTTCCATTTGGCCAATTCTGCTTTTCAAGGCATTCTTCTTTTCATTGGCCTTTTGTACTTCTTTTACCATTTTGTCTAGCCTGTTTTTTAAGGTGTTATTTTCTTACAGATTTTTTTGTGTGTCTCCTTTATCAAGCTGTTGACTCATTTTTCATGATTTTCTTGCATCACTCTCATTTCTCTTCCCCATTTTTCCTCTACCCTCTCTTACTTGATTTTCAAAATTCTTTTTTAAACTCTTTCATAGCAAGAACCCAAGTCATATTTTTCTTGGAGGCTTTGGTTGAAGGAGCTTTGACTGTTGTCTTCTCCTGAGTGTGTGTTTTAATCTTCCTTGTCACCATAGTCATTTTCAATGTCAGAATTTTTGTTTGTTTGTTCATTTTTCCAGCCTATTTCTTGACTTTTAATTCTTTGCTAAATTGGGACTCTGCTTCCAGGGTGGAGGGTACACTCTCCCAAGCTTCAGGGGTTTTGTGCAGTTGTTTTCAGAGATACTTCTAGGAACCTGTAATTTTTCAGTTCTTCCAAACTGATATAATATAAGGAAAGGTGTTTATTACTTTCCTAGTCTGTGCTCTGGTCTGTGAGCAACCACAAGCACTCTTTTCTGTCCCGGAACTGTGAGGAGGTTACAGCATTGTGGGCACAAAATTTTCTGTGCTAGTGCTCCTCCTTGCCCTTGGACTGCCACCCACAATTGCCGCCCACATCTGAGTATAGGGAAAGCAACAGAGTCCTGCCATGATGCTATCAAAAAGACTCCTGTAACCTCCTTCTGACCAGTTGTTCAATCCCCTTACTTTCTATGGGTTGCGAGTTCTGGAAGAAGCCACTGCCATTGCTGATTCAGTCACTCCCAAGGCCTGCTCCTAGTTTGTAGGGGCCAGGGCTGTGCTGATGCAACCTGTGATGGACTGCACTTGACTCTCACCAGGTGCAGCAGACCTTACCTGCTGACCTTCTAAGTTGTCTTTGGTGTCTGTGAGCTGAGAGGTCTGGAAACCTCCACTGCTATCACTGATCCAGTTGTCCCAGTGCCTGCTCTGACTTTGCTGGGGCTCAATCTATGTTGCACTGGACTGTTCTCCTCTCTCACCCTGGTGGAACAGACCTTTCCTGCCAACCTTCTAAGTTATCTTGGGCTTGAAATTTGTTTTGCCCTATAATTTGTTTGGAGTCATTTTTAAAGGTATTTGAAGGGTTAGTGGGGAGCTCAGGTGACTCCCCTACCTTTACTCTGCCATCTTGGCTTGATCTCCCCAGACCAGTTTCTTTCTTGCATTTTCTTCTCTTGTAAATGCCTAGTATTCTTCTTCCTGCACTGTATCTTCCATTTATGGTATTCAGTTTAGTAAATATGTAGGAAAGGTTTTCCTCCTTTTCCTCTTTCCAATTTAAACCCAATTTGGTCATATTCGTCAAACACAAGCTTCATGGGAGAAGGGGAGGGATGTGCCAATGGGATCCCTGTTCTCAGAGCATACTCCTCCTTTTGCCAAAAGAAGGAACTAGTGAACTTATTTCTGGAAGCATGTGATGTTATATCATGGAAGACTCTGCTCTGCACTTCAGACCATGAGCAGATATGACTCAAGAACATTGGAGAGTATTCTGGAAAGATGGCAGAGTAGGTCAGAAAATGCCAAGCTCTCAGGATTTTTCTTCTCAACTCCTCGGGGCAAACATGGAGCAGTTAAAATCAATAAGAGAATGTGTAGAAAAGGGGTCTTTCTGGGACAATTGGAGAAGATCTGAAGAAAAATCTCTGGATGAGGTTCGGCCCCATGAAGAGAAAACACCTCCAGACTAGGGACCATTTAACAGCAAGCAGCAAGCCCTGGAGTTAGTTGGGTTGGGAAGCTGTCTTGGACCAAGCAACAAGACAATGAGAGGAGTTGGGCATCTGAGCCACAAAAGATCAAGGTCCTCTACTGACAAGGGATGCCAGATCCAGCTGTGCTAGTAGAGACTTAGAGGGGGCAAAAAGGAATCAGCACATGCTCAGTGAGTTCAGAAGCAGTGAAACAGAGACACTGGGACTGCGGGCACTTACAGAAGGCTGGAGGTCTTGTTTTGGGTTTAAAATCAGAGAGAAGAACTGAAGGAAGATCTGAGGTCAGAGGCACCATATCCATACCCAAGGACTACAGGTGATTATGAAAAAAATTAAGTTACTACCCAAAAAAATGCATAGGCCAAGGAGAAAGAATTCAACCATAGAAAGTTTCTATGGAAATAGAGAAGACCAGAGTTCTTCTTCAGAGAAGAAGGATAGTGAAGCAAAAAGTAATGTCAAATGGTCACCTGTCCAAAAAGAACTTACAGAAGAACTTTTTAAAAGACTTTAAAAATTAGAAAGAGATTGAGGAAAATTTTTTTAATTAGAAAAAAAGATTATGAAAAGAAAGTCAATCAATTAGAAAAGGAGCTCCAGAATCTTAAGGGGAAAAATGACTCCTTGAAAATCAGAATTGGGCAAGAGGAAGCCAGCAAAATTATAAGAGATAAAGGAATTATTAAACAAAATATAAAGAATGAAAAAATAGAAGAGAATGTGAAATATCTCATAAGAAAATAACTGATCTGAAGAACAGATCAAGAAGAAAAAACAGAAGAATAATTGGATTACCTGAAAGCTATGATCAAAAAAATCTTGATACAATAATATGAGAAATAATTAAAGAAAATTGTCCTGAAGCATTAGAATAAGAGAGGAAAGTAGAAATAGGAAAAATCTACCAATCACCACCTGAAAGAGATCCTACTAGGAAAACCAGCAAAATTTCAAAGCCCCCAGCTCAAGAATAAAATATTATGAACAACAAGAAAGAAAACAATATGCATCTGCTGGTGCCACAATTAGAATCACACTAGGCCTAGCAGTGGCAACATTGAAAGAGCACAGGTCTTGGGACACTAAATATTGAAGAGCAAAAAAAACTGGGCTTCCAGACAAAAATTTCATACCCAGGAAAGCTAAACATAATGTCGAATGGAAAAAGGACATTTAATGAATTGTCAGACTTTCAAGACTTTGTTTTTAAAAAAATCTGAACTTAATAGAAGATCTGACATACAAGAACCAAGAGAAATGTAAGGTACATACCAAAGACCAATTATAAGTGACTCAATAAGGACAGATGATTTGCCTTTTATTATGGAAAATGTATATATGTCTAAGAATGTTATTAGTAATTTGATCGTTTACAAAAAAGAGTGGAGTAGATCTGAATATGATATGACTTCAAATAGTAAAACCATTCAGGAATAGCTAAAAAAGAGTAATTATCTTATACCAATGAAGTGCAAAAGGAAGGACTGACACATAGGAATCAGATGGGGAAAGAGGGTTGTTAGTTCTGGAAACCTACTTTCATCAGAAATGGGTTCAAGAGGAAACAATGTATATACATTTAGAAGAATATAAGTCTTCTAAATTTAGAAAAAAATATTAAGGGAGTAGGGATGGGGCAGAGGATAAGGGAGCGATATTTAGAGGAGAGGGTGAGGGAATAGGTTAAAGGGGTACCAATATAATCTATTTGCCAAATTTGTCCTGGAGCTTTTCCCCTTCCTATCTCTCCAATTACAACCTGAGGAACAGTTTGTTCTTTTCATACTAACATATATAACATCCCTCTGCTACCTGTTTTTAACAACGAATAACAGATACTAATACCTTGATCTTATGCCCATTGGTGTGTGGCCTGGATCCCTAAATGGTCAGCTATTTGATGAAGGGACCCATTTTGCCAGTGTATCATCAGTTGGTGTCAGAGTAGGCACAATATGTTGAATAGCACTCCTTGCTAGTCGATCAGCATATGCACCGTACTCATGTTCTGGCATGGAGAGGGCCACATGAGCAGCTACATGAAAAATGGACAAATTAATAACCAAAAACATGTCCCATATATGTTCCCATAATTCTTTACCCCAAACTTGTTTACCATAAATTTCCCAATTTTGATTTTTCCACATGGGCATCCATGTAGCTAACCTACTAACTACTGCCCAGGAATCAGTAAACATATGACACTATCCTCCTTCTTCTGTTTTAATGGCTTGATATACTATCATAAGTTCAGCATATTGACTAATTCCACTTGTCCCAGTACTTTCTTTAATCTTAGTCTCCCTGAAGGTGGGACAAATTTGGATACAATGGTTCAGGAAGATTTATAGGGGTAGTTCTTACTTCTCTATTCTGTCTAACATCAAGGCCCTTTTCTTGATACATTTTGTATAGTTCATTAGTTGGAATACCATCAATACTTCCAAAATTCTAAAAATTCTTCCCTATTCTCAATAGAGCAGTAAACAATCATTTTCTTGTCAACCTATTCTGACTTTGAATCCATAGGCCATTTACTCTTCTTTCTTGAAGAAATTTCTCTTTTTCCCATTCTCCTAAATCAGTTAACTGTGAAATCTTATGTAGCACCTCTGAAAGAGGGTGCCATATCTCCCCAAATAGTAGAGTCAGAATTAGGTGCTTATAAGCAGGAGGAGCCATCTTCACTATGATATTTCTATGAAAAACTACTAAGGGGATATCGTGATACACATTTGCATCTCTAATCATGATAGCTCTCTTCATTACATCCTCCTTTAACTTTCTCATACAATCCCTAAGCAAATACCAAGATCTCTTTCCACTAGGCCACATAGAATCAATGGGATATGTTTGATACATTTTATTGCATTACTCAGTAGCTAGAGCTAACAGACTGATCATATTGTTACCTCCTTGCATATGGAAATCCCTAAAAGCTTACTGTACAAAAGGATTCTGACTAATACCTACAAATTTCAAACAATCCACACTATCTACCCATACTCCTCCAGCCCCCTCATCACTGATTCTCACCATCCAAGACAGCAACACTTCTCCCGTCCTTTGGGTGAATCAACTTAATATATCAGTAACCTCCTGCTAAGTGAAATCTTCAATTATCTCCCTGAACTCTAGCCCCCATAGTTCCCCAGCTTTCTTCTTAATAGGGGGTGAACTGCCTCATAAAAGCCTCTTCAATTAACTTTGTTTCATTTTCCTCCCACACATGCTCCTGGCAGTGGTTGCCATAGCAACTAGGCTCAGCCTTAGCTACATGGTCATTCCTTTTGTTAGTTTTTCACTTCTTCTTCTGAGCCAAACACACAGCAATCTTCTCTTCTACCACCTGAGACTCCCCAGCTTTCTCTTCCAAAGGAAAGCCTGAACCTATAAAAAAGAAAGTTTTGTATGCAAATCAGCTAACTTCATTTCCATCTGAGTTTTTTCCTACAGCAGTTAATCTCTGTGTTTACATATAATATGGTAACCTGTTAGTAAAACCAGTCTCTTCTAAATATTCCTTCCAGTTCTTTCCCTGGTTTTATTGGTATTCCTTGCAAACACATTTCTAAATCTCTAGATTTTCCCTTCTGTGACATCAGTTCCCAATATTCGCAGAACACTGTACTATTAGCCCATTCCCTTGCTAGGGAGGAATAAGGTAAATCCTCCCATCCTGGGATATCCATTTCTTCTTCTAAAATCCTTTTGCCTCCAAAAGGAGGTCTGATATTTCCACTCATATCCTCATCACCAAATGTAGTACCAACACAATTTTTACAGCACTGATGGTGTCTATGAATATGCTGGCATAATTCTGAATATAACAGACTCTCCATATAGAAGACAGAAGCAAAACATTTATTCAGACACCAGAAAGCCAAATCCCAGCATCAGAAAGTCAAATTCACCATAGCATCAAAGAAGTTAATACATCATAATACAGCAGGGAGCCACACCATTTTTTAGCCTTCCCACAAAAAAAACACTCACAAACTGTCTCCTTGCCTATATCCTCTTTCTCCCACCATGCTAGCTGCTCTGACTTCCAGCTTCCTGTGGATTCTGCTCACCCTTCAGCAAATTCCTCCCACCACAGGCTCCATGTGATTACATTTGGCCTGTTAGGGGACAGGGAAGATCTTCAAATTACCATTACAAAGGGTGTTTGGGTTAATGGGAATGGGAGGATAAAGGAAGGGGGAATGGGTTAAATAATAGAAGTGTAAGGTAACAAGTAGAAGTAAAGTAGAGGAGTCAAGAGGGATAGGAAATAAGAGAAAAGCACAAACAAAAACAAAGATTAGGAGTGGAATCTATTAGGGAAAATGTATGTTTATATATGTATGCATGTGTATATGTGCATGTGTATGTATATAGCAATATCTATATATAAATATAATCACAGTTGATTGTAGCCTGGGGCTGGGGGAAGGAAAGGAAAAAAAGAAAAAAAGTAAAATGTGCACAGCAGAGAACAAAAGAAAACCTACAAGGAAACAAAGAAAAGATGGACAGCTCTCAACACAACATGTAAAATTTATTACACAGGCTTTCTTGAAATGGAAATTTATTGCTATATATTTGGAATCCTCTCTTACATTTTACTGGGCACTTTTTTTAACTTTTCTTATTTTATATTTAAGTTTTAATATATAAGCTTATAATATTTTTCTTTTCTTCTTATGTATTTAAGTTTTAATTTTAAAAATTTTAAGAACATAATGAAATAGACTTTGTATTGGCTTCCAGGCCTGGTGTGATAGTATATGCAAAAGGTTCACTTCAGCACAGCTTGGTCCCTTTTCTTTACTTGGTGTCCATTGAGAAAGACAAATTGCTATGGGCTTCCTGGTGGGGGCCATGAACTTTTTAAAAGTATTTTTATATTATTTCAATATAATTTATTTCCTTTGTAATCCTTTGTATTGTGCATTTGAAAACTAAATTCTGAGGATAGATCCACAGGCTTCACCAGACTGTAGAAGGGGTCCATTCCTCCCTTCCCCCCACCCCCCCACAAATGTTAAGAAATGCTGGTCTAAAGGTGGTTAGGATGCCAATACCACCTGTGGTTGTCAGTTTCTCATCCAAGATTTTATAAACATTGGTGATGCTTTGTAGGTTCATTCTACAAGTACGGTTTGTGTTCAAATGAATCACTTGAATTGGGCACTCTTCTGTTCTAACAGATCTTAAAAGCTTCTCTGTCACATCTTGGATACATGCCCAGAAAACAAGCAGACTTCTTTATTGTTGTTCTCAACAACAGGTAGACAACAACAGCCTCAAAGCTCATCAGCAAGAGTCACCACTATTCTTCTTTTGCTTGGACCCCTACTGGCTGATCTTTCACTCAATGGCTCCTGTGGCATTCCTGTATCATCCCCTCAGAGGACACTCAGATGCTTTGTCCTCAGTGAGTCCAGCTCTTTCCTCTTAAGAGAGTCCAGCTCCCCCCCCCCCCTTGTAGAAGTGATTCACCTTTGTTTCTTACAACCAAGCATTCAGCAATCTTTCCCCTCTTCCCCTCTCCCTCTAAGTCATGGTTGTCCATCTTCTAACCTTCTGACACAGGATTCACCTTTGCTTCCTCAGATCCTTTTATTGTCCTTATTTTTACACTAAAATCTGCATTTTTAAAGAACAATATATTGCGCCTGTTGTTGCTGTTGTTTGTCCTTTTTAAAAGAAGGTGATCTCTTGAGATGTGCATGAATTGGATTTGAGTGAGACAGAGTTGCATAATGATCCCCTTCACTCTCTCTTCCAGAGACACTGAAGTTCAATGGCAAGACAAAAGTCAGGACAATTGGCTGTGACCTGGAATGCAGTGGATGACCTTGGTGTCATCGATGTCTGACCAAGCTCTAAGGGCTCCAGAGTACCTGCTGTAGCCCCCTTCGTGGCCATTGGAACAAATTGTTCTCATCCATCCATTCTGCCAGAGGAAGTCTTCACATGCTTAGGGTGAACTCCCTCCACCTTATTCATGAGAGGTGTGAGGACCATTGATTACCTTCAAACTGTTTTAGTCCATCTGCTGAGACATTTTACCTGGGTGCAATCACTGCACAGGCTATAGCTTCTTGGAGGCACAAATGGAGTTGGGTGATGGTGGACACCAAAGACAGATGAGCAGCCCTGTAAAGGGGAAAAGCAAACCCTTACATCAGAGGTACTAGTCCTCCTGAACACCCCATATGATCCTTGCCCTTGATAACTTGGAATATGGAGAAGTATTCCTCAAGTCTCTTCAGTTTCTCTTCAAGGAGAGAGGCAAGTTCACTATACGTTGAGCACAGACAACAGTCTCTTGGGCATAGTATATGGCATTACATAGAAACAGCACAAGGTAAGTAAAGGTCCCTGGGAATTCTCCCTGTTCTCCATATGGAGCCATAGTCTTCATCTTTCTTGCTAGTACCTCCCCTGGAGAAGTCAACTACTTATTGTGGATTTACCTTGTTCATTTTTAGTATGAATCCTCTTCCTTCTTCTTCTCCTCCACCTCTTCCTCAACCTTCTCCTTCTTCTCATCATCTTACTATCTCTCCATTAAAGTAATGACTTATCAATCATGCTAGTTCTTTAAAAAAAAAAAAACTTTCCTTTATTAACCTTTATCTCCAGCTTTATTTCTACTCTAATTTTTAAATTTCTTTTGTGATTCTTATAAGTTTGTTAATCTTTTTATTTATGGGTTTTTTGAATGTATGCCCAATTCATTAGTCCTCTTTTTCTGTTTAGTGAAGATATATTTTGAGAGATATAAAGTCATTTTTTTTACTCCAAACACATACTATCATGTCTCACAAAACAGGTGGCATCTGAACTTGAGGTCCAATTCTAATATTTTGCTTAAATATTGCCAAGGAAGTAGTTAGCAGATATTGGAAAGAAAAAAAATGGGCAAACATTTTTTTCCCATCGAGTCCTGAGAAAAAATCCCACTTGTGTTCTGTACATATCTTGGGCTTATGATAAGAGTTCCAATTTAAGTAACACCTTCTCTTTGGCCTTTCCTCAATCTTAAACAAAATCTAAGGAGACACCATGATCAAGCTCCTGCTGGTCTCAGTGCTGCTGGCTGGAGGTAAAACTCGTGCCTGGAGAGAAGTGGGGGAAGCAGGGAGTGAAAGGTTAAGTGTGGTATACCAGAAAAGAAAATCATCAGATTTGAAGCAGGAAAAATTTTACAAGTCATTGGGTCCAATATCCTCATTGTACAGATGAGGAAACTTAGGTACAAAATGTTAAGTGACTTGCCCAGGGTCACACAGTATTTAAGATGGGATTTTAATCAAGGTCATCCAGTTTCAAGGATAGCTCTTTTCTACTAACCCAGCAGTACCAGGGTCCCTTTATACTACTAATAATTATTGAGGATTTCCCCTCTCCCAAAGAGCTTTTCTATTAATATTCACCGCATCAGAAATTAAAATATCAATATTATTATGAAAATAATTCTAAATTCATTGACCTCCTGAAAGAGCCTCAAAGACCACCCTTTGAGAACATACATACCTGACTATCTCATTTATGACATGCCCTCACTTACAGATAAGGTAGATGAGTTCCAGAGAGGTCGTGACTTAACCCCAGTCCAAACTGGTCAGCATCAAAAGAGCAAAATTCTCTGACTCCAAATCTAGAATCTTTCCATTACACCATGTTGACTCAGATGACATTTATAATCAGGAGGAACCCAGCTCAGATTCCATGTTGGTATATGTTATTAGCTGTGTAACCCTGAACAAATCACTTCACTCCCTCTCTGTGCCTTAGTTTCTCCTTCTGTAAAATGGAGGTCATAAAAGTACATTACCTATGTCAAAGAGCAAGGTGAGCAGAGTACTTGATGCTTTTTAGGGTGTTATAAGGATGACTTATTGTCAATGAGTCACTTTGTTCTGGGATCTAGTCTCCCACTTTCCTTATCACATGGGTCACCTCTTCTTGGTCATTTTCCCTTCCATCATTCTCAGTTTTGTGAGGTATAAAGAATTACAGAGGAGTTCCAAGTGATCACTGAGTATTGAGTCAGGGAGATGGCCAAAACCGCCTCCCATTATCCCTACTTGTCTGTGTCTTCTATCATCGCAGGTGTGCAGTCAAGAACAGAAAATATGGCTATTTGGCCAGTGGGATAGCTTGGTTTGATATCTCATCTGTTCTTTTTAACTCTCTCCCTGTGTTTTAATTCTAGGCTATGGGGTCCCCACCCACCAGTCCAATTCAGCGAGGGTTGTTGGAGGTGAAGCTGCACTGCCTAATAGTTGGCCCTGGCAGGTCAGTAATTCCCTGCCCCCTCCACAGCCCTAACTGGAATTAGGGTTAGGGAGGATGGGTTATCATTCAGGATACCCCACATCTTGGCAGAAGGTGATGTTTATGTACCATTTTACAAATGCATGTATTGTTAATATTATAAAATCTTTCACTCATAGCAGTGGTTCTCAACCTGTGGGTTATGTTCAATTTGTAACAATAAAAATACATCCTGCATATCAGATATTTACATTATGATTCATAACAGTAGCAAAATTACAGTTATGAAGTAGCAACAAAAATAATTTTGTGGTTGGGGGTCACCACAAGAGGAGGAACTGTATTAAAGGGTCGCGGCACTAGGAAGGTTGAGAACTACTGACTTATAGGGAGTTATTATGTGATAAACTGAATCACATTGCACCAGTAAGGTTTTGCTATGTAGTAATTGTATTATTGATTTAATTGGTTGGGGTGGGAAGCAAGATGCTTAGGGAGACAGGAAATGGCTGCCATGTTAAACTTAAGGTGCAATAATGTTTTATCATAGCTTGTTCTTCTTCAGTCCATTTTCCCAAACCTCACAAAAAGCTTAGGGTCATTAGCTAGAAACACCTTTGTATAATCAGAGATACAATAGTAGAATGGGAAGCTTCTGAGTCCTACTTCACCCTTGATCACTTGAAGGTGGGGAAATAAAGAGGAGAATGGGGAGCCCACTAGCCCTTCCATTATAAACTTCTTGTTATACTGTGGGCCAACTCTTCTTGTCTTCAAGGCTGGACCATTGCCATGCCCATGCCTTCTGCCACCTCCTACCACCTTTAAAAGTATAGGAAGAATATTTTCATCTGAACAAATGTCTAATAGCTGTCCTCCTCAGCTTTATCCCCATCCCCACCAAATGATGTTGCCCTCTCCCTCCCAACCTTTCCTGAAGCTCTAAGTCATGGCATCATGCTATAAACCCCATGATGATTGCAGAAACCTCTGAATGAGAGGACTCCAGAATCCCATTGAGCAAATCACTGATTTCAAGGAGTCTTTAATACAGAATTCCAAGAGGGCCCAATCTTCCAGGTGTTTTACATCAATAGTCAAAGTCTTCCTCAGATCAGGAATGTTAGGCACAAGACACTGTTACAGCAAGAAGTCTATCAAAGGATCTCTATGCCTGGCTTTGACCAACCTCTTTAGCTTGATTATAGGGTTGAACATATTCCTTTGCTCTTAAAGCCTGATTACAAGCGATAACCTATGATTCTCACATGTTTTCCATATTTTCCTTCACTGGAGCCTGCCTTGAATCTCCCAGTCCTGGTTTATAGTCTTGACTGCAATCTATAAACAATCTGTAATCACCACCCAGGTTGCCCTTGATGGTACATGGACACCATATGTGTGTGTCTGTGTGTGTGTGTGTGTAATGCAAGCTGGGATCAATAGAATACATCAATCAAATCAGCCCACCCTATTCAAAGTAATGATCAGGATGCCAAACTCTGATACATTTATCAAGGGAAAAAACCACTTCCCTAAGCCCATATTCCTTCAAATGATTCCCAGATGGTACAAGCTGTAGGATCTTCCCCATCCTGGATGATTATCATTCCATCAATGTCCTTCCTAAGCTGGACAGTCCCCAGTTTTCCTGACCTAGATGGCCACTAGACCCACATGGCTCTGGAGGAGAAAGGGAGACTTGGCACAGCCCTCCCTCATTTAAATCCAACTCACTGGAATGTCATGTGTCCTGATCTCGTGATCCTCTTTGAGAATGAAGGACAAACAACAACAATCTTAACTGCTAACTGGGTGTGACTGAGGCCTGGACATCTTCCTGAATCAAAGACATTCCAATTAGGTGCCCTAAGAAGTCTGCTCTGACTGAGTGAGCTCATGCCCTGGGGAGCTCATGTGAAAGGCAGAGCCAGTGTGGAAGAGAACAGAGATTTCCAGGGGCTAGCAGTGAAGAGGAAGGAATGGGGACATCACCAGCAGAACTGATGGCAAAGGAGGAAGGCAAAGGAGGACTGAGCTCCTGCACAAAAGGAAATGATTGAGGATCTTGGGACTGAATGAGTGTTTATTGAATTGAACCACTGATTGAGGACAAAACCAAAAGTCACTAAAATGGCTGAGGGAGGAGGCAATCCCAGCTCTCAGAGGGAAGGGAATCTTATTCAGCAGAAGAGGAGAAGGGGGAAGCAGATGGCACCAGTCTGGAGCAGGACCCTCACCTCCTCACACCTGGGGCATCCACCTGCCTCAAGTCTCTCCAACACTCCAGCCCATCCTCCATTCAGGGCTCGAATTGATCTCCTTAATGTGCAGGTCTAACCACGTCACTCTCCCCTCCCCTGTCCCCTACTCAGAAAACTCCAGTGCTTTCCTCTCACCTCCTGGACCAAATAGAAAAGCTCATCTTGGCATTCAAAGCCCTTCCTGACCCAGCATCCTCCTGCCTTTCCAGTCTTCTAACACCTTACTGCCTAATATCTACTCTGATCCACTGACCCTGGCCTCCTGGCTGTTCTAACAAGACCCTCCATCTCTTGGCTCCAGGCCTTTTCTCTGACTGTCTCTCCTGCCTCGAATGGTCTCCCTCCTCATCTCTGCCTACTGGCTTCCCTGGTCTCCTTCTAGTCCCAACTGAAATCCCATCCTCTACGGGAAACCTTTCCCAACCCTTAATCCTAAGAGCTTCCCCCTGTCAGTTATTTCCTATTTATCCTGCATATAGCTTGTTTATACATTGTTTGTATGCTGTTCCCCCCTATTAGATTGCAAACTCCTTGAAGACAAGGAATGTCTTTTGTCATTTTTGTACTCTAGCACTTAGCACAATGCCTGGCACATAGTAGGTGCTTAAAAAGTATTTTATTGGCTGACTGACATAGACCTAGATTTCCCAGCACCTTTATGGTCTGTGTTTTCTACTCAGGTCTCTCTTCAATACAATTCCAGGGGTGGGTGGACACACACCTGTGGGGGAAGCCAGATAGCTGAGAACTGGGTAATGACAGCTGCTCACTGCATCAGGTAACTTTTCTAGGATTCCTATCTGGTCTATGTCCTCTACCATTTGCAAACACTTATTTCTGGAGCTTGAGACCTGACTGATCAAACCAATGACCAGTGTGTCCCTCTAACTTAAACTCTTTAAAGGAACCTTCCCTAGAGTAAATGGAATTCTTGGGAGGGGGGAGAAGAGGGGAGAAGAGGGAGGGAACAACTACTGTTTACAACTTAGGGTAAAGTCAGTAAAAAGCCTTTATTTCCTTCATAGTTCCAAGCTGAGACAGAAGGATCAGTTGGCACATTGAGATGAGCATCTCTGTAGGGCAAGTAGGCTTGCCCTGAATACAAGCCATTTCCTCACCAATATTTATAGAATGCAAAAAGCACATTTCCATGCTGGGTTCCCAACCAATTAGCCACTGGGCTTGTGTTTCAGAATAAGAGACTTCCTGATGTTAGTCAGTCATTGGCCTCAGGGGTCTGAGACAGGGTTGACTCTGTCTTTGAGTTGGTTTCCTCCATAAGCAGGAGTAAAGAAAGACTGAAAACAGTTCAATGGAACAGCCCATTTACACTGAAATGGAGCCATGTTATTAAATGTCATGTCAAGAAAGGAAAAACAGTGTTCTCTCTGTGACTGCTTCTCTCCGTGCTCTCTCTCTCTCTCTCTCTCTCTCTCGCCCCCCCTTCCTCTCTTTTTCTCTCTCTCATATTCTCTCTCTCTTCCTCCCCCCCTCTTCCTCTCTTCTCTCTCTTTACCACTCTCCTTTTCTCTCCTTCTCACCCTTTCTCTTTCTTCCTCCCTCCATCTCTTTCTCTCTTTCCCTCTTTCTCTCATATTCTGTCTCTCTTCCTCTCTCCCTCTTCTTCCCTCTCTTCTTCATCTTTTCTCTCTCTCTCTCTCTCCCTCTCTCTCTCTCTCTCTCTGATTCCTCCCCTAAACTTCCCTTCCAACGCTTCTTCTTTGTATAGACATGGCTTTGTGTTCTCAAAGGCCATGACAGCAGACTTCCTTGAGCCAGTCCTCCCAAGTTCTAGAGATTTCAAGTTCAGGGCCAAGAATGGACAGGGTGTCCATCATCTAAAGGCCCGCTAAGGCTCAGCACCAGAGCATAGGTTCATTCACCATGCAATAGGAAGGACTTTACAGATCATCTGCCAAAGGTTCTTAACCAGTTTTTTGTCATAGACCCCTTTGGCAGAATCTGGTGAAGCTGATGTACTCCTCAGAATTGTGTTTTTAAAGGGACAAAATAAAGTACATAAGGTTTCAAACATGCTGACATACAGTTATCAAAATCTTTTTAAAAACAAATTCATGGTCCCCATGTCAAGAAACCCTGGTTCTAGCCCACCTGCCTTGTTTTACATGTATGGAAACAGACTACAAGGAGAGAAGTGGTTACCTCAAGGTCCCACTGCTAGTAAGTGCCAAAGCCAGAATTCAAACCCAGATCCTAAAGCACAGATTGATCACTCTTTCCACTACACCATGAACTCAGTCTGAACAAGGCTTTTTAATTTGGAGACACTCATTCATCGAACATCTTCTAGGGCAATGTTTCTCAAACTGTGACAAGGAACCATGAAACACCCAAAGTTTTGTTTGTTTGTTTAATGAACTTCGTGTTATTTCTTGTTTTCGTTCAGTCATTTCAGTCATGTCTGACTCTTCATAATCTTACTTGGGGTTTTCTTGGTGAAGATACTGAAGTGGTTTGCCATTTCCTTCTCTAGATCATTTTACAGATGAGGAAACTGAGGCAAACATGGTTAAGCAACTTGCCCAGAGTCACACTGCTTGTGTCTGAGGCCAGATTTGAATTCAGGTCTTCCTGACTACAGGCCCAGTTTTGTTTCCTGCTCCACCCAATTAATATGTTTTTTTCATACTAAATATTAAAAATAATAATTTAAAGGATTTGACTTCATCAGAGTTTTTTGTTGTGGTTTAATATGAAAGATTTTACCATGTAAAAAGTTTGAGAACCACTGTTCCAGGATATGGTAGTGTTGGGATTTCCTGGATCATCAAAGGATGATGAAATCACAGGTCTTTTAAATCTTCCCCAGAGTCACTGAAGAAAATCCAGGGCAAGAGTCCACCAAATAGTCTTTGGATAAATTGTCACAAGCCCTGTGCAGGGCTCTTGACAATGTGTGAAGGTCAAAGATGGGTCTCATACATAAAAATGCATTGTATGTCCATGGTCTTGAAGACCATCATTTCCTGCAGAGCTGACCCTCTTCTCCTCTCTCTTCTCTCTTCTGCAGCTCTTCTACAACCTATTGAGTGCAACTTGGAAAACATAGCCTGTCTGCTGATGAGAAAGGAACTCTTACTATCAGGGTTTCAAAGATAGTGATTCATGAGAAATGGAATGGCTGGCTTGAAAATGGGCACATTAAGGGCATTTTCTTCTTTGGGTTGAATTGGGAAGAGGGAAGGGGTTAAGGAAGAGGCTAGGGAAGAAACAGCTAATCTTCTCTTGGGAAGAGGATGTCCTCTGCCAGCACCTTAACCTCCTAGGGATGGAACAAATGAACTCAATGACAGCATACTTAGTTAATCAGAATGTAGAAAGGAATGCATGAAAATGTCTACAATAAGAGCAGTGATAGTACCACTAGACAGACCACAGATCACAGGTCACATCTGCAGTCACATTTTAGGAAGGACATTGACAAAGTGCAGCATGTCCAGATAAGAGTAACCAGATAGGAAAGGAGACTGTTTAGGAAGAAGAATCACAGAATCTCGGGGTTGAGAGAGACCTCAGCAACCAACCAATTCAAACATTATGTGGGAAAATACCCCTGTAGGACTGATGTAATAAGTAATTTTCCATTTACTTAACTTGATGCAACGATCACTTACCAGACCAGGAATATTCAGCTTAAAGAAACCCTAGGGAGTTTGTGACCACTTTTTCCAATATTTGAAGCATTTAATAAATGCTCTATCCATCTTTCTTAAGTTCTGTCTCATGGAAGGCAGTCAACAAACATTTATTAAACCCTACTATGTGCCAAGAACTTTGCCAAGTTCTACAGATACAAAGAAAGGCAAAGACAGTCCCTGTCCTCATGGAGCTCATATTCTAATAGGGAAGACAAACATGTAAATCACTAGATGCATATCAGATCTATACAGAATCAATGCAAAGCAATCTCAGTGGTAAAGGCTTTAGCAGCTGGCGGGACTGGGAAAGGCTGCCTGCAGGAAGTAAGACTGGTGCTTTGACTGAAAGAAAGATAGAGATTCTTGTAGTAAGGGTCAAGGGAGAGAGTGTAGAGTTGTAGATAATCCCATTTAGACTCAATGTAAGAAAATACTTCCTAACTCTGAGATCTCTCCCTAAATGGAATAAGTCCCAATCCCTTAAAATCATAGAATCCTAACCACAGAGAGCTTGAGAGACCTTGGAAGTCATCGAGTACAACTCCCACATCTTATAGATGAGGAAACTGAGGAATAGAGAGACATAGTCAGGATTAGAACTCAGGTCCTTTGAACCTTAGGTCACAGCATTCTATGTGGAACAGGCTTTCCTCTGTGACACACTGCCCCCTGTTGTGTTGAACTTCTAGTGGTTTAGATATTTTCAGTGGTGTCAAACTCAAATAGAAGTGAATCCCTGACAGTGGTATCTTGACTAAGAAAACTACAAATTAACATTATCTATGTTACACTGCAGTTTCATTTATTTTTTCCCAATGATTTTCCAATGTGTTTCTCAATTACATTTTAATCTGTTTTGAGTTGTGCTGGGGAAATTTTTCTGGTCCACATGAGGCAAGGGAGTTTGACACCTCTGAATGACTTCCAAGGTTCTTTTGGGTTCTGATGGTCTCTCACTATCTAATGAGGAGTCCTTCACCAAAGATCTCTGAGCAGGGAGGAGCCCAAGGAAACCAGTGCTTTAGACATGTCCATTTGGCCATGGTCTAAGAATAAAATTGAGAAGGAAGGGATGAGTCAGGGAAACCTAGTGATGTGTTAGTCTCCAACTAAGTTCCAAACATTCCCCCTCTGATTACTTAGAAATCACCATTACTCCAAGCCACACAGTCTAAGAGATCTGTGAGCTCATGGATACAGGTACTTCCTACAATAATTCAAGTTGCCCCTCATCCCTGCCTGACCATCCTCTGCAGGGAAGGGGAAAGGGAGGGAGGGACAATGTTTGTTTGTGTGTGTGTGTGTGTGTGTGTGTGTGTGTGTGTGTGTGTGTGTGTGTGTGTACCAGAGTTTAAATGAGGTATAGCTTTATCAATACACCCAGGATTAATGGAGAGGAGAATATAGTACTCTGGGCTGGCTCCATTTTGTTGGAGTGAATTCAGGTTAAATTGGGGAACAAAGCTGGCCAGAAGCCACTCTCTTCAGACTTTCTCTCTTCTCTCTCCCACACTCAGGAATGATATCACCCTGCTCAAACTGGTCAGCTCTTTCTCTCTTTCTCACAAGATTCAGCTAGCCCAACTGCCTCCTCCTGGCATTATACTGCCCAAGAATTATGTCTGCTTTGTCACAAGCTGGGAACTGCTGGAGAGTAAGTGGGACTCCAGAAGGGACAGCAAGATAGTGCTCTGGGAGGCAAAGAGTTCAGTCCTCACCCAGTCATTTGAAGGAGGCCAAAGACCTGGGAGGCTCTCTCCCCACTCTATTGCCTGAGGCTGATTGGAGAAAGGTGACAGGGAGCAGAGGATGCTAAAATAAGGTGGGGAAAGTCACCCCAAGATTTAGAGTTTGGAGAGTGTAATGGTAATCCTCTGATTATAAAGGAGAGGAGGAAGTGACCAAATTACCAAGTAGCAGAGGTAGGGTTTGAGCCCAGATCTTCTGATACCAAACCTTGTGTCCAGCCTGCTAAACCACATGGCCATAGATGGGAATCCAGAGCAGTCACTGATCTCCTAACTTTGGCCTCAGGGCCCCTGAAACCCTGAAAAGGTTTTCGGGGTCCATCAACCCTTCTCACTTTTCCCTCTGGTTCTGGGCATCACTGGTCTTCTGCTGAAATACGATTCGGGGGTCAGGAATGCAGGTCAATGTCACTAGATAAGGGACAATTGTAGAAGGAAGATTCTATAGAATCTGAAACAGGAAGCACAGATAGGGCAGTAAATGCTTAAAAGCCAGTTCTCTAGGAAGGGGTTGGGGGGTTTAGAGGACAATGCAAGTCAAAAGCACCTTTGTCCAACGAGAAATCAGGGATTGCCTTGGGGTCTCTTGGTTTCGGGGTCTCCCTGTGCCCATGAGATCTGAGGAAGTGCTGAGGGTCACAGCCCAGTTGCCAGGCTATGGTCCTAAGCCCTGTATTTCTGATGTTAATCGCTGATCATGCATAATGTCAGGCCTCTCAGGTGAGGGAGAGATTTGAGGGCCAGGGACTCTTTCACATCCCTCAAAGTCCAGTCCCCAGTTCTGCCCATGGGTATGATCAGGAATCCTCTCACAATGCTGTTTGAAGCACTAAACACCTACTCCAGCCTCACTTCAGAGACTTACCATGCTGTAGCCACCTCTGCCATTGGCTTTTCCCTTTCCAGAGCCAAAAGGGTGTGTATTACAAGTAAATAAATTAAATAAAGATTTATGTTGTATAGACAAGTCATGAATTTATTGGAAAAGCCAACTTCTATTTGCTTAAAACATCCCCCCACCCCAAAAGACCCTTAATAAAATCTCACTGAATCCTGGGTTCCCCTCAGCGAGACTCTGGTGGCCCACTGAACTGCCAGGAAGATGATGGTCACTGGGAAATGCATGGAATAGTGAGCTTTGGCTCAACACTTGGTTGCAACTACCCTCGGAAATCCTCTGTCTTTACCCGGGTCTCTAACGACATTGACTGAATCAATAAGGTGAGAGTTTCCACCTGTTTCCCAACACCAGAGCCCTGCTCTGCTTCCTTGGTTATACTATGAAGAGATGCATAGAAATGGGCATGTGAGGTCTTGAGACCAGCCACTTGGCTTCATGGTGAAGTAGTTTCATCCTGAGAGACAGGAAAGAAATGAGTTATATAAAAGAACCAAAGAACATTAGAGCTACAAGAGATCATAGAACACAGATTGGGAAAACTCAGAGGGACCTTGAAGTGGAACATTTGGGGACAAAAAGAAACCATAGAACATTGAATGAGAAGGCTGAAAGCAACCACTAGAACAGAGAATGTCAGAGATGAGAGGGTCTAAGAGCACAGAAGGTCAGAACTGGGGAAGGGTCTTGGAAACATAAGGTCAGAGGTTGGTATGTCACAATTGGGGTGGCCATTAAAGCATAGAATGTCAAAGCATTAGAGGGCCTTAGAATACAGAAGATCAGGGTTGGGAAGGTTCTGTGCTTAGAACACAGAATGTCAGAGCTTGGAGTGGGTCATAGGACAGAGAACGTCAGAGCCAAAAGGAGCTTCAAAAAATAAAATGAGAGAACACAAACTATTAGAACTAGAAGTAACCAGGGATCATAAAAAGTTATGACAAAGAATATACCTTGATAGAGGAGAAAAGGAATGAATTTCATGATGTAAGCTGTTACTTGAGCTCAGGACCCTCCATACTGTAGAAGAAAAGCCCTGATTGTCATCACCTGGGATACCCTCTAAAGATGTGAAGTGGCAAGCACTAATTTTTGAGCATCCAGAGAGTTCTTGATAGAGAAAATCAAAACATTGAAGAACTGAAATAAGGGTGGCAGACCTAGACATTTAGGAAGCTTTCAGTGAAGGAAATGATATTACAAAGGCCAAGCCTCCCCCAGAGAAGAGTTGAGGAAATGTCCATCCTTCTACTCTTTGCAGAGGAGGGGGACTAGGGGGATGGACAGCTGTGTATTCTGGCAGACATGGTTGATACATTAATCAGTTCTGCAGAACTGTCTTTTAAATCGTTACAACAAATGTCTCTCAAGAAAGGGATCTAAAAGAGAAGTGTTTGAAAATGAATGGGATATAACTTTTTAAAAAACAAAATTGGATAAAATTTTTTAAAAAGAAAAAGAATGATCTGGGCTAGGGATTGCAGGGGACCACACAACCAAGAGAATTTCCATAGCTTAGAGGATAAGAAGAGTAAATGAAGCTGGAAACATTTCTTGCCTTCTGTCCCACCCTACACGTACAACTGGCTGCCATCTTGGGCAATCTGATACTGATAGACAAGTTTCCTGAACTCCTTTCTTGTATCTTCCACAGGTGATAGCAACAAAGTAACCAGAGGATCCTGGGAAATGGGTCCTTTGTAAAGGGAAAATAAAATAAAATAGGTATAACCAGAAACTAACTGATGCAGTTGGAGTGGGTTCTTAGCCAACCATCATGTCCTTTCCCTCCAGGGATCCTGGAGGAAAAGGGTTTCTGACATGTTACCCTTGCAAGCTGATTCCAACATTCCAGAGGAAAAACTGATACCTGTGTCAGATGAAGCGTTTTAAGAAACAATACAGTGGCAGCTAGGTGGTTCAGTGAACAGAACAGCAGCCCTGGATTCAGGAGGACCTGAGTTCAAATGCGACCTCAAATACTTAACACCTTCTAGCCATGTGACCTTGGGCAAGTCACTAAACCCCAACTGTCCTGCCTTCCCCCCTTGCAAAAAAGGAAAGAAAGAAAAATAAACAATGTATTAGGCAGTCAGTAGCACAGGGGATGGAGAACTCACTGGACCTGGAGTTAGGAAGACCTGACCTTATATCAGACCTCAGATACTTAGTAGCTTTGTGATCCTGAGCAATTTTGTAACCTCTTTCTGCCTCAGTTTCTTTCTTTCTTTCTTTCTTTCTTTCTTTCTTTCTTTCTTTCTTTCTTTTTTTGCTTTTTGGAGGGGGAACACAGGGCAATTGAGGTTAAGTGACTTGCCCAAGATCGCGTGGCTAAGTGCTAAGTTTCTTAGACCGAATTTGAACTCAGGTCCTCCTGACTCCAGGGCCAGTGGTCTATTCACTGCACCACCTTGCCACCCCCTGCCTCAGTTTCTTTAACTGTAAAGTGGAAATAATAATATCACCTACCTCCCAGGATCATTGCAGGGATCACATGAGATTACATTTGTAAAGCACTTAGCTCACTATCTGACAGAGTAGGCACTATATAAATGTTAGTGATGATGCTGATGATGATATTGACATTGATAATGATTGTGATGATGGTTACGATTACCACAAAAGAACAGTATGATGAACTAGAAGGAGCATCTGGTTTAAAGCCCCACTCTGCTCCTCAGTTCCAGGGTAACCTTGGTCAAATCACTCATTCCCACTGGGTTGTAGTTTCCCCCTCCATAAAATGAGAGGGTTAGCCTGGATGGTCTCTAAGGTCTTGTTGCTCTGAATTCTTGGACCTAAGAGAAGGCCTGGGCTCCAGATCACTGGGGTCTGGTCCCAGCTCCCATATTTACAAGCCATGGAACACACAGCTAGCAAGTGTCAGAGGCTGGAATAAAGTGGTCAAGGGAGTGATGAGCAAAATGCTCCAGATAAATGTGAAGAGGTAGAAAATATTGGGGAGTGGGGGAGAGCCTCATAGAAGATGGGGGCCTGAACTGGACCCTGAAGGATAAAAATTCTCAAAGGCTGAGATGAGTAGAGACTAGAGATGGACTACTTCATTTCACTTCTTAAGATTTCCTCTGAGGTCTCATGTGATGAAGATTAATGGACAAAAGGAATCGCCAGGCAAGAAGTTGTGATGAATAAGAAAAAAACCCAAGAGGCAGAATTTCTGCATAATTGATATTCAATTTTTTAATTAAGTTAGCTAATAACCAAGAAATTGACGGTCATTGGTTTCTCTTGGCAACCAAAGACCTCCCAATGGTGACACTGAAGGCTTACTTTTGTAAATGAGAATGCCCCTGAAGGGTGATAGTCAATCCTGATTGATAAAGACATTCAGTGAAGAGAATAGAAGGCTTCAGCTCCTCCTGCTGATAATATGATTTGATCATGAGGCTCAGTCACTTCCAGAAATCTGGGATACATCTCCATCCAGACCACTCTGATAGGTTTTCTCCTTCATGACCTGGGTCACCCTAAACTCTAATGGGGGAGGGGTGTACCAGGACAGGGGCTCATTTCCTCAGGTAAGGACTAGTCCAGATAGGATTCTGTTTATACTCTAAACAGGGATTAGGTCTCCTGCTTGCCTATGGTCCTGCCCAAAATAAAAAAAAACTTGTTCCCTGAGGGTTAGAGTTAATCTCAATCAACCAGTTCCTTCAGAGCCTGATCTTCCACAGGAGCTGGGCCTCAATGAATTAACAGGGGAGGAAAAGCCTGGATCCTAATTTAATAATTGGCTATTAATGTAATAGAAAAATAATTTTTCTCCAATGTAAGAGGAGGTCTAGGTGAAAGATTAAGATCCAATCCCAAGTGCAGCAAGGATGCTGGACAAATCATTTTCTATTCTGCATCTCAGTTTCCTCACCTATAAAGAGGGCATGGTAGCCACACATCTTTGTCCCCCAACTGGCCAGCCACTATGGAGAAGACATCAAAACCCGTGGTGATCTCCTTATTTCTCTTTTCCCATCATTGGACCTACTGCTCCTGGGATAAAGTCCATAGAGCCAATATCTCCCTGAATGGCACCAGACAGGGCACTTCAGGGCCCATTCCAAGGTTGGAAAGCAGAGCGACCTTGCCTGTAGCTACATGTAGCTATTTATTAACTTACTTTTAGTTTGCAACATTTAGTTTACATAGTTTACAATGATTTAGTTTACAACATTCCACAAGTTTTGAGTTCCACATTTTCTCCCCCTTCCTCTTCTCCCCCTTTTCCCCCGCGGCAGCATGCAATTCAATATAGGTTCTACAAATACCTTCACATTAACCATTAGTCAAGTTTTAACAGTATCTACTCTTTAAAAGTTTACAATCTAGCCTACAGAGAGAGTACATACATGTATTTTGTTAAGCTGTTTTTTCAGTCCTGTCCAACTCTTTGTGAGCCCATTTGGGGTTTTCTTGACAGATACTGGAATGGTTGGGCATTTCCTTCTCCAACTCATTTTACAGATGAGGAAACTGAGGCAAACAAGGTAAAGTGACTTAACCAGAGTCACCGAGCTAGTAAGTGTCTGAGGTCAGACTTGAATGCAGGTCTTTCTGATTCCAGACCTGATGTTCTAACCACTGTACCATCTAGTTGCCCTATGTACATGCAGTTATCCCTTCCACATGGTGACTTTCCCCTTCACAGTTTTGATATATTGGGGGTCAGCATAAGAAATTAAATAGGAATTTTTGGGAGTTTTATGGAAGCCACAGATGACACACACACAGGTCAGCAGATGATAGCAAAAAAAAAGTTTAGAAACTCAAAAATGCATAAAACGTATGTATAGTATTACGCAATATCAACATATTTTATCTCTTAATATCATAATAATTCAGACTTCTCTGGTAAAAAGTGGGGGTCAAAAATTGTATGCAGATTTTCCAGATCATGAGGGTGCCATGCCCCCAACACCCAAGATGTGGAAGGAATAATTTTATATTGAAATATAAAATGCAGATACAAGGTAATGTGGCAGCCGATTAAAAAAAAAAAACTCCTTTTCATTCCATCTAAAAAAATTTAAGAAACAGATATTTCTTTAGTTTGAAGTACCTTCTATAATTCCCTGGATCAAATAATTAATTAAATAATTAATAAGTAAATAAATGATTAAATAAATTAATTAAATAAGAAAGGAAACTGTCTCAGTACTCCAACCAATTTCCCAGGAAACAACACCTTCCACAAATTCTTTCCCTTGAGTCTAACCTCTTTCTTTTAGGAAAATAAGTAAAAGGTCAAAAAGAAACACTAAAGCCCGAGAGAACAAATTAAGGGAGTAATTAAGTTTAGAATGAAAAATATCTTGGTTATGATTCAGACCCAGGCCTTTCCCTGAAGTGATTAGAGTTATGACCCACCAAAGACCAATCTGTCTCTCCGTTTCCTGAGCCTGTGGTCAAAGGAAGTGCCTTTGATTGATGACTTCAGACCACCTGAGATCAACTGGGGATGAACACTTGAGGCGAAAGAAGAATTGAGACATTTTAGAAGACTAGTTCTGTAAGGGTATTCATGAAAGACTAAGTGATTATTGTTCTATCTGAAGGAGTTTGGGCTCATCCTACTCAGTAGAATGTCAACTCCAACTTTATTTTATCATATCACAATCATCTCTTGTTCAAGATTCCAATAAGTGTTGATTGGAAATGTCTGTGTTGAACTATGGGTAAGGGAAGAAATTTAGGCCAAAAAAAATGGAGAGCTTTAAAAAAATGGAAAATGGAAAATTTTTATTACACAAAATTAAAAAGTTATTGTGTAAACAAAATCAACACAGCCAAAATTAAAAGGAAAGCAGAAAACTGGGGAAATTTTTTATAGGAAGTAGCTCTGATAAAGGCCTCATTTCTCAAATATATAGAGAACTGAATCAAATTTATAAGAATGCATGTCATTTCCCAGTTGATACATGGTGAAAGTATATAATGGGCAGTTTTCAGACCAAGAAATAAAAATTATCTATAGTTATTTGAAAAAAAAATGCTCTAATTCACTATTGATTAGAGAAATGCAAATTAAAACAACTCTGAGGTACCACCTCAAATCTATCAGATTGGCTAATATAACAAAAACAGAAAATAATAAATGTTGGAGGACATGTGGGAAAATTGGAACACTGATGCACTGATGAGGTTGTGAACTAATCTAACCATTCTGGAGAACAATTTGGAACTATGCCCAAAGGGCAATCAAACTGCACATCCCCTTTGATCCAGCAATACCATTGCTGTCTATGTGTCAGAGATATTTTTTTGTTTTGTTTTATTTCGTTTTCATTTTTATTTTTTTATTTTTTTAATTTGATTTGTTTATTTACTTTTAGTTTACAAGATTCAGTTCCATAATCTCTTGAGTTTCACATTTTCTCCCCTTCTTTCCCCCGCCCCATGGCAGCATGCAATCAAGTACAGGATCTGCAAATACTTTCACACCGGACATTAGTCTGGTTATATAGAAGGGTTGTAACCAACAGAGTGAACAATGGGAAAAAAGAAAGAAAACCAAACATAAAAAAGAATGATAGCATGTAGATAGCTTCAGTCTCCATTTAAACTCTGTTCTTTCTAGATCTTTCTCTGAATGTAGATATATCCTTCCATCCTGAGACTTGTAGGGTTGTCTTATAACCATGCATTGCTGAGAATAGTCCAGTTTATCAAAGTTGGTCATCACACATAGGATGTGTCTGTGATTGTATACAAATTTTTCCTGGTTCTGCTCTTCTTAATTAGCATCAGTTTGTATAAGGCTCTCCAGGTGAATATGAAGACCACCTCCTCCCCATTTCTTATAGCATAATAGTATTCCATTACATTCATATACTACAACTTGTTTAGCCATTCCCCAATTGATGGGCATCCCCTTAATTTCCGGTTTTTTGCCACCACAAAGAGAGCTGCAATAAATATTTTTGTGCATATGGTCAGAGACTTTTTTTTAAAAAGAGGAAAATTATCTATGTATAGAAAAATATTTATAGCAGCTCTTCTTGTGGTAAAAAAGAACTCAAGAGGTTGTCCATGAATTGAAGAATGACTGAACAAATTCTTGCATATGATTATAATGGCATATTATCATGTGATAAGAAATGATAAGCAGGATGGTTTCAGAAAAACCTAGAAAGACTTGCATGAACTGAACTGATACAAAGTGAAGCAATCAGAACCGGAAGAACATTGTATATACTAACATCAAGATTGTACAATGAAGAACTGTGAATGATTTAGCTGTTCTCAGCAATACAATGGCCCAAGACAATCCCAAAAGACTTATGATGAAAAATGCTATCCACCTCCAGAGAAAGAACTGATGTTTTCTGAACACATTTGCTTAGACATTTTTAATTGTGTCTGACTTTTTGTGACCCCACTTGGAGTTTTCTTGGGAGAGGTATTAGAGTGGTTTGCCATTTCCTTCTCTAGCTCATTCTGCAGATGATGAAACTGAAGCAGAGTGAAGTGACTTGGCCAGAGCCACACAGGTAGTAAATGTCTGAAGTAGGATTTGAACTCAGAAAGAGGAGTCTTCCTGACTACAGGCCTTACACTCTATCCACTGTACCACCTAGGTCAGTGGTTCTCAACTTTCCTAATGCTGCAACCCTTTAATACTTGTATGTGGGCATATCTGCATGTGGGCAGACCTGCCTGGAGATGATAGAGGATCAGTGTCTCGGTTCCTAAGACCATTGGAAATATGTGTTTTCCGATGGTCTTAGGCTACCGCTGTGAAAGGGTCATTTGACCCCCTAAGGGGTCATGACCCACAGGTTGAGAATCGCTGACCTAGGTACTCCAGGAGATACTTAATAAACACTTTTTGACTGATGAGATGATCATAATTATATAGCTGGAAAGAACCTCAGGTCATCTAGTCCAACCTCTTATTTTATCAAGAAGGAAGTTAAGGTCTAAGGACATGACTTGACCATGGTCACACAGGTACTAACCATTAGAGGTGGGATCTGAACCCAATACCTCTACCTCCCAAGTCAATACTCTTTCCCCTGCATTACATTAGATCAGATCATGTTCTTTATCTCCTCAAAATCTTCACTATCCCTCTATTCTCCTAAGTTAAAACTCTTCTGTCTGACATTTAAGGCCCCCTTCAATCTAGCACAACCCTAACTTTTCAACTGGATCTCATATGACTCCCTTCCTCAAACTATTCAATCTAGCCAAACCAGACCATCAAAACAAGCCTTACATTCTCCTGGCTCTACAATCTTGTTCATATTGTTTCCTTGTGCCTGGAATATTCTCCTTCCCCCTATTAAATATTTATGCATCCTTTGAAGACCATCCTAAATGTCACCTCCTCTGGGAAGCTTTCCCTGTTCCCCCTTTCTCAGGAACCTGGTGCCCTCCCCTAACACTGTATTTTGTACCAAGCTGAAACTCTGATCAGATGTCAGAGTAATATATCTCTGTCTTATCTCCATCCTGGACTATAACCTCCATGGAGGCAGGAATCAATCAACCAATCAGCAAACATACTAGAAACACCTGCTCTGTGCCTAGCACCTTACCTGTGCAGATCAACACCTTTTCTACAACTTTTTGTTATGGGAATCTGAAGATCTTCCCTGCCCCTAGGCCCTTTGCTAAAGTGGCTACCTGACCCTGAGGACCCTTGGATATTTGAAAGTATACTCTGTTCCCTAATAGGCTGAATGTGGTCACATGGAGCCTGTGGTGCCAGGCTTGTTTTCCAGGAATGCCCGTGCCTTGTAGCTTTGTGATTGGGCAGTGGCTCTAGAGGGCTGTGACATTCTTCAAGCCAGGAGAAGGCTATATATACGCCCTGATGTGAGGTTTTGGTTTGGGGCTCACTTTGAGAAGAGTTGTGTGATTTGGCCAGAAGAGACTCTGGGCAGCCGTTGACCCCCCCGGCTGTGAAAAACCCAGATGTTGGTGCTTCCCTCTCTGGTAACTGACTAGGTAACT
>CM053588.1:49216796-49238079 GCA_028646515.1 Pseudochirops corinnae
TTACATATTATAAAGTTTCTTAATCAAAAAAGGTATTGTAATTGAATCTTATATTGGTAACAGTTAAGAAGCTGATCACAGTACTTTTAAAAGCTACTAGCTTTAGAATCCCTTTAAATTATGGGAACATCTTAAGGTGAGTCTTGAGCAGTTTGCGTAAATTTCTGCACATGTTCTAATTCTAGATGAAAAATAATATTAGATTTCCTAATAAGCTAACACAATGGAGCTCATATCCATTACTGACTACTTACTCTGATTACAGAAATCTGCTATAGAAGGAAAAAAGTTGAGATATGTGAATTAAATATAGTCTCAAGTGCCTTTTATCTTAAACAGAAATTTTCACCAATCACAGCTTAGAGCCACTTACAGTTATTTTTATTCTCATGGAGCTGTAATAAGCAATAAAGATTTACCAGGTCTCTTATACATAAGGGATTCCATTTATAATCTTTCTTTCTCAAATTTAAACTTGTCCTGGTATAAAAGCCAATTGTTAGAAATCCCTTCTCCTTATTGTCCATAAACTTGCAATTTCTCAGCAAGCCAAATTCATTGTGTAGGAACTACATATCAAAAACAAGTTTCTTTCGCGGGGCTGATAACCTTGCCTATACAGATTGTCTCTAGGGGTACCTAATCCCTCCTTTCCATGAACAATTTTAGATTTTTCAAAACTTACAAGAAGCTTCACAGGGTCTTTTCTTCACATAATTACTAATAATTACTTTTTACAAGCATAGTTTTATAAATATTTGACTTATGCAATAACTCCAGGTAGCTTGGTTAACAATCTCACATATTTCATAAATGATCATTAAAAAAAAAAGCAACTCTTAACTGAAGCTCCCTCTTAAACAAAGACAAACTTGAAAGTTTATGATTTCTTAAATTACAGTACTTCAAAATATTAAAGCAGAATGCCCTATTTCATCATTTTTCTTTTCCTCTGACAGTATAATTCTTAATTTAACAGCATTTAATTTTAGACTGTAAGAGAAATTGCTTCTCTTATAACACCAATAATCATGTGCCTAAATTTAAACTTTGAAACCAAAATCAAGCAATTACCAATCTGGTGGCCTTAATTCAATCATTTCCAAATTGCTTTACACAGGAAATCATTCATCTGATAAACCATCGGCATAAAATTCATACCTAAAGAAAATTTCACATAAGGTTACCAAACATGAAACAATTAATTTTAGCTTACACAGTTTACACTCAAATAGCATTTTTGTTTTATACCAATACAGATAGTTTCTAGGGGCCTTGGCAATTTTTCAAAATAAGGAAAACTGACATGGACCCTAGGGAGGGGCTAATGTTGGTGCCAACTCTTATACATAGAGGAGGAATGTTTTGAATGGGCAGAAGCAATCCTAATAAAATTTTCATGCAGTTTCCTTTCCATATACAGTAATCAATTAACAATTTTAGGTTTCAGCATTAAAACAGTAACTCCAAATAACTTAGTTAACAATCTTACAAGTTTTATAAATGATAGCCAAATTGTTTTTAGCTGTAACCTCTTCTTTAACTACAGGTAAAGATGTAAATACCTGGTTTTCTAAGTAGCAGATATAAAACATTATATGATAAAGTCACATAACCGGTTTTATACAATTTTTTCTTCCATCTTTTAATTTCAACAAAATTCATATTAAAAATTGTTTTATCTAACACTATTTCTGGCTTACAATGATCACTCAATTGTTACAATATAAGAGAATTTTACTACAATTTAGGAAGGCCACAATAACACAATGACATTATGATATTAATTGCATTTCCAAATCATCACTTACAAAAATTATTGATAGAAAATTAGGCTTTTCAGGTACAGAGGTTTTTCTCCTCTTCTCACCACTGCAGAGCCTAACTGTGGATTTAAGAGTTTGAAAGGAGAGGTTCATCTGCTTGTCTAGAGGTGTGGGCTTCAGGATGCTCAGGGCTGTTGCCAGTGGGGCCCTTGATATAGCTACTATGCCTCCACCTTTTTGCCAGGTTGGGGAGGGTAACTCAAATTCCCTATTATTCTTCAGCACTCTCTTTTTTAATCTGATCTGGGATGAGAGGCTCTGATAAAGTTTTGTAAAATGTTTTTAGCTTTTTTAACTTAACTTCAGTAACTTCATTTCTATGTATATTCCTTTAAAAAAAAAACTTCTTTGAAAGTGAGAGCTTTGGACCTGCCAGTCAAAGTGAGTGGGACTCTGGGAAAAAAAAAAATCCAGTGGCACCTTGTCCCCTCTCCCCTGTACTGGAGAGCTCAAAGCTTCACCTCTGAGGTGTTTCTTTTTCACATCTTTGTATTTTCCCAATTTGCCTTAGTGCCAAATAGTGTAATATATTCTGACCTATATTTAGCATCAAATTAGGAGTGACACTTTTCACTTTTCACAATTCCAAAAATAACCACGATGAATTCAATTATCTTTCATTTGTATCCCAATACACAAAACATTTCTCTTTTAGGTGAGGCAGTAAATGGTTAAATGCTCATTAGTCTGCCTTTTTAGGTCTAAGGGGAAAAAATTCCCTCTTTATTTTTATCTTTTTCTCCTACACTCAAAACTTATCCAGAGTTGGAATGGAGAGAAAGAGATTTTCAAACCTTTTAAAAATCTTAAAACTTCTGTTTACACTTTCCATGCAAATAGTTTATACCTTATTATTTTTTCTAATTCTATCCTAATACTTCTTGTATACTCTTTGACTTGCTATTACCATCATATAACCTATACAATAAAATACTTTTTCTCTCTCTTTCTCTCTCCTCTCCAGCCACCCGCTTGTATTCTGGTGGGAAAGAAGGGAGAGGTGGAGAGAAAGAGATAACAATATTCCAAGGAAAATCCAGTTGCATTATAAATCTTATAGAATGATGAATTACTCACACTCACACTCATTTACACTAAGACACAAAAACCAAACAGATAGATACAGAAAATGACAGGAAGGATCCAAAAGCTCACAGAGAATTGTTGGAGATCTCCTGAAAAAGAATTAGACATTTGTTTGGCCCTCCAGATGGTAACAGAGGCAAGGTAAGACTTAATTTATAATTTTCTTTTTACCTATTTCTATATTTTTGGACTGTGTACAGACTGCTGCATCACACTTAATTGTTTGAGCCACCATTAGCACTTTCATTTCTGGTGTCAAATATATCTTTAATATATTCCATATATAAAAGGCAGAAATGGGGAAATACTGGGGTCCCTCCTCTATTAGTCTCTCACTCATCTGTCTCCCTACTGTCTCCCATTTTACCAAATCCACTGTACCACCCTTTGGAAACCAGGGGCAACAATATTCCATACATACTAAAAACTCCTCTAACTGTTCCTTCATAATAGCAAACCCACTTTCTTTCACTACTTTCTTTAATACTTGAAGATATTATTCCCTATCTTTGAACTGTATGTGCATTTGACCCATGGTAAAAGAAAGTTTGAAAATCCCTGAGGTAAGGCTAGTGAAAAAATCAGAATCTCCTTACCCCTCTTTTTCTTTGTGGAGCTCCATTTGGTAAGGGCTGTCTCATCTCCTTCTCCTTGTACCTGTTCAGGCTCCAATTGCCAGCAACTGACGGTGCAGGATGGACAGCAAACAAAAGAGTCAAGCTAGGCAAGCATAGTTGGATAGCAATGCTGGTTTAATTGAGTAGTATAGTTGATTATATATCTTTCTTGTTTATACATGGAAAGTTTCACAGTAAACTTAGGATCATCAGTTTCTCAGGAATGCACTCAGCTAATTACATATATCAGCAAAAGACCTTGACTACCAAGCTGCTTCCTGCATGCCCAGACTGCTTGTAGGAGACACAGCAATATTTCTTGATAATGATTGCCAAATATTCTTTAGAGGGAAAAGATTCTTTAGAGGGACTTTGTACCCTCCCGGACAGATTCGAACAAGTCAACAAACCCAGACTCAGACATAGCTCAATGAGTTCTTGAACTTGGAGCAAGTCACAAGTCTCTGGACTCAGACACAAGCTCAAGAATCCATTAGACTTGGCTCCCCACACTAAGGGCTCCAGAGTACATGCTCCAGCCATCTTCATGGCCATTGGAACAAATTGTTCTCATCTACCCATTCTGCCAGGGGAAGTCTTCACATGCATGAACTCCCTCCACTTTATTCGCTAAGAGGTGTGAGGACCATCAATTACTCTCAAACTGGTTTAGCCCATCTGCTGAGACAATTTACTTGGGTGTGATCACTGCACATGCTATAGCTTCTTGGAGGCAAAAGTGGAGTTGCATGATGGTGGACACCAAAGGCAGATGAGCAGCCCTGTAAAGGGGAAAAGCAAACCATTACATCAGAGGTGCTAGTCCTCCTGAACATCCCATATGACCCTTGCCCTTAATAACTTGGAGTATGGAGAAGTGTTCCTCAAGTCTCTTCAGCTTCTCTTCAAGGAGAGAAAGGCAAGTTGATTGCACTTAGAGCACAGACAACGGTCTCTTGACCATAGTATATAACCATTACATAGAAATAGCACAAGGTAAATAAAGGTTCCTGGGAATTCTCCCTGTTCTCCATATTTATTCTTTCTTGCTAGTACCTCCCCTGGAGAACTCAACTATTCATTGTGAATTTACCTTGTTCATTTTTAGTTTGTATCCTCCTCTTCCTTCTTCTCTACCTCTTCCTCTTCCTTCTCCTTATTTCCATCATCTATCTCTCCATCAAATTAAGTAGTGGCTTATCAATTATGTTAGTCTTTTTAAAACAATCCTTCCTTTATTAATCTTTATCTTCAGCTGTATTTCTCCTTTAATTTTCAAATTTCCTTATGATTTTTAAAAATTTCTTAATCTGTTAATTTACAGGGTTTTAGAATGTATACCCAATTCATTAAGCCTCCTTTTCTGTTTAGTGAATGTATATTTTCAGAGATATAAAGTCACTTTTTCACCCCAAACACATACTATCATGTCTCACAAAGGAGGTGGCTTCCGAAATCGAAGGTCCACTTCTAATGTTTTGCTTAAATATATCCAAAGAAGTAGTTAGGAGATATTGGAAAGAAAAAAAAAATGGACAAACACCTTTTTCCCATCAAGTCCTGAGAAAAAAAACCCATTTGTGTTCTGTACATATCTTGGGCTGATGATACAAGCTCCAATTTAAGTAAGACTTTTTCTTTGGCCTTTCCTCAGTCTTATAGGAAAGCTAAGAAGGCACCATGATCAAGCTCCTGTTGGTCTCAGTGCTGCTGGCTGGAGGTAAAACTTGTGCCTGGGGGGTAGTGGGGGAAGCAGGGAGTGAAAGGTTAAGTGTGGTATAGCAGTAAGGAAAATCATCAGATTTGGAGCAGGAAAAAAATGTAGAGGTCATTGGATCCAATATCCTCATTTACAGATGAGGAAACTAAGGCACAAAAATGTTAAGTGACTTGCCCAGACTCACACAATAAGTATCTAAGATGGGAATCTAATCATGGTCATCCAGTTTCAAAGACAGCTTTTTGTCCACTAACCCAGCAGTCTCAGGGGTTATACTATTAAACATTACTGAGGACTTCCCCAAAGGGCTTATATGAGATTTGTCTATTGATATTCACCACATTAGAAATTAAAATATCAATAGTATTGTGAAATAATTCTGAACTCATTGACCTCCTGAAAGAGTGTCAAAGACCACCCTTTGAGAACATATATACCAGATTGCTCATTTATGCCATACCCTTACTTACAGATAAGTTCCAGGGAGGTAGTGACTCAATCCCGGTTCAAACTGGTCAGAATCAACAGAGACAGAATTCAAATAAAAATCTGATTCCAAATCTAGTATCTCTCCACTACACCATGTTGACTTAGATGAGATTTATAATCAGGAGGAACCCAGTTCAAATTCCATGTTGGTATGTGTTACTAGCTGTGTGAACCTGAAGAAATCACTTCACTCCCCACTTAGTTTCCCCTTCTGTAAAATGGGGGTCATAATAGTACACTACCTATGTCAAAGGGCAAGGTAAGCAGAGTACTTGATGTTTTATAGGGTGTTATAAGAATGTGACTTGTTGTCATTGAGTCACTTTGTTGTGGGCTCTAGCCTCCTAGGTTCCTTATCACATGGGCCACCTCTTCTTGGTCATTTTCCCTTCCATTGTTCTCAGTCTTGTGGGGTATAAAGAATTAGAGAGGAGTTCCAAGGGATCACTGAGTATCAAGTCAGGGAGATAGCCAAGACCACCTCCCATTATTCCTACTTGTCTGGGTCTTCTATTATCACGGGTGTGGGGTCAGGGCTAAATGATGTGGCTGTGTGGGCAAATGGGGTGCCTTGGTTTGATTGTGCTTTTTAACTATATCCTTGTGTTTTAGTTCTAGGCTGTGGGGTCTCCACCTACCAGTCCAATTCAGGCAGAGTTGTTGGAGGTGAAGATGTGCTCCCCAACAGTTGGCCCTGGCAGGTCAGTAATTTCCCCCTTCCACAGCCCTAGCTGGAATTAGGTTAGGGAGGATGGATTGTCATCTGGGATACCCAACGTCTTGGCAGAGGGTGAAGTTTACATACCTCTTTATAAATGTATGCTTTGTTAATGTTCTTCTCCAGTCCATTTTCCCAAACCTCACAAAGAGCTCAAGGCCATTACCTAGAAACACCTTTGTATAATCAGAGCTAGAATAATAGGATGGGAAGCTTCTGAGTTCTACTTCACCCCTGATCTCTTGAAGGTGGGGAGATGAAGAGGAGAATGGGGAGCCCACTAGCCCTTTCATTATAAACTTCTTGTTATACTATGGGCCAACTCTTCTTTTCTTCAAGGCTGGACCCCTGCCATAGTCATGCCTTCTGCCACCTCCTGCTACTTTTTAAAGTGTAGGAAGAATATTCCATCTGAATAAATGTCTAATAGCTGTCCTCCTCAGCTTTGCCCCCATCCCCACCAAATTATGTTGCCCCTTCCCTCCCAACCTTTCCCAAAGTCACAGTGCCATGCTATAAACCCCATGATGATTACAGAAACCTCTGGATGACAGGACTCCAGAATCCCATTGAGAAAATCACTGATTTCAAAGAGTCTTTAATACAGAATTCCAACAGGGCCCAATCTTTCAGGTATTCCATGTCAATAGTCAAAGTCTTCCTCTAATAATGAATGTTAGGCACAAGACACTGTTAAAGCAAGAAGTCTATCAAAGGATCTCTGTGCCTGGCTTTGACCAACCTCTTTAGCTTGATTATAGAGTTTCATATATTCCTTTGCTTCTAAAACCTGGTTACAAGCTATAACCCATGACTCTCATATATTTTCTATATTTTCCTTCACTGAAACCTGCCTTGAATCTCACAGACCTGGTTTATAACCTTGACAGCAATATATAAACAATCTATAATCACCACTCAGGTTGGTCTCAATTGTGCATGGATGTCAAGTGGGGGGGAGGGGGGGCTGTGGAAATGTAAACTGAAATCAATTGAATCAAATCACCCCTACCCCATTTCAAGTAATTGTCAAGATGCTAAATCCTGATACCTTCATCAAGTGAAATACTCTCCTCTAAGCCCAGATTCCTTCAGCAGATTCCCATATAGTACAAACTGTAGGCTCTTCCCCATCCTGGATGATTATCATTCCATCAATATCCTTCCTAAGCTGGACAGTCCCCAGTTTTCCTGATCTAGGATGGCCACTAGACCCAGATAGCTCTGGAGGAGAAAGGGAGGCTTGGCATAGTCCTTCCTCATTTAAATCCAACTCACTGGAATGTCATGTGTCCTGATCTCATGGTCCTCTTTGAGAATGAAGGACAAACAACAACAATCTTAACTGCTAACTGGGTGTGACTGAGACCTAGAGTCTTCCTGAATCAATCAAAGACATTCCAATTAGGTGCCCTAAGAATTCTGCTCTGACTGAGTGAGCTCATGCCCTGGGGAGCTCATGTGAAAGGCAGAGCCAGTGTGGAAGAGAACAGAGATTTCCAGGGGCTAGCAGTGAAGAGAAAGGAGTGGGGACATCACCAGCAGAACTGACAGCAAAGGGGGAAGGCAAAGGAGGACTGAGCTCCCGCACAAAAGGAAAGGAAGGATCTTGGAACTGAATGAGTGGTTATTGAATTGAACCACTGATTGAGGACAAAACCAGAAGTCATTAAAATGGCTGAGGGATGAGGCAGCCCCAGCTCTCAGAGGGAAGGGAATCTTATTCAGCAGAAGAGGAGAAGGGGGAAGCAGATGGCACCACTCTGGGGCAGGGCCCTCACCTCATCACACCTGGGGGATCCACCTGCCTCAAGTCTCTCCAACACTCCAGCCCATCCTCCATTCAGCAGTCAAATTGATCTCCTTAATGTGCAGGTCTGACCGTGTCACTCTCCCCTCCCCTGTTCCCTACTCAGGAAACTCCAGTGCTTCCCTATCACCTCCTAGACCAGATAGAAAAGCTCATCTTGGCATTCAAAGCCCTTCCTGACCCAGCATCCTCCTGCCTTTCCAAGTCTTCTAACAACTTATTCCCCAATATCTACTCTGATCCACTGACCCTGGCCTCCTGGCTGTTCTAACAAGACCCTCCATCTCTTGGCTCCAGGCCATTTTCTCTGACTGTCTCTCCTGCCTGGAATGGTCTCCCTCCTCATCTCTGCCTACTGGCTTCCCTGGTCTCCTTCTAGTCCCAACCGAAATCCCATCCTCTATGGCAAACCTTTCCCAACCCTTAATCCTACGAGCTTCCCTCTGTCCCTATTTATCCTGCACATAGCTTGTTTATGCATTGTTTGTATGCTGTCCCCCCTATTAGATTGCAAGCCCCTTGAAGACAAGGAATGTCTTTTGTCATTTTTGTACTCTAGCACTTAGCACGATGCTTGGCATATAGTAGGTGCTTAATAAATGCTTTATTGGCTTACTGATGTAGACCTAGATTTCCCAACACCTTTACAATCTGTGTTTTCTACTCAGGTCTCTCTTCAATACAATTCTAGTGGTAGTTGGAGACATACCTGTGGGGGAAGTCTGATAGCCCAGAAGTGGGTAATGACAGCTGCTCACTGCATCAGGTAACTCTTCTAGGATTCCTATCCAGTCCATGTCTCCCACCATTTGCAAACACTTATTTCTGGAGCTTGGGACCTGACTGATCAAGCCTATGACCAGTGTATCAATTTAACTTAAACTCTTTAAAGGAACCTTCTGTAGAGTAAGTTGAATTCTCAGGGTGGGGGGGTGGAGAGGGAGGGAACAACTACTGTTTACAACTTAGGGTAAAGTCAGTAAAAAGCCTTTATTTCCTTCATAGTTCCAAGCTGAGACAGAAGGATCAGTTGGCACATTGAGATGAGCATCTTTGTAGGGCAAGTAGGCTTGCCCTGAATACAAGCCATTTCCTAATCAGTATTTATAGAATTCAAAAAGCACATTTCCATGCTGGGTTTCCAACCAATTAGCCACTGGGCTTGTGTTTCAGAATAAGAGATAGAGACTTCCTGAAGTTAGTCTGTCATTGGTCTCAGGGATCTGAGACAGGGTTTTACTCCGTCATTGGGTTGGTTTCCTCCATAACCAGGAGGAAAGAAAGGCTGAAACAGATTGGAATGCCCATTTACACTGAAGTGGAGGCATGTTATTAAGTAGTATTACTCATGTCAAGAAAGGGGAAACAGTGTTTGCTCTCTGCCTCTGGTTCTCTCTATCTCTGTCTCTCTCTTTCTCCCTCTGTCTCTCTGTCTCTGTCTCTGTCTGTCTCTCTCTCTCTCTCCCTCTTCACACCTTTCTTCTTCCCTCCCTCTCTCTATGTGTCTCCTCTCTCTTTCCCACCTACCTTCTCTCTCTCTTTTGCTCTCTCAAATTCTATCTCTCCTCTCCTCTCTGTTTCTCTCTCTGTCTCTCTGTCTCACTCTCTCTCTTTTTTCCCTTCTTCTCTCTCTCTGATTCCTCCACTAAAATTCCTTTCCAATTCTTCACTTTGGAATAGATGGTTTTATGTTCTCAAAGGCCATGACAGCAGGCTTGCTTAGGCCAGTCCTCCCAAGTTCTAGAGATTTCAAGTTCAGGGCCAAGAATGGACAGAGTGTCCATTATCTGAAGGCCAGCCAAGGCTCAGCAACAGGGCATAGGTTCATCAACCGTACAACAGGAGAGATTTTAGAGATCATCTACCAGGAGTTCTTAACCTTCTTTGTGGCCTAGATCCCTTTGGCAGCATCTGGTGAAACCCATGGAGTCCTTCTCAGAATCTTTTTAAAAGCACAGATAAAGTACATGAGGTTTCAAATATGCTGAAATACAGTTATCATAATCTTTTTTAAAACAAATTCATGGTCCCCATGTCAAGAACCTCTGGTTCTAATCCACCTGCCTTGTTTTACAAGTATGGAAACAGAGGCTTCAAGGAGAGAAGTCATTATGCCAAGGTCCCACAGTTAATAAGTGTCAAAGCCAGAATTCAAACCCAGATCCTAAATATGAGATTGATCACTCTTTCTGCTACACCCTGACCTCAGTCTGAACAAGGCTTTTTAATCTGGGGACACTCACTCATCAAAACATCTTCTAGGGTAATGTGTGACAAGGAACCAGGAAACACCCAAAGTTCTGTTTGTTTGTTTAATGAACTTTGTGTTGTTTCCTATTGTTGTTCAGTCATCTCAGTCATGTCTAGATTCTTCACAACCTTGTTTGGGGTTTTCTTGGTAAAGATATTTGAGTGGTTTGTAATTTGCTTCTCTAGCTCATTTTACAGATGAGGAAACTGAGGCAAACATGGTTAAGCGACTTGCCCAGAGTCACACTGCTTGTGTCTGAGGCCAGATTTGAATACAAGTCTTCCTGACTCCAGGCCCAGTTCTATGTACTGCACCACCCAATTAAATATATTTTTTCTTAGTAAACATTAAAAAATAATAATTTTAAAGGATTTGGCTTGGCCAGAGGTTTTTTTGTTTGATCTGAAGGATTTTACCATGTAAAAAGTTTGAGGAGCACTGTTCCAGGATATGGAAGTGTTGGGAATTCCTAGATCGTCAGAGGATGCATTGTACCCATGAAATCACAGGTTTTTAAAATCTTCTGCAGAGTCACTGAAGAAAATCAAGAGCAAGAGGCCACCAAATAATCTTTGGGTAAATTGTCACAAGACCTGTGCAGGGCTCTTGGGAAACTGTGAGGGTCAAAAACTGGTCTCAGATATAAAACCGTAATGCTTGTCCACAGCACTGATGAACATCACTGCCTGCAGAACTGACCCTCTTCTCCTCTCTCTTCTCTCTCCTGCAGCTTTTCTAGGACCTACCAAGTGTGCCTGGGGAAACATAGCCTGTCCACTGATGAGGAAGGAACTCTGACTGTCGGTGTTACACAGATGGTGGTCCATAAGGATTGGAATGGCAAGCTTGCCAATGGGTACCTTAAGGGCGTTTTCATCTTTGGGTTGAATTAGGAAGAGGGAAGGGGTTCTTATGGAAGGCAATAAGTATAAGGAAGAAAAAGTTAATCTTCTCTTGGGAAGAGGATGCCCTGTGCCCGCCTTAACCTCCTATGGATGGAACAGATGAACTCTGATGACAAAATACTTAGTTAATCAGAATGTACAGAAAGGAACGCATGAAAATGTCTACAATAAGAGCGGTGGTTGTCCCACTAGACAGACCACAGATCACAGGTAACATCTGCAGCCACATTTCAGGAAGGACGTTGACAAAGTACAGTGTGTCCAGATGAGAGTAACCAGATAGGAAGGAGACTGTTTAGGAAGGAGAATCACAGAATCTCAGGGTTGAGAGAGACCTCAGCAGCCAACCAGTTCAAACATTATGTGGGAAAACACCCCTGTAGGACAGAACTAATAAGTAATTTTCCATTTGTTTTACTTGATGCTAGGATGACTTATTAGACTGGGAATATTCAGCTTGGAGAAAACTTTGGGAAGTTCTGGCCACTGTCTCCAGTATTTGAAGCATTTAATAAATGCTCTATCCATCTATCTGAAGTTCTATCTCACGGAAGTCAGTCAACAAACATTTATAAAACTCCTACTATGTGCCAAGAACTTTGCCAAGTTCTACAGATACAAAGAAAGGCAAAGACAGTCCCTGTCCTCATGGAGCTCATATTCTAATAGGGAAGACAAACATGTAAATCACTAGATGCATATCAGATCTGTACAGAATCAATGGAAAGTAATCTTGAGCATGAAGGCACTAGCAGCTGGGGGGACTGGGAAAGTGCCTACAGAAAATAAGCTGAGTCTGAAAGGAAGGTAGAAATTCATAAAATAGGATTCAGGGGAGAGAGTGTGGTTAGAGTTGTAGATAATCCCTTTAGACTGAAGCTAAGAAAATACTTCCTAAATCTGAGATCTCTCCCCAAATGGAATAAGTCCTAATCCCTTAAAATCATAGTATCCTAAGCACAGAAAGCTAGAGAAAACTTAGAGGCCATCAAGCACAACTCCCTCCTTATACAGATGAGGAAACTGAGGCATAGAGTTTAGTGATTTATACAGATAAGTAGTAGTAAGTAACAGAGCCAGGATTAGAACTCAAGTCCTTTGACCCTTAGATCAGAGTATTCTATGTCCAGCAGGCTTTCCTCTGTAACATACTGTCTCCTGTTGTATTGAACTTCTGTGGTTTAGAAATTTTCAGTAGTATATAACTCAAATAGAAACGGATCCCTGTCAGTGGCATCTTGACTTAGAAAACCACAAATTAACATGTATATTATACTGTATTTTTCTTTTTTTTCCCAATTATTTTCCAATATGTTTCTCGATTACATTTTAATCCGGTTTGAGTTGTACTGGGGAAATTTTGCTGGACCGCTTGAGGCATGGGAGTTTGACACTTCTGAATGAATTCTAAGGACCTTTTGGGCTCTGATGATTTCTGATTCTCTAATGACGAGTCCTTCACCAAAGATCTCTGAGCAGGGAGGGCCCCAAGGAAACCAATGCTTTAGCTATTGCACTTGGCCATGGACAAAGGATAGAACTGAGAAGGAAGGGACAAGAGTTAGGGAGACCTACTGATCTAATAGTCTCCAACTAAGTTCCAAACATTCCCCTTCTGATTGCTTAGAAATCACCATTACTCCAAGTCCCAAAGTCTAACAGATCTGTGCGCTCATGGATACAGGTATTTCCTACAACAACTCAGGTTGCCCCTCATCCCTGTCTGACCATTGTGTGCATGTGTGTGCGTGTGTGTGTGTGTGTCTGTGTGTCTGTGTGTGTGTGTCTGTGTATGTCTGTGTCTCTGTGTGTGTCTGTGTCTGTGTCTCTGTGTCTGTGTGTGTCTGTGTGTAAGAGAGGATAACACAATATCCTGGGATGGCTCCATTTTGTTGGAGTGAACTCAGGTTAAATTGGGGAACAAAGCTGGCCAGAAGCTCACTCTCTTCAGACTTTCTCTCTTCTCTCTCCCACACTCAGGAATGACATCGCCCTGCTCAAACTGGCCAGCTCTGTTCCTCTGTCTGACAAGATTCAGCCAGCCTACCTGCCTCCTGCTGGTACTGTCCTGCCGAACAATTATGCCTGCTTTGTCACAGGCTGGGGACTGCTGGAGAGTAAGTAGGAACCCAGATGTGGGGAGGGACAGCAGGATAGTGGTCTGAGAGGCAAAAAGTTCAGTCCCTACCCAATCATTTGAAGGAGGCCAGAAACCTAGGAGGCTCTCTCCCCACTCTATTGCCTGATGATGATTGGAGAAAGGTAACAGGGAATAGGGAATGCTAAAATAAGGTGGGGAACGTAACCCCAGGACTTAGAGCTGAAAAGAGTTTGAAGAGTGTAACGGTGATCCTCTGATAATAAAGGAGAGGAGGAAGTGACCAAATTGCCAAGTAGCAGAGGTAGGGTTTGAGCCCAGATCTTCTGATACCAAACCTAGTGTCCAGCCTGCTAAACCACATGGCCATAGATTGGAATCCAGGGTAGTCACTGATCTCCTAACTTTGACTTCAGTACCCCTGGAACCCTGAAAAGGTTCTCAGGGTCCATCAATCCTCACTTTTCCCCCTGCCTCTGGGCATTCCTGGTCTTCTGCTGAGATACAATTCTGGGGTCAGGAATGCAGGTCAGTGTTACCAGATAAGGAATAATTGTAGAAGGAAGATTCTATAGAATCTGAAATAGGAAGCACAGATAGGGCAGTAAATGCTTGAAAGCACCTGGGGCAGAGGGGGGGAGGGACACACTTCCTGGGGGGGAATACTACACTGTAGTATTTACATTTTCTCCAGCACTTTCTTAAGTCTAGACAATTAACAAAACAACAAACTAAACCCTGATTCATAAACAGCATTTGCTTCTCTCCATGGCATAAATGCTCAAGCTGAAAATTTAACAATTGGCTCTCTGAAGCCAATAGGAGATGACTCCAGCCCATTCTTGGCTGGAAGTCACCTCAGAAGCCATCAGCTCTAACTACATCATTTTCCAGATGAGGAAACAAACCAGGGAAAGTGGAGTCACTGACCCAACATCATCAAGTTGGAGATAAAAGTCATAATTTGAACCCAGTTACCTGATTCCAGCTCAGTTCTTTCTATTACACCTCAATACATCCCCAGGTGAAATCATACCCCTTGGGTTCCCCTTGAATAAGTGTCCCTTAGGAAAGAGATACAACTCCTATACCAATTATATACCAATGAAAGGTGGCATTGAAAGAAACCAAATGGTACTAAGCTGTTATCAAAGATAAAGTGCAACTAATACCCACCAATTTAGTGGTAGAAGCAGAAATAGCACACATTCCTAGTCAGAAGATAGGGGTTCACCTCCCAACTCTGTTACTTAATAGCTATGTGTCCTAGACAAGTCACACTCTCAATCTGTGCCTCAGTTTCCTCACCTGTAATACAAGGGGATTGGACTACATGACTGACTATCCCTTCCAGCTCTAAATCCTACAGTCCTATGGTCATTAAACCGCTATTTCCTCATGTATCACATATCCAAAAAGGGCAATAACACTCATAAAGCTTCCCTCATGGGACTGAAAATGGGAAAGGGTCTCCAAGATTGGCAAGGCAGAGCAGGACAGTGGAAAGAACACAGACCTTGAAGTCAGAGGTTTTCTTTTTGGAATTCTGTTTGCTTTTTTTATTTGTTTTTTAATCAGGCTTCCCGATTTCATCAGTCCTCCGGGAGCTTCTAGAGAGTAGCCTTTCTGCACAAAGGCAAATGGGCATCTTTCCGATCATTTAGAGCAGCAGTTCTCTACCTGGGGGTTATGTTCAATTTGTAACAATGAAAACACATCCTGCATATCAGACAGATTCATAACAGTAGCAAAATTACAGTTATGAAGTAGCAACAAAAATAATTTTATGCCTGAGGGTCACCACAACATGAGGAACTGTATTAAAGAGTCACAGCATTAAAAAGGGTGAGAACCATTGATTTAGAGTAATACAGACTTGCCTGGGGACACTCCAAAGTAATTTGCCCAGAAGCCCATAATTCTGCATGTTTATATGTCATCACCTCTTGATGCCCACTACACGTGTGGCTCTGACCCACACACACAGGCCTCAGTTTCTTCATCTGTAAAATGAGAGGGACAAACTCTCAGTTTATTTCTAGCCCTAAATCTAGCATCCCAAGATTTTGAAAAAGCTAATTTGGATTCAAATCCCTGTTTTGGCATACACTAGCTGTAACTGTAAAGGAGGCACTTCTCTCTGAGACTCAATTTCCCCATCTGTAAAAGAGAAATAACAATATTTGCATAATCTCTTTCATGGGGCAGTTGTGAAGAAAGAATTTTTCAAGCCTTATGGTGCTACAAACATGCAAGCTGCTAGTATGATCATTCATACTGTGTAACTTTTGAGAAAACTGTTGTAGAGACATTGGAAGGATGTTTTCCTGATCCTGGGGATTCAAAGAGCATTGGTCTTTCAGAAGATCTGGGTTTGAGGCCCAGCCCTTTCCATTCACTGGCAGGATGACTTTGGGCAAATCCCTCTCCCTCCCACAATTCCTTTCTCCTCCTCATTCTCCCATTTGATGCTTCTGTAATTTCCAGAACTCCATGTTTCTCATGAGATCCCCTCCCCATGAACTCTTTCTGTCTCTGGTCTCCTTCCAGATGATGGAGATGCTGCAGATATCTTGCAGCAGGCTCCCTTGCCAGTGGTAGATTTTGCCACCTGCTCTCTCTCCAGCTGGTGGGGCAGCTCTGTGAAACCCTCCATGGTGTGTGCTGGTGGTGATGGGGTGATCTCTGGTTGCAATGTAAGTATGGAAAATGGGCACATTTCCCTCAATCATACACATCCTACTCTCTGACCAGAAATGAACCACACAGCCAGGGCCACACTTGTTTCATTCCACATAGATGAAAAACTGGCTGGTCAGGGAATTAGAACCTGGCCCCAAAGCCTCCATTTCTAATTGCTTATATGACCTTAAGCAACCTCCCTGGGTTTGTTTCCTGCTTGAAAAAGAAGGAAACTTGACCATATGGTCTCTGAGGTCTTTTCCATCACTACAGTTAAGGTTCTATGAGCAAGAGAGACAGTGAGACAGAGTGGAAAGATTGCTGGAAAGATTGAGAAGACCTAGATTGAAATACATGCACCATACTGCATAACAATTCAATCTTGCAGCTAGATGGTGCAGTGGATGGAGCACTAGGTTTGGACTCAAAAAGACTGATTTTCATGAGTTCAAATCTACCTTCTAACATTTACTAGCTGTGTGACCCTGGGCAAGTCACTTAACCCTGTTTGTCTAATGAGCTGGGGAAGGAAATGGCAAACTACTCCAAAATCTTTGTCAAGAAAACCCCAAATGGGGTCACAAAGAGTCGGACAAGACTGAATAACAACAAAATTTTAATCTCATTGAGCCTCAGTTGCCTAATCTGTAAAATTAGGACAATGAATGCCTGTAGGGTCTACCTCACAGAGGTAGACTTCAATGACTTCACTTGGTAGGCTTCAATGAGATAAGGTATGTAAAACATTTCACAAGTATGAAAGGGCTGTATTTCAAATACATTCATCATTGCCATTATCATAGTGATGATGAGGATGTCATTCATCCACTCCAAGTCTCCAGTTCTTTAATTATACAATAAGGGGTTTAGAGAAGAAGCCCTCTGAGGTCAAGCTCTCAGGCTATGGTCATAAGTGCTATATTTCTGATGTGAATGGCTGATCATGGCTTGACAAGAAATGTCCCAGAAGCATTGACATTTCAACCATTTCTAAAGGAATGGTGAATCTTAGGCATAATGTCAAGCCTGCTGGTGAAGGAGAGATTTGAGGACCAGGGAGTCTTTCACATCCCTCAAAGTCCAGTCTCCAGTTCTGCCCATGGGTGTGATCAGGAATCCTCTCACAACGCTTTTTGAAGGACAAAACACCTACACCAGCCTCACTTTAGAGCCTTACCATGCTGTAGCCACCCATACCATTGGCTTTTCCCTCTCCAGAGCCAGAAGGGTGTGTATTACAATCAAATAAATTAAATCAGGATTTTTGTTGTATAGACAAGTCATGAACTTATTGGAAAAGTTAACTTATGTCTATTTAAGACATCTTCCTCCAAAGACCCTTAATCCAATCTCGTTGAACGCTGGGTTCCCCTCAGGGAGACTCTGGTGGCCCACTGAACTGCCAGGCAGATGATGGTCACTGGGAAGTGCACGGAATTGTGAGCTTTGGCTCAACACTTGGTTGCAACTACCCTCGGAAACCCACTGTCTTCACCCGAGTCTCCCTCTACATTGACTGGATCAATAAGGTGAGAGTTTCCACCTGTTTCCCAAGACCAGAGTCCTGCTCTGCTTCCTTAGCATAGTATGAAGAGATGCATGGAAAGATGGGCATGTGAGATTTTAAGAGCAGCCACTCGGCTTCATGGTGAAGTACTTTTGTCTTGAGGAATGGGAAAGGAGTAAGTTATATAAAAGAACCAAAGAACACTGGAGCTAGAAGAGATAGTTTGGGAGAACTCAGGGGGACCCTGAAGTGGAACATTTGGAGATTTAAAAGAACCATAAAGGGTAACTAGGTGGCACAGTGAATAGAGCCCTAGCCCTAAAGTTAGAAGGTCCTGAGTTCAAATTCAAGATCAGACACTTGACACACTTACTAGCTGTGTGACCTCGGGCAAGTCACTTAACATCAATTGCCTGGATTTCCCTTCATCCAAAAAAAAAAAAAAAGGAAGAAGAAGAACCATATAACATTGAATGAGAAGGCTGAAAGCAACCACTAGAACAGAGAATGTCAGAGATGAGAGGGTCTAAGAGCACAGAAGATCAGAACTGGGGAAGGACCTTAGGAAACAAAAAGTCAGAGGTTGGTATGTCAGAATTGGGGTGGCCATTAGAGCATAGAATGTCAAAGCATAGAGGGCCTTAGAATACAGAAGATCAGGGTTGGGAAGGTTCTGCTCTTAGAACACAGAATGTCAGAGCTTGGAGTGGATCATCAGACAGAGAAAGTCAGAGCCAAAAGGGGTTTCAAAAAATAAAATGAGAGAACACAAACCATTAGAATTAGAAGTAACCAAGGATCATAAAAAGTTAGAGCAAAGAATATGCCTTGAGAGAGGAGAAAAGGAATGAAATTCATGAAGCAGACTGTTATCTTGAGCTCAGGATCCTCCATATAGTGAAAGAAAAGCCCTGACTGTCATCACCTGGGATACCCTCTAAAGACGTGAAGCAGCAAGCCCTGATTTTTGAGCATCCAGAGAGTCCTTGATGGAGAAAATCAAATCATTGAAAAACTGAAATAAGGTTGGCAGACCTAGACATTTAGGAAATTATCAGTGAAGGAAATGATATTACAAAGGCCAAGCTTTGCCCAGAAAAGAATTGAGGAAATGTCCATCCTTCTACTCTTTGCAGAGGAAGGAGACTAAAGGATGGACAGCTGCTTATTCTGGCAGACATGGTTGATATATTAATCAGTTCAGCAGAACTGTCTTTTAAATCGTTGTTACAACAAATGTCTCTCAAGAAAGGGATCAAAAAAAGAGAAGTATTTGAAAATGGATGTGATATAACTTTAAAAAAAACAAAATTGAATACAAATTTTTAAAAAGAAAAAGAATGATCTGGGCTAGAGATTGTAGGGGACCACAGGACCAAGATAATTTCCATAGCTTAGAACAGTGGTTCTCAACCTTCCTAATGCTGCAACCCTTTAATAGTTGTATGTGGGCGTATCTGCATGTGGGCAGACCCACCTGGAGATGGATAGAGGAGTGGTGTCTCAGTTCCTAAGACCATCAGGAATATGTGTTTTCTGATGGTCTTAGGAGACCCCTGTGACCCCTGTGAAAGGGTCGCTAAACTCCCAAAGGGGTCACAACCCACAGGTTGAGAACTGCTGGCTTAGAAGATAAGAAGAGTAAATGAAGCTGGAAACATTTCTTGCCTTCTTCCCCACCCTCCACGTATAACTGGCTGCCATCTTGGGCAATCTGATACTAATGGACAAGTTCCCTGAACTCCTCTCTTGTATCTTCCACAGGTGATGGCAGAAAACTAACCAGAGGATCCTGGGAAATGGGCCCTTTATAAAGGAGAAATGAAATAAAATAGATATAACCAGAAACTAACTGATGCAGTTGGAGTGGGTTCTTAGCCAACCACCATGTCCTTTCCCTCCAGGGATCCTGGAGGAAAGTGGGTTCCTTGAGTCACATGGAGCATTGCTATAGCACCCAGGGTTTCTGACATGTTACCCTTGCAGGCTAATTCCAACATTCCACAGGAAAAACTGATACCTATGTCAGATGAAGCTTTTAAAGAAACAATACATTAGACAGTCAGTAGCACAGGGAATAGAGAGCTCACTGGATCTAGAGTCAGGAACCACACATTCCCACTGGTTTTTACTTTCCCCCTCCATAAAATGAGAGAGTTGGCCTAGATGGTCTCTAATGTCTTCTTCCTCTGAAGTCTTTGTCCTAAGAGAAGTCCTGGGTTCCAGAGCACTGGGGTCTGGTCCCAACTCCCATATTTACAAGCCATGGAACACACAGCTAGCAAGTGTCAGAGGCTGGAATAAAGGGGTCAAGGGAGTGATGAGCAAAGTGCTCCTGATCAATGTGAGGAGGGAGAGAGTACTGGGGAGTAGGGGAGAGCCTCATAGAAGATGTGAGACCTGAACTGGACTCTGAAAGATAAAAATTCTCAAAGGCAGAGATGAGTAGAGATGGACTACTTCATTTCACTTCTTAAGAAATACTCTGGGGGGGCGGAGCCAAGATGGCGGCTTAAGAGCAGCAAGAAATCATGGCTCCGACACAGCCACATCAAATACCCAAAAAATATGACTCTAAACAAATTCTAGGGCTCTAAAATGCACACAGATATATTTCCTGCTGAAGGCAGCTTGGCTCAAAGCGACCATTTCAACTCTGAGAGCAGAAACTAGCCCAGCCTGAAATGGAGGCTTTTGCCTCAGGGGCAACTGGAGCTTCAGGAGAGCAGATCTGCCGCAGGTGTGGCAGGATCCAGAATTTTCAAGCCATAAGATAAAAGGATTCAGGTTAGTACAACTTGGCTAAAAACCAGGGAAGAAAAGCAGGTCTGGCCAAGACACCTCCAGGGCAAAGAAGCAGAAAGCAGAGGCTCTGCACCCGCTTCCACATTGCTGCTTCAGAGCTCCTGGCCTGCAGACAGCAGGGGGGCCAAGCGATCATTCAGAGGCCAAGTGTTCTTACATTGAGCAGCCTGGTTCTAGATTGCAGTCTTGGGTGGTGGTCCTGAGGTTTTTTTTTCAGTGAGTCAGAGCTGAGGAGGGATCCAACAGCCTCCTAAAAGCCCTCACACCTGGGAAAACCCTAGAGATTTGGAACAGAGCTGTTCCCTCTGGAAGCAGAATTCCACAGAACTAAAAAAAAAAAAAAAAGAACCATTGAACAGGGACAATGAATAAGCATAGGAAGCAAACTAAGAACAGCAACCAAACCCTAGATTCCTTCTTTGGGGAAAAGAAGGAACAAAGGAGGGAAAGGGAAGAAGACAATACAGTAAGAACTCCCACCCCAAAAGCTTCCAAGAAACATGAAGATTTCCAAAAAGCTAGAGATCAGCTGAAGAAAGATTTTGAAAACCAAATGAAAGAAGTAGAAGAAAAATTGGGAAGAGAAATAAGAGTGATGCAAGAAAATCATGAAAAGAGAGTCAACAACCTGAATGAAGAAATTAACACCTTAAAAAACACATTAACTCAAATGACAAAAGAGGCCCAAAAAGCCAATGAGGAAAAGAATGTCTTAAAAAGTCGACTTTGCCACATGGAAAAAGAATCTCAAAAGTATTCTGAAGAGAAT
>CM053588.1:49238579-49263160 GCA_028646515.1 Pseudochirops corinnae
CTCTCCCATGATCTTTCTTTTCCCCAAAGAAGGAATCTAGGGTTTGGTTGCTGTTCTTACTTTGCTTCTTATGCTTATTCTTACTCATGGTTGTTCAGACTGTGATTTTTTGTTAAATCTCTGTGGGGCTCTGCTTCCAGAAGGGAAAGCTCTGTCCCAAATTGCTGGGGTCCTCCCAGCTGCTGTAGCTCTCAGAAAGATGCTGGGAACTCTTCCTACTTACTTCTGGCTGACTAGATAATGAAGACTCCAAGACCGAGGCCCAAGACGATGATCCGGATCCAGGCCGCTCAACGCGAGAGCACTGGCATGAGAATAATTGCTCAGTCCCCCTGCTGTCTGCAGGCCACGGGTGGGAAGCTACAATATGGAGGCGGGTGCAAAACCACTGCCTTTTGCTTTTCCGCTCTGGAGGCCTTTCGGCCAAGACTGCTTATCTCCCCCTTTCGCAATCTCCACTCCCAGCTGCTGCTAATCCACTCACCAGAGAGGTTCCTCTGCTCCTCCTGCCCAGCCACCCCCGGGGCACACCCGCGGCTTCAGGGCAGGCTGGTTTCAGTTTGCAGTGCTGATATGGTTCCTCGTAGTCGAGCTGACTTTAGAGGGAAGTATCTTTGTGTGCGTTTTGGAGTTCTAGGATTGGTTTAGAGTCCTATTTTATGGGTATTTTGGGGTGGCTATGTGAGAGCTGCGTTATGTTGATGCTGCTACACTGCCATCTTGGCTCCACCCCCTATATTTTGCCTTTAGAAAGAAAAATCAAAGCTAAAGCCGCTGTTAGCCATACGCTCTTGAAATAGCTTTTGTTTTATTCAGCTTCATTAGCAGCTGTTTGCATCATTACCCACATATGGAAACAAAAAGAAACTCCAGTTTGGGGTGGGGGGGAAAGTTATCTGTTAAATAAATATTTCATTAAAGCACCAGCTCGATTTTTTAAAATGCAAGTTAAAATGACTTTGAGGTACTACCTCACACCTATCAGATTGGTTAATATGACAAAACCAGAAAATAATAAATGTTGGAGGAGATGTGGGAAAATTGGGACACTAATGCACTATTGGTGGGGTTGCGAACTGATCTAACCATTCTGGAGAAGAATTTGGAGCCATGCCCAAAGGGCAATCCAACTGTACATACCCTTTAATCCAGCAATATTACTGCTGTCTATATGTCAAAGAGACTTTTTTTAAAGGGGCAAAGAATGTATTTATAGAAAAATATTTATAGCAGCTCTTTTTGTGGTGGAAAAGAATTGGAACTCAAGGGGATGTCCACAAATTAAAGAATGAATGAACAAGTTCTGGCATATGATTATAATGGAATATTATTGTGTGATAAAAAATGATAAGCAGGATGATTTCAGAAAAACCTAGAAAGATTTACATGAACTGATACAAAGTGACACAATCAGAACCAGGAGAACATTGTACGCACTAACAGCAATATTGTATAATGAAGAGCTGTGAATGATTTAGCTGTTCTCAGCAATACGATGGCCCAAGACAGTCCCAAAGGACTCATGATGAGAAATGCTATCCACCTCCAGAGAAAGAGCTGATGTTTTCTGAACACATTTAGTTTAGTCATTTTTCAATTGTGTCTGACTCTTATTGACCCCCACATTGAGTTCTCTTCACAGAAATGATAAACTACTAGAGTAGTTTATCATTTCCTTCTCCAGTTCATTTTACAGATGAGGAAACTGAGGCAAACAGGATAAAGTTACTTGCCCAGAGTCACACTGCTAGTTAGTATCTGAGGCAGGATTTGAACTCAGAAAAAGGAATCTTCCTGACTCCAGGACTGACACTCTATCCACTGTACCACCTAGCTACTCCAGGAGATAATTAGTAAATGCTTTTTGACTGATGAGATGATCATAGCTATATAACTGGAAAAGACTTTAGACCATCGAGTCCAACCACTTATTTTACCAAGAAGGGAGTTAAGGTCTAAGGACATAGTTTGACCAAGGTCACAGTTTCCAACCAGTAGAGGTGGGATTCAAACTCAGGACCTCTTCCTCCACAGTCAGCTCTTCTTCTACCATACTACATTAGATCAGATCATGTTTCTTATCTCCTCAAAATCTTCAATGTCTCCCTATTCTCCTAAGTTAAGACTCTTCTCTCTGATATTCAAGACTCCCTTCAATCTAGCACAATTCTAACTTTTCAGCCATATTTCATATGACTCCCTTCCTTACACCATACAATCTAGGTGAATCAGACCTCAAAACAAGCTTTGCATTCTCTTGACTCTGTAACCTTGTTCGTATTGTTTCCCTGTGCCTGGAATGTCCTCCTTCTCCCTATCCAATATTTACCCAACCTTTCAAGACCAATCCAAATGTCACCTCCTCTGGGAAGCCTTCCTTGTTTCCCCTTTCTCAGGAATGAACTTCACCTGCTGCCCTTACCTAACACTGTGTTTTGTGTCTCTCTGATACTCTAATCAGGTATCAGAGTGATATATCTGTATGTGTCTTATCCCCATCCTGAACTATAACCTCCATGAAGGCAAGAATCAATCAACCAATCAGCAAACATGTCAGAAAAAACTGCTCTGTGCCCAGCACCTTGCTGGTCCTGGGTGATGCACAGACCCATGATGAAGCAACCCCTACTCTCAAAGAGTTTACATTCTATTAGGAGAGATGATGTGTGCATCTTTGAGTATTCACCAATTAAATCTAAAGGACAGACACTGGACTTGTGATTTTATTCCTATACAAAGGGATCCTAGAGGAGGAAATTTCCCTTACCTGTGCATATCAGCACCTTCTCTACAACTTTTATAGTCTTAGAGAGTTACCTAGAACACCAAGATATTAGGTGATTTGCCCAGGGTCACATATTCAACATATATAAGAAATAGAGGCATAACCTCAGTCAAAGTGAGAACTCAGAAAGACCATATCTTAAAAAGGCCACGGTCTCCCACTGCATCCTGGGCCATCTCCAGTCTTCCTGGTCTATATCTGGATGCTGGACCCAGATGACTCTGAAGAAGTGAGGCTGGTGAGTTTGCACAGCCCTCCCTCATTTAAAACCAAGTCATGACATCATCTTCCTGATGTCATAGTCCTCTTTTAAAACAAAGGACAAATAAAACACACACACACACAGAACCATGATAAGAACTAGGACTTGCACCCAGCTATTCCTGACTTTGAAGCCAACCCTGTAATCACTGTAGAACACTGGCTTTCATACAGATTAAATAGAAAATAAATATCAGATAGTTATCAGGAAGGAAGGGTACCAATAGTTGTGGGGATCAGAAAAGGCTTCATGTAAAAGATGGTGCTTGAGTCTTGAAGGAAATGAGAAATTCTAGGAGGAGGGGGTGATGAGGAATTGCCCTTCAGGCATGGGAGATGGCCAATGCAAAGACAATGGGAGGTGGAGTGCCATGTGTGAGGAACAGAGACTGGACTGTGGACGGGAGCCAGACAAACATTGTGGCTGGACTGGAGCATCTGGGAAAGGGGTGTAATGTAGAAGTGAGGTTAGAAATATAAGCTAGGGGCAGGCAACAAAAACAGCAGCATTTCTATTACATTGTAATGAGAATCAGTAGTCCCCAAAGTTGGTTTAGTAGGTCACACCCAGGCATAAGGGAAAAATCTATTTGACAGCCTTATGGAGGATGGATTGGGGTGGGGAGGCTTAAAGCACAGAGGCCAATTAGAAGGCCACTGCCATAATCCCAGGTAGGTAATTCCCAGGCAGGAATCTTATCTAGACTTCAATATTCTGTACACAGTAGGTTTCTAAATATGTTTGCTATAATAATATTGGCTAAATATATTTGCTTAAATGAATTCTAGGACACTTCCTAGTTTGGGGCTCCCATTCCCTCTTAGGAGTTCTTAGACAATGTTTTCTTGTTCTCAGAAAGTTCTAAGCTCATTAAACAGTAATCAACTGAAGGTCAGGGCAAGACCCTTATCAGGAATTCTGGCCCTCCCCAAAGTGTGATCTCAGCTTTGGCTTAGACCCCAGTCTGAGATCCTTATCTATAAGAACTCTCCCAACTGGCCACAGTAATAGGATTCCCTACACTGGAGCCATATTAGGCTCTATCCCCTCCATTGCCTTCCTGGGCTATGGTAAACTGGGAGTCAGAGAGCTGCTAGCTCCTCCACAGACCCATTTAAGACAGTTAATCTGCTGCTGTCTTTTATTCCAGCACTTTCTGTTTAGAAAGATAGCAAGGTGAAGAGTCAGGCCATCCCCCCACCAGCTATTCAGGGCTCCCCTTACTGACATGGCTCATGTAGGCTTCTCTGGTCTCTCCTGTAGCCTCCAGCTGTGGTGTCCCCAGTTACCTGCCCAGCTTGGACACCTGGGTGGTGGGTGTAAAGGATGCCAGGCCCCACAACTGTCCCTGGCAGGTAAGGAAGCCACATGTAGTATAGTGGGCAGGATGACAGTCCTGGCATCAGAGGGCCTGCTTTGCCTGAGCTCAGTCCCACTTCCTTCCCACCCTCTGAATTGCAGAGACCCATGTCCCATTTTTCCAGAAGCACACAAATTCAATTCAATTAACCTCAGTTTATATTTCATCAGAATCTGTAAAATAAGGACTAATAATCATTGAATTATGTACTACAGAGTTATAATACAGTTCTTCAGGGTGACCTTGAAAAGAATAGGAACTGGGCCTGTAATTTCACTAACATGGCAAACTCTAAGGTGAAGCAGCTCATTCCACCAATACAAGTTGGCACCTTCTCTGCAATTTCTTTCTTTTTTTTTTTTTTTTTGCTTTTTTAGAGGGGGAAGGCAGGGCAGTTGGGGTTAATTGACTTGCCCAAAGTCACACGGCTAGTGTTAAGTGTCTATGGTCAGATTTGAATTCAGCTCCTCCTGACTCCAGGGCCGGTGCTCTATTCACTGCACCACCTAGCTGCCCCAGCAATTTCTAATCGTTGAGAGCTGTCTGGTGCCTTCAGAGGTTGGGGCCCAGAGCCACACATCCAGCAGGAGCCAAAGGCTGTACAAGAACCCAGGGATTCTGGTTTTGAGTCTAGCTCTCAATCCACTATTCCAGACTGCCTCTCATCTTGAGGCATTATGTAAGTGGGAGTTATTAAGGATGTCTCTAGGCCTACGCCAACAAAGGCTGACTGACAATGTGGTTCAGTAGAAAGAGTGGGGTCCAATCCAAGAGTGCTCGGGTCGCAGACAAACAGGGCTGAGTTAAATCCTGGGCCTGCCAACACATCAACAGTGGCTCTTTTTTTTTTTTCAAGTTGCTTTGTTCCTCTGGTCATCAGGTTTTCTTATCTGTAAAATGAGAAAGTTAGACCAGATTCCTTTGGGGTCCCTTCTTCCAAATCTATGATCTAAAACTTTCGAGGCTTAGAACAGCAGCTGGGAATCATGGGCCAGATACCCTGCCTGAGATGTGCCCCTCTCTCACCACTCCTCCATGCTGGCATATCTCCCTCCAATACCTTAAAGATGACACCTATAGACATACCTTTGGAGGGACCCTGATATCCAGTCAGCATATCCTGACTGCTGCCCACTGCATCAGGTGAGTCCCACCCTGAGCCATGGATCCTACTGCACAGAGGAAGGATATGGAGGGGGATCTGTCTCCCTTCCCTCCATCCACAGTGGGATCTGAAAGTTGCCTAGGTGTCATTTAGAGGTGAAACAATAATGCAGACCCCCAGAGCTGGGCAAGAACTTCAGGTGCTCCTGGTCTAACCTGCTTCCAGATACAAAGATCTCCTTTGCAGCATCCCCAGCAAATGCTCAGTCCAGGTTTATCAAAATCCTAAAATCAGAGAGTGACTTCTCCAAAGATTCCCAGATTTCCACCCTCAGCAGCAAATTCTTTGCTGTTACAAAGTAACTTTATTTCTCTAGAATGTACACAAGGACTGTCACAATTGCTTGGGCTCAGATATGCAGAATTTAATTCCCTGCCTAGAATTTTGTCAATTCTTAATCACTGCTTCATTTATCTATTTATGTCTATCTATTAATAATATCTATTTACTTTTTATATACATACCTATCTGCTTATCAACATCTATGTATCCATCCATCTATCTATCATCTGTGGATGTGAATCAGATTCTGAATAGATGCATGGGTGAATGCATGTAGGAGGAAAGATAGATGGATAGACAGAAATAGGAAGGGAGATAGAATAGAGATGGGAAGGTGGATATGTGTATGTATGTATAAATGTATGTGTGTGTGTGTGTATGTGTGTGTGTGTATAAATAGAGAGAAATAGGTAGGTAGATAAAACATTGATGAAGAATGGACAAAATTCCAGTGCAGAAACTGCGCTAAACACCAGGGAACAAATGTAAGCAATCAAAAATGGAATTTCCCCTTTGGAAACAAATTCACTTGAAGGATGAAATTATCATTAATTCAAATGAAAAATGGACCAGCTGCAATACTTTTGGAAGAATTGGAGCTGCAGCAAATCTCTGGATAATGTAGGTGCCCCATGAGGACTCACAATCTCCCACCTCTGTGCTGGGGTGGTTAGAGACAACGGTTCCCAAACTCCTCATCCAGTTCTGCTTTCTGCCTCAGTGGTCTGTACCAAAGTCCAAAGACTGACACCATAGCCTCACAGTCAAGTGTCGCAGTCAGGATTTAAACCTGGCTTCAAGTATTGTACATTTCTGCTAGAACATGATACTTTTAAGCCAAAATCTACCCTCCTTGGACTCCATATATTGGTCTTAGCTTTCTCAGTTAGAATCTAAATCTAATCCTTCTTTCCTTATAGGATTTAAGACATTTTCAGATAATAATCATGCCTTTTCTTCTCTCAGAGTTCAATGAGGGTGATAGGGAGAGGCTTGTGGAATAAAGATTCATTAAATAGAATTAAAGGTTTATGGTCCATAAATAGGAGAGGGTCCAAATGTAAACAGATTCCCTCCCCATGCTGTTTATCCAACAATGACTGAACCTACTGAGTGTTGCTGGGCAAGAATAACCTGGTGGAGGAAGAGGCTGGCTCTGTGGCAGCAGCTATGGATTCCATTTTTGTCCATGAGAAGTGGAATTCCTTTCAGATGAGGTGAGTGGTCTCCATGCTCGTACCTTTGCCCTGTTGGACATGGATCCAATTCTCAAGGCCGGGCCAGAAAGCTGGCCTCCATCATATCACTCACCTCCAGAGATACCCACTCTGACCAGGTGCTAGAGATTGTAACATCTCCAATCCTCTTCACCCATTGAAATGTCCTCCCCACAGCTCCACCTCTCTCCTATAATAGTAACGGCACATTTCTATATGAGGCACTAAGATTTACACAGAGCTTTCCCTTCAGGACCTTCAGAGAAGAGTCAAGCAGGGATTCTTGTCTCCCTTTTATAGATGAGGAATCTGAGACACAAAGATCTATGGTCATGTGACAAGTCAGTGGCCAAGTGAGAAAAGCCTTGTGAGTCCTAACCCAGGGCTCTTTCATCCTGGAGAGGGAGAGAAGCAGGGGAGATTTCACCATCTTTCCCTCTCTGCTCTCCCTCATCCCACAGGACAGGTTTCATTTGGCCATTTTCCTTATCATCCCAGTAGAAGGTAAGCTACTTGAGGGCAGGAACTGGAACATTTTTCAGCTTTCCATTTCCCCATTCAAGGGACATCTACATGGTGCAGTAGATAGAGTCTGGAGTCAGGAAGATCTGAGTTCAAATATGGCCTCACACATTTACTATCTATGTGACCCTGGGAAAGTCACTTGACCCCTCTTTGCCTCAATTCCTCATCTTTAAACTGAGGACACACTACAGAAGAAAATAGCAAACCATTCCAGCACTCTTGCCAAGAAAACCCCATGGAAAATTTTTGAAGAGTCAGGCAGGACTGAATGCCTGAGCAATCACAGCAAATCCCCTGTGAGAAGCACAGAACTCCTGCACACATTAATCCACACGTCTGCAACTGGATTCTTGAATTCTGCTCCTAGCAATGACATTGCCCTCATCAAGCTGGCTGAACCTATGGAGCTGAGTGACACCATCCAGGCGGCCTGCCTGCCCGCCCCCCCCCCCCCCAGGACTCTCTGCTGTTTCAGGATTATCCTTGCTACATGACAGGCTAGAGCCACCTCTGGAGTAAGTGCATGTCCTACCAGGTCTGTTTTACCCATCTGTTCCTGCAGGGTGTAAAGCCAAGCACAAGCAACTTTCCAAAGGGCTGCTGCTGTGAATACCTTTAAGGTTCTGATCACATAGTATGGTGAACTCTATTCATTCAGCAGTAAACTAAAACTAAACACTCACAGAAACCAAAATACAGCATTCACAATGATAAAACATAACAACTTATCACTGCAGTGGCCACATCGTTTTTTAACAAAAGATATCATTCAGTTAGTCCTTAACTCAGTCATCCTTAAGGAGCAATTCTCCTTTTAGGGATACAAAATACAAATGTCTCCCAACCCTGCATCACATTGTCTTAATCTCTCAGTCAGAAAGTTGTCTTTCTTCTTGATTGGAGACTAGCTTCCAATCACCCTTAAGGGGTATAAGTTACAAAGTATGAAGTTCTCCCACCCCTAGGTCACAGTAAATCGTGATCCTGTCAGTCAGTACTATGTACCCAAGGAGAAGTCTTTTCATTTTGACTCGAGGCTGCCTCTCAAATTCCATGGTTCCTCTTCCATGGTCCCAGCTTTTGCCTGAATTCACCCAACCATCACCTGGATTCACAGGCAGGTAGCTCTCAGCTCCTCATCTACTTCCTCATCCAGTTCCTTGTCCAGTTCCCATTGCATTTTGAAGATCACAGCATCCAGTCCAGCTCAAGTCCTTCGCCATTTCTGTTTCTGGGAAGATAAAGCTTAACAGAGACACAACAACATTCATTCACATTGCCAGCACCATCACCAATTCACCATCTGCCTGTGAAGTCAATATAGACCCACAAACAAGGTCTGAGAAGTCAACACAGACTCACAAACAAGATCTGAGAAGACAACACAAACCTACAAACAAGATCTGAGAAATACAAGGTATCACAAACACAAATCAACACAGACAGACCACACAGAGTGCCAGACACCACAAGATTTCTCCTTCTCAACTCTGTTCAGTCCCAGTTTGTGATTTTCCTTATATTTGATGGTTCTCCTTCCTGTCCCACCCTTCCTGTTGCAAGTTCCTCCCACCTTCAAATCACAAAGGGCTCAAACAAGGTGCTAAATAAGGATACAAAGTAGCTGTAAGAAGGTGCTAAGTACTTCTTTGCTTACCATTACACAGGGGAGGGCCCTGGACAGTGGGCTCTAATGTTAAACTGTTGAAGCCCCAGAAAATAATTTGGCCCAGCTAATCAGGGCAGACTTCCTGAAGGAAAAGGCCTTGTAATGATATAGTACCTACACTAGCTTCAGAGCTCCTTTGCTTGTATCATCTCAATTTATTTGCCTGGCATCCCTAGGAATACAAGTATTACTGATGTAGTTGTATTGATAAGGAAAATGAGACCCAGGGCAGTTAAACATTTACCCAGGATCTCATACAATTAATCAGGGAAAGGACTCAGTGAGTTAAGCAGCAGCAATGGCTTCTACCAAAGCAAGGGACCTCATAGAAAGCCAAATGTATGAGAACAGCAGGATCGTGGTTTCTTCCATGGCTGTTCTTACTGGAACTCTGCCAGGTGGCAAGTGTTCCAGATTCCCTTCTCACCACTGATCACTCTTTATTTTGGTTGTGTCCATTCTAAAACAGAGTCCCTAGAATTGAACACAAACACTACAGATGTAGTCTGGCCACATCAGAAAACAGTGGGAGTCCTAACAGTGTAAACTAGAAGAAATAATTTTGGGCCTCACTTTCTTCATCTGTTAAAGGAAGGGTTTTGTCAAAATGATCACTAAGAGCCCTTTACACTCTTATTTTCTCTGTTCTACAGTCTCTTTTCGCTCCAAAATTCTTTGTTTTAAGGTCTCTCCCACTTCTGACATTTTGTATTCTAAGGGTTCTCCCACCTTTGATATTACCTGTTTCAAGGACCCTCCTAGTTGACATTCTGTTCCCTAAGGGACTGCCCAACCGTGACAGTCAGGCCCTCCCAGCTTTGCCATTTTCTCTATCATTTCCTATAATGGACATTGGGCTTCTGTTAACAGAGAAAGATAATGAAAGTCCTAAAATCCCCTTCATAAGTGATACAGATCCTCTCACTATGTACAATTCCTTTGAGTTTCTTCAAGCCCTCTATACTTGAGTACTAGTTATCTTTATGAGAACTCCAGATGACAATTGGGCAGATGACAATTCCATAAGAGTCTTGGGCCATGGGAAGAGAACCCAGCCATGCAGGACTTGTTTTCTCTCTCTCCCTAGCCAATGGCCCCAGTGCTGATGTTCTCCAACAAAGCCTTCTGCCCACAGTGTGCCATGACACATGCACTCAGAGAGACTGATGGGGTAGCCTGATGACCCAAAATATGGTGTCTGCTGGAGGAGATAGTGTCATCTCGGGATGCAAAATGAGTCTTAGCACTGAATAGCAAGCCAGGGATGGAAGAGACTGGGTCTTCTGGGAGAGATTGGTGCTGATCCAGAGAGCTTCTGACTTCCTGGCAGCCTCATGGAGAGACCACCTAGGAAGCCCTTTCCCAAAAGTATGGAAACCAACCAGAGTGGCCTGGAGCCACAGATACTGTTTCACCTGCCATAATCAAGCTTGTAAAATACTGGCCCATCCTGTTCATCTCTGCTTCCTAACATTATTAGTGACTATCCCTTTGGCAAACTCAATCATTCACACCTATCCCCTCATTGTGCCCACAAACATACACTATCCTCATCATCATGGTAGCGTAGAAAAAGTGTTTTGCAAACCATATAACACAAAGTCAATGTAAGATATTGCTTTTATCACCCCATCAGTAACACCTCCATCATTTCTAGCATCATGATCTTCTTCATTAGCCACACCAACTACCACCTTCATCACTACCAACATCACTAGCTACATCACCATCACCCTGAGCTCCACCACCACCTCTACATCTCCATCCCTGGGAGAGGGGGAAAAGGATGATTGTTTATATAGTTTTTATATAGCGTTTATAGAGTGCCTACTGTTTATATAGTGCCAGTTCCCAGGCTAAGTGCTTTACAAATATTGTCTCGTTTGATCTCCACCAACATCATCATCTCCATCATCACCTTCTCTACCACCATCATCATCTTTATCACTACCAACACCACTAGCATCTCCAGCCTCCTCATCAATCCCACCACCAAGACCAATACCTAAAAACTGAGTTGGTAACAAGCCAATAGCTGATGTCCTTCTATCTCTGAGTACTATTCTACATTTCAGAAGTACTGACAGAGATGGGAGCTGGGAGTGGTTGAAGAAATTAAGGCACATAGAAAAGAGCTAGTTATCTGAGGTCACATAGAAAAGCAAGATAGCCACAACTGTGTCATAACTGAAGGAGCAGAAACCTTTTCTTATTGGCTCTGGGTTGCCTAGTGACAAATATTCATATTTCTTAGGGATAGGGAGACTCAGGTGGACCCCTGAAATGTAAGGCTGCAAATGGAGCCTCGGAAATTTAAAGTGTTGTGAGTTGGATTCTGGCTTTGAATGCAACACAGCCAAGAAGCCCAGAGTCTTCACCCAGGTCTCTGACTAAATTGACTGGACTAATGAAGTGGGTTCATTCATTTAATCATTCATTCATATATTTATCCATTAATTTATCCATACAACAGCAAGAATAAAAAGTCAAACTGAGTGAGTAGGATGGAGGCTGTTAGGGCATGGAAGAGGGCTGGGGAAGGGCCAGATTAAGGTCCAGAGAAGTACAGAACTCAGTGAGGAGGATAGGCACTTACCTGTGGGAATAGGAAACTCATTGAGGGTTCTTGGGGCTCAGTGAGAGGATAAGGTTTGAGGATAAGAATAAAAGCTCAGTGAGGCAATGTGGCTTCAGAAAACAGCATGAGGGGCTCAGTAAATAGGATAAGACCTGAGAAAATGCATGGAGCCTCAGTGAGGGGAAGAAATGGCCCTGAGAAGGGATCAAGGGAGAAATCTAGGGTACAATGAGTGCAGGAGGTAGTATCAGTGACTAGGACTAGAGCTTAGGGAGGGCATAAGGCCTAACTGTAAAATGAGGGGCTCAGTGAAGTGATTGGGTTTCAGTGAAGAGTTGGGGGCTCAGTATAAGGATGTAGTTTCATTGAGGACACAAAAGCTCAGTGAGCCAGTGAGGGATGAGCAAGAACACGGAGACTCAGGGAGGAGGGTGTGGGGTTTATGGAGACACAAGGGTTCAGGAAAGGGGCTCAGAGTTCAGGAAAAATTAAGATCTAAGTGAGGAGCTGGAAAGTTTAGTGAGGACAATAAGGAAGCCAGGGATTTGGGGGGATGGTTTAATGATATTCAGCCAATAACATGACCAGAATAGGGTGGGAGAAGCCAAAGCTCAGGCCTTCTGAGGCTTAGGTCTTCTGGGCCCCATGAAGAGTCTCCAAATTGTTCTCTCTTCTTCCATAAAATGCTGCTCTGAATCATCACTGGCCTCTCTACCGGGAATACCCTGGAAGATGCTTCCCAATAAACCCTCCCATTCAGCCAAGTCTTGGATTTTCAATAAAGTCTCCCCTCCTGCCTATACGCTTGGTTACTTGTACAAGAATGTCTGAATGCCTTCCCTGACTTTCCCCTGACTGACCCTAGAGCCAGGGCTCACTGATGCAGCCTGCTCACTCCCTGGAATACAGCCCCCTTCCTACAAGAATAGTTCAGAAGGATTAATAAACTTGACAAGATTTAAGACTCGGAGGGGACCTTCATCATCACCTAACTCAAGCTATGTGAGGAAACTCAGATCCACAGGGAGAAGGGACCTGTTACTCTAGGATTCTATATAAGCTGCTAATCATAACTTGGCCTCTTCTTAAATCTTTGACCTTCTCATACTTTACTCCCCTCTTGGCACTTTATGTTACAGGTATATTGGCCTTCTTGCATTACTTCAAACTGACATCTCTCATCTCTATGTCTTTGAGTTGGGTGACCTTCAGACCAGGAACACTTCCCTTCCTCACCTCTGCCTCATCATCCTTAAGTCCCATCTCAAATCTCACCTTCCACCCCAGCTAATGCCTTTCTCCGATAGAACTTAACATTTCTCCATTTCTCTTATAAATCTAGTTACTTGGATGCTGTTTCTCCACTAGAATAAGAACTCACTGAGGGCAGGGACTGTTTTCTGACATCGTCTTTATCCACAGCGTTTAGGAGTTTCTGTCCTAAATGCTTAGTGGTTTATTGACTGACTAATTGACAAACTGTTCAAAGTCATAAGCATCAGAACTGAGATTCACAGCTTCTGTCACCTAATCACTGGTTCCTTCTATTAAAGCTGTGCTGTCAGTTCCCTCTCAGGCTCAGGATGCCCCAGGCAGCCCCAGGGGTTTGGGAGGGCCAGGAGATGGGGTTGGACCTGTTCCCTGGGCAAATCAAGTAAGAAAGTGTGGTGGAGGTGGTGGCAGTGTAGACCAGGGAGAAGCTGTCTCCAGGCTCAAGCAGAGGTACCAAATGACTGCATCAGCCCCAGATCTGATTGTTGTTCAGTCTTTTCAGTTGTGTCTGACTCTTTGTGACTCCGTTTAGGGTTTTCTGGGCAAAAATACTGGAGTGGTTTGCCATTTCCTTCTCTACCTCCTTTTACAGATGAGGAAACTGAGGCAGAGTTAAGTGACTTGCCCAGGGTCACACATCCAGTAAGTGTCTGAGGTCACATTTGAATGCAAGAAGATGAATCTTCGTGCCAGGCCTGGTAATCAATACACTGTGCCCCCTAGCTGATAAGAAGCCAACAGCACTAATAGCCATCACCCTCAATTCTCTGAACTTTAAAGCAGACAAATAACTTTCCTCATTAGACCCTATGAGGTGGAGATTACAAGTATTATCATCCCCATTTTATAGATGAAGAAACCAAGGCTCAGTTTCTGAGTGCTCAAGGTCACCCAGTGAGGAAGTGTCAGAGCCTATCAGCTGGCTCCAAGGTCAGTGTTCTTTGCTGCCTCTAAACACACGTAAAATAACCAACAACACATTAATTTTATTATACTTAAAATATATTTAACTCATTTTATTAATTATTTTAATTTAAGGAACTGATAGATGATAATTTATTTTGGAACACTTATGTCAACTAAAATGAATATTATAGAGGATTTAGTGGTACAGACAAAACTTTTACCATAAGTATCTAAAGAAAGAAGAGGTCTCTCTGGGTTAGAGTCGTCAGAGAAGGCTTCTTGGAGGAGGTAGGACTCAACCTAGGCCATCCCCACCTCCACACCCCAGTGTAATTCTACTATATATTGGTTGCAGCCTCCCAGAGCCACAACTAAGATAGGGCACCCAGGGTCTTGTCTCAGGTGCCAAAATTTGATTGCATAACATTTTACTGGATAATTTGTTCTAGAAGTCACATTCCTTGTCATCTCTAGAACTGGAAAGGGGGGGATGTGGGAAAAGAAAAGATGGGACAGCTAGGAGAAGTGAGCAGGCTCACTAGCAATATAAAGTGGTGGAGAGGGACAGGAAAAAGGGAAGAGAATGGGCTGCCCTAGTCTTCCACTGCAGCTACATTGGCCCATGCATCAAAGGAGCTTGGGAAGGGAAAGTGGGACCAGAATATGGATTAAAAGTGTGCCTTCTCCTCTGAGATCTGGGGATGTAACAGAGAGACAGGGTGGTATAAGGGTAAGAGAGCCTAGGATGGGGCCTGTGCATAATGAGGACTGGATCGGACAGTGCGTGTACAGCGTGCTGGTGCAACTTATCTATGTGAAAGAAGCTCTGAGCCTGCTTCCAGTGGGGGGGTTACACACTGAAGTATGCACCAGTCCCCTCCTACACATGTGTGTTACTCACCTCCTGGCAGAGAGGTGATACACGCCAGGTGAGGAAAGAGACATAGATTTATGGACATGGCCACTATGTGGAGTTGTTCCGAGGTATAGCAATATTAATGTTAAAAAAAGTAACAAAGAAAGGGAGAGAGAGAAGAGAATGAGAGACGGAGAGAGACAGAGAGAGAGAGAAAGAGAGAGAGAGAGAAGCAGAGGAAGAACAATAAAACATTTTTAAAAGTATACAAAGGCAAAAACAAGCAGGGACATCTTGAAAGTCATGAGCAAATTTTGTTACAGACTTCTTTTTAAAGGAAACAGTACAAAATTGAGATTCATGACACCTGAGCTGCTTCCTCATGAGGAAGATGCTAGAAAAGCTTCCCCAGGTTCAGGGGTCTGGCAGCTACTCAAGCCATGGCTCACAGCGTATTTATGCCAGAAAGCAAACACATTAAACAAAATTTTGGCAGGATACTCACAGTAAAAATATGATTTTCAGGGCCTAGACCTTAATACTGGTATTCATTAGTAATGATTAACACTCATGAATTCATTACAAAATAAAAGACTTTTAAGCAAGCAGACTAGCAAGTAAAGTGAGAGAAAAAGATCTTCCTATGGGCACATGGGAGGTACTTCATTATCAGTCACCATTCCTACAGGTGGGAACAGGGAATGGAATAAGTGTTCATTAAGCTCCTACTATGTGCCAGGCTCTGTGCTAAGAACTTTACAAACATCACCTCATTTAGCCCTCTCAGTAACCCTGGGAGGTAGGTGCTATTATTATCCCCATTTTACAGATGAGGAAACTGAGGCAGACCAAGATGAAATGACTTACCCAAGGTTACACAGCCAGTAAGTGTCTGAGGCTGGATTTGAAATCAGGTCTTTCTGACCCCAAGTCTAAGCACTCCATCCATTGCTTTGAACTCAATGACCTCTAAGGTTCCGTCAAGCTTCAGATCTGGGATCTGTAATCCTATGAACCTCACTTATAACCAGGTCTCATCCCCAATCTAAGCCCTCATCCTGCCATCAAGCCCCCACACTCTCACACAGTCCCCATTCCCTTATTAAATCCCCACCTCAGAGGTGGGGAACCTGTGGACTCAAAGCCACATGTGGCCCTCTAGATCCTCAAGTACAGTCCTTTGACTGAATCCAAACTTCATAGAACAAATCTCAGGTTTGTTCTGTGAAATTTGGATTCTGTCAAAGGGCCATACCTGAAGACCTAGAGGGCCACATGTGGCCTTGAGATTGCAGGTTCCCCACCCTGGCCCTATCTTTCCACTGAGAGCCCCCTCCACCCTCTGAGCCACTGTATGCCTTTACTGAATCCTCACTGGCAGAATCAGCATGGTAGGGTAGATTTGGAGTCAAAGGCCATTAAGCATTCTAGCTTGATCATTTCATACTTATGTGGCATTGGACAAGTGACCATTCTCTGAGCTTCAGAGCTGCCCCCCACCTATAGAATGAGGGGGTTGGACCTTATGACCTCCGAGGCCCCTCCAACTCTTTAGCTTGGATTCCGTCCAGTTCCCAAGGGGAAATTCTGCATCTTCTCCTCTTCTTCCCCCAACACCATTCAGACCAGTGCAGAGGGCTCAGTAATTGTTCCCTCAGGGAATGCTAATTGATTAGTACAGGGACTGATAGGACACTCACAATCAGATGTGCAGAAACAAAGATGTCTATGGGGATCAGTGCTCTCAGAAATGGCCCCTGAGTCACCAATGGCAAGGGCCTTGGCCAGTAGCAAGATGTTGGCCCAAGGCCTCTCCCAGGAAGTGAGGGGCAAAAGCAAAACCAGGTCCCAAATCAGCTTTCACCTGATCAATTTCTCAGGTTGCCCAGCCCACTGGGGACCTTGAGAAGGTGTTGACAGGGGCAGTGAAAAGTTGCATGCTCCCTTCCCCTTGTTTCCTTAGCAGCAGGACTCCAGGATGGAAAACAAAATCCTCTGCTTGACATTCTTAAGCTAACCCCCTCCTCCCTTTCCAGTCTTCTCACACCTGACTCCACCAGGTGTTCTTTGATCCAGTGGCACTGGTCTCCTTGCCCATTATTGGCTCATTTGATAACACCCATCTCTGGGCTCCAGGCATTTTCTCCCTCATCCCCCATGCCTAGAATGCTCTCCCTACTCATTTCTACCTACTGGCTTCTGGGCTTCCTTCCAATCTAATCCCATCTAAAATCTCATCTTCTAGAGCAGTGGTTCTCAACCTTCCTAATGCCCCAACACTTTAATACTCTAAATGGTAGGGGTATCTGCATGTGGGCAGACAAGCCTGGAGATGGATACAGGAGTGGTGTCTTGGTTCCTAAGATCATCAGAAATATGTGTTTTCCGATGGTCTGAGGCAACCCCGTTCGACCCCAAAGGGGCTGAGACCCACAGGTTGAAAACTGCTGTTCTAGAGGGAGCCTTCTCAAATCCCCTGAATTCTAACCACTTCCCTCTTAATTATTTCCTGTTTATGCTGTATATAGCTTGTTGGTACGTAATTGTTTGCTTTTGTCTTCTCCATTAGACTGTGAGCACCTTGAGGGCAGGGACTGTCATATTTGCCTCTTTTTGTACCCTTAGCATTTAGCACAACATTGCCTGACTGACATGCAGCAGCAGACTTCTCTTTTCCTTCTAAGCCAGCAGTCCTGAACCTGTGTGTCACGACCCTTTTGGGTGTTGAAAGACCCTTTCACAGGGGTCACAGGGGTTGCCTGAGGCCATCAGAAAACACATTTTTCCCCTGGTCTTAGGAGCCTAGACACTGCTCATCTATCTGTCTCCAGGCCAGTCCACTCACATGCATATGCGGCCACATATGATTTTCTGCCCTCATTGATTTTCATGTAAGTGCTCTCCACCAAGATTTCCCCCTCTAGTTTCTTGAATATATTTTCTTAATATATGTAGCATCTGGGGCATCTTGAACTTGGGACTCCCAGAAAAGCTAACCCAGGTTCAAGATACTCTGTGGGTCTTTCCCCCCTCAAACCCATAGTTCAGAGACCCTAACACACGAGTTTCCTTCTATTCTCAGCCAGAGGAAATAGTCCCATCAAAACAAACTCATTTAATGAAATAGAATTTTGTTTTTAAAGTAGCGGGAGAACATTTACTCCCACAGTACTGCAGTCAAGAAGACCCAAGTTCAAATGTAACATCGGATATTTATGAGCTCTGTGTCTCTGGCTAAATCCTTTCACCTTTGTTTGCTGCCATTTCCTCATCTATTAAAGAGAAATAGCAATAGCACTTACCTCTTGTGCTTCTGAGCATCAGATGAGACAATAACTACGAAGCATTAGCACAGTCTCTGGCCCATAGTAAGCACTACAGAAGTGTTATCTAGCATTATATTATTTTGATTATATTATGATTATTATAACTCCATAATACATACATCAATGAGAAGAGTAGACTGTTTCTGGACTTTTATATCCCATGGAGTTTTTATAGTGAACAAAAAGCCTCAGACCTTTGGAGCAAACAGAAAATTTAAAATAAGGTAAAGTATAATTAAATCAGTATGGTATGGTGTATTAGGAAGCTCTCTAGCACATCTAGGCTGGCCTGTTAGCACAAGTTCTTTGATCTGCTTTTCTTAAGGAAAGAACACGTGCTGGCAGACTCTGTGGATATGGTGAAGACCCTGATAGAATTTAAGGCTGGGCTTTCAATTCAGGTTTTCTGTTAAAATGAGCTGTTGACCCTGAAGTATTCCAGGAGAAAGCATGGGAACACAGAATGCAAGCACATCTGCATGTTGTGTACTAAATCTGTGGGATCATCATATCTGCTTATTCTCATAGGACCAGAACCCACAAAATATAGAATGTTATAATACTTGCTTCCTTGTCCAGTGATATTGTAAAGGACTATGAGATATTCAAGGAACAAGAACAAAGACACAGGCTGCTTGTTCTGTGCTTCACCATTGTCATTGGGATAAATAGGGAGGGGGATTGTGATTAGGGGGTCTATAAAAGAATGTGTTTTGTCTATGCCCAGTGCGGTCTGACACTGAGAATACATTGAATACACTTGGTGTGTCTCCCTTTCTTGTGAGAGTATAATAAACTCCTTTCTGCTTTCTACCTTGAGAAGCCTCTGAGTTTAATTTGGGAAACGGTCTTTGTTACGCCACACACAGACCATCTTGGGTATGCTAGGGTGCTTATTAATACATTTGCCTTAGTCAGCAGGACCTGCACAAACTAAAGGAAAGGATGGGGTTTTGTGGAACTGGGATAGCTGTTGGCCCAGTTATAGTGTTGCTTTTTGTCAACCTGAAAGAAATCAAGAGAGCAACAGTAGCAGGAGGGGTTTCCCAGGTACCCAGAGCAGGACCCCTGGTAGTTCTCTCTCCTGATCCCCCTAGTACTCCTGAGGAGACAGGCCAGAGCAGCAACTTGTGAGGAAAACATTCTTGTAGGAGGTGGGGATGATCAGAGTCAGAGCCAGGGTTCAAGTGGAGTAGCCCTGCCCCAGTCTGTGCTGGAGGGGTGGAGGCTCTGGAACTGTACTCTGGCCAGAGTCCAGACTGGAGCAGCCACTACCCTTGTAATGTATATATGCATGTTTGTATATGTCTTTGCATATCTATAGATAGATATGTGTGTATATAAATATATATGAATATATGTGTATATATCCATATATACACATGTACATACACACACTTACACAAACACATACACACACACATATATATTCTGAGGTGAGATTTTGGTTTGGATCCTCATTCATGAGAAGGAACTTTTGATTCCCTGGACTGGACTCTGAGTAGCCATTTGTTAAGAGCCCCTGACTACTCAGATGTTGAGGCACTACTGGTCTGTTGGTGTATGGAGATGGCTCTAGTATTCTGTTTAGACAGTTGGAACCCTGTCTATTAAATTTTTTCTTGGACACTCATTTGTTTCTACTTATCTGTAATTAAAGTCGGATCATTAACCCCTTTATAGCTGTCTTTCCTTTAGAAAAGCAGATCAAAGAACCTGTGCTAGTAGCCCACCCTGTGTGCTAGTGTGACTGCTATTACATATGGCAGCCAGCAATCATGCAATATTGGGTTGAAGTACAAGGCATAGCTTCCAGGAACAAGGAAGCAACCATTACCCTCTATTCTGCCCTTATCAGACTTTAGCTGTAGTAATGTGATCCATTCTAGATCATGGTTGAAGGACATTGATAGAGTTTGACCTTATCCAAAGGAGGGCAGCTATGATGGGGAAGGGCCTTGATGCCATGATACATGAGGGCTGGTTGAAGCAGCTGAGCATGATTAGCCTAGAGAAAAGAACTGAAAGATCACCATTGCCTGCAGCAATAACTATCCAGCAGCTTTCAGCATGGACCCCCTCACAACCTGAAGAAACTCGGTTTCTTCACAGTCCCTTTTTTATCAGTTTTTCATAAATAAAGTTTGCTTCACTGCCCTATCACACTATTTACACACACAAAAAGTCATCAATTGATATCCTTTACAAGATGATTTCAGCCTTTGTATTTATTAGTCTGTTTTCCACTACAAACCACTCATAGCCCCCCTAAAAGCAGTTTCTTCAGACTTGGGAGTTAGCAGTTTGTCCTAACCAAAATCCTTTTCCTACTCTTTATTTGTTTCAAACACCAGACTGTTCATTTGAGGCAGCCAAGTGACCCAGTAGATGAAATACTGGGTTTGGAGTCAGGAAGCTGAGTTCAAATCCAGCCTCAGACTCTTACTAGCTCTGCAGCCTGGGGCAAGTAATTTCACCCGTTTGCCTCAGTTTCGTCATCTGTAACATGGGGATAATAGCACCTATCCCCCTGCGTTATTGCAAAGCTCAATTGAGATAATAATTGTAAAGCCCTTAGCATGGTCTAAGCTCTATTTAGATGTTAGCTTTATTATTACTATTACTACTACCATTATGCAAGAAAAAGACAGTACCTTCCATCTTTTACCAATTGTTTTTTTTCTTTTTCTTTATGTAAAGAAAACTTTCTTTATGTTCACAACCAAACTGCTCCATATAAAAGGGCAGTAAAAGGGATAAAACCTTGTGCCAAGAATGAAATAAGCCCTACCCTCGAGGTGATTCCACCTAAACTCCTGATTCCACTACTCCCCTTTCCACACTATGGGGCCAAGCAAACAACTCTCTTGGGAAGAAAGAATGAGGCTGGTGACCTGGCACAGCCCTCCCTCACTGAAATCTGATTAAATTGCATGTCAAGATATCACCTCACTGACGTCATGGTCCTCTTCAAAAATGAAAGACAGACAACAAGGTTCCATTAATGGTATTCAGCTTGGTAATGTGGGGAGCCAAGGAGGCCTGATCCAGGACTCAGATGAAAATCTTGACCGTGTTCCCTAATTAGGACCCCTCCCAATGCAACTTGGCAGCTCTTTGCTAGACTAGATGCTTGGGAACTGTCAGAGCTACACTTAAAACAACTTTTATTTGGGATCTTGACATCAAAGCCTTTACCACTAGACTTCAGACACCTAAAGAAAATGTTCCTTATCAAATTATCCATTCTGTGTTAGTTCCAGGATACAACAGACTAAAGATAATGATAACACCTAAATAACATATTCCTTATCAAATTGTGTTACTTCCAGGATGTAACAGGCTAAAGATAATGATAGTAAACTTGAGTCCTTTTTTCCAGTGTATCATTTTGCTCTATAAAAAACCTTCTTCAAAGAATAATTAAATGAAGTTCCTGGTTCTTCCTTGAACTACCCACATAGTCTGGTCCTTTCTTATTCACATCTCCAATCATGCTTAATGCTGGACGCTGAGCAGTCCACAACAAATGGTGCCCACGTGGGACACATAGGAACCTGAAAGGAAGGTCCATAGTGGAGATGGCCCTTACAAGGAGAAGCAGCTCCAAAAATCACAAGTCACAGGTTAAGAGAAATAATTTCAATGAATCTTTTCTTAAGTCATTCTATTGCACCAGGCTGATACAGGGATTTTTAAACTTTCTATCAGCATGAGTCAAGTGCATGGGGTTCAAAGATTAGGAAAAATATTTTAAAGTGTTAAGGAAAGTAGTTTAAGAAAGATTTATTTTCTTATTACAAAGGAACAGTTAAGAGTTTTTTTTAGTGTGTTTGGAACAATGTTGCCCATGGTTTTTAAAGGGTGTTGCAATAGAATAAGAAACAGAAGTAAAACACGTAACTTAGAATTTAGTAGAGGAAGGAACTCAGCAGGCAATATGTTGGGAAGGTTTTCCTCTTCTTCCTCTTTTCAATTTAAACCCCCTTTGATCACCCAAACACAAATATCACAGGGGGACTGGCAAATGGAAACCCTGTCCTCAGAGCATACTCTACCTTTGGCCAAAAGAAGGAACTGGTGAACTTGTTTTTGGAAGCATGTGACAATATACAGTTGAAGGTTCTACTCTCTACTTCACAACGTGAGCATATGTGACTCAAGAACATGATGATACAGACTTTGGATTGGCTGCTGGGCCTGGCCTAAAAGTATATACAAAAGGCTCCCTTGGGGACAAGTTGGTCCTTCTTATTTATTTGGTGTCCACTAAGAAGGACAAACTGCTGTGGGCCTTCCTGGTGGGGGCCATGAACTTTTTTTAAAAATATTTTTATACTTATTTAAATATAATTGATTTTCATTGTAATCCTATATATTTTGCTTTGTGCATTTAAAAATTTTACTTTGAGAAGAAATCCAGACTTCACCCGACTGTAGACAGGGTGGATGGCACCAAAAATAAAAAAACATTTAAGAAACTCTGTACCTAAGGGTGATTGGGGAGACAATACCACCTGTGGTACCAGTTTCTCATCCAACATTTTGTAAACATTGGTGATGCTTTCTAGGTTCATTCTACAAGCACTATTTTTATACTCCAAATGAGTCATTGGAATTGGGCAGTCTTCTGTTTTGACTGATCTTAAAAGCGTCTCTGTCACATCTTGGATGCGTGCCTAGGAAACAAGCAGACTCCTTTATTGTTGTTTTCAACAACAGCTAGACAAACAGCTGCCTCAATACTCAGCAGCAGGAGTCACCACTATTCTCTTGCTTGGACCTCTACTGACTCCATAGCCCCTATGGAATTACTGTATCAACCTTCAGATGAAACTCAGATGCTTTCTCCTGAGCAAGTCCATCTCCTCCCCAACACACACACCCTTATGGAAGAGATACAGATTGCTTTCTTACCTCCAAGCACTCAGCAATGTTTCCCCTCTTCCCCTAAGTCATGTTTTTCCATCTTCTAACCTTCTGACATAGGATTTAGCTCTGCTTCCTTGGATCCTTTTATTTCCTTTATTTGCAAACTAAAATCCAGCTGTTTTTAAAAAACAGTATATGGCCTCTCTTGCTGTTTGCATTTTGTTTTAAAAGACAGTGATGTCTTGAGATGTGCGTCAATTGGATTTGAGTGAGACAGTTGCATCATCATTCCCCTCACTCTCTCTTCCAGAGACCCTGAAGTTCAGTGGCAAGACAGAAGCCAGGACAACTGGCTGTAGCCTGGAATGCAGGGAATGACCTTGGTGTCATCAGTGTCTAACCAAGCTCTAAAGGTTCCAGAGCACCTGCTCCAGCCGCCTTCGTGGCCACTGAAACAAATTCTCCTCATCACTCATTCTGCCAGGGGAAGTCTTCACATGCTTAGCATGACCTCCCTTCACCTTATTCATGAGAGGTGTGAGGACCATCCAACTAACTTAGCCTATCGGCTGAGACATTTTACATGGGTGTGATCACTGCACATGCTATAGCTTCTTGGAGTCACAAGTGGAGTTGGGAGATGGTGAACAACAAAGGGAAATGAGCAGCCCTGAAAAACTAAAAAGCAAGCCCTTATACTACAGGTGTTAGTTCTCCTGAACACCCCATGTAACCCTTACCCTTCAAAACTTCCATGTTATTATAGAGTATGGAGAATTAGTTCTCAAGTCTTTTCCGTTTTTCTTCAAGGACTTTTGTACTCTGAGCACAGACAATGGTCTCTTGACCATAGTATATGGCCATTACATAGAAACAGCACAAAGTAACTAAAAGTCCCTGAGAATTCTCCCTGTTCTCCATATTTACTAGAAGATGGGCCAATAGTCTTCCTCTTTCTGGATAGTACCTTCCCTGAAGAAGTCAACTATTCCTTGTGAATTTACCTTCTTCATTAACACTTTGGACCCACCTCTTCCTTGTCTTCCTCCTCCACCCCTTCTTCTATCTTCTGCTACTTTCCATCATCTGACTATCTCTCCATCAAATTAAGGAATGGCTTATCAATTATGTTAGTCTTTTTTAAAAATTTGCTTCATTAATCTTTAGTTTTAGCTTTATTTCTCCTCTAATTTTCAAATTTCCTTTGTGATTCTTTTATGTTTCTCAATCTGTTTATTTACATGATGTTTTTTGAATGTATGCCCAATTAACTTATCCTCTTTTTCTATTAAGCTAATATGTATTTGCAGAGATGTAAAGTCATCTTGTTTTCACCCAAAACACATACCATCTCATGAGGCAGCTGGCATCTGAATTTGAAGGTCTAATTCCAATATTTTGCTTAAATATTTCCAAGGATGTGAATAGCAGATATTGAGAAGGAAAAAAAATGAATAAACACCTTTTTTCCATCAAGTCCTGAGAAAAACCCCACCTGTGTTCTTT
>CM053588.1:49263660-49299124 GCA_028646515.1 Pseudochirops corinnae
GTTGGGGCACTCTTGCTGCGCTCTCCTCCTCCCTCTCTCTTCCATGATCTTTCTTTTCCCCAAAGAAGGAATCTGGGGTTTGGAAGCTGTTCTTACTTTGCTTCTTATGCTTATTCTTACTCATGGTTGTTCAGATGGTGATTTTTTGTTAAATCTCTGTGGGGCTCTGCTTCCAGAAGGGAAAGCTCTGTCCCAAATCACTGGGGTCCTCCCGGCTGCCGTAGACTTCCAGTTGACTGGATAATGAAGACTCCAAGACCGAGGCCCAAGACGACTATCCGGATCCAGGCCGCTCAACGCGAGAGCACTAGCCTGAAAACAATCGCTCAGTCCCCCTGCTGTCTGCAGGCCGCAGGCAGGAAGCTACAACGCGGAGGCGGGTGCAAAACCTCTGCCTTTTGCTTTTCCGCTCTGGAGACCTGTTGGCCGGACTGCTTATCACCCCCTTTAGCAATCCCCACTCGCAGCTGTCGCTAATCCACTCACTATAGAGGTTTCTCTGCACCTCCTGCCCAGCCGCCCCTGGGGCACAGCTGTGGCCTCAGGCCAGGCTGGTTTTGGTTCACAGTGCTGATATGGTTCCTCGTAGCCGAGCTGACTTTAGTGGGAAGTATCCTTGTGTGCGTTTTGGAGTTCTAGGATTGGTTTAGAGTCCTATTTTATGGGTATTTGGGGGTGGCTATGTGAGAGCTGCAATATGTTGCTGCTGCTGCTAAGCCGCCATCTTGGCTCTGCCCCCCCGAGATTTTTTTTTAAATCTCTGTGGGGCTCTGCTTCCAGAAAAGAAAGCTCTGTCCCAAATCGCTGGGGTCCTCCAGCTGCCGTAGCTCTCAGGAAGGTGCTGGGTCCCTTTCCCACTTCCGGCTCGCTGGATAAAGAAGACCCACAAGACCAAAGCCCAAGACCAGGATCTGGATCCAGGCTGCTCTACGCAAGAGCACTTGGCCTCTGAACGATCACTTAGTCTCCCTGCAGTCTGCAGGCCAAGGGCATGGAAGCTGCAATGCAGAGGCAGGTGTAAAACCTCTGTCTTTCGCTTTCCCACCCTGGAGGTGTTTCAGCCAGACCACTTTTCTCCCAAGACCTGGCAAGTCCTCCTGACCTAGTTCTGAACACTGCTGCAGCTGCCGCCAATCCATTCACCAGAGGCTCTGCAGCTCCTCTCATCCAGCTGCCCCCGGGGCTTAGCCAGGGCTTCAGGCTAGGCTGGTTTCAGTTCACAGTGCTGATATGGTTCCTCGTAGCTGAGCTGACTTTAGTGGAAAGTATATTTGTGTGCGTTTTGGAGTTCTAGGATTAGTTTAGAGTCATGTTTTATGGGTACTTTGGGGTGGCTATGTGAGAGCTGGGATATGTTGCTGCTCCTATGCCGCCATCTTAGCTCCGCCCCCAGTTTAGAAGTTTCCAATGTTGTCAAAATCAAATAGAAATGGATTCCTGCCAGTGGCATCTTGACTTAGAAAACCACAAGTCAACATTATCTATGTTACAGTGTGATTTTATTTGTTTTCTCCCAATTCCCAATAAGTTTCCAAAGTGTTTGTCAATTAGTCAATTAGTCAAGTTTGTCAATGCTTTCATCTCCTTTAAGATGCACCTGGGAATTTTTCTGGTCTACATGAGGCATGGGAGTTGGGACACTTTTCAATGACTTCCAAAGTCCTCTTGGACTCTGATGGTCCCTGAGTAGTCTTTCACAGAAGGTCTCTGAGCAGGGAAGGACCCAAGGAAACCAGTGCTTTAGCCATGTGACCTTGGCCAGGGCCTAAGGATGGAACTGAGAAAGAAGGGACAAGAGTAAGGAAAAACTACTAATCAAACAAAGTTCCAAACATTCCCCCTTCTGATTGCTTAGAAATCGCCTTTACTCCAAATTGCACAGTCCAACAGATCTGTGAGCTCATGGGTACAGGTACTTCCTGCAACAACTCAGGTTGCCGGCATCCCTGCCTGACCATTGTGTGCGTATGTGTCTGTCTGTGTGTCTGTCTGTCTGTCTCTCTGTCTCTGTCTCTGTGTGTGTCTGTGTGTAAGAGAGGAGAACACAATATCCCGGGGTGGATCCATTTTGCTGGAGTGAACTCAGGTTAAATTGGGGAACAAAGCTGGCCAGAAGCCCATTCTCTCCAACCATTCTCTCTTCTCTCTCCCACACTCAAGAATGACATCACCCTGCTAAAACTAACCAGCTCTGTCACTCTGTCTGACAAGATCCAGTTAGCCTGCCTGCCTCCCGCTGGCACCGTCCTGCCCAACAATTCTGCCTGCTATATCACAGGCTGGGGCCGACTCCAAAGTAAGTGGGAGCCCAGATGTGGGAAGGGACAGCAGGATAGTGATCTGGGATGGAAAGCAGTCAGTTCCCACTCAATCATTTGAAGGAGGCCAAAGACCTAGGAGACTCTCTCCCTATTCCATTGACTGAGGCTAAATGGAGAAAGGTGACAGGAAGCAGATGATGCTAAACTCAGGTGGAGAAAGTCCCTCCAAGACGTATAACTGAAAGCAGTTGGGAGAGTGTAATGGTGACCCCCTGATTATAAACGGCCAGAGAAGAGGAAGTGACCAAATTGCCAAGTAGCAGAGGTAGGGTTTGAGCCCAGATTTTCTGATACCAAACCTAGTGTCTACCCTGCTAAACCACATGAGTATAGATTGGATTCCAGAGCAGTCACTGATCTCCTAACTTTGGCCTCAGGGCCCCTGGAACTCTGAAAAGTTTCTCTAGGTCCATCAATTCTTCTTACTTTTCCCCATAACTCTGGCCATCCATTGTCTTCTTCTGATATGCAATTCTGGGGTCAGGAATGTAGGTCAGTGTTACCAGATAAGGGATAATTGTAGAAGGAAGATTCTACAGGAAGCACAGATAGGCCAGTAAGTGTTTCAAAGCTGGCTCTCTGGGAGCTGGGGGGAGGGGACACACTTAAGTGTACACGGGAGTATTTACATTTTCACCAGCATTTTCTTAATTGTAGCAATTAACAAAACTGCAAACCAAACCCTGATTCATAGACAGCATTTGCTTCTCTCCATGGCATAAATGCTCAAGCTGAAAATTTAACAATTGGCTCTCTGAAGCTAGTAGGGGTTGGCACCAGTTCGTTCTTGGCTGGAAGTCACCTCAGAGGCCATCAGCTCTAACTCCATCATTTTCCAGATGAGGAAACAAACCAGGGGAAGTGGAGTCACTGACCCAGTGTAAACAACTTGTAGATAAAAGAGTCAGAATTTGAACCCAGGCTCTCTGACTGCAACTCAGTTCTCTTCTATTACACCTCATTACATGCCCAGGTGAAATCATAACCCTTGGGTTTACTTGAATAAGTGTCTCTTAGGAAAGAGAAACAAAGCCTATGCCAATTAAACGCCAATGAAAGATGATGGTGAAAAGTGAAATTGAAGCCAAGTGTTAAAGATACTTAGATTTTAACTAAGATACAGTGCAACTAATACCCACAAATTTAGTGGTAACAGGAGAAACAGCATACGTTACTAATCAGAAGATAGGGGTTCACCTCCCAACTCTGTTACTGAATATATGTGTGTTCTAGACAACTCACACTGTCAATCTGTGCCTCAGTTTCCTCACCTGTAATATGAGGGGATTGGACTACATGACCGACTATCCAGTCCAGCTCTAAATCTTATGGTCCTATGGACTTTGAACCCCTATTTCTTCATGTATCACATATCCAAAAAGAGCAAAAACATTCATAAGGCTTCCCTCACGGGACTGAAAACGGGAAGGGGTCTCCAAGACTGGGGAAGTAGAGCAAGACAGTGGAAAGAGCACAGACCTGGAAGGCACAGTTTTTCTTCTGGGATTTTTTGTTTTGTTTTGTTTTATCAGACTTCTCAATTTCATCAGCGCTCAGGGAACTTCTGGAGAGGACCCTTCCTCTATAGAGGCAGAGGGGGACCTTAACCAGCATTTAGAGTCATAGAGAGTGGCCTGGGGACGCTCTAAAGTAACTTGCCCAGAAACCCAAAATCCTGTATGTTTCTATGTCATCACCTCTTTATAGTCACGACCTGTGTGACGTTGACCAACATGCACACAGGTCTCAGTTTTCCCTTCTGTAAAATGAGACAGGTGGACCCTAAATTTATTTCTAGCCCTAAATCTAGGATTCTATGATTTTGAGAAAAATAATTAGGATTCAAATCCCTGCTTTGCCATATTCTAGCATAACTGAAAAGGAGGCACTTCTGAGACTCAACTTCCCCATCTATAAAACAGAGATAAAAAATGTCCTCATGGGGCAGTTGTGAGGAAAGAATTTTTCAACCTTATGGCGCCACAGAAGTGAAAGCTACTGCAATTGGAATTTGAGAAAACTATAGTGGAGACACAGGAAGGATGTTTTCCTGATCCTGGGGATCCAAAGAGCATTGGTCTTTCAGAAGATCTGGGTTTGATTCTGAGCTCCTTGAATTCACTAGCAGGGTCACTTTGGCCAGGTCCCTGTCCTCCAGTTCCTTTCTCCTCTTCCTACTATCATTTCATGCTTCTGAAATTTCCAGAAGTCCATGTTTCTCATGAGATCCCCTCCCCATGAACCCTTTCTGTCTCTGGTCTCCTTCCAGCCAATGGAACGCTCCCAGATATCTTGCAGCAGGCTCTTTTGCCAGTGGTAGGTTATGACACCTGCTCCCTCTCCAGCTGGTGGGGCAGCTCCGTGAAAACCAACATGGTGTGTGCCGGTGGTGAGGGAGTGAGCTGCACTTGCAATGTAAGTATGGAAAATGGGCACACTTCCTTTCCCCATACACACCCCACTCTCTGACCAGAAATGAGGCACACAGCCAGGGTCACACTTGCTTCATTACAAAGAGATGAGAAGATGGCTGAGCAGGGAATTAGAACCTGACCCCAAAGTCTTTGTTTCTTAGTTCTCATATGACCTTAGGCAACCTCCCTTGGATGGTTTCTTGTTTGAAAAAGGAGGAAACTTGACCATATGGTCTCTGAGGTTTTCCCATCACTACAGTTATGATCCTGTCAGCAAGGAAGGCAGTGAGACACAGTGGAAAGATTGCTGGAAGATTAGGCAGACCTTGATTCAAATCCATGCAACTTACAGTGTGACAATTTAATCTTGCAGTTAAAAGGCGCAAGGGATGGAGCACTGGGGTTGGGCTCAGGAAAACTCATCTTCATGAGTTCAAATCTAGCCTCTAACACTTACTTTGTGACCTGGGGCAAGTCACTTAACTCTGTCTCATGAGCTGGAAAAGGAAATGGTAAATTACTTCAATATCTTTGCCATGAAAACCTCAAATGGGGTCCTGAAGAGTAGGACAAGGCTGAGAAACAACAACAAAAATTTCATCTCATTGAGTCATTTTCCTCATGTGTAGAATTAGGATGATCAATACCCATAGGGTCCACCTCACAGGATTATTGTGGGGCTTCAAGGACATAATATGTATAAAGTATTTCCCAAGTATTAAAGGGCTGTATGTCAAATAAATTCCTCTTTACCATTATCATAGTGGTGGTGAGGATGTCATTCATCCACTCAAAGGCTCTATTTCTTTAACTGTAAAATAAAGGGTTTGGAGAAGAAGCCCTCTGAGGTCAAGCTCTCAGGCTATGGTCCTAAGCCCTGTATTTGTGGTGTTAATCGCTGATCATGCCTTGACAAGAAATGTCCCAGAAGAATTGACATTTCAGCCATATTTCTAAAGGCATGGTGAATCTTAGGCATAATGTCAGGCCTGCTGGTGAAGGAGAGATTTGAGGGCCAGGGACTCTTTCACATCCCTCAAAGTCCAGTCCCCGGTTCTGCCCGTGGGTATAATCACGAATCCTCTCACAATGCTGTTTGAAGCACTAAACACCTACTCCAGCCTCACTTTAGAGACTTACCATGCTGTAGCCACCTCTGCCATTGGCTTCTCCCTTTCCAGAGACAGAATGGTGTGTATTGCAACCAAATACATTAAATCAAGATTTGTGTTGAATAGACAAATCATGAACTTATTGGAAAAGTTAACTTATGTCAATTGAAGACGTCTCCCCCCAAAGACCCTTAATCCAATCTCATTGGATTCTGGTGAGAGATTCTGGAGGCCCACTGAACTGCCAGGGAGATGATGGATGCTGGGAAGTACATGGAATTGTGAGCTTTGTCTCATCACTTGGTTGCAACTACCTTTGGAAACCCACTGTCTTCACCCAAGTCTCGTACTACACTGACTGGATCTATGATGTAAGAATTTCCACCTGTTTCCCAACACCAGAGCCCTGCTCTGCTTCCTTGGTTATAGTATGAAGAGATGCATGGAAAGATGGGCACGTGAGGTCTTAAGAGGAGCCACTTAGCTTCATGGTGAAGTAGTTTCATCCTGAGGGACAGGAAAAATTGAGTTATATAAAAGAACCAAAGAACATTAGAGCTAGAAGAGATCTTAGAACATGTTGTGGGAGAACTCAGGGAGACCTTGAAGTAGAACATTTGGGGATTAAAAAGAACCATAGAACATTGAATGTGAAGGCTGAAAGTGATCACTAGAACAGAAAACGTCAGACATGGAAAGATTATCAGAACACAGAACATCAAAGGGCCTTTAGAACACAATGTTGGAAGGGCTCAAACAACCAAGAATGTCAGAACTGAGAGGGACCTTAGAATGCAGAATGTTGGCCTTACACAGGATGTCAGAGCTGGAAGGGGCCTTTGAGCACAGGATGTCAGAGCTGGGAGGGCCCTGAGAACACAGAATATCAAAGCTGGAAGAGCCTTAGAATACAGAAGGTCAGGGTTGGGAGGTTCCTGCTCTTAGAACACAGGATGTCAGATCTGGTAAAGGTCTTACAACAGAGAACGTCAGAGCTAAAAGGGGCTTCATAATATAAAATATGAGAACATAAGGTATTAGAACTAGAAGGAACCTGGTATCATAAAAAGTTGTGACTAAGAATATACCTTGATAGAGGAGAAAAAGAATGAAATTCATGATGCAGGCTCTTACCATGAGCTCAGGACATTGCAGGCAGTGGCAGAATAGCCCTGATTTTCATCACCTGGGATATCCTCTGAAGATATGAGGCAGTAAGACCCGATTTTTGAACATCAAGAGAATTCTTGATGGAGAAAAACAAATCAAATCCCTGAAGACCTGAAATAAAACCTGAGGGAGACCTAAACATTTAGGAAACTATCAGTGAAGGAAACGATATTACAATGACCGAGTTATCCCCAAAGAAGAGTTGAGAAAATGCCCAATCCTGCCCTCCCCCAGAGGTGGGGGATTAAGGGGATGGACAGATGCATATTCTAACAGACAGGGTTGATATGTTGAGTAGTTCTGTAGAACTGCCTTTTAAATCTTTGTTACAACAAATATCTCACAAGAAAGGGATTCAAAAGAGAAGTGTTTGAAAATGAATGTGTTGTAACTTTTTAAAAAAAACAAGATTGGATAAAAAGTTTTTAAAAGGAAAAGAATGATCTGGGCTAGGGATTGTGGGGGACCATGGATGGGACCAAGAGAATTTCCATGACTTAAAAGATAAGAAGAGCAAAGAAAAGCTGGAAATGTTTCTTCCCTGCTGCCCCACTCTCTAAAACGTTAGAAATCCGCCAAGTATAGCTGGCTGCCATCTTGGGCAATCTGATACTGAGAGACAAGTTTCCTGAACTCCTTTCTTGTATCTTCCACAGGTGATAGCATCAAACTAACCAGAGGATCCTGTGAAATGAGCCCGTTCTAAATGTAAAAGAAAATAAAATAGATACAACCAGAAACTAACTGATAACACTTGGAGTGGGTTTTTAGTCAATCATCATGTCTTTCCCTTCCAGGGATCAGGGAGGAAAGTGGGTCCCTTGGGTCACAGACAGAACTGAGATGGGACCCATGGTCTATGACACATTACCCTTTGCAGGATGATTCCAGCTTTCCAGAAGACAAACTGAAACCTTTGTCAAATGAAGCTTTTTAAGAAACAATACATTGGGCAATCAGTAGAATAGGGGGTGGAGCCTTCACTGGACCTCGAGTCAGGAAGACCTGAGTTTAAATCTGACCTCAGAGGCTTACTAGCTTTGTGACCCTCAGCAATTTTGTATGCTCTTTCTGCCTCAGTTTCTTTAGCTCTAAAATGGGGGTCATAATATCACCCAGGTCCCAGGATCACTATGGGGCTCAAATGAGGTAACATTTGTAAAGCACTTTAGCACAGTTACCTGGCACATAGTAGGCACCACATAAATGTTAGCTATGATGATAATAATGGTGAGGATGGTGAGGATGGTGATGATGGTGATTACTAGAGGATTACTAGAGAGGAACAATGTAGTGAACGGGAAAGAGTGCTGGGACTAGAAACAAAGGACTTTGGTTTAAAGCCCTGCTCTGCTCCTCAGTTCTGGGGTAACCTTGGTCAAATCACTCATTCCCACTGGGATACAGTTTTTCCCTCCCCCATAAAATGAGAGGGTAAGCCTAGATGGTCTCTAAGGTCTTGTTGCTCTGAATTCTGTGACCTAAGAGAAGGCCTGAGCTCCACAGCACTGGGTTCTAGTCCCAACTCCCATATTTACAAGCCATGGAACACTCAGCTAGCAAGTGTCAGAGTACGGAATAAAGGGGTCAAGGGAGTGAAGAACAAAGTGCTCCTGATAAATGTGAGGAGGCAGAGAGTCCTCGGAAGTGGGGGAGGACCTCATAGAACACGTGGGACCTGAACTGGACCCTGAAGGACAAAAATTCTCAAAGGCAGAGATGAGTAGAGATGGACTATTTCATTTCACTTCTTAAGATTTAACTCTGAGGTCTCATGTGATCAAGATTAATGGACAAAAGAGGAATTGTCAGGCAAGAAGTTCTGATGAATACAAGAAAACCCCAATAGACGGAGTTTCTGAGTAATTCATAATTAATGTATTACTTAGGCTCGCTAATAATCACCAAATTGATGGTCAGTGGTTTCTCTTGGCAACCAAAGATTTCCCAGTGGTGACACTGAAGGCTTAAATACTTTTGTGAAAGGGAATGCCCCTGACAGGTGAAAAGCAATCCTGATTGGTAGATATTCAATGAGGGGGTGAAATAGAAGGCTTTAGCTCTTCCTGCTGATAATGTGGCTTGATCGTGAGACTCCAGCCATCTCCAGCAATCTGAACAGGGGGGTATATCTCCATCCAGACCACTCTGTTTGGTTTTCTCCTTCATGACCTGGGTCACCCTAAACTCAAATGGAGGGGTACCAGAACAAGGGCTCATTTCCTCAGGTAAGAACTGGTCCAGACTGGATTCTGTTTATACTCTAAACAGAAGTTAGGTCTCCTACTTGGTTGAGTCCCTGCCCAACACTGAAAAACACATTCCCTAAGGGTTAGGGTTAATCTCAATCAGCTGTGTCCCAGACCTTCCACAGGAGCTGGACCTCAGTGAAGAAACAGAGGAGAAAAAACTTGGATCCTAATTTAATAACTGGTTATTAATATAAAGGAAAAATAATTTCTCTCCAAGGTGAGAAGAGGTCTAGGATGTGGAAGATTTAGCTCCAGTCCCAACTTCAACAAGGACTTTGGAAAAATCACTTCCCATTCTGCACCTCAGTTCCCTGACTTATAAAATCGGCATGATGGCCACCTACCTTTGTCCCCCAACTAGCCAGCCACAACACCCATGGTGATCTCCTTAGCTCTCTTTACCCATCATCAGACCTCAGTGTTGCATTGTACAAACAGTTCCTTCCAGGTCTTCTGGACCTACATTCATTAAGGATCTATTATGTAACAGCCAGTGTTAGCCTCAGGGGATACAATGACAAAAAGTGAACAGCACCTACTCCAGAAAAGTTTCTAATCTAGCCAAGGGAGATAGCATGTACATATATTTTGTTAAGCTGTTTTTCAGTCCAAATCTTTGTGATCCCATTTTGGAGTTTTCTTGACAAACATAGGGGAGTGGGTGTCCATTTCTTTCTCAGGCTCATTTTACAGATGAGGAAACTGAGGCAAATAGGGTAAAGTGACTTGCCCAGGTTCACACAGTTAGTAAATGTCTAAGGCCACATTTGAATGCAGGTCTTCTTGACTCCAGAGCTGGCATTGTATCCACTGTACCATCTAGGTACCCTATATACATACAGTTATCCCTTCTACATCGCAACTTTTCCCATTGCGGTTTTGATATATGATGGGTCAGCATAACAAATAAAATGGAAATGTGGGGGGAGTTTTTCAGAAGCCACAAATGACACACAAAGGTCAGCAGGTGACACAGAAAAAGTTTAGAAACTCAGAAATGCATAAAATGTATACACATAGTATTACGTAATATCAACATATTTTATCTTCTAATGGCATAATAATTCAGACGTCTCTGGTACAAATGGAGGGCAAAAAAAAAACTGGTGTGGATTTTCAGACCAAGGAGGCACTGTGCCCCTAATACCCAAGATGCAGAGGAGACAACTGTATTCAGAGATATAGTACATAGATACAGGGTAATGTGGCCACCTGTTTAAAAAATCCTCCTTTTCATTTCATCTAGAAAAATTAAGAAATACACATTTCTCTAGTTTGAAGTACCCTCTACAATCCCCTGGATAAAGAAGCTTTATCAATACTTAAACAAATTTCCCAGGAAACAATACCTTCCACCAAAATTCTTTCCCTTAATTCTAATCCCTTTCCTTTAGGAAAATAGGTAAAGGGTCAAAAATAGAATCTAAAGCCCAGGAGAACAGATTAAGGGAGTAATTAAGTTTAGAATGAAAATATCTTAGTTATGATTAAGACCCAGGCCTCTACCTGAAGAGATTAGAATTATGACCCACCAAACATCAATCTGTCTCTCAGCATTTCCTGAGTCTGTGATCAGAGGGAGGAAGTCCCTTTGATTGATGACTTCAGACCACCTGACATCAACTGGGGAAGAATACTTGAGGGGCAAGAAGAATTGAGACATTTTAGAATACTGATTCTATAAGGGTGTTCATGAAAACTTAAGTGACTATTGATCTGTCTGAAGGAGTTAGTGCTCATTGTGCTCCATAGAATGTTAACCCCAACTGCATTTTATCATATCACATTCTTCCCTTGTTCAAGATTCCAATAATGGTTGATCAAAAATATCTGTGTTGGGGGCAGAGTCAAGATGATGGAGTAAAAGCAGGAACTTCCTTAAGCTCCTGTACCAACCATCTCCAATACCTGTAAAAAATTACTCTGAACAAATTTTAGAGCTACAGACCCCTAACACTGACAAAGAGAAACAAATCTCCCACTGGAGACAGCCTGGCAGGCAGACAGAAAGGGTCTATCATGCTAGACTGGGAGCTGAGGGCCACTCAGACCCAGACCTAGCACAGCCCCACCAGCATCACAGACCAGCCAGAGCAGACTTCAGGAGTGTGAATCACTAGCAGCTGTGGCAGTTTCCAGACTTCTCAAACCATAAATGCCAAAGAAAAAGTAAAAGGTCATTGGGGAGCTCTGTTGGAACTGGGTCACTGAAGAGCATGGTCAGGTCCCTGTCCCCAAGTTAAGAGGTGGCAGAAACATAGCAGCTACAGCAGCTGCCTCATGGCTGCCTCCAGAGCTTCTGGCCTGCAGATTGTAGGAGGACCAAGCGACCATTCAGAGGGTAATTGCTCTTGATTTGACCTGCTTGAATGTGTGTTTCAATCTTGCGTGGTGGTCCAGGGGTGTGTGGCCAGTGTGCCAGAGCTTGTGGTGGCTATAGAGAGGGCATCCCTCCTCATAACTTTGATAACAGCTCTGGCAGCTGGGGTGCAAACTCCAGCAATTTGAGGCACTGCTCTCTCCACTCTGGAAGCAGAGATCTACCATGGAAAAGAGCTCAAAAGTCAAGTAATTGGCTGGCAAGATGAGCAAGCAGAGGAAGCACCATCAGAACATACAATCCTTTTTGGGTGACAAAAAAGGATCAAACCATGGAACAAGAAGAAGACAACAAAGTTAAAACTCCCACATCAAAAGCTTCCAAGAAAAATATGAACTTGTTACAGACCATGGAGGAGCTCAAGAAGGATTTTGAAAATTAAGTAAAAGAAGTGGAGGAAAAATTGAGAAGAGAAATGAGAATAAAGCAAGAAAATCATAAAAAGCAAGTCAACAGCCTGCTAAAAGAGATCAAAAAAAATACTGAAGAAAGTGACACCTTAAAAAATAGACTAACTCAAATGGCCAAAATGGCCCAAAAAGCCAATGAGGAGAAGAATGCCTTAAAAAATCGAATTTGCCAGATGGAAAAGAAATTTCAAAAACTCATTGAAGAGAATAATTCCTTCAAAATTAGATTGGAGCAAAATAAATGTTTAAAAAATTAGATTGGCTTTTTCCCTTTTCCAGTGACAGACCTGACAGAAATTAAAATTGGTTCAGCGTCTGACATACCACCATAGGCTGTCCTACAATACAGCTTCCAACAAAACTCAGCTCTCACGAACCCCAGGTAACAGAATTGTTTACCTTTATACCAAGAAAGTTCAAAAAGCAACAAAATCAGCCTGTGGTGTGTGCCCCAGAAGACTTCAAGGTGTTCGTGCAGTAAGACCTAAAGTTCATATGAGGCTATCAAAGACAAAAAAGCATGTCATCAGGGCTTATGGTGGCTCTATGTGTGCTAAATGTGTCTGTGACAGGATCAAATGTGCTTTCCTGATTGAGGAGCAGAAAATTGTTGTGAAGGTGTTGAAGACACAGGCACAGAGTCAAAAAAGTAAATTAAAAGGATATGTTTTTTGAATAATAAAGAAAATTAGAATGTAAAAAAAATTAGATTGGAGCAAATAGAAGCTAATGACTTTATGAGAAATCAAGATACTATAAAACATATTCAAACAAATGAAAAAAATAGAAGGGAATGTGAAATATCTCATTGGAAAAACCACTGACCTGATAAATAGATCCAGGAGAGATAAGCTAAAAATTATTGGACTACCTGACAGCCATGGTCAAAAAAAGAGCCTAGAAATCATCCTTCAAGAAATTCTCAAGGAAAATTTCCCTGATATTCTAGAACCAGAGGGCAAAATAGAAATCAAAAGAATCCAACAATTGCCTCTTGAAAAAGATCCCAGAATGAAAACTCCTAGGAATATCATAGCCAAATTCCAGAGTTCCCAGGTCAAGGACAAAATATTACAAGTTATCAGAAAGAAACAATTGTGGAATCACAATCAGGATAACATAAGATCTAGCAGCTGCTACACTAAAGGATCTAAGGGCTTGGAATATGATATTCTGTAGGTCAAAGGAGTTAGGATTAAAACCAAGAATCACCTAGCCAGCAAAACTCAGTATAATGCTTCAGGGAAAAATATGCCTATTCAATGAAATAGAGGACTTTCAAGTATTCTTCATAAAAAAAAAACAGAGCTGAATAGAATATTTGACTTTCAAATACAAGAAGCAAGAGAAGTATGAGAAGGTAAACATGAAAAAAAATCATAAGGAACTTATTGAAGTTGAACTATTTACATTCCCACATGGAAAAATAATAATTGTAACTCATGAGACTTATCTCATATATATACATATACATATATGTGTGTGTGTGTGTGTAGGAGGGTGTATGTGTGTATAAACACATGTGTGAATGTGTGTACATGTATACATAGATGGGGGCACAGGATCAGTTGAATATAAAGGGATAATATCTAAAAAATAAAATTAAGAGGTGAGAAAAGAATATAATGGGAGAAGGAAAAAGGGAGAGATATAATAGGGTAAATTATCTCATATAAAATAGGCAAGAGAAAATTTTTACAATGGAGGGGAAGAGCAGGAAGGTAAAAGAGAATGGGTTAACTTTACTCTCATTGAATTTGGCTTAAGGAGGGAATAACATGCACTCAATTGGGTATCTTACCCTACAGGAAAGTAGGTAGGAAGGGGATAAGAAGTGGGATGATAGAAGGGAGGACAGATTAGGGGAGAGAGTAGTTAGAAGCAAACACTTTTGAAAAGGGACAGGGTCAAAGGAGAAAATAGAATAAGTGAGGGGTGGGATAGGATGGAGGGAAATATAGTTAATCTTTCACAATATGGAAACATTTTGCGTAACTACACGTGTACAACCTATATTGAATTGCTTGTCTTCCCAGTGGGAGTGCGTGAGGAGGAAAGAAAGGAAAGAATTTGCAAATCAAAGTTCTAAAAATAAATGTTTTTTTAAAATTGTTTTTTACATGCAACTGGGTAATAAGGCACTGGGGTATAGAAATCCATCTTGCCCTATTAGAAAGTTGGAGGGAGGATGGGGAAGGATATAAGAGAGATCAGGTTGGGGTAAGGGGTATTCAGTAGGCTTGCTATCTTGGGGTGGGGGTAGTGGAAAGATGGGGAGAAAATTTGTAACTCAAAATTTTGTGGAAATGAATATTGAAAACTAAAAATAAATAAATAAACAATTTTTAAAATTGAAAAAAACTCTGTGTTGATCTATGAGTAAGGGAAGAATTTAAGACCAAACACGATATAGAGAGCATTACAAAATGGGAAATAGAAAATTTTGATTATATACCATTAAAAAGTTTTTATATAAACAAAACAAATGCAGCCAAAATTAGAAGTAGAGCAGAAAACTGGTGGAGAGGGGGGGATTTTTACAGGAAATATCTCTGATAAAGGTCTCATTTCTCAAATATATAGAGAACAGAGTCAAATTTATAAGAATACAAATCATTCCCCAATTGATAAATGGTCAAATTATATAAACAGGCAGTTTTCAGACAAAAAAAATCAAAGCTATCTATAGTCATAAAAAAAATTCTCCAAATGACTACTGATTAATTAAATTAAAACAAATTAAGACAACCCTGAGGTTCCACCTCAAATCTATCAGACTGGTTAATGTGACAAAAAAAAGAAAATGATACATGTTTGGAGGGGATGTGGGAAACTCAGGATACTGATATGCTGTTGGTAGAGCTGTGAACTGATCTAACCATTCATGAGAGCTATTTGGAACTATGCCCAAAGGGCTATAAAACTCTGCATACTCTTTGAGCTAACAATACCACTGCTAGGTTTATATTCCAAAGACATACAAAAAAAGGGAGAAGGACCTATTTGTACAAAAATATTTGTAGCAGCTCTTTTTGTGGTGGCTAGGAATTGGAAATTAAAGGGATATCCATCAATTGAGGAATGACTAAACAAACGATGGTATATAATTGTAATAACATATTATTGTGCTATGAGAAATGACAAGCAGGATGATTTCAGAAAAACTTAGAAAGACTTAGATGAACTGATGCATAGTGAAGTGAGCAGAACCAGGAGAATGTTGTACACAGTGACAGCAATATTATTCAATGAAGAACTGTGAATGACTTAGCTCTTCTCAGCAATACAATTCAAGACAATCCCAAAGGACTAAAAATGAAGCACATCATCCACCTCCAGAGAAAGAACTGAAGGAGTTAGAGCTCCTTGATTGAATACAGATGGAAGCATGCTATTTTTTACTTTCTCTCTTTTTTTTTCTTTTATTCAAGTCTTCTTGTGCAAAATTACTAATATGGAAATGTTTTACATAATTGAACATATATAATCAATATCTGATTGCTTGTCATCTCAGGGAGGTGAGAGGGAAGGAAGAGATAGAATTTGGGACCCAAAATCTTAAATAAAAATGTTTTTAAAATGGGGGGAAAAAAAGAAATTGTCTGATTTGAACATAGAATGTCAGAGTCAGAAGGGTCTTTAGAATGTGGGAGCTGGAAGGGACCTTGAAGATCATCTAGTCTTGGGGCTTGAGAGAAATGATTCACTAAGGACCTTTATTCAAACTTTAATCAGTGTTAACTCACTATGATTTTATAAGGGCTAATGACTGTTTCTAATTCTTTAATATAGTCATCTAGTAATACATATCTGGTCAATCACCTAATATTAGGCATAAGAATAAGCAATGTATTAATCCTTACTTTGTATAAGTTATATAGAAATACAGATTCTAATAGGCAGACCCTATAACAGGCCTTAAACTTCAATATAATGTTCCTTACTTGTTTACCAGCTATGGAGCTCACTTGTATAACCATGAGAAGGCTGACAAAGGTTTCTCTGTCCTGTTCTGCACAAATTCCATGACCAAACCAAGCAAGGGTGATGGCATGGTGTGGAAAGTCCTCCTGATATGTTCTTGGAGTATATGCATAGCTCATATTATCTCTTCCTGCCAACCTAAGGAGGAGTCCAGTCATCTTATGACCACCTAGTCAGTGAAGATATTCCTTGCTTTACCCAACTCATGACCCTGCTGACCGATCATTTTTGCCTATGTTAGTTTATGCGCCATATGTCAACCAATGGGATTCTGTATTTTACCATGCCTCTTTTGTGTAGCAAACTCTATAAAAAGAAGGTACTGGAAGAAGGGGGCATTTCAGTTCATGAGGGAAATCTGAGGTCTACTTCATTAGATGGGATCATGGATCCTTTCATAAAGTGCCATTAGCTCAGAGCTCTGCATCAGTCTCTTTTATTGTAAATTGGATGACTTTAATCCCCACAAGTTCCCAAACTTTTTTATCTCAAGACCTTTTTACAGTCTTAAAAACTGAGGAGCCCCCAAAGAGCTTTTGTTTATATGGATTTTATCTATCAATATCATATTAGAAACTAAAACATTTTTAAATTGTTATGAAAATAATTTGACCTATATAACCTATATCAACTTGCTTATTGTCTTAGAGAAGAGGGAGAAGAGGGAGGAAGAAAATTTGGAACTCAAAATTGTGTTTTAAAATGAATGTTTAAAAACTGTCTTTAAATGTAATTGGAAATGATAAAGTACTCCCCCCCAAAAAAAGAGAAAAGAATTTGACCTCATAGACCCCCTGAAAGAGTCTTGGGGACCGCTAGACTTTAAGAATCACTGATCAAGTCTAAGTCCCTCAGTCTAGAGAGAAGGAGACTGAGTTTTAGAGAGGGGAAGTGGTCTTTCTGAGGGAACACCGACTTCCCAGTCCATGTCACACTGCCTTGCTTTAGCCCTGTTCAATCCAGATCTCCCAGGAGCTAGAATAGACACTTCATATTTATTTTGATCCTTCTACTGCCTCATCCCGCTTCCTGTCTCCTGTCAGAATTAACATCTCTTGTGTCCCAAATGCCTAGCAAGGCTTGATGTTTTACAAGGCACTCTCCACAAAGCTATGTGGAGTATGTAGTATAAATGTCTATCTTTCCATTGTATAGATGAAGAAACAGACAAAGAGATGAAGAAAGCCTTTTGGGATCCTAAGAGCTGGATTTAGAGACCAACCTCACCATTTTATAGACAAGGAAACTGAGATGCAATGGTTAATTGGTTTTCTACCAGGCTCAAAAAAAAAAAAAAAATCCATTGCTCTTTCCATTAGGCTATCCTGCCTTTATTTATCATATGGGTGTGGTTATGAAAAATTCCCCAAATCAACCAAAGGCAGTCTTTAACATTCAGCAACTTTTTTTCCCCTCCAAAACGTTTAACAAATTTATTTTCTTTGTATTGATGCTTCAAAACAAACAAAAAATACTGCCTTGAAAAGGAGTTGGGAGACTTGAGAAAACAGTTACCCATCTTAATGTGATGATTTTGGCAAAGTTGACCTGTTTCCAGTAATACAAAGGGAATATACAATTTCCATTCCCTCCTCCTACCTTCCCACTCCCTTTTAAGCGCACATTGAAAATTCAGTTACGTTGAATTTATTCATAGATTACAAAAATGTTTCTTTCTGGGATTCTCCTTTTTTTAAGAAAAAACACTGAGTTCTTTCATTCATAATAACAAAGCAAAGAGGAAAATGACCCAGAGAGGTCCTGCTTAAGTGATACTTCAGAAGAAAACCAAGGGGGCTGAGGGAGGACAGAGTCAAAAGAACAGTAGAGTCGGGGAGGGAGCATTCCCAATTTCAGGGCACTGGGAAGAAGGCCAGTTTCAAGAGGAGAAGGTCCTGCCCTTGGCATTGTGACTGAGCTGCCCCTTTTGGGGGGCCAGAGCCCCTTGCAGAGTGGGAATTTATAGCAGCCGATACCAACTGAATTTCATTTTTGCCAATCAGTCAACTCTCCCTGTGTGTTTTCCTAAAATGAATATCCCTATACTCTTAGAATGCTTCAATATGTCATGAAGAGACACCAGATGGTTGGAAATCCCAGGACTGGGATGAGAAGGAACCTTAGAGATCATCCAACTTAATCCCCTCATTTTATAGAAGAGGAAACAGATTCCGAGAAGAGACCTACTCAGTGTTACACAGCTAGGAAGGAAATGAGTATTTATTAAATGTCTGCTGTGACCCAGACACTGTGCCTAGAGTGTTATCTCATTTGAGATAATAATAAAAATTTTTTGGATTATTGATTTATCCTCACAATGATGCTGGGAGGTATTGCTACTATTTTTCACATTTTATGGATGTGAAATTGGAGGCAGACAGAGGTTAAGTGACTTGCTCAGGATCATACAGCTAGTAAGTATCTGAGTACAGATTTGAACTCAGATCTATTCTGATTTCAGGGCTAATGCTCTATCCACCACACCTCCTAGCTTCCTCTAAGCTAGTAAGGAACAGTTGGAATTCAAACTCCAAAGATAATAACTATCTTTTCCACTTGCCCATGTTACTGCAGGGTTCATATTGGAATCAACAGTGACGTGGATTTGACAATAGACATATGAACATTGGAAAGAATCTCTTTAAGTCTCGGTTTCCTTCTCTGTAAAATAAGGGGTAATAATACCTGTGTACTAGATGGGTGGAATAATGTAAGCCTTAAAGTGTTTTGGAAATGTTAGCTTAAGTGGTGTGGTGGAGTCAGGAAGACCAAGTTAGTTCAAATGCTGCCTTCTGGACTTATTTATCAGCTATGTACTTCTGGGTAATCACTTACCCTCTGCTCTGCCTCAGTTTCCTCAACTATAAAATGATGAGGTTAAACGCAGTGGTCTTCTAAGGTCCTTTACAATTCCAAATTTACTAACCTGTGATTAAAACAGTGTTTAACGAAGAGGTATTTAGTACCTACCAAGAGCCAAGTGCTCTACTTACTAGTGCTGGGAATACAGAAACAAACATTAAATAGCCACTGCTTTCAAAAGTAAAGTAGTCTCTGCCCTCAAGGACTTCTCTGGAGGGAGAGTTAGCCTGTACATATATATACATACATACATACAAGTATATGCAAAATCAGTACAGTTGATTTGAAATGAGCGCCTACTCTTTGCCCAGCTCTGAGTTAAGTGATGTGGGGGGAAATAAAGTCATATAAGATGCAGTCATTTTTCTCCAAGAGCTTATATATTCCTTTGTGTTTCCATAGAAGGAATTCCTGCATCCTACAGTGGGTTAGACTTGAGCAGGGGTAGGAAACCTAAGGCCTTAAGGTCACACATGGCCTTCTAAATCCTTAAGTGTGGCCTTTTAACTGAATCCAAATTTTACAGAACAAATCTATGAAGGCTTATGGGAAATTATGGCAAAATTTGGTCACCACCAAAAGTTCATCAGTATTGTGCATCAGATTCATTATAGCAAGCTTGCTGGGTTCTGGATAATAGACAATGCTCTTGAGCTTTCCCAGTCACTCATGGAGTGAAGCAGGGCTCTGTGTTTGCTCTCATTCATGTTTTCAGCAATGTTGTCAGAGGATGAAAATAGTATCAAAGTCAGCTACTGAACTAATGGTAAATTATTTGGTTTGAAAGCCTACAAGCCAAGACTAAAGTGAAGGGAGAGTTGGTATGTGACTTTTTCTTTGCAGATGACTATGAACTCAATGTACCATATCTCTGAAACCGAAATTCAAGAATGGATCTATTTTCTGTTGCTTGTGCTAATTTTGGCCTAACAATCAACACCAAAAAAAAATAGTACCACCAACCAGCACCACACCATCCATACATGGAACCATCAATTACAGCAAATGGAGAAATTTTGAATGCTGTGGCTAAGTTCACTTACCTTGGCAGTATACTTTCCATGGATGTACCCATAGATGATGAAGTTGACACACACATTTACAGAGTTAGCTCAATGTTTGGGAGGCTCCAAAGGAAAGTGTGGGAGAGAAGAATTAGGCTGCCTACCAGACTGAAGGTCTACAGAGCTGTTGTGCTGACCTCATTGTTGTATGTCTGTGAAACATGGACAGTCTACCAGTGCCAAGACAGAAAACTGACTTCCATTTAAATTGTCTTAGGAAAATTCAGAAGATCACCTGTCAAGATAAGATACTGGACAATGAGTTCCTTTCTCGGCAAAACTGCCAAGCATTCAAACTCTACTGCAGAGAATGCAACTCCAATGGGCTGGCCATGTTGTTCAAATTCCAAATGTATGCTTGCCTAAAAGACTATTGTATAGAGAACTCACACAGGGCAATTGCTCACATGGTGGTCAGAAAAAGTGATGCAAAAAAAAGTACAATGACACTCTCAAGCTCTTAAGAACTTTGGAATCCACTGTGTATGGGAGACACTGACACAGGACTGCCCAGCATGGCGTGCCCATATCAAAGAAGGTTCTGTGCTCTATGAGCAAAACAGAATTGAAGTAGCTCAAAAGAAATGTGAGATGCACAAACTTAGAGACATCTCCACTCCAAATGCTCATATGGACTGTTTGTGCCGAAATTGTAGAAGAGTCTTCTAAGGTTTTACTGGTCTGATCAGTCACAGGCACTATTCCTTGACCCCTTCTTATTTACTGTTATTTTCCTTCCTTCCTTCCTTCCTTCCTTCCTTCCTTCCTTCCTACCTTCCTTTCTTCCTTTCCTTTCCTTCCTTTCTCTCTCTCCTTTCTTTTTCTCTTTCTTTCCTTTCTCTTTCTCATTCTTTCTTTCTTTCCTTCCTTCCCCATGGAGAATCTAACAAATCACTGATTCCAGTACAGAGAACACTGACTCTTGTGTCTGAGGACCAGAGCTCACCCCTCTCATCTGACCCTCACTAGACTAGAGTCCTTAGAGAAATCACTTTACCTGACTGGCCTCAGTTTTGTCGTTTCTAAAGCAAGGTGGTTGAGGGTCCCTCAGTTTCCTTCTAGCCCTGTTCTTTTGATCCTTTATCCTTTGATGTACCAGAGTGGTTGTCTTGGTCCACTGGTGCTTTGGGGTGTGTGGGGAATAAGTCTATGTATATTTTTAAATTAAATTTCCCTTTTTTTATTATGAAATTAACAAACATCAACAAAAATGAACATTTCAATATGCAAATGGGGGAGAATAGATTGTCTATGAAGCCTTGAATCTCAGAAATAGGCCTTTCTTCAGAAATGAATAGACTACTTCTCTTCCAGATGGGAAGCTTCCCATGAGACCACTGGTCCCAGGCTCTCACCCCAGCAAGAAAGAAGACCCAGGGGCAGCATACTTGGATCCAGCACAGGGTATGTGTGACTCAATTCTTCCCTGTGTTCAATATAAGTGCCCTATGTCATTAGAATTCATGTTCTTTTTTCTTTAAGTGTCAAAAGTTTGTTATTCTGAATGAAAATCCTTTCCAACACATGATAGCTGCTGGCTTCCTCCTCTGTCGTCTTCTAAAGTTGACTTTTCTTTTCGCAGCAGTTTATGGATGTATTCCTGCTACCCTTCCTCAATGAGCCTTCCTTGTAATCTAGGAAAAAAACCACATTTAACAGCACTTCCCCTGCATTTCCTGAGGGAACCTGAGAGTTAGCCTCTCGTCCCGACTTAGTCACGTCTGTGAAAGAAAAACTCTGTACCTGTCATTTTAGCCAAAGTCAGTGAGAGATAATCTATTAATGAATCAGCATTCCTGCTTGGAGAGTGATGCCTATAGACAATGGCCCTACTAACTGGAATTCTTGACCACTCAAACAATTTCCACTTACATTTTATAATAATCCTAAAACAGAAGACAACATTCTGTGGTGGAGCAAAACAAAGTGTATAGTTTAAGCTCAACCTTTTCGGATAAATTTAAATAGAATGATAATATTGGCATACTTTTTGGAGAACCATCTTCTGAAACCCTTTTTAACTACCGACCTTTCAATCTTGTCAAAGGTGAACAAAGAGATTCTTCTCTAGATTGGAATAAACCAGAGGTTATCAAACTTGTTGGTCTCGGGAACCTTTACCCTCTAAAAATTATTGAAGACCACCACCCGAAGAGGTTTTGTGGATGTGGGCTTGATGTATCAATATTTACCATATTAGAAATTAAAACTTGAATATTTGCATATTAATTCAGTTAAAAATAAATATGTATACCCACTATATGTTAACATAAATACATTTTGATGAAAAATAATTATATTTTTCCAAAAAAACTAGTGAGATGAGTGCATTGTTTTCCATAGTTTTGCAAACTCTTTTAATGTCTGGCTTCACAGAAGACAGCTGGACCCTCAGATTTGTTTCTGCATTCAGTCTCTTGTGATACATTGTTTTCATTGAAATATTTCAGGAAAATGTGGCCTCACATAGAAACAGTTTTTTAAAAAGGAAGAGAATTTTAAGATGCAAATACCAACTTAGTATCATTATGAAAGTCATTTGGACCTTGCAGACTTCCTGAAAGGGCATTGTGTACCTCCATGGTCAGTGGACCACTCTTCAAGAATCTAAGTTAAACAAAGACACTTCAACACTTAATTTGGGCACCATAACTAAGCCTGAGTCTCTTACTTTTTCGAGAATCCAGTTCCCTTCCTGGAACTGAATAAATTATTTCAAGGAAGACTGATTAGGTCTTTCATCCAAATGAAACCAAGGCTTTCTGGGACTCTGGCATAATATTATTTCTTAATATTTCAGAATGCAGCGGAGGTCTTAGCTTTTAAGCTCCTTAGGAATAAGGATTGTTTCATTCTTGGCATTTGTACCTCCCAGGGCCTGGCCCTGTGCCAAGAAGAAAAGAATCAAGAAATTCTTTTGATTCATACATTTCTTTACCTCATGCCAAGAGAAAGCTAGACTCTGTTACTTTCTCAGTTATGCTAGGTTCATTTTGTTGCTAGAACCATCCAAGGCTGAAAGAAGGACAGACGTATTTGTAGAGATGATCCTGGTGTCCTGGAAAGAGTGTTGTGCATACCCCTTGACCCAATGATACTGATACGAGCCCTCCGTTTACCTCCCTTTTACACTGTATTTATTTTGGGGCTGCTTGCATGTTGTCTCTCTCATTAAGATGTGAGCTCCCTGAAGGCAGGGACCATGATCTTTGCCTTTTGTTGTAACCCTAGTGCTTAGCACAATACTTACCAGGTTTCCTTCCTTACACTGTACTGATTCCCCGGTTTGGATCCACTCAGAAACAGACACACTATACAGCAGCATGAGATAACAGTGAGAGAGCCTCCGAGCCTCCAAGATACAGGTTCTAATACTGACTCAGCCACTTCCTAACTATGTGACCCTGGGCAAGTGACTTTCCCTGTCTCGGCCTCCACTTCCTCATCTGTAAAATGGGGATTTAATAATGCCTACTTCCCAGAGTTGCTGAGAGGACCAAGTGAGATCTCCTAGGTAAAGGGCTTTGCAAACTTTTCCACACTCTTGATGCTGATTAGGTAGCCACTAGCTGAGGAATGGAGTCCAACCAAAGCTGAACATGGATCTCTCTGTGACATCCCTCCAAGGGGTCTCCCAGCCTTTGCCCAAAGGCCCCCAGTGAGGGGGAGCCCAGGTAGCCCAGCCCATCCTGGCCTAGCTCCACCTGTTAGGAAGTTCTTCCTGACATCCAACCAGAAGTGACTTTTCTTACACTCTTCCCTTCCACACTCCACTCATGCTCTCAGAGGAGGGCTGAAGTCCTTGGTGGGGTCACTTCCCCTCTGGGGCCCCAGTTGTCCCATTTGTAAAACAGAGGCCTGGGCTCAATGGCATCCGAGGCTCCTTCCAGCTCCAGATGCATGCTCCTGGAGTTTTTCCCCTTGGAACAGGGCTTCACCCCTTACAGGGAGAGAACATGTGGAGGGCAGGGCAGGTTGTCTTCCCCATGGTCACAGCACAGGTCCACATCCCTGCCCCTGCCAGACAGCTCTGCTCCAGAGCTAAAGAAGAGAAAAGCTCCACTTCTCAGGATGCCTGGCAGGGCACGGGAGTCCTGGTCCATTGTGGAGTGAAAACAAGAACCCTTGTTCTCTGTGAGGCAGCTTGGCCTGCGGGGGCAGGGGGGAGAGCCCTGGGTTCAGATCCTGCCTCAGGATCTTGTGATCCTGGGCAAGACATTCAACCTCCCCAAGCCTCTGTTTCCTTCCCTGTGAAATAGGGACAGTACTAGCTCACAGTCTTATTGTGGGAGAGGGCTTAGGAGACCACAAAGCACTGCAGAAGCGTGAGCTGTTACTTTCATTATTTTCTCAGAGCAATCCTATCCAGTTTCCCAGAACCATCTATGGCACAGATAGAAAGAGCTTCTGTCTAGACTGAGAGAATTGTGAGCATCTTAGAGGGTCCAGATGCCCCAGCTTGGGAAAGAAACCCAACTTTTTCTTCATCCAGGCCTGTGGTGGGAGTAAACACTTTCCCCATTTCACTGATGTTGTCTTTTAGGACCAGGGGCATCTGAGGCCTTGGCTGGTAGGTGGCACCAGAGTTCATAGAGTGCTGGTCCTGAAGTGTGAAAGACATCTCTTTGAGTCCAAATCTGGCCTCAGACTCTTACTAGCTGAGTGACCCTGGGCAAGTCACTTAACTCTGTTTGCCTCAGTTTCCTCATCTTTAAAAGGAGCTGGAGAAGGAAATGGCAAACCACTCCAGTACCTCTGCCAAGAAAACCCCAAATGGGGTCACAAAGAGTCAGATACGACTGGAATGACTGAACAATAACAAATATCTTAACCATCTAGCACGGCGGTTCTCAACCTGTGGGTTATTTGTAACAATGAAAATACATCCTGCATATCAGATATTTACATCATGATTCGTACCAGTAGTAAAATTACAGTTATGAAGTAGCAACGAAAATAATTTTATGGTTGGGAGTCACCACAACATGAGGAACTGTATTAAAGGGTTGCGGCATTAGGAAGGTTGAGAACCACTGATCTAGCACCAGAAAGAGGTTTTCAAGTAATCTCACCTCTCCTTGCTCTCAAATCAATCCAACAAGCACTTTCCTTAGCACACCTCTCATCTCTGTGCCTTTGCCATTCCAGCGCTCTGTGATGGGATGGTCACCCTTCTCACCACTACTTCATAGAATCATTAAGGACTCAGCAGCTTGTTGGTACAGTGAATGGAGTGCTGATCTACCTGGCCATTTTTTATCTCACTTCATGGTCTCTGTCATCCAAAGACATTTATCATGTGTTTATTTCAACAACCATTGAAAACAAAGTTTTCAAAGGGTCTTGCTGTATTAGCTAATACTGTATTGCAGTCAGTATAGTTATGAACACACCGAGAAGTGGTGTTAACTGGTTATCACACACTCAGCATAGACTCAAGGTAGCTAAATGACCATACCAGATATGATCATTCATATGACTTATACAGTTTTCGCTTACATCAGAGGAAAAAAATACAATTGGAATTTACAGCTACCAAAAGGGAAAGGAAAAAATGTACACTTCAAAGACAAACTTATAGCAAGCTAATGGAGGAAAAAAGAGGTCTACAAAGACAGAGAAGAGGGAAAATGACATTAGGTTAGGTTGTAAATTGATCAATAAGCCTTGAGAGGGGGTAGCCTGGAATTTACAACTAGCTAATGGTTATCATAAAACAGCCAGAAATTCTTTTATGCCTAACAAGTTAATCATCAGAGTTAAAGTATTAGAAGTCTCAGCTAAATTCCATGCTGTAAAGAAAGCCTCAGTTAACTGCCTGAATTTCCTTACAAATAAAATTACTGTAGTGCAGCTAAAGAGTCCATCAGTCAGTCAAGAAACATTTATTAAGTGCCCGTTCTGTGCCTATGGGCACTGTGCTAAGTGTTGATGATGTGGAAAGTGGTAAAGACAGTTCCTGCCCTCAAGAAGCTTGCAATCTAATGGGAGAGACAAAAAGCAAGTTATACACAGGATAAATAGGAAAAAATTAAAAGAGGGAAGGCACTAGAATTGAAAAGAAATTAAAAACTCTTATGACACAGGGTTGTTGTGGGGAAAGCACTTTGTCAACCTCAGAGCAGGCCTACGTAACACGTGGCCTGATGGCCAAATATTATATAGGCCTGTTTTACATTCTCTACATTTTTAGCAGGTAGACCAAAATTCTTTGGTGGGTGCAAGCGACCCTATGTTGTGCAGGCCTGCCCCAAGAGAACTTCACATCCTCAGTTTTGCTGAGGGATTTGCATTTTCACTGGCTGCCAGAAATCCTTTGGCAGCTCTCAAGTGGCACGAACCATAGGCAGTCCATGATCGATGTTCTTCAGGACTGCCTTAGAAGGTCTCAGACTGTGTAAAGTGGAATTGAGTGTCTAGGGCGTGTAGAACACTGTGCCACGTTCTGAGGAATAGACAAGGATAATATTCTAATAATAATGATTAATAGGAAGTACAGAAGCCAGCTAACTCCTTTTCTCCCCACTCCCTCTCTTAGAAATATTAAAAAGGCATTTTTAATATTATCCTTATCTGAAGGCTTGGGACTAATTCGAAAGCAAAATCTTTTAAGTCTTCTTTTAACTTTCATTTCCTATATGTCCTGCTCCTGTCTCTCCAGATCAGGAAGTATTCCTCCCTACGGTGACTGGGGAGGTGACCTGACAAGGCTAATAATGACAGCACTTATGTACTATTGATATACCAGTGCATTTATATATTATATAAAATTTGTGAATTTATATATAATATATAAAATATATCATATATATAAAATATAAATTTATGTATTCTATAAATGCAATAACATATAAATATATAGTATAGCATTTATATGGTATTTATGTATATTTATATATATAAATATATTTTATATACACATATACATATACATAATACACAAACATATATATACAAACCATATTATATATAGTATTTTTATAATAGTTGCATAGTATTTTAAAATTTGCAACTACAGCTTGGTCCTTACAACCACTCCGTGAGGGAGGGGCTATATCTTTCCTAATTTCAGATTGGAAAAATGAGGATAAAAGAAGTTAAGGAGTTGTTCAAATCCAGCCTCAGACACTTCAACTGTGTGACCTTGGGCAAGTCACTTAACCCCAATTGTCCTGCCTTTCCCCCTCCAAAAAGGCAAAAAATAAATGGGCTCCTTTCTAACTTCTTCTGCCTGCTAGAAAAGAAAGCTGAGCGAAGAAGAAGAAGAAGAAGAAGAAGAAGAAGAAGAAGAAGAAGAAGAAGAAGAAGAAGAAGAAGAAGAAGAAGAAGTAGTAGTAGTAGTAAGGGACTTACCACAGCTGGGAAGACGTGGGGACTGACTCTGAACTTGGGATTTCCTAATTCCAAGTCCTTTATCCACTACACCACATAGCCACCTCTATTGATCCAACTAAGAAAAATAGCCTCTCCCTCCCTCCCTTTCCTCCCCACCAAGAGATGAGGGCAACCAATGTATCTGAGAGAAGAAAGGGGCAGCTATGTAGCACAGTGAAGAGAGCTCTGGGCCTTAAGTCAGGGAGACCTGATTCCAAATCCAGCCTTAGACACTTACTAGCTGTGTAACCCTGAGCAAATCAACCCTGTTTGCCTCAGTTTCCTCAAGCTGTAAAATGAACCAGAGAAGGAAATGGTGAACTACTCCAGTATCTTTGTCAAGAGAACCCTAAATGGGGTCATGGAAAGTAGGTCACAACTGAAACGACTGAACAACAAAAGAGAGAAGAAAGAATTCCCTGATTATTTCAGTTAATGAAAGTATCTGTCTTGTTCACTTGTGACAGCTGGAAAGGAGAAATCTGGAAGGGAAATCTTGAGTCAAAGAGGGAGCGGTTTTAGGAAATTAATTCTGTAAGAGTGGGCCAAGGGGCAGCTAGGTGGTGTAGTGAATAGAGCACTGGCCCTGGAGCCAGGAGGACCTGGGTTCAAATCCGGCCTCAGACACTTAACTCTTACTAGCTGTGTGACCTTGGGCAAGTCACTCAACCCCAATTGCCCTACCATCCTTCCTCCAATGAGCAAAAAAAAAAAGAGTGGGCCAAAAGGTAAGCGATTGTAATTTCATTTGATGAAGCAAAACATTAACTGTCACCTAAACCTCAGGTCCTTACTCAGTGAAGACAGTGACACACACACACACACACACACACACACACGTATCTTTTTTAAAGAGTCCTGTGAAATTGTGATGTCATAATGACTGGAAATAGAGAAATGTCCAAGGGCACGATGGGTCTTTTATCAGTTTGGACATTTTTCTCTCTAAGCAGAAAAATCCTTATATTTAGAATGGAAAGAAGGAAACAAGCATTTATTAGGTCCCAGGCATTGTTCTAAGCACTTTACAAATATCTCCTTTAATCCTCACAATTCTGGGAGATAGGTGCTATTATTATTCCTATTTTACAGTTAAGGAAACTGAGGTAGGTAGAGGTTAAGAGACTTGCCCAGGGTCATCCAGGTAATAAGTGTCTATAGCAGAATTTGAACTCAGGACTCCCTGACTCCAGTCTCAGCACTCTGAGTTGCCTCTAAATTTTCCAAAAGTAATAAATATTACTTTGAGTAGGCTTGTGCATACAGAGAAACATAAAATATTATACCATTTCCCCTCCACTTTCCTATAGCATCATGAAAGTTTACAAAGCAGCACCTAAGACCACCACCGTGGAGTAGGATATACAAAGGTTGTTATCCCATTTTATAGATAAGGAAAGTGATATTCACAGAGGATTAATGATTTTTCTAGAGGCAGCAAAGTGTGTGGTGAATAGAAACCTAGGTCTAAAATAGGGAAGATGAGCTCAAACCTGATCTCAGATACCTACTAGTTCTGTGATCCTGGATAAGCCACTTAACTTTTACCTACCTCAAGTTCTATACCTATAAAATGGGAATAATAATAACATCTACCTCCAAAGTTCGTTGTGAGAATCAACTAGGATAATATTTATAAAGTGCTTTGCACAGTGCCTGGCACATAGTAGACACTTAAGAAATGCTCGTTCCCTCCTCCACCCTCTTCTCAGTATCACACAATTTTTTGCTTTTGCTTTGTTATTTTTAAAAATTTTTAGTTCCAAATTCTCTCCCCCTTCAATCCCTTTCCCGCCCTCATTGAAAAAGCAACCAACATGATATCAATTATACATGTGAAATCATGCAAAATATATTTCCATATTAGCCATGTTGCAAAAAATAAGGAAGCAGAAAAATAAAGTTAAAAAAATAATATGCTTCAATCTGTATTCAGAGTTCATCAGTTCTCTCTCTGGATATTGATAGCATTTTTTTTTTTCATTTTAAATCCTTTGGAATTGTCTCGGATCACCGAATTGCTGAGAATAGCTAAGTCATTCACAGTAGACCCTTGTACAATATTGTTACTACGTACAATGTTCTCCTGATTCTGCTCACTTTACTTTGCGTCAGTTCAAAGAAGTCTTCTTGAGGTTTTCTGAAACCATCCCCCTTTGTCATTCTTTATAGCCAATAGTATCCTATTACAATCATCTACTATAACTCGTTCTCCATATCCTCAATGGGCATACCCTCAATTTCTAATTCTTTGCCACTACAAAAAGAGCTGCTAAAATATCTTTGTACAAATACGTCCTTTTCCTTTTCCTTTGATCTCTTCAGGGTACAGGCCTAGTAGTGGTATTACTGAGGCATATGCACAATTTTATAGCCTTTTGGGCATAGCTCTGAATTGTTCTCCAGAATGGTTGGACAAGTTCACAATTTCACCAATAGTACAATATTATTGTCTCTATTTTTCCATATCTCCTCTAGTATTTGTCATTTTCCTTTTCTGACATGTTAGCTAATCTGATAGGTGTGAAGTAGTACCTCAGAGATTTTTTATTTGCATTTCTCTAGTCAATAGTAATTTAGAGCATTTTTATGTGATTACTGACAGCTTTGATTTCTTGTTCTGAAAACTGACCGTTCATATTCTTTGACCACTTGTCAATTGGAGAATGGCTCTTATTTTTATAAATTTGACCCAGTTTCCCATGTTTTAGAAATGAGTCCTTTATCAGAGAAACTTGCTGTCAAAATTTTTTTCTTGTTTCTTGCTTTCCTTCTAATTTTGGCTGGATTCATTTTGTTTGTGCAAAACCTTTTTGATTTCATGTAATAAAATGATCCATTTTACTTTCTGTGATGCTGTTTGTCTTTTGTTTGGTCACAATTATTTAGTAGTTTGATTGATATGGCACTGAATAAATTATGTAGAGTTGTCATTTTTATTATAATAGCTCAGCCTATCCATGAGCAATGAATACTTCCCCAATTGTTCAGATCTGTCTTTATTTGCATGAAGAGTATTTTGTAATTATATTCATATAGCCCATCAATTTGTCTTAACAAGTAGACTCCCAAGTATTTTGGAGTTTGTAGTTATTTTATATGGAATTTCTCTTTTTATCTCTTTCTACCAGGTTTTGTTGTTAGTATATAATATGCTGATGATTTATGTGGGTTTATTTTATATCCTGCAACTTTACTAAAATCGTTCATGGTTTTGACTAGTTCTTAGTTGATATTCTAAGGTTCTCTGAGTATACCATCATATCATCTATAAAGAGCGATAGTTTGTTTCATCATTGCCTATTCTAATTCTTTTAATTTCTTTTTTTCTTATTACCATACTGAATACATTATTATCTGACACATAAGTGAATAACACATTATTACTATCTAACACATTATTGTTTTTAAGCATCAATTTTCTTTTTCTTCTCAAGCTATCCCATTTTGCACCACTTGTTTAAATTCTCCTAGGAAGTCCTATAGTGATTGTGGAAAGTATGTTGTTGGGTTTGGATTTTTTCCCCCCCAAGTCTTTAATTGGGAAATTAATACTAGACCTCTCCAGTTGCCCTGGAACTGCTTTCTGTCATGCATTTTGATCTACCAAGGCTTATCTACTTCAAGTCAAGATTCTGTAGTCCTGTGCATCTCTGTGGAGTGAAGGAGTATTTAGATGATTCTTCTTATTTTGCCAATTAATTATGCATTTTTGCATTTTTCCTGGGGCATTTTCAGGGGATCTGGGTTTCTCTAGGTCATAGCACATGGTCATTTTCCCACAAACTTCTCCTTGGATAATTTCTGACTTACTCTCATGTCGGTCTTAATAAAAAATTACATGTAGGACAAACCAGTCCTCATATAACAGTAGGTATTCCAGGAAGTAATAAATCATAGGGGTGGATAGTCTACTAGAATTAGCACAGCACATGGAATTAGATCATATGGGTTCTAGTTCTGATGCTGTCACTAGGTAGCTATATGAGCTTAGATATAAGTACTTCTCTTTGCATACAGAGAAGTATGGTATAGTGTTAAAGGCACTGGATTTGGTGTAAGAGAACCTGAATTTGATTTCCTTCTCCGTTAGTTGTTACTTGTATGATCTTGCCCAAATTAAATCTTTCTGGGCACATCTAAAATAAGAGGGATGGACTAGGTTATCTCTAAAATGTCTACTTGCTCTAAATTCTATGAACTAAAAGAGTTGAGAGACCTAGGTTCTAATCCCATCTCCAACACTTTTGAGCTATGGAACACATAGCTAATAAACATCATATACAAAAGTGATAAACAAGGAAGAGATCACACATAAATGTTTGCTCTAGGAAAAGGTAAGGAGGGGGACAGTACTAACAACTGGAGGGATCAGAGAAGACCTCACAGAAGGGTGGCACATGGACTGAGCCTTGAAGTAGGACAAGGATTCTGAAAGGCAAAGATAAACAGGTACCACATCCAAGGCACAGCTTTTACCTTTTGGTGTATTATATTCCAAGATTTCCTTTTCTTTATATTTAATGCTATGTAACCTTGTTTGAACCTGACTGGTTCTTTGGTATTTGCTCTCTTTATTCCTTGCAGTTTTTTAATTCTCTCTGGCCTGAAAACTCAGAAACTTGGCTATCACATTTCTGGATGTGTTAAACTTGGAATTTCTTTCAGGTAGTGTCCTGTGGATAATTACAATTTTCACTTTGCCTTCAGGATCTAATAATTCAGGGTAGTTTTCTTTCATTATTTATTGAAATCTGTAGCATCTAGGATTTTTGTTTGTTGCAAGGAGTTCAATACTTAAATTAGCTGCCTTTCTTTTGTTTCACACATCAACTATTTTTGATAATAGACACATCATGTTTACCAATTTTTCAGTCTTTTGTATTTATTTTCACATTTCTTATATCACTAAACTTTCAAGTTCTTTTCCTTCATTCTATTTTTAAGTATGTTCACTACTATGATAAGGTTTTTCATCTTCTAAACTATTTATTCTCTTTTAAGGGTTCTAATTTAATTCTTTATCTCCTATTTCAACTCTTTACTTCTTTCTTTTACTCTTGGAGTCCTTTTCGTCAATACACTCTTTTTTTTGGTGTCCTATTTATAATTATTGCTAAATGATATTCTTCCAGGATTTTATCTTGGGATTCTTTTAAACTATGATATTACTTAAAAATCATAGGACTATACTTCTAGAACTATAGCTAAAATAGACCATAGAGGCCACTAGTCTAATCCCTACATTTTATAGATTAGAAAATTGAAGCACAGGAAGTGATTTGTCCAAGGTCACACAGATATTAAGCATCTGATACAAGATTTGAACCGAAGTCCTCTAACTCCAAAGCTATGGTCTTTCCATAGTATCACACTTCTCTATTTCTTATGTCTTCAGTTTCAGTTCCTATATTGGGAATTTGTGCCAGGCCAGGCTTTGCTCCCTACTACAGGGATGGGGTAGTTATGATTATGTGCTCTCTTCTGCCACATTAGTGAAGTAGTTGCTATTATATCTCCCAATTCAGGTCAGATGTCACTGCCCTGGCACAACTCTAGATTGAGGGTGGGTGGGTGGACTCTCCTTCTATAGTCCAGGGCTGGAAATCTATACAGACTCCTTTCACAGTGCCAACCTGGAAGCAAGATCTGGGCCCAGGATCTATCCCTCACCACCACTCCCAGCCAGGAGGTCCTCAACTTCACCCATGCCTCCTGACACAGCTGTGACCAAGAGACTTGCTGTCTTCAAGCCAGGTACAGCCTGTACAAAAGACCTGAGGCCGAAGATGGAATGCTGAGTTCTTGTGCTGTCTCTTTTCCATTCTGAGGTCCTCCCTTTATCAACCGGAAAGGGCAATCCTTTCCATTCCCCTTTAAAAGTCTTGTGGTAAGGAATAAAAGTTAATTTATGTGAAAGCATCTTGACAGCAATAAGAAGTCCAAGTCACTTCATTTCTCAGAACCTTGTATTATCTGTTAAATGGGGATGAGAACACCCAGCCTAGACATATACAGAGCTTTTCCGGAGCTAAAATAAGATAATAGATATGAGGAAAAGCATTTGTAAAAATTAGCACTGGCCATACAAGCCTGAGGGGAAGGCAAATGCCATTCAGTCCAAATGGAAGAATAATTAAACAAAGAATCAGGAATTATAAAACAACTTTTTTTATGAAAATCACAAACAGTAGGAAAAAATAAACTATTTCTAAAGCCTTTTTCAAGCTCAGAGATTTCCATTTTCTAAGATCTGGTGGCACCCATCTTACTTATTAAGGAGCTAAAATTTCCTTGGGTGTCTGCAGCCTGCAATTCCAAAGAAACCAAGTCATTCAGCTAGCCAGACACACTAAGGTGGGCATGAATGTCCACGGCCCTTCTCTTCCTCCATTCCTTTTAGTCTCTAGCTCTGCTCATCACTGGACCTGCTGCTGCTGGTGGGACAAAGGCCAGGAAGCTGCCATCTCCAATGGCTCCAGGATCAGTAACACGTGTAGCAATCCAGAGAGATTGTGGTAGCGGAGGTTACCTCCTCCCCATTCCTAGGCAGGAAAGCCCAGAGCCCTTGCCTGAGGCTGCTTCCAAGCAGAGAGAAAGGAGAGCTTCAGGTAGGAGGAAAGAAGAGCAGTACCCATTCTCACTTGGTTTTAAAGAAAAATCTTTTCCGGAGGAAATTAAAACAACCGGGAATCTGCTTGTATGTCCCTTTAGCAGACACTGCATTAGACACCTGTGGAAAGAAAAGCACAAAGAGGACTGTGACCTAACTTGACAATGAAAAGAGACAGACCCTCACAAGGATGGGGACCTTTGTCAAGCCAGTGATCTTCAAAATCTGCAACTACAGATCAAGTCCTACCTCTGACCCATACTGGCTATGTGACCCTGGGAAAGTCACTAACTTCTTTCTCAGTGGTCCTCAAGTCACTATCAGTGGAAAAGAAAGTGCCAAAACTGCAACAATAGAGGGAATTTCCTCATAAAGAGGAATGATATACCTATACCAATAAAATGACTGTAGGTCCAATTCAAATTCAGTATATACAAATAAAATGGATGAGTGGATAGAGTACCCAGCCTGGAGTCAGGAAGACCTGAGTTTAAATCTGGCCTCAGACACTTACTAGTTGTGTGACCCTGGGCAAGTCACTTAACCCTGTTTGCCTCAGTTTCCTCATCTGTAAAATGAGCTAGAGAAGGAAATGACAGACCACTCCTGTATCCAGTATCCAAGGAAACCCCAAATGGGGTCAGGAAGAGTCAGACAAGACTGAAAAACAACTGAACAACAACAACAATGTATACATGTACACACCTTGTGTGTGTATACACATTGTATATATGTGTGTAGATATAACAATGTATAGATATTGGTAAGTAGATAGGTAGATAGATAGATAGATAGATAGATAAGTGGATAGATTATAGATAAATAGATGGATGGATAGATACAAATGGATAGAAGGACAGATAGCTAGATGGATGGATGGATGGATGGATGGATGGATGGATGAATGGATGGATAGTTGGATGGATGGATGGATGGATGGATGGATGGATAGTTGGATGGATGGATGGATGGATTGATGGATGGATGGATGGATGAATGGACAGACAGAAGGACGGACGGATAGTCAGATAGACAGAGAGATAGATAAACAGATAAAAAAGCAGTATGTTGTAGTAGATAGAAAGCTGGTCCCTGACCCATCCTGGTTGTGTGACCCCGCACTTAACATCTTCTTGTACTAGAAACTCTCAAAGACTCTAAGTTGCAGAAAAGGTGCCAATCTGTGTTGGAAGAAGGAGTTTCATCATTCAGGAGTTCCCTATTATCAATGAGATCAAAAGCCCAGTCTCTACTCTCTGGATTTATATCCATACATGTATATGTGCATTTGTATGCATATAAATATATTTCAACAACCATTTTAGAAATAGCTAGGTGGCTGCCTCCGCATTGCAGCTTCTGCGCCTGCAGCCTGCAGACAGCAGGGGGACTAAGCGATTGTTCAGAGGCCAGTGCTCTCGCGTTGAGCGGCCTGGATCCAGATCGCGGTCTTGGGCTTTCGGTCCTGGAGTCTTCATTATCCAGTGAGCCAGAAGTAAGTAGGAAAG
>CM053588.1:49299624-49324045 GCA_028646515.1 Pseudochirops corinnae
GAAGGGAGCGGAGAAAATCTGAAACTCAAGTGATTGTGGAACTGAATCTTGTAAATTAAAAGTAAATGAGTAAATAAAAAAAAATTTAAAAAAAAAAAGAAAGAAGCAAACTGACAGGTGAAGACTGCAAGAAGAAAAGAGTAAAATGAAAGCAGGTATCACAATTATTAAATTGCTTGCTATTTTCCAAGTCTCAAGAGGTTATCAAAACCAAGAGTTGGTATTGTTTATTCCAGGCCTACCACTTTTTTTTTTTCCTGGCAAGTTTCAGAACTGCCCTAAATTTCCTTTAATTTCACATTTATTTAGTTTTATACTTTTGATTTCTGGAGATTTGAGCTATTTGCCTTCTTAGAACTTTGATTACATTTTGATATGAAGGAATAAATTCTCATTGTGCCATCAAAAAAAAAAAAGAATATACATGTTTATAATGGGGATTTTGTTTTATTTTCTTTCTCAATAGGGGGAGAGAAGAATGAAAATGAATGAAAAAAATTAAAATTTCATTTAAAGTAAATAACACTTGCATGTTCTCAGAAAAAGTATAATGGAAGCTAAGGACTCTAAGAAAAATAAAACAGGCATCAACATGAACTGGAGGATGGCTAAAGAAACTAGTGTGTAAATGTAGTGAAATACCACTGCATTGTAGGGAACAAGGAATATAAATACAGAGATGCATGGGAAGACTTACGTGAACTGATGCAAATCAAGTAAACAGAACCAGGAAAACAATTTCCATGAAGAAAGAGTAACAAAAAATAATGAAAACTGAAGTTTATGAAATCATAATGACCAAGCTTGACCTTCAAAGAAGAGATACAAAGGTACCCTACCCTCCCTCCTTCCTTGGAAAGGTGGGTGATTCTGGGTATGGAACATTGTCAAAAATGTCAGACTATTTTGGTATCTTGGTTAGTTTTGCTGACCTTATTCTTCCCTCTTTTATTCTTCATTATAACCACATTTAAAGTTTGCAGCGCTCTTTACAAATCTTATATCATTTGATCCTTACAATAACCTCAGGAGAGAAGTGCTATTATCTCCATTTACAGTTGAGGAAACTGAGGCAGAGGTTAAGTGACTTACCCAGGGTTTCACAGTTGCTTAATTATCTAGATGGAAGGGGCAGAAAAAAAAGAAAGAAAGAAAAGTAAACCAAAGGCAGCAGGATTCCAAAAAGGTGCTGCAAGTAACACAGAACAAAAACATATTTTTCCTAATTTGTTACGTTATGCATTCATTTGGTTCTACCATATCTTGCTAAATGTTAAGGGTTTGTATAAGATTTTACTCCCTATTATATGTGTTTACTTGATTATTTCTTTCTGCTAGCAAATTGTCAAATGTATTACTTTTTTTTAAGATGTTAAGAAAGAGGTCAAGGAGCGGGTAGGTGGTGCAGTGAATAGAGCACCGGCCCTGAGTCAGGAGGACCTGAGTTCAAATCCGGCCTCAGACACTTAATACAAAAAACTAGCTGTGTGACCTTCGGCAAGTCACTTAACCCCAACTGCCCTACCTTCCCCCCTCCAAAAATAAAAAAAAGCAAAGAAAGAGGTCAGAACATTAGCCTGCTACTTTTTAAGAGTTGCCAACCCCTGTACTACATCATACCTAGCACTGGGGTCCACATAGTGAGGGTTCCTACTAGCCTCTAAGCCCCCCAAAGGCAGGGACTGAGCAGCTGGCAACAAAAAGAATCATGGGCTTAGAACCACAAGAGCTGACCTCCAGTCTTAGCATCAACACTTATAAGCTCGTTCGACCCTAACAAAAACTACTTTTTTTCTCAGAAATCTTTTTTTTCCAGAAAAAAAAGTCTTTCTGAGCCTCAATTTTTTCATCTGTAAAATGGAAACACCAACCTACTACACAGTAATGGTGTTAGGAATGTGCTTTATAAATGTTCATGATGCTTTGGAAAAGTGAGTTACTTAGAAAGAATAAAAACAATTATTACATTGTATACTCTGTGTTGTAGGCACAAACCTGCCAGAGGAAATATTCATACCTTTTAGGGAATTTAGAGGCAGCTTAGGGGCATAGAGTCAGGAAGCTGTGAGTTCAAACCTGACCTCCAACACTTACAAGCTGGGTGACCCTGGGCAAGTCATTTTACACTCTCAGTTTCCTCAACTGTAAAATGGGAATAAAATACCATCTACTTCCCAGGATTGTTGTGAGGGTTAAAGGAGATATTTTTAAAACACTTAGGGCAGTGCCTTACACATGTTGTTCAGGTTTTCAGTCATGTCTGACTCTTCATGGCCCTATTTGGGGTTTTCTTGGCAAAGACACTGGAGGGGTTTGCCATTTCCTTCTCCAATTTGTTTTACAGATGAGGAAACTGAGGCAAACATGGTTTAGTAACTAGCCCAGGGCTTACAGCTAGTAAGTGTCTGAGGTTGGATTTGAACTCAGGAAAATGAGTCTTCCAGACTACAGACCTGGTGCACTATACACTATGGTACCCCTTGCACATAGTAGGCACTTAATAAATAATTACTTCCTTCTTTCCATTCTAAATATAAGTATTTTTAAACTTAAGAGAGAAAAATGTCCCAAATGACACAAGTCCCCTCACGCCCTTGGACATCTCTCTAACTCCAGTCATCATGACGTCCCAATTTCATAGAATTCTCTTTTTAAAATATATTTCACAGTCTCCACTGAGCAAGGGTCCAGAGTTCAGGTAAGAGTTGATTTTTTGCTTCATTAAATGGAGTAAACAATCACTGAACTTCTGGCCCAGCCTTGCAGACTCACTGTCCCTAAAACCATTCCATCCCTCTTTCACTCCTCCCTTTGAGTTTTCCTCTCTCCAGCTGGTCACAAGTGAAAGGGACAGATACTCCATTACCAGACATAACCAAAGAGTATTCCTCCTTCTCTTAGGTGCATCATTAATTGTCCTGATCCCTTCAGAGGCTACTAGTCTTAGATGGGTCAATCCAGATTAAAAGTGACTAGCGGGGTGGCTAGGTGGCGCAGTGAGTAGAGCACCGGGCCTGGAGTCAGGAGGACCTGAGTTCAAATCCGGCCTCAGACACTTGACACACTTACTAGCCATATGACTTTGGGCAAGTCACTTAACCCCAATTGCCCCCCAAAAAGCAAAATTTAAAAATTTAAAAATTTTTTTAAAAGTGACTAGGTATGTGGTATGGTGGACAGAGTTCTTAACTTGGAATTAAAATTTCCTAGTTTCTTTCAACCTCAGTTTCTCAATTTGAAAAATTGGGGAAAAAGTAACAGCACCTCCACCTCATGGGGTTGTGAGGATCATGTTGTGGTTGCAAATTTGAAAGCACTTCATAAATACTAGCTACTGTTATCATTATTTCTCATCAGATCACCCTCCTAATTGCAGCTGATCTGGAGAGGCAGAAGCAGGATATTTAGGAACTGAAAGGTAAAGGATCACTGAGGGGGTTTTGCTTTCAGGCTACTCCAAAGCCTTCAGACAAGGATAGTGTGGAAAATGCTTTCTTGATATTTCTAAAAAGGGGAGTGGGGGGTAGAGATGCGAGGTTGGAACGCTGTGTGTGAGGAAAAGGTCGGCTGAGTAGATTTGAGAGGAAAGACGGAAGGGACAAGCTGACACCCTTCCCTGGGGCTGATGCTTCTCATGCCCCCAGTCCTAAAAGACAACAGCACCGACATGGGGAAAGTGCTCACCCCCACCACAGGCCTGGATGAAAAAAAGCTTGGGTTTCCCTCCCAAGCTGGGGCATCGGGACCCACTGAAGATGTTCACAATTCTCTCAACCGAAATGGAGGCTCCGTCCGTGCCATAGATGGCTCCGGGAAACTGGATATGACTGGCCTGAGAAAATAACAACAAAAAATATGAATGTGAATACGCATAGAAGTAGAACAAACACTGACAGCTCGCACTTCTCTCTATGGTGCCCTATGGTCTCCTAAGCCCTCTCCCACAATAACACTGTGAGGCACCACTGCCCTATTTCACAGGGGAGGAAACAGAGGCTCGGGGAGGTTGAATGTCCTGCCCAGGATCACAAGATCCTGAGGCAGGATCTGAACCCAGGGCTCTGCCCTACCCCCCGCAGGCCAAGCTGCCTCACAGAGAACAAGAGTTCTTGTTTTTACCCCACAAGGGACCAGGACTCCCATGCCCTGCCAGGCATCCTCAGAAGTGGAACCTTTCTCTTCTTTAGCTCTGGAGCAGAGCTGTCTGGCAGGGGCAGGGATGTGGACCTGTGCTGTGACCATGGGGAAGACGACCTGCCCTGCCCTCTACATGTTCTCTCCCTGTAAGGGGTGAAGCTCCCTTCCAAGGGGAAAGACTCCAGGAGCACAGACCTGGAGCTGGAAGGGGCCTCGGATGCCATTGAGCCCAGGCCTCTGTTTAACAAATGGGACAACCAGGGCCACAGAGGGGGAGTGACCCCACCAAGGACTTTAGTCCTCCTCTGAGAGCACAGAGGGAATGTGGACAGGAAGAGTGGAAGAAAAGTCACTTTTGGTTGGATATCAGGAAGAACTTCCTAACAGATGGAGCTAGGCCAGGATGGGCTGGGCTACCTGGGCTCCCCTTTGGGGAGCCTTTGGGCAAAGGCTGGGAGACCCCTTTGAGGGATGTCACAGAGAGATCCATGTTCAGCTTTGGTTGGACTCCATGGCTCAGCCAGCAGCTACACTAGCCAACATCTCCAGAGGGTGGAAAGGTTTGCAAAGTCTCCTCCTAGGGGATCTCACTTGGTCCTCTCAGCAACCCTGGAAGGTGGGCATTATTATCATCCCCATTTTACAGATGAGGAAATGGAGGCCAAGATGGGTAAAGTCACTTCCCCAAGGTTATACAGCTAGGAAGTGGCTGAGTCAGGATTTGAAAGCAGCTCTTGGAAACTCAGAGGCTGGCTCTTTGTTATCCCATGCTGCTGTATAGTGTATATATTTCTGAGTGGATCAAATACAGGCAATCAGCACAGTGTAGGGAAGGAAACCCAGTAAAGAAATATCTCCCAGTGCAGATTTGCCCCTGCTCCATCACTTCCTCTTACTCAGCTGCCTGCGGCCCTGGGAGATTAGTGATTGGCTTAGGATGATGAGGCCAGCATGAGTCAGAAGCAAGGCTTGAGGGGCAGTTAGGTGGCACCAGCCCTGAAGTCAGGAGGACCTGAGTTCAAATCTGACACACTTACTAGCTATGTGACCTTGGGCAAGTCACTTAACTACAACTGCCTTGCTTCCCCTCCTCCAAAAAAAAAGAAGCAAGGCTTGAACTCAGGGCTTCCCAGCTCTAAAGCTGCCTCTCTATCACTGCAACTGCCTCCATCAGTCTATGATGAGTTAATTTAATTGGGAGGCTCTTTATGATTTCACTTCATCTGCTACAAGCAATGTTGGTACATGAGCTATGATGTTCAGAGCAGCCTCTTTGCAAATACTTCTCACGAGCACTGAAAACTGAGATGCTCAAGCTAGGTAACCACAGGAGAGTCAGTTTCCTCATCTGTAAAATAGGGTCACTCCATCAAATAATGACGACCCTACAGGATGTTCCACCTGCCTCAGTAAACTCATCTGTAAAATGGGGATAATCTTTGTCACTGTAAAGTGCCCCAGAAATGAAGGCTAAGGATGATGATGTAGAAAGACTTTTGATTTGGATTCAGGGTTTCCAAGCTCAAACCCCACTTTCACTATTTATTAGCTATGTGACTCTGGATATGTCACTTAACATCTCTGGGCCTCAGTTTCCATACATAGGGTGTCCCCAAAGTCTTAATAATCAAAAATCAATAAATAAGCTATTAGGATTAAAACTGCATAAGACTTCGGAGATACTCTGTATAAAAAATCAGGGGACTGGACCAGATGACCTCTGTGGTCCTTTCCAGCTCTAAATTTTAGGATTATTATTATCCTGAAGAGGTTTGTTCTGTTCACCATCAGGAGGATCATGGGGTTATAGCTTTAGAAGCAGAAGGGGAATTAGGAGCCCATCAAGTCCAGCCTCATCATCTTCCAGAGGAGGGACAAAAGGCACAGAGAGGTTAGGGGACTTGCCTAGGGTCACACTGCTGATAAGTGTCTAAGACAAGTTCTGAACCCCCTGACTCCAAGGCCAGGTGCCCATTCTCTGGGCCCTGACAGGACAGAAGGGATGGGATCCATGCCTTCCCTCCTAGGGCACATCTGCCTAAAGAATCCTTCCCTTCCCCTAGCACAGCTCAGGAATCCTGCCCTCCTCAAGGACTTCTCCCCTCCCCCTAGTCTTTGATGTTCTCTACCTCTGGGAATTACTCTTTCATTCTGTATAAACCCTGAGCTTATCGCCCTAGAAGGATGTAAGCTCTCTGAGGGCAGGGACTGTCTCAATTCCCTCTCTGTATCACCAATGCCTAGCACAGTGCTGGGCCCATGGTAGGAACTTAATAAATGTGTCTTTGCAAGACTTCAAACAGACAATAAGTCAGAAGCCTGAACCAGCTGTTTCCAAGGAGTGTTTGTACCTGACAGCCATGAGAGAGAATGACCACCACGCAGCAGTCCAGGGTGCTGTGGTCCCTCTCAGCCAGCTGCTGCAAGGCTGCTCCCATTGCCTGTGGGCAAGAAGACCCCTGTAAGTCAGAAGTTTGAAATCCTAGGCTCCCTTAAACATCCTCCCCCACCCCACAACTCCCAGGCTCAGTGGTCGGGAGAAAGAAGCCAGAACAACCCAGAGTGTGACCAGGGACAAGGACAGCAGTTTGAAGAGAGAAAAAGCCCAGTGAGAACCCTTTGTCTTGTGCCTGCCCATGCTAGGACCTACATGGATCTGATGGAAGCCTCCAATATGTCATCTAAGGAACTTCTAGGATCCTCTACCAACTCCTGTGACTGGTATATCACACTCTTCCCAAAAGGGTGCTGCTCTTCCTACTTTTCCATTCTAATAAGAGATGACTCCTCTCTACTCTCTCGGGACCCATTTACTGTTCCGCACACACTACCGTCTCCCCTCTCCAGACCTTACGTGGTCCCATTCCTGCAATACCGGTTTTCCTTCAAGACTCAGTTCAAGTCCTCTTCATCATGGGACCTTACCTACCCAACTACCATCACCACCCTTCAGGAACCAATACCCTCCTTCAAGGTTGGTTACCCTGTTTTGCGTGTGTACATCTTTTATAAAACTATTCAAGTATATGTTATCTTCCCCATTAGAATGTAAGCTCCCCAGGGTAGGGGACTGTTTAACTTTTCCCTTTGTAAACCCAGCACCATGGCGGACACTTAATTTGTGGATGAGTGACTGATCCTTATCATCATCATTCTCAAACACTAGCTTCACTAGCATGAAGTCCGGAAACTGGTTGGGGAGATGCATCTGACTTAATTCAGCAAACATTTATTAAAGCCTCCCTTGACTTGCCCCTGTGCAGAATGACCTCCCTACACTGACCTCAAGGCAGCAAGATGACGGAGAATAGGGTGCTGGGCCTGGAGTCAGAAACACTCATCTTCCTGAGTTCAAATCCAGTCTCAAGACACTTACTAGATGTGTGACCCTGGGCAAGTCATTTCACCCTGCTTGCCTCAGTTTCCTCATGTATAAAAATGATCTGGAAAAGGAAATGGCAAGTATCTTTGCCAAGAAAACCCCAAATGGGGTCAGGAAGAATAGAACAACATCAGAAAATGGCCCATCTGTGATTCCTTATCATGTAATGTCTATAATAAACATCTGTGTTAGCATCTTAACCCCACTACTAGACTATAAATTATGTGAGGCAGGGTCATTTCTCATCTTAACTTTTCTCCCGAAGCAGGTAGTACAGACTTGCACTCTGGCACTGCTTAACAAATGTAAAGAAAATTTTCTAATAATGAGCAGACTTTTGACCAGGCAGATGACTCTTGAAGCCGCTTCTAAATTATTTTGCTTGAATGAATCATTTTATGAAATATTTACTATACACAAGGGTAGCCTGGTTCAAGTGAACTTAGAGTCAGTAAGACCTGATTTCAAATCTTGCCCCCTCTTGGTTGTGACAGTGACCTCAACTTCCCAAACAGCTACGAGTGTCTAGAGACCTCCAGCAGGTTCTGCCAAACTGGAAAAGCTTCAAACTTGGGCCCAACAGTTTTATGTCTTTTATCTGAGAATCAGCCCAGCTGCGTGTGGACAGGCCTATCCGTAGAAGGCTGGCCCCCGAGTGACCACTCTTTCTGACCACAGCTGACACTTTTAATAATTAAAAGGCATAGGGGTGGCTAGGTGGCACAGTGAATAGAGCACCAGCCCTGGAGTCAGGAGGACCTGAGTTCAAATCCGGACTCAGACACTTGACACATTTACTAGCTGTGTGACCTTGGGCAAGTCACTTAACCCCAACTGCCCTCCAAAAAGCAAAAAGTAAATAAATAAATAATTTAGAAGCACTTTACATACACGATCTCATCTGAATGTCACAACAACCCTACAAGAGAGGTGTGATTATTCCCATTTTACAGATGAGAAAAATGAGGCTTACAAAAGTTAAGTGATTTGCTCATAGTCACACAGACAAAAAGTATCAGAAGCCAGGTTCAAATCCAGGCCTTCCTGATTTTAGGTCTAGTAATCTATCTGTTCTGTCTCTCTTCCTTTTTTTTTTTTGTAATTTTTTTAATTTTTAATTTATGGAACAAAACAAGCATTTCTGTAACACAGTTCAACTAAAAAATGATTATACATGAAAGTGCAAAGCTACTATTCACGACTTGCTATCCTTTTCAAATATACAACAAAATTATCATGTGAATTTCTTTTTTTTTCTTCCCTCCCCCTTCCCCATCAAGAGATGGCTACTATTAGATATAAATGGGTAGATGGGCATGGCATCTTTCTTCATATGTCCTTCACAGTTAATCTGGGTGTTTATAATAGATTTATTCACTCAAAGTCATTCTTAAAACAATATTGCTGTTACTCTATACAGCGTTCTCTTGGTTCTGCTCATTTCACTCTTCATTATTTCATGTAAATCTTTCCATGTTTTTCCAAAATCATTGAGCTCATCATTTCTTATAGCAGAGCAGTATTCCATCACAATCCTATACCACAACCTGTTCAGCCATTCTCCAACTGATGGGCATTCCTGCAATTTCCAGTTCTTTACCACAACAAAGAGAGTTGCTATAAACATTTTAGAACATACTGGTTCTTTTCCTTTTTCCCTGATCATTTTTGGAAACAGACCAAGTACCAGTCTCTCTGTGAGAAAGGTGGTCTCTTAGCCAAGCATGAATTCAGGAAGACAGGGTCTCTGAGGGCAGAGATGGGGAGGTCACATAGCTACTAAGGATCATAAGTAGAATTTGAACCCAGATCTTCCTGACTCCAAGCCCAGGACTCTATCCACTATTGCCAGCTGTCTCCCAGGCTGACCCGCCCCTAGTTCCTGCTATGAAGAAGACACAAAAAACAAATAAAATACACGAGCCCCCTTCTCATTGTATCAGGGTTCGTATTCTAGATGGTAAATTTTCCCCTGTCTCTATGTAGTCCTTCAGCCTTTGCTTGAATTTTGTGTGTCAGACCTTGGCTGAAGAGAAAAGAGGTCAATGAGAAGATGTGGGTTAGCTGCCCTGCTCAGGCCCTGCCTCTCCCAGGGGAGCTAGCCCACCAAGGACATTACCTTCGCACTCAGATTCCACTCAACCTCCACAGCAAAATGCAGCACTTGGAAGCGTTTCTGCATCTTTTCACAGTCAGTGTTGGAGCCTGTTCGGACAGAAAGGCCGGAGGAAGGGTGGAAGTCCACGTTGTTGATGATGAGGCAGTAGCCACACGGGTCCGAGTTCAGAGGATACACCTGTCCAACCTGGAAGAGGCAAAAGGCAAACGTGAGCCTGTCTGGAAGAGAACATGCCCCCTGGGAGGGGTCACTCTAACTGCCCAGGTGAGGTGATGCTTATCAGGGCTGCTATAGGAAGACTTATATGAACTGATACAGAAAAAAGCAAGAAGAACCAGAAAAACAAATAACAAAAGCACTGTGACAATGTCAACGAGAAGAACAAGAGCTGGCATAAAATTTTAATTTATTTATATAAATAAAATTTAAATTAAATTCTAAAACTGAGTTTAAAAAACCATCATGAGGGGGCAGCTAGGTGGCGCACTAGATAGAGCACTGGCCCTAAAGTCAAAGGGCCTGAGTTCCGATGTGACCTCTAACCAGACACTCGAGACCTACTCGCTGTGTGACCCTGGGAAAGCCACTTAACCCCAACTGCCTCAAAAAAAACCTCAAATGACCCAGTTTAATCCCCAGAGGAAAGGAGAAAAAGTACTTCAATCTTTTCTTTGCACAGGGGGTGAATCATGTATGTGGAACATTGATCAGTTTTGCTGAATTCATTTTTTTCTTTCTGTTTTATTTGTTATTATAAGGGATGCCTCTCAAAGGGGCGGGACAAGGGGACACGTGAGAAAAGGAGGATGGAAAAAATGAAAGACATCACTACAATTTTACATAATGCTAGTGATAATAATAATGGCATCTTAGAGGAAGCTGGGATATGTCTGTGGGCAGGGGGGCTGGTCCAACGTTGAGGAGGTGCACAAAGTTGGGAGTGGGCTACCATTTAATGAAGACTCACCATACCGGTGTTCTTCCCACATCTGGTTTGTATAGGCCCCACAGCACCTGTGTTAAGCATCAAAGAAAACAGGTACACATGAACAAAGACAGCATGAACAGAAAGAATAACCCCATACATACTAACACATTCACAGTAGGACTATATGTAAGAGCAAGAAGCCGAAAACAAATCCAGCAAATTCAGAACCCTAGAATCTCCAAGCAGGAAAGGACATTAGTGACCATCCTCTCTAACCCGTAACTGAAAAAATATCCCCACCCACCCACCCAGTTTCTCCCATTTATGGCTTGTTTGTATGTAGTTGCATGATGTTCCCCCCCACACCCCCACACCCCCGTTAGACTGTGAGCTCATCGCCATGTGTTTTTGCCTTTCTTTGTATCCCTAGGGCTTAGCCCAGTGCCTGGCATACAGTAGGTGCTTAATAGATGCCTGTTTTTACCTCTTTGCACATCTAACTATTGCTCCTAGTTCTGCCCTCAGGGACCAAATGTAACAACTCTCATCTGTCTCAAGCAGCACAGTCCTTCAAATATTTTAACACAGTTTTCATATATATCAGCAACTCCCCATCATCCCAGTTGCCCTCCATTAGATGCTTTTCAATGTATCTGTACCCTTCTTAAAATGTGCTATCCCAAAGTGAACACAATACTAAAGATGTGGTCACTGAACAAACTCATGGTCTAGGAATAGGAAATGAACTATCACTGTGCTGTATTGGAGAAGGAAATGGCAAACCACCCTGGTATCTTTGCCCAAAAAAAGCCCAAACAGGGTCAAGAAGAGTTGGATGTGACTGAAAATGACCGGACAATATGAAATGGTGCAGATGAGGAATTCAGAGAAACATGACAAGATTAGTACAAACAAATAAAGAGCAAAAAAATCAGGACCAAATGAACAAAACATATAATGGAGACCATGATGTAACTGAAGGCAGCAGGGGAAGACAACAGAATTCCATCAAATCCCACAGTGGCTGACACTGGCTCCAAGTGACCATCAGGAGATGACTACATGCCTGTCATTCACTTCCTTTCTTTTAAGAATCGGTAAACTTTTGTTACAAGTCACAAATCTCAAGTAGGGAAGTAAGAAACGATACACTTGGAAATAAAAGAGAAGTTTTAGAAAAAGATATCACTAAAATTTTTTAAAGTAATATAATAATTAAAGAGTTACAGACAGTTTAAAAAGAAAGAAAAAGAAATGGTGAACTCCCGAAGTGGAATGTGCTGTCATTCACAAACGCTGGCCTTTTTTTTTTTTAAAGGGAGTGACATCAGGAGATATCGATGCCAACTGCCCAAGCTGCAAACTCCACCTCCTGGCAGAACTCAGCCTCCTATCCTGGATCCTGAGCTTCTAACTGGTCAGAGCTCACTTTACCTTGCCTGGATCAACACCACTGTGCCTTTTCCTGGGTATCTCCATGCAATATTGCCATGCATGTAGTCAGTCAACAAGCGTTTATGAAACACTTATTACACAGCAGGCGGTGTGCTAAACACTAGGGTTACAAAGAAAGGCAAAAACTCTGGTCCCTGCCCTCATGGAGCTTACATTCGGGGGAAAGAGAGGAGGAGACTACATTGAAACAACTACATAAGTACAAAATAAATACATTGTATAAACAGGAGGCAAATGCAGAGGGAAGGGTGGAGCAGGGGAGAGTGACCACAAAGGCATCTTACAGAAGATCTGAAGGATTTGAGCTCAGTCTTGGAGGAATGGGATAAAGATCAGAAGAGAAAGCATTTTAGGCATGGGGGACCCTCAGGGAAAAGGTCTGGAGCCAGGAGATGATGCAGAAAACAGGAGGAAGGTCCATGTTGCTGGATCACTAAGTACATGGAAGGAAATAAAGTGTAAGAAGATTGGAAACGTAGGAAGGGCCATGTGGTGAAGAATTTCGAAAGCCAATCAGAGAATCCTATGTTTGATCATGTTTCCTACCCACAGTCCAATTTCTAATTCTAGCTTTGAGAACAATCACCAAAATGACATTATCATTCCTAGAAAGACATGTCAATCAACTGTCCAGTGACTGTTCCCTCTGACTTCCCTGTCTAAAATTTCTCTCCTAGCCCTTATTAGTCAGTCAATAAATAAATAAACATTTAATTAAGCACCAGGCACTGTCATATATGTGTCATCTTCCCCACTAAGCTCCTTGAGGGCAGAGACTGCCTTCCTTGTTTGTCCTTTTAATCCTCAGTGCATAGCTCCTGGTACATAATAATCACTTAAATGATTTTTCAATCACTCATACATTCATTCATGGGTCTTTACTAGGAAGTGATTATTACAATAGAGTGATCCAATTTTTTTAAGATTGGAGTTTGATACAAACATCATTTAAGCCAATATTTACTAAGCACCTCTGATGCATAAGGTTCTGTACCAGGCACCAAGGATATAAAGGCGTAACAAAAAAAAGCCCCTGCCCACAAGGAGCTTACATTGGGGGCTAAAGGAGTAGGTATATGAGTAAATATAAAATCTATATGCAGGAATTTCCAGAAGGATGGCACTCAGAGTACTAATAACAGGGCACAGTACTGTGGATCCCGTAAAATATATTGCCTCTTCTGGGTTCTAAAGAATGCTGCAGTGGACCAAGAGAGGAGTGGTGGCCGCTGGCACCAAAAAGTCAACCTGAGGGTCCACCATCCACAGTAAGGATAGTTGACCCAAACCTGAACTCACTGAGGACCAAAAACAAGAAATTAGAGTACGACAGATGGAACTGAGGCAGCGGCAGTTAAGAATTCAAAGTGGCTGTGAGAGCTCTGGGCTGTGAAACCAAGAAAAAAGAGGACAAGAAAAGTCTGAAAATGGCTGAAAAGACACTAAGGAGGAAATTCTGGGTCTTTGGTGATGATGAAACAAGAAAAATCTCTTTCAAAAGGCTAAAATCTGTGCCCAGAGAGCTCAAGGAAACGCTCACCTGTAAGGAACCAAAAGAAATGATTAAAGATGAGCAGCACAGAGATGAAGGGGTCAAGAAAGAGGAGTTCCTGAGGACCATGGAAAAGAGCAGGCTCTCATTCTTCAAATGATTAATGGTCAAAGGATATGTACAGGTACTTTTCAGGAGAAGAAATCCAAATTATTAAGAGCCATATGAAAAAAATTCTCAAGAGGCAGCTAAGTAGCACCATGGATAGAGCACTGGCCCTGGAATCAGGAGAACCTGAGTTTTGCTCCAGCCTCAGACACTTATTAGCTGTGTGACCCTGGCCAAGTCACTTAACCCCTACTGCCTCAAAAAAAAAAAAAAAAGGAAAAATTCTTTAAATCACCAATAATTAGAAAAACGCAAATTAAAACAACTCTGAGGTACCACCTCATCCTCATTCAGTTGGCAAAGTAGACACAAAAGGAAAATGACAAATGTTGAGTTGTGGAGAAACAAACATATTAATGTACCTTGGGTGGAACTAGGAAGTAGTCCAGTCATTGTGATTTGGACTATGCCCCCTCCAAAGCTAGTATACTGTGCATCCTCTTTGATCCAAGAGATTAAAGAATGCATTTTGGGCTTTGAGGTACAAAGATGTTGAAAGCAGCTCTTTCTGTTCAGGAATAGAATGGAAAACGAGGATGTCCCCCTCAAAATCCATTGGAGAATGGTTGAACAAGTATGGTATAGGGGGTGGCTAGGTGGTACAGTGAATAAAGCACCAGCCCTGGAGTCAGGAGTTCAAATCCAGTCTCCGACACTTAACTCTTACTAGCCATGTGACCTTGGACAAGTCACTTAACCCCAATTGCCCTACCCTCCAAAAAAGCAAAAAAAAAAAAACCAAAAAACAAGTATGGTATATGAATGTGACAGAAAACAACTGTGCAGTAAAAAATAACAATGGGGATGGTCTCAGAAAAGCCTGGGAAGAACTGCATGAACTGATGCAAAGTTGAACCAAGAGAACAATTTATACAATAACAGCCATATTGTAAAGGTAAGCACTATGAAAACCTTACGGATGCAATGACCAACCATAATTCCAGAGGGCTCACAAGGAAACACACTACCCACCTCCTGAGAGAGACCCTATGCGATCAGAAGGCGGACGAAGGCATACATTTTTGGACATGGCCAGCGAAGGAATTTGTTTTGCCCAACTACCCACGTTTGTAATTGTTTTTGTTCTTCTTGCTTTGTGAATGGCATATTGTTGTCATTGTTGTTTGTCCTTCATTCTCAAAGACAACTACAATATCAGAAAGATGGTACCATGACTTGCAAATGAGCTGGATTTAAGTGAGGCAGGGCTGTGCAAAGTCACCAGCCTCACTTTCTGCTCCAGAGTCATCTGGGTCCAGTGGTCAGATACAGATCAGGACGACTGAAGATGGCCCCCAAATGACATGAAGTAGGAACTGAAGTGGGACCAAAGGATATTTCCTTTAAGGTGCTGGATTTTGAAGTAAAATATTCTGGGAACTGGTTCTCTGTTCTAGTTTAATGACCCCAAACCCTCAAAATAGTTCATCACTGTTTTAGATCTTTTCCTTGTTGATGGAGTCATAATCAATCTGAAATCTATTAAAGTGTTTTGCTATATTTTGTGCCACTGGAAGAATGTTCAAAGAAATATGACTCTGTCTTCTCTCATGAGCTAGCAAAATCTCTCCTGTCTCATTTGATGGTTGTCACTTCGGTTTACTGGCACCTGTCAATGTCCAAGGTAGAATTGGAACCCAAGTCACCTAATCTCTACTCCAGCACTCTTTCCAGGACACCAGGATGCATCTCTACAAATACATCTATCCTTCCTTCAAGGGCCTTGGATTGTTCTAGCAACAAAATGACCCAGGCATAACTGAGAAGGGAACAGAGTCTAGCTTTCTCCTAGTGAGAGATAAAGAAATGTATGAATCTACTAGCCGTGTGACCTTGGGCAAGTCACTTAACCCCAACTGACCTGCCCTCTCCCCTCCAAAAAGCAAAAAAGAATGAAAGAAATATATGCATCAACAAGAATTTATTAATCTGGGCACAGTGCCAGGCCCTGAGGGTACAAATGCAAAGAATGAAACAATCCCTGTTCCTAAGGAGCTTACAAGCTAAGACCTCAGCTGTGTTCTGAAATATTAAGAAATAATATTATGCCAGAATCCCAGAAGGCCTTGGTCTCACTTGGATCAAAGACCTAATCAGTCTTCCTTAAAATGATATATTCAGGTCCAGGAAGGGAACTGGATTCTCTAAAACTAAGAGACTAAATGTAGAAACAAATCCTGAATTATTTCAATGAAATATTTCAATGAAAACAACATGCCACAAGAGACTGAATGCAGAAAGAAATCTGAGAGTTCAGCTGTCTTCTGTTAAGCCAGACATTAAAGAGGTTTATAAAACTATGGAAAATAATACACTTACCTCACTAATCTTTCTTCTCATTTCTCATTAAAAATTTATTTATGATGACATGCAATGGGTATATTTCGTTATTTTTAACTAAATTGCTTAGCAAATGTATATGGTAAATATTAATAGCTCAAACCCATTAACAAAATCTCTTTGGGTGGTGGTCTTCAATAATTTTCAAGAGGGTAAAGGGATACTGAGACAAAAAAAAGTTTGATAACATCTGGTTTATTCCAATTAAAGAAAAATCTCTTTGTTCACCTTTGACAAAATTGAAAAGCCCATAGTTTGAAAAAAGTGTCAGGAAGATATTTCTCCAAAGGGTGTGCCAACATTAACATTATTATTAGTCTGTTTAAATTCATCTAAAAAATGCACAAAGTCAATGCAACCAAGATTAGAAGGGAAGCAGAAAGCTGGGAAAAAATCTTTATATCCAGTGTCTCTAATAAACACCTCATTTCTAAAATATATACAGAACTGAGTCAAATCTCTAAGAATACAAGTCATTCCCCAATTGATAAATTGTCAAAGGACATGAACACGTAGTTTTTGGATGAAGAAATTAAAGCTTTCTATACTCATATGAAAAAATGCTCTAACTCACTATTGATTAGAGACATGTAAACTAAAAGAACTCTGAGGTACCACATCATACCTATCACATCAGCTAACATGACAAAACAGGAAAATGACAAATGCTGGAGAAGATGTGGGAAAATTGGAACACTAATACGTTGTTGGTGGAGTTGTGAACTTATCTAACCATTCTGGAGAGCGATCTGGAATTATGCCCAAAGGGCCATAAACTGTGCATACTCTTTAATCCAGTAATACCACTACTAGATCTGTATCCCAAAGAGATCATAAAACAGGGAAAAGGACCATCATCTACAAATATATAGCAGCTCTTTTTGTGGTGGCAAAGAATCGGAAATTGAGGGGATGCCCATAAATTGGACAATAGCTAAACAAGTTGTTTTATATGAATGGAATGGAATACTATTGTTCCATAAGGAATGGTGAGCGGGTGGATCTCAGAAAAAAGCGGGTGGATCTCAGAAAAACCTGGAAAGACTTGCATGAACTGATGCTGAGTGAAATGAGCAGAACCAAAAGAACACTGCCCACAGTAACAACAACACTGTGTGATGACTGACTTTTTTAGACTTAACTCTTCTAAGCAATGTAATGATCTAAGACAATTCCAAAAGACCCATGATGGAAAATGCTGTCCACATCCAGAGAAGAACTATGGAGTCTGAATGCAGAGTGAAGCAGATGATTTTCTCTTTTTTTGCTGGGGTTTTTTTGTGTGTGTTCTCTTTCTCGTGGTTTTTCCCTTTCTTTCTGATTCTTCTTTACAATATGACTAATATGGAAATATGCTTAATATGATCATACATGTATAGTCTATATCAGATTGCCTGCCATCTTGGGGAGAGGGAGTAGAGGGAAAGGGAAAAATTTAGAACTCAAAATCTTATAAAAACAAATGTTGAAAACTAAAAATAAATAAACATATTTTTAAAAATAAAATAAAAATAAATTCATCTAAAAAAGTTGAGCTTAAATTACATATCTTTGTTTCGCTCCACTACAGAATGTTGTCTTCTATTTTAGGATTATTATAAAATGTAAGGGGAAACTGCTTGAGTGACCAAGAATTCCAGTTAGCAGAGCCACTGTCTATAGCAGTAGTTCTCAACCTTCCTAATGCCACAACCCTTTAATACTCGTATGTGGGCGCATCTGCATGTGGGCATGTCTACATGTGGGCAGACCCGCCTGGAGCGGGATAGAGAAGCGGTTTCTCAGTTCCTTAGACCATCAGAAATATGCATTTTCCGATGGTCTTAGGCGACCCCTGTGACCCCTGTGAAAGGGTTGTTCAACCCCAAGGTTGAGAACCACTGGTCTATAGGCATCACTCTCCAAGCAGGAATGTTTATTAATAAATTATCTCCCAATAACTTTGGTTAAAATGAAGGGTACAGAGTTTTTCTTCCACAGAACTGTCTAAGTCAGGAGGAGAGGCTAACTCCCAGGTTCCCTCAGGAAATGCAGGGGAAGTGAAGAAGGCTGTTAATTGTGGTTTTTTCTTCAATTATAAGAAAGGCTCAGTAAAGAAGGATAGCAGGAATACATCCAGAAACTGATGCAAAAACAAAAGCCAACTTTAGAAGAAAGCAAAGGAGGAGGCCAAGAACTATGTTACTTGTTGGAATACATTTTCATCCAGAATAACAAACTTTTAATGCTTAAAAAAAGAACACGAATTCTAATGACACAGGGCAGTTACGCTGAACAGAAGGAAGAACTGAGCCATACATACCCTGTGCTGGATCTAAGTATGCTGCCCCTGGGTCTTTTTTCTTGCTGGGGTGGGAGCCTGGGACCAGTGGTCTAATGGGAAGCTTCCCATCTGGAAGAGAAGTAGTTCATTCATTTCTGAGATTCAAGGTTTCACAGACAATCTATTTCCCCCATTTGCATACTGAAATGTTCATTTTTGTTGATGTTGGTTAATTTCATAATAAAAAAGGGAAATTTAATTTAAAAATATATATATAGACCTATTCCCCACCCACCCCAAAGCACCAGTGGACCAAGACAACCATTCTGGTACATCAAAGGATAAAGGATCATAAGAACAGAGCTAGATAGGACCTCAGGAGCCCTCAACCATCTTGTTTTACAAATGACAAACTAAGGCCAGTCAGGTAAAGTGATTTATCCAAGGACTCCAATCTAGTGAGGGTCAGATGAGAGGGGTGAACCCTGGTCCTCAGACACAAGAGTCAGTGTGTTCTGTACTGGAATCAATGATCTGTTAGGTCACCCATCAGGAACCAGCAAAATAAAATAAATAAATAAATGGATTAAAGTGGATAGGAGATAGAAAGTGAGAAGGGGAAAGGGAAACCGAAGCAGAGAGCCCAAGGATGATGCAAGATGAAAGGGTTAGTCCAAAGGATCTCTAAGGTACCCCCGAACTCTAAACCTCATCCTGCCATGAAAATCTGTCATCATTTCAAACCAAGTCTTAAGAGCTTATACAAAAGGGGAGGTAAAAGGTGGGAGAAAAGGACAGAAAGGCACCAACTTAAACTCCTGGGTTCCAATTTTGACAGGGCAGATTTCTTTGTTTTAAGTGAGACCAGCTATATTCACATGATAAATCCCTTGTCTATCTTTTATACCTAAGAACGCACATTTTTCTCCAAGGAGTATATTATTCTTTTTGTATAACCACCCTAGTTTTGCAAATAGTCATCTTTCTTTTCTTTGTTTCACGCAATTTTTACTTTGAATACTGAATGGCTACCCTACGAATCTATATATAAGGAGACTTATGTTATGCTTGAGGTAGACTACTGCCCACCATGCAATCTGCCCCAGCTGAAGAGAATAAACAGCTATAAAAAAGGGAAATTTAATTTAAAAATATACATAGACCTATTCCCCACCCACCCCTTTAACTGATTCCTTAATGCTCACCCCAGCCTCAAGAACCCAAACGGGTAAGCAGCGACCCTCTTGAATCCCTAAAAAATTCCACTACAGTTTCAAGGACACTAGCCAACAAGCCCACAAGCACAGAGTGTTTCCTCTGTGCTAAGCACTAGTGCTAAGATACTGCCCTAATTCTTTAAGGATGCTGAGGGTACAGGATGGTCAAGTAAATAAATAGGGGATGTTTAGAGTGGAGACTTAAGGTAAGAGTTAAGAGATACACAACAGCTGTCTTCAAAGTTCTAAAGGGTTGCCATATGGACAAGAGACTAGGCTTGCACTAATCTAGAACTTCTTCAAATGAGAGTTGTCCTAAAGTAGAACAGATTGCCTTAAAAGGTAGAAGGTTCTCACTGAGGATCTTTGAGCAAAGGCTGGATGATCACTTGGCAGGTAACTGTAGAAGGCATTCTTAAAGAGGCTGGAGCACATGGTCTGCAAGATCCCTTCCTACTATGAAGGGGAATAAGTATTTATATAGTACCTGCTGTGTGGAGCTCAGAGCTTTACAATTACTATCTTAATGGATCCTCACAACAACTCTAGGAGATAGGTGTTCTTATTATCCCCACTTTACAGATGAGGAAATTGAGATAAACACAGGTCAGTGACTTGCCCAGGGTCATACAACTATTTGAACTCAAGGGCTTCCTGACTCCAGACCCAGAACTCTATTACATCTAGATGTCTGAGATCCTGTGGGGCTATGAATTCCATACAACATGGATGAGGAAGGTCAAACTAAATGACCTCTGAAGTTCCTACCAATTTTTAACATTTATGATTCTACAGATTTGGTAAAACCACTGCAAGTTTAAAATCTAACTCCCTGCGCAGTGAATAGAGCCCTGGCCCTGGAGTCAGGAGGACCTGAGTTCAAATCCAGCCTCAGACACTTAACACAAAACTAGCTGTGTGACCTTAGGCAAGTCACTTAACCCCAACTGCCCTCCTTCCTCCCTCCCTCCAAAAATAAAAAAAATTTAAAATAAAATAAATTAAAATCTAACTCCCTATATATGTTTCATCAGGCTTGTGGCAAAACAAGAACAGACAACCTTACAATTATTGAACAACCAAACACTTCTCCCATTCATTCTCTCTAGACCCCAAAATTAAGAGTATAAGTTATATTGAATTCTGGAACAAGAAGAGCTGGCATTTATATAGCACTTCATAATTTGCAATGGGCTCTACAAATATTCTTTCATTTGATCCACCCCAACAACCCTGGGAGGTAGGTGCTATTGATATCCCCATTACCAGTGAGGAAAACCAAAGCTGACAGAGGTTAAGTGACTGCCCAGGGTCATACAGCTACTGAACCTGGAGTTTTCTGACTCCAGAGCTGGTGCTTTGTGCACTATGGCATCACCTAGCTGCCTCTGCATCTCAAGGAACCCAGGGTCCTAACTGGCACTCCCTGACCTTCAGTAGCCACACTAGCCCATCCTTCAATACTTACAAGTATTAGTTGGCTCCCTAGATTTGACTATTTCAATTGGTTTGAGGTCAACGGGGACCCATTGCTGGGTTGTGTTACTTTCACGAAGGAGACTTGCTAGAGCCCATTGGCTGGTGTCTTCTAGGCAAGAGATGAATATCGGAAGGGCACACCTCCCTCGTGTCTGAAGATCTGTGATCAACTGCCTGGCCTGGTCTCTCCGGGTACCAGCCCTCTATTTGAAAAAATGCATAGAAAGGAGATTTATCATTCAATAACCTGGTGAGTTCTACCTAATTTTTCCCCAATTACATGTAAAAACAATTTCAACATATTATTTTTTTCTTAATTTTGAGTTCCAAATTCTATCCCTCCTCTCCCCACTCCCCTCCCTGAAACGGTAAGAAACTTGACACAGGTTATACATACACAATCATATAAAACATTCCCATACTAATCATTTTGTACAATAAAACTCAAACAAAACCAAAAAAAAGAAAGTGAAAAATAATATGCTTCAGTCAGTATTCAGACAACATCAGTTCTTTCTCTGGAGGCATATAGCATTTTGCATCACAAGTTCTTTGGGATTGTCTTAGATCACTGTATTGCTGAGAAGAGCTAAGTCATTCACAGTTGTTCATGATACAGTATTGCTGTTGCTATGTATAATGTTCTCCTGGTTCTGCCCACTTCACTATATATCAGTTCGTATAAGTCTTTCCAGGTTTTTCTGAAGTCATCCTGCTTGTCATTCTCATAGCACAGTAATATTCTATTACAATCATATACCACAACTTGTTCAGTCATGCCCCAATTGATGGACATCCCCTTGATTTTCAATTCTTAGCCAGCACAAAAAGAGCTGATAAAAATATTTTTGTACAAATATGCTCTTTTCCCTTCTTTTTTTTTAAAATCTCTTCGGGATACAGAGCTAACAGTGGTATTTGCTTGGGTAGAAAAGTATACACAATTTTATAGTCCTTTAGGCATAGTTTCAAATTGCTCTCCAGAATGGCTGGATCAGTTCACAACTCCACCAACAGAACTGCATCAATTTTTTAAAAAGTATTATTTGTAGGTAGCCAAAAGATAATGAAGAGTTTTCAAAAGAAAAGGGGAAGAACAAATATTTATTTAGCACCTACTATGAACCAGGCACTATGACAAGCTCTTTACAAATATTATCTTACTTGATCCTCAAAAGAAACCTGAAGGGGGCAGAGTCAAGATGGCAGCTTAGAAGCAAGAGAACTCCGTGGCTCCCCCCATAACCACCTCAAATACCTATAAAATATGACTCTAAACAAATTTTAGAACTCCAGAACCCGCAAAATTACAGTAACAAAGCTCCTGCTGAAGGCAGCCTGGCAGGCTGATGGGAAGGGGCTCATCACAGCACACTGGGAGCCCAGACCAGCACCTCATGACCCTGTGGCTGGAGCCCTAGGGCAGCCAGAACAAGCTGTGGCTGGAGCTCTCAGGATAGCAGATCACTGGCAGCTGTGGTGGTTTCCAGAATTATCAACTCATAAGAAACAAGGACTAAGTGAAAGGTCAGTGAACTCCACTAAATTTGGGGGAGAGAGTCGGGCCGTCTGCCTCCAGGGTGAGAAGCAGCGGCAGCGGCCCTGCAGCCACCGCCACATGGCTGCTTCAGAGCTCCTGGCCTGCAGATAGTAGAGGGGCCAAGCAATCATTCAGAGGCTAAGTGCTCTTGCCTTAACCAGCCTGAATCAGGATCACAGTCTTGAGTGGTGGTCCTGAGGTGTGTGATCAGTGAGCCAAAGCTGGTGGGGGCTACAGAGGTGGCAGCCTCCTAATAGCCCCAGCAGCTACAAAAACCCCAACAATTTTGGACAAAGCTCTCCCCTCTGGAAGCAGAGTTCTACTAAGCCCAAAAGTCAAGTAACTGACTGGCAACATGAGCAGGCAAAGGAAGCAAAGCAAGCCCAGCAATCCAACTTTAGATTCCTTTTTTGAGGACAAAGAGGATCAAAGCATGGAACGGGAGGAAGAAAACACAGTCAGAACTCCCACACCAAAAGCTTCCAAGAAAAATGTAGACTTATACAAACCATAGAGCAGCTCAAGAAGGATTTGGAAAACCAAATAAGAGAAGTAGAAGGGAAATTGGAAAGAGAAATGAGAATGATGCAAGAAAATCATGAAAAGAAAGTCAACAATCTGACTGAAGAAAATAACACCTTAAAAAACAGATTAACTCAAATGGCAAAAGAGGCCCAAAAAGCCAATGAGGAGAAGAATGCCTTAAAAAGTTGAATTTGCCAGATGGAAAAAGAATCTCAAAAGCTTTCTGAAGAGAATAATTCCTGGCTGGCGGAGCCAAGATGGTGGCATAGGAGCAGCAAGGTACCACAGCTCCCACATAGCCACCTCAAATACCCATAAAATATGACTCTAAACAAGTTTTAGGGCTCCAAAACTCACATAAAAATACAGAAAAACACATCTCCCACTTAAGGCAGCTCGGCACGAAGGGCTCAGCGCAGCACACTGGGAGCCAAAACCAGCCCAGCCTGAAACTGCGGCATGGCCCCAGGGGCAGCCAGGACAAGCCGCAGCTGGAGCCTTTAGGAGAGTGAATCAGCGGCAGCTATGGCATTTTCCAGAATTATCAAGCCATAAGAAACAAGGACTAAGTGAAAGGTCAGTGGATCTCAGCTAAATTTGGGGGAGAAAAGCAGTCTGGCCAAACTGCCTCCAGGGCAAGGAAGCAGAAGTGGTGGCCCTGCAGCCACCTCCACGTGGCTGCTTCAGAGCTCCCGGCCTGCAGATCGCAGGCGGCCAAGCAATCATTAAGAGGCCAAGTGCTCTTGTGTTGAGTGGCCTGGATCTGGATCGTGGTCTTGGGTGGTGGTCCTGGGGTGTGTTCTCAGTGAGCCAAAGCTGGTGGGGGCTGCAAAAAAATGACAGCCCCCTAATAGCTCCAGCAGCTGGGAAAACCTCAGTGATTTGGGACAGAGCTTTCCCCTCTGGAAGCAGGGTTCCACAGAGCTAAAAATCACTGACTGTCCAACATAAGCAGGCAAAGGAAGAAAAGTAAGAACAGCAACCAAACTCTAGATTCTTTCTTTGGGGACAACAAGGATCAAAGCATGGAATGCGAGGAAGACGATACAGTTAGAACTCTCATACCAAAAGTTTCCAAGAAACATGAAGACTGCCTAAAAGCCACAGATCAGCTTAAGAAGGATTTTGAAAACCAAATAAGAGAAGTGGAGGAAAAATTGGGAAGAGAAATAAGAATGATGCAAGAAAATCATGAAAAGAGATTCAACAACCTGACTGAAGAAAGTAACACCTTAAAAAATAGGTTAACTCAAATGGCAAAAGAGGCCCAAAAAGCCAATGAGGAGAAGAATGCCTTAAAAAGTCAAATTTACCAGATGGAAAAAGAATCTCAAAAGCTTGCTGAAGAGAATAATTCCTTCAGAATTAGAGTGGAG
>CM053588.1:49324545-49371434 GCA_028646515.1 Pseudochirops corinnae
TCTCTCTCTCTCTCTCTCTCTCTCTGTCTCTGTCTCTGTCTCTGTCTGTCTGTCTCTCTGTCTGTCTGTCTCTCTCTCTCTGTCTCTCTCTCTCTGTCTCTCTCTCTCTCTCTGTCTCTCTCTCTCTCTCTCTCTCTCTCTCTCTCTCTCTCTCTCTCTCTCTCGCCCGACCCGGGGCATCCTGGGTAAGGCTGCAGTACCGCGCGCCGCCTCCATGGCGACAGCTCTTGGGGAGAACTGGGGGAGGGGCGTGGAGCGGCGTGTAAGGACGGCGGCTGGCGAGGCTCAGGCTGGTTCGGGGCTAGGAAGGCTCTTTGGCCGAAACCAGGAGCCCGCCCTTTAAGGAGTCACGTGCCGCTCCCCGCCTGGCCTGGCCGCGCCGCCTCCCTTGTGGGCTCGAGCCGGGGTCCTGCAGCGGAGGCGGGGCGGAGCCCGGAGGCGGCCGCTGGTGTCGCTCTCGGCCGCCCAGGACTCTGTGGTGCCTGCGGCTGCCCCGGGCGGCGGCCGGCCAGCAGGCGGGCGGGCGGTGGGGACTACGACTCTGCTCCCGGGTAAGGAAGTACGGACTTCGGAGCGCAGGACCCAGGCCTGGGCGGGCGGGGTGGGGCGGGGCTTGGCCTTGGTCTTGGTCTTGGCCTTGGCCTTGGCCTGGGCAGCTGGGCCGGTTCACAGCTCTCCAGGATTCGGCGCATGCTGCGGGCTGTGGAGCTGCGGAGCCCAAGAGCGAGCGACGGCGAGGGAAACTGAGTCCCGGCCCTGACAGGGGCACCCCCGAGCTCTTGGTTGGGCCGCCCCGGCCGCCCTTGAACTTCCGCGGTCGATAGGACGGCTGTGCTCTCCCTTTGGCCCGAGGCCCCAGACTGGAGAGAGCGGTCCCTCCTGGGCCTAGGCTTCCGGGAAGCCTTCCCGCTGGATGCAGCAGCCCGCTGGCTTGGCTGCCCACGGTCGAAGCCGCCTGGACGAATGGGGCGGAGGGTTGGGGTGCGGGGGGGGGGGGGGGGGGGTTTGCTGTCAGTTCAGCAAATGGCATTCAGTGCTTTCCCCGGTCCGCCTCCCCGGGCCAGGATGCCAGTGTCAGCCCTTTTTTACTGCAGAGGGGACGGAGCCTCCGGGACTCCGAGCCCTGCCTGAGGTTGTTTCTCCTATTCTCTGTCCGACCCGTCCTGGTAGTGTCTTTGCCCTAGTCGTCATCTTTTAAGCTCCCATTGTCGTTTTTTCTTTATTTGTAGAAACAGTCCTTTCCGAAATTTTATGGCGCTTCTCAGTCATACGAAGACTCATCCTGTATTTCAACAGTAGTTTTTTAATTCTAAATCCCTCCTCTGGTTCTCACCCTGTCACAAGTCTGCTTTTCTTATCATTTTTGCTCCCATGATTTATGGCAGTTCTATAAGCCAGGTGGAAATTATACTTGTTCCCATTGTAAATAGGTGAAGGCCGAGTCTTAGCTTGGATAATTGTTTGCACAATTGGCTAATGGTAGCACAAGTACCATTTTCAGGGCACAGAGGTGGCTTTAATAAATTCAGTGACTGAAGTCAGTGCGGTGGATAGCCAAGCTGAACTCACAAGTAATTCATTCCAACAAGAAAAGCACCCACTCTGTATGTAGAGCACTCTGCTGGGAATCCACAGAGAAAAATAGAGAAATTATCCTTCTCAAGGAGTTAACCTCCCACTGTGGAGAAATTAGTATGCAGCTAAATTACAATAAAAGTTAGAAGTAATCTCAGGGCAAGTTGAGAAGGGAAGAGGGTAGATGATAGCCCAGTTGATAAGAAGAGTGTTGGGACCAGAGTCAAGAAGACCTGAGTTCAGGTCTATCCTCAGGCACTTACTAGCAGAGTGACCCTCAGCAAGTCATGTAAATTGTTTGCCTCAGTTTCCTCATCTGTAAAATGTGAATGATAATAGCACCTACCTCCCATCATTGTTGCCAGATAACATTTTCAAAGAAGCTTAGCACAGTGCCTGGTTTCATAGTAGCAACTGTATAAACATTTATTCTCTTTTCCACTTCTGACTTCATGCTGTGCCTCAGGATAGGCTTTGTCTAAGAAGTGGAGCTTGGGCCATTGCTGGGAACATATATCCAAAAGATATAGTAGCCTGTTTGAAGATATTCAAAAAGATATTGAAGAACAGTATCCATTTGTCTAACATGAGCACTCTCTGATACATCTTTTTTTCTCTCTATTTGTCATAACTACTGCCACCAGTATTTTCTCAGTTCAGTAAAACCTATGGGGATTTGCAACTGGTGGGCTTCCATATTTGCCTTTGGGACATGTTTGTCATCTTCTAAAAGTAACATCCTTCCTGTTGAGGTGGCATATTAGTATTTTCATCCTTCCAAATTGGCTCATTGGTGAAGAACCTATATAGAAATAATAGATGCATCATAGGACAACTTGATTGTAGTCATATTTCTTAGAAGAAAGTTAAAGGCTTGTCTTGTTCTTAACCTGAACCTGGGTCATCTTCAGAAAGGTGCTGAGTACAGTGATAAGCTTTACTGAAGATGAAGCACTGCATATTCTTCATCACTGATTCCACCTTTAATAGCAAATTAAATTTTCTCTAGCTTGGATCTTGCCCTTGTGTTCTATCTCCATGAATTCTTACATGACTATCATAATACAGATGGTTAAAATAAGGAGGAAGTTGTGAAATTATCACTCCTTTTTCCTTTCAGTAAAATTAACTAGAAGGAAACAAAAGAGAAAGGATGGAATTTGAAGCAATACTGAACCTACTGTTCTAAAATTTAAAATAATTTTACTTTGATCTTTTGGACTTGGAAATGCCTACAAGCACCTCCTCATCACCTGCCCTATCTTAGGGTTTATTCTTAGTTTTTAAAGAGCCTCTGTGGAAGTGTTCCTTGAAACAAATTTAGCCTCTTAGTAAATTAAATCAAACATATATCTTGAATGATCTCACAAGAATTTTATCCTTTTGATTTTTCTCCCATGTTAATTTGCTATTATTTTTTTTCTACATTAGTGTGAATTATTCTGATCCTTTTGTTCAACTTTTTTTTTTAATGACTATAAGTTCAGTGATCTTTGAACTATTTCTAAGCTGAAGTTTTTTGGCCACAGCTCATGATTCTCCATACTGTGTTTTTGTGTAATGGGCTTAGTTCATGATGCTGTTTTCTAAAGGCAGAATTGTCTACCTTGGGCTATCCATATTTTTTCATCAGACTTGATTTTTTTTTTTCTGCCAAAGGTTTTGTTAGTTGGGGGTGGGGGTTTGGTGGAGGGTTTCCGTCCATATGTCTTCTGCTTTTACCTAGACCAGTACTGTCCAGGTTTCTGCTGCTGAAACTCATACCTATTCAATCATTTCAGCTCTGGGAAGGAAGAGAAATGGGAGTGAGAACGTTGAGCCTTTCCTGGCAGTTCTTGATAGTTCTGGTTTTGATCCTGCAAATCTTGTCCGCGTTGGATTTTGACCCATACAGAGTCCTAAGGGTCAGCCGCACAGCCAGCCAGGCTGATATTAAAAAGGCTTATAAGAAGCTCGCCCGGGAATGGTAGGTGGAATAAATCACAAATAGAAGTTTAATGTGAGCACAGCACTTTTGGAAGGGCCACATAGCTTAAAATTGGACTGGTTAGCATTAATGTTTGTGTCTATCTACATTTATACTATATACCTATATGAAACATTGATGGACGAGTCACCTTTTTTCTGTCTGTATTTTTGAGTAATCAGATCTAAAGGTTATGACAACACCTTAGTTTGATCAGTAACAGTGAGAGTTTTACAATTCACAGTGTCCTTTCTTACACATTTTCTCATTTGACCTTCATAACTATCCTTGGAGTTTGGGCAAGTACCATTTTCTCAGTTTGACAGATGAGGCAGTGGGCACAGATGCCCAAAGTGGTTTTCCCTCAGTCACATAGCCAGGAAGTATCAGAGGCAGGACTAGAAACATTTCTCTGGCTCCCAGGCTGTCTTCTTGCCACATTACTGTTTCACTTTGTTGTTTATAACCAGTTTTTTTAAAAGAATATTTCAGAAATCACTAAAACTGAGAAAGTATTTCTATTTAAAAGGAAATACCTTTTAGAGAAAAAAATAATTTAAGTTTGAGGGCAGAGTTGGTCTTTTGCCTTTCTCTGTATCCCCAGGGTGCCTGGTGCATAGTGGGTGCTTAAATGTTTATTGACTAACAGACTAGTGGAGGTGAGAACTTAATACAGAAATAGAATGTTGTAATGTAATCAACTGATAATCCAGAATTATTTTTCACCAAATACATGACTGTTCACTGCAGTCTGGCCTAGTGAATTGAACTGACCTCTGAGTCAGAAAGAATTAGATTCAGGTATTGGCCACGTGGTGCTGGGCAGGCACTTCAGCTCTTTGGGGAGATTAGTGAGGAACTCTCAGCAGTAGCCTTGGATAGAAGTGATAGGAGGAGAGAGACTCAGAATGGTAAAAAGGACCTGGGTCGGATCACCGCTACCCCCTTCCAGCTGCTCACTACTGACAGTAAGTCATTTGGGGCAAGTCATTTCAACTCTCTTGGACTCATTTTCCAAATCTGTCAGATGAGACCTCTGTCATCCCTTCCACTCCTCAGCCTATGATCTTATAATCTATGTACAAAGCTAGCAGTAGAGGAAAGAGGAGGGGGGGAAAAAAAACCTTGATGAACAGAAATTGGATGCTTAGGCTCCAAATAGAGAGTGGAATATTAAGTAAAGTCATGTTACCTTCTGTTTCCAACTTTCTCATACCATTTTCACAGCATTAGGTGACTGTTAATAAATATTATAACAGCTTTGCCAATAATAGATAAGTTGCCTGCCCAGCTGACTAAAAGGAGGAGGTTTCATGGTTGGATATCAGAGAACCAGGAAAAGAGGACTGGGTTTGAATCCTTTCTGAGATAGTGGGGCCTGGTTCTGTGGCCTTGACCAAGTCACTAATTCTATCTTAACCTGAGTTTCCTTATCTGTAAAATGAAGATGATAATAGCACCTACAGGGTTGTTGTGAGAAGCCACCAATTTGATGCCTGTAAGGTACTTTGCAAGCCTTACAGAAGAACTCTCCTATAAATGAGTGCTATTTACTTTCAGAGAGGTGATTAGAAGGAAGCCATGAAGGAGTGGGGCTCCAGATTCCCCTCTGGGAACCCCAAAGGCCTTGTAGTACAGAGGATCTGCTGAGGGATCTGAATAAGAATGCCCATGTGTCTGGGGCTTCCTATACCACATGGGATTTGATCCCTTCATACATCCGTGGGAGGGAAAGAGGGAACTTTGCAGGTGGGCATTGTGAGACCCAAGGAACTGGAGAGGCTTGGGCCAGGACCAGTGGGGCAGAAGGAGCAGGTGTCCAAGCCAGGTCCTCCCTCTTGCTCCTACCATTGTTCATGGACTTCATGGTCACACCTATAGGTAGGTGGTAGGCTGCTACTGTAGCTCAGAGGTCGGTGACATGACCCTGAGAGAATGTGCTCTGACAAATAAGAGAAGACTTGGGTCTGGCAAAATATGGAAACGTTTGGGGAATATCCTCTGTGGTGTCGGGAAAACAAAGGGGAGCTCCGAGATCCTCGGCACTGCCGAAGCCTGACTCAGGTCTGATTTATTCTTGACTTGATATCAACACTTCTGTCCAGGGTTCCTCTTTACCCCAAAGTATAATGCTTTTCTGTCAGTGTGCAGTTTTCTGTTTGGCCTCTCATTTTTTAAAATCTAAACAGCACTCAATATTAGTGAAGTTATACTTACTTCAAATAGCAACATCATTCTTTTAGAACTTTAGGGCATTTCCCCCTTTATAAGGTGTTTTAAGGACCCTTCCTAACAGTTTTTCTATCATGAAGGAATGCAGGGAGAGAGCTTGACATTTTCATCTTCCAGAGCTGCATAAGGTTCTGTTGTTTTGATTCATTTCGTCATGTGCTGTTTTCCTAGGAATATCCAGTCACAATAGATGTAAAGATCATGAGTATCTGTGAAGTTTTTCTTTGCTCTTATATTTCCATAACACCCTTATGCCCAATTACTACAACTATGGAAATGTTTCCTAATGGAAAGAATTGAAGTTTTTGGCACAAAATTCTCATTTTTTACACATAGACCTAGAAGTATGAGCTACAGCCAAGGGAAATATGGTAACTTGGGGTCTTTGGTACATCTTGTCTTGTTGGGTTTTTGTTCTTGTGCTTCTCAGAACTTCACCCTCATCTTTACAAAGCCATTTGGGGAAAAGCTTTTAAAATGAGGTGTCCTCTCCATTTCTTGTATATTCTTGTGGTTTTGTTGTGGTTTTATCCCATTTTTTCCCTCAGGAATACTGTATGTTTGTTTCCAGTGGATTAGTCAGTGTTACAGAATTTTTTTTTCAAACTTTTATCAAAAAAGATATAAAGGAAATTGAGGCAGATGAGTACTTTATCAAAATGCATTCTGTATTGTTTTATATAATTATTTTCTGTTAGAGTTGATAAGGCCCCCAGAAGTCCTCCAGGCCAACCCTTGTTGGACTTTGCCATAGCATTTTTCTTACTACAGTTTTACTTACTTAGAAGTTGCCAGACAAGGAGGAAGTCACAACATGCAGTATTTCCTTCAGGGTACACAGGAGGTTGACCCAGTTTTAGAGACCATTTGTTATTATTTTAAAATGTACAAGATTCTACTTTGGTTCATGAAATTATTTCAGAGTAATTGAAATGGGTATCAGGACAGCAGTCCTATAGAGAGATGATTCCTAAGTTATGCCTACTGTAACAATTCCCCCTATTCCACTATGAGCTGAAAGCTTTCTCCTCTTGGCTTCCCACTCACTTTTTCTGTTTAGGCAGCTTTTCTTAGTTACCAGACTAGCTTCAAGCATTTCTCTTGTGACCCACCATCTTTAGAAGTTTAATTTTTTTGCTATGTGTAAAGAATTTGGTTGATTACAACATTTTTTTCTCTTTGGTTTTTAAAAGCTAAGTTTAGACAACTGAAACATTTTCACTCATCATCCAGTGCATAATATTAGAGCCGCTGTCTCATATTTCCATGAGGCAGAAGCTTTACCATAGTTGGCTACATGTGTTTTTTTCTAACTAATCATTCAGCTTTTTCTCTCTTTCTGTCCCAAATAATGTCATTGATTCTTGACATATATTAAATGCTAAAATTTAAGTTGACATTATTGGTTAAATATTTTGAGTGTTTTGTTTCTGTGAGGTCAAAGTATATAATAGATACATGGGAAAAAAAAGATCTAGCCAAAGTGCCCCTCTGATATCTATGAGATATTAAAGAAATAAGGGTTTTTAATTAATTTTTTTATTTTAGTCTTCAACATTCATTTCCACAAGACTTTTGAGTTCCAAATTTTCTCCCCATCTCTCCCCTCCTCACCACCCCAAGATGGCATGCATTCTGATTACCCCTTCCCCTAGTCTGCCCTCCCCTCTATTACCTCCCTGATTCCCCTCCCCCTCGCTTCCTTGTAGGTCAAGATAGATTTCTATGCTCCATTGCCTGTACATCTAGAAATAAGAATTTTTTTAAAGTATATAATAGAGTTGGTTTTGTTCTTCATTCACTTTCTAGGGACAGAATGAACAGCTTTAGACCCTTCCTTATCCCAAGAGGTAGTTATCTATGTCACTGAAGGAGTTAGTAGAAAAGGTTTTGTACAGATTAGACTATATAGCAAACAAGATTTCATTTCATAAAATGAAGATTGACTCAACTAACACATAATTATAGAACACATACTAAGTGCAGACTATAGTGTTAGCTGCTGAGGTATATAGCAGTAGGTGGTCATCCCAGCTCCCAGGAAGCTTATAAACCTCTGTGTGGAGGACATTAGCATATAAAAAGAGAAAGGCAGTACTAGAAGAAAAGTCACAAGGAAATACATCATTAATTGCCAAGCAAGTAACTCAAATTGTCAGGACTATTAGTACAAATTTATTATATTTTTTTGTTTAAGTACATTTTAATCAAATTTTGAAATCTTGTGGGTCCCTTTGCTTCATAGAGAACATTAGTGAGCACTCATGCCATGGGGCAGTTAACAGCACAGGAGCCCAGGTAAGCAGCTTCCTCAGGAGATCAGCACCTAGCTGCTGTTCAGAATGTGATGGGTCCTAAGCAAGTTCATTGAGCAATGGGAGTGCAACCTGAGCCATCAGATTTATCTAAGGGAAATGCCTGTACACACTGTCCCAAGGCTGCAGTGACATTTTCTGTTTGCTCTTGGAGAAAGAAGTAGGTTCTTGCTGACGAGTTCAACCATCAGCCAAATTTAGCACTAGTTGGTTGTCACTAGATTAATTTCAAAACATAGTCATGTCCTACTTCTTTGTAATGGAATATTAAAAGAGAGACCTGTCAGTAATAACAGGATGGTGCTTTAAAAGCCTGCTTTTCTGTTGTTGTTTCTTATAAAGAAATTTCTTATCTCTTCAAAGGCTCCACCTGCTTTTTAGCCAAGTGAGACAAACTGACCCCTTGCTAGAAACCATTCTGACCAAGTTTCCTGCTATTTGCCTCTGGTATCACCAGCTATGTCCAAGGGCATTGAGGGATGGTGTCTAAGAGTAAGTCTTTTCTCACTGTGGGCTTATTTTTTTTTTTAATTTCAGGCATCCTGACAAAAATAAAGATCCAGGAGCAGAAGACAAGTTCATTCAGATTAGCAAGGCTTATGAGGTATTGTACCAGGCTTTGTCATTTGTGCATCATCTGTTACTCAGTACAAGTAATGGTACTTCGTAGTTTTATACACATTCACTTCTTTGTGTTTTTAAAGGGGAGTTTATACCCTATCCCTTGGCTTTAGCCTAGATGCTGTCTAATATTTTAAAGTATTATCACATCTGTTATTTCATCATTACAAATCTTCATGAGGTAGTCATTGTCATTTTCATTATACACATGAAGAAATTGTCTCAGAAGGACTTCCTTGAAGTCACATGGCTAGTCGTGGCAGAAATGGGACTGACAGTACCCATGTCTGCCTTTGAGTCATTCAATCAATTGATAAACATTTATTAAGCACCTGCTCTGTGTCAGGCACTGTGCTAAGCACTGGAGTTACAGAAAGAGGCAGGCAACAGTCCCTACCCCCAAGAGGCTTACAGTCTCATGGTCGGAAACAGCGTGCAGTCAGAAACAAAGCAAGCTGTACATAGGTTAAATAGGAAGGAATTAACAGAGGAAAGGAAAGAGTTAAGGAATGACATTTGAATGCATAACCTAATTCTTGTATCATATCCCACAAGGCTGTATTAAATAAGCACATGTTGATTGGTATCTACTGCATGCAGGGCATTCTGTGTGTATTCCTTAATTTTCCTAATCAGAGATTTGTTTAAATTACTCCAGCTCAGTTGGGGCAGAATGATGCTGTTGAGCATTGCTGTCATATTTGATTTGTCCCGTCCAGTCTTGTGGGTGCCAGGAGAGTTACAACCCTTCCAATTCCCTGCAGTCATTGGGAGCTTGATTCATAAAGCCTGAGTAGCTGATTCCTTCTTTGATACATGGTGGAGCATGTGTAGATTGTCCAGCAGCGTGACTGTCTATTGTCATGCTGTCCTTGGCCTATTCTCTAGGGTGCTTTGATCCTCTTGAGCTCTTCAACTTTTCTCTCAACAGATTCTTTCCAGTGAAGAAAAGAGGTCCAACTTTGATCGCTATGGAGATGCTGGTGAAAACACCGCGTACCACCAGCCACAGCAGCCACAGAGTCACCACTTCCACCATTTCCATGACAGCTTTTATTTCGATGAATCATTTTTTCACTTTCCGTTCCACTCGGAGCGGCGAGACTCGTCCGATGAGAAATATCTGCTGCACTTTTCCCATTATGTCAATGAGGTAGTCCCGGACAGCTTCAGAAAGCCCTACCTCATCAAAATTACCTCAGACTGGTGCTTCAGCTGTATCCATATCGAGCCCGTCTGGAAAGAAGTTGTGCAGGAACTGGAGGGGTTAGGTAAGTGCTACTTCCCCTCATTGCCAGCCTCGGAAAGAGGCCTTACCTGTTGTGAATGTGACACCTCTCTCCAGAGGGGCCTGAGTGATTTGGGAGAAATCCAGTGAGCATATTTTGAAAGAAATGTCTACAAGTTTCTTTTATAAACGAAATACTATTTCATAATAATACTGATTTACAGTTACACAGCCCATACACACATATAAGGAGACTACACAGTAGCAGAACACCATTGCGTCAACACAATATTCACAACACCAATGCTGACTGTAAATATGCCGGCATAGTTCTCAATTGCAAAATATAACAGACTCTCCATATAGAAGACAGAAGTAAAACACTTATTCAGACACCAGAAAACCAAATCCCAACACCAGAAAACTGAACCCATGATAGCAACATAGAAATTAATATACCACAACACAGCAGAGAGCCACACCATCTTTTAGCCTTCCCACAAACCAATACTCACAATCTTAGCTGTCTCCCTGGGTATGTCCTCTCCTTCTTCCAGCTCTAACTGCTCTGACTCTCAGCTTCCTGTGGGCTCTGCACTACCTTTCAGCTGACTCCTCCCACCATAGGATCCATGTGATTACATTTATCCTAGTAGGGGACAGGGAAGATCTTCAGATTACCATTACCAACACTAACCTTGAAGTTAAAAGACTGAGGTTTGAGTCTTAATTTCTGTCTCACCTTTTTTTTCCCTTTGAATCATAGCATTTGGAGCTGGAAGGAACCTTAGAGACTCCCTAGTTCAACTTTCCAATTGTACAGATGAGGACTTTACTGGCCATAGAGTCTTGGATGAGATAGTTCGCTGTGGAGCTTCATTTTTCAATCTGTAAAGTGGGGTTAATAGTACTTGGACTCTACCTCTACCATAGGATTTTAAAGAGAAAAGTCCTTGTTAAATTTCAAAGCCCTGTAGCAATGTGAATAAGTATCATTATCTCTGCTGGTCCTTCCACTGAGCATGTAAGATAGGTAGAGCAGAAGTTGCTATATCTCCCTATTTGCCAACGAGGATTAATGTGACTTGCCCAGATCATTCAGGCAGTAAAGGATGAAGCCAAGTCTCCAACTCCAATCTTCCAGTGTTCTTTCTCTTCCGTCAGAAGCCTTTCTGGAAGCTAGGTGGTACAGTGAATAGAGCACCAAGCCTGGAGTCAGAAAGACCTGTTCAAATCCAGCCTTGGATACTTACTAGCTGTGTGACCCTGAGCAAGTCATTTAACAGTTTGCCTCAATTTCCTCATCTGCAAAATGAGCTGCAGAAGGAAATGGCAAACCATTCCAGTATCTCTGCCAAGAAAACCCTGAATGGGGTCATGAAGAGTTGGACATGACCCAAATGAATGAACAACAATAGGCAGCCTTTGGATAGGCTTGGTCTGCTGGGGTATCAATGGGGATACATACCCTTGAGAGTCTGAGGCCCATGAGTTTTGCAGTTAGTTTGCAAAATTATTTTACCATCTGTAGTGGCCATGAGGAATTTCTCCTGGCTCAAAATCTATCCTTCGTTGTTGAATTTCCTTCTTCCTCCTCCAGGAAATGCCAAGAAAATTCCAGGTTGATTGATTGATTGAGGTTGAATGTTTAATAACTCCTAGAGGTGCCTTGCTAGTAACTCTTGTTAGTTCATTCTGTGGCCCTCCCCTTTTTTTGGAAGAGGCAGTATGCTACTCCTCTCCAGTGGTTCTTGGTGCTTTGCACTATCTCACTGTCTTTACTGAATCAAATGGTGCATTAAAAACTTGATATTCAGTTTGCTTAGGAAGTACTTATATTTATATGAACTAATTTCAATACAAAATAGTGGAGCTTTCATCTATTCCCTCTTTGTCTCCATTAGTATCCCCCATCCATTGGTTCTTTTTTAGCATTCCTCTCTGTGGCCTTCCTGGGGACACCATTCTTCTGATTCATTTTTTTTACTTTGCATTGGAAGACCTTCCTAGGGATCTTTGTGTATTATGATTTGGGCTTGCATTGGCTTGTGGCTTAGCAAATTCCTTCAGCAAAGGAGAGCTGCCCCCTTCTGTATAGACATCTAAGGGACAACTTAGATGTCTGACTCAGGCCTGAAACCCAAATCTTCCAGACTCTCGGGTCAGCTTCTGTCCCCTCTTCTGCTATGACTCTCTCTCTTCATATTTAGCAGTCTTGATTACATAATATAATTTATAATTTATGTGATTTATATATTATATAATTTATAATTGTATAAATATAATTTATAATTTTATTTTTATTTATTTATAATATTATATGTTTATTATAATATTTATTTATAATGTTGTATAATTTGAAATTATATAAATATAATTTATTTAGCTATTCTCCTGATTTGAGACATTTAGCTTGTTTCTAGTTTTCTATAATAATATGCTATGAAAATATTATTTTTAGGATATATTTCCAGTGATGCAATTATTGGGTCATAAAGCAAGATTATTTCTGTAGCTTTTACTTCAAAATTTACTTTTGGTGTTGCCATAATTAATGGGCCTTTCACTGGGGTAACTAGATAGGTGGACTCTTGGCCCACCTTGGCAGAGACCTAATCTTTGAGGAAGAGCTTCACCTTCCAGCTGGCCATGTGTCAACTTGCTGTGGTGGTGTTTTAGCTGAAAGCAAGCTCTTCTGATGTAGGGGGTCCTTCAAAGCATTGAGCCAATATCAGAATGAACTGTATCTACAAGAAAGTCAAATTGGGCACAACTGCATATGAGAAGTGGCAAGTCTTAACCCCATTTGCCCTGCCTTTACCCCTCTGAAAACACCAAAAAAAAAAAAAAGTGGCAAGTATGCACACTAAAATATGAAGGGAATGGGGAGTGTGGGGTTGAGTCAAGCAGAAAACTTTTTTTTTGTTTGTTTACTTTTGTTGAAAATATTTATAAAATATATTAGTCCATTTTCCTGCCTTAGTAAGTACAGCATAGTAAGTGTGCTTGAATTTGTCAATAACTAAAATTCTTTGAGCTCTCGAAGGAAAGGGGAATGATTGTTTCAAATATCCTTGTGTTATAAGATTATAGATGTAGAACTGGAAAAGAAATTAAGAGGCCGTTTAATTCTGCCTCCTTATTTTACACATGAAAAAACTGAGATCCAGTAAACATTTATTAAGCACCTACTTTATGCCAGGCCCTGTGCTAAGCCTAGGAATACAAAGAAGGCAAAAGATAGTCCCTACCCTCAAGGAACTTACAGTCTGATTGGGGAGACAACATGGAAACAACCATATGCAAGCAAGACATAGACAAGATAAACAGGAGATAATTACTGAGGAATGGTTCTAGAATTAAGAGGAAAGAATTTAAGAATTAAGAGTATTAAGAGGGGGTCAGCTAGGTGGATGTGGGGGATGTGGAGAGAGAATCTGGAGTCAGGAGGGCCTGAGTTCAAATGTGGCCTCAGACACTTAACACTTAGCAGCTGTGTGACCTTGGACAAGTCACTTAACCCCAATTGCCTTGCCTTCCCTTCCCTTTCTATAGGAGGTAGAATTTTAACTGGGACCTGAAGGAACCCAGGAAGTAGAGATGAGGGAGAGCATTCCAGGCATAGGGGACAGCCAAGGAAAATGCTTAAAGCCCAGAGATGGGGTGTCATGTCAAGGAACAGCCAGGAGGCCAATGCCACTGGATAGAAGAGATAATGTCGAAGAGTTAAGTGTAAAAAGACTGGTAAGGTAGGTGGGGTCTTGGTTATGACAGGTTTTGAATACCAAACAAGGATTTTGTGTTCAACCCTGGAAATGATAGGGAACCACTGGAGGTTATTGAGGACGGGGGCAACATGGTCAGACCTGAACTTTAGGAAAATCGCTATAGCAGATGAGTAGAAGATGGGATGGAATGAGGAGAGACTTGAGGCAGCAGACCCAACAGCAGCTACTGTGATAGTACGGGTATTAAATGTTGAGGCCCTGTACCAGGGGGGAGCAGTGTCAGAGGAGAGAAGGGAGCATGTTCAAGAGATGCTGCAGAAGGGAAATCAGCAGGCCTTGGATGGGGAGTGAGGGGTTGAAGATCATACCCCAGGTTCTGAGCCTGGGAGACTGGAAAGGGGCGGTGCCTTTGACAGTAATAGAGAAGTTTGGAAGAGGAGAAGGTTTGGGGGAAGTTTGAGGTCAGCTTTGGTCATGTGGAGTTTAACGTCCCCACAGCGTATCCAGTCCAAGAAGTCCACTAAGCAGTTGAAGATGGGAGGCTAGTGATTGGGGTTAGAGGAGTAGGTTTGAGAAGCTTTAGCATAAAGAGGACAATTGATCCATGGAAGCTAATGAGATCACCAAGTGAAATAGCATTATGGGAGAAGAGAATAAAAATCATAATAGTTAGCATTTATATAGCGTTACTCTGTGCCAGGCACTGTGCTAAGCATGTCACATTTATTATCTCATTTGATCGTTGCCACAGGTTTGAGGTAGGTGCTATTATCATCACCCCTGTTTTACAGATGAGGACACTTGAGGCAAACAAGTTACAGCTTGCCGAGAGTCACATAGTAAGTGTCTGAGGCTGCATTTGAACTCAGGTCTTCCTGACTCCAGGCCTGGCACCCTATCTGCTATACCACCCAGCTGCCTAGAAGAAGGCCCAGGAGTGTAGGATTGTTAGACACAGTAGAATAAAGAGAAGGGGAGAAAAGGGAGCTCTCAGCAAATGGTGTCAATTTTTTTTTCAGTAAAACATGAGGCAAGGTTCTCAGCTGAGAAAGTGGGGAAAAGGGAGCTGTGGGAGGTAAAGAAAAGGTTTGGAAGAGCCACTGTGGAGAGTCGGAGAGGGACTTGGTGAAGAAAGTATAGAAGGATTGCCAAGCAGCAGTGAGGGCCCAGGTGAGGTCGGGTAACATCAGTTTGTTGTGGACCCAGTCAGAAGGGCTGTCTGATCTTCTCCGCTTTCATTCAGAGCACATGTGTAAGAGTAGAGATGGTAGATGGCAGGTGGTCCAAGGCTGGACTTGGCAGCATGCAATCAGCAATATAATAGGGGGCTAAGAGAAGGGCACAGGGGGGAGCTGGACTTGTCCAAGGTCATAGGAGTTGTAAATGACAGAACCATGATTCTAATCGATTCTGACAATAGAGCTAATAGGTAAGATTGAAGGAAAGAAGGAGAAACTGATCTGAATTCATTTCAGCAAGTAACTAAGTGTGTTTGCATTCTCTAGGACAATGGTTCTCAACCTTCCTAATGCCATGACCCTTTAATACTCATATGTGGGCATATCTGCATGTGAAGGCAGACCTGCCTGGAGATGGGTAGAGGAGTGGTGTCTTGGTTCCTAAGACCATTGGAAATATGTGTTTTCCGATGGTCTTAGGCAGCCCTTGTGACCCCTGTGAAAGGGTCATTCGACCCCCAAAGGGGTCGCAACCCACAGGTTGAGAACCGCTGTTCTAGGAAATCCCTTGGAAGTTGGGGTTTTTTTTTTTAATATTTTCCTCTTTAAAGTGAGAGTACTAGGAAAATTCTGTCAGATTGAAGATTCCTATTGAGTTTCAACTAATTAATGTTTTGTTGCATTTAAGGAAAAGTTGTCAACATCATGTCCAGATGAGGCCAGAGGACCCTCCAAGGCGGGAACTGGTACTTAGGCATAGGAAGCAGGTTTGGAAAAGGTCAAGGCCTTCCTTTATAAACAGATTAAGGAAGCAAATCTTGTGGTCTGGGAAATGACATCCACTTTAACAAGGAGAGTGAGCTGAATTGCCGAATGTGAAATATAGTGAGCAGCTCTTCTGAGAGGAAGGTGCAGACTGTTTCCATAACATGTTCTCTCCTGTGTTTTAGTTGTGATTTTATGCATTCAGAAAGTGTGAAACATCTACTATAGACTGGGCTGAACTAGCAGAAAGGAAACTATATGAGAATAATTCTAAGCAGCACGAATTAATGTAATTCAAGAGTAATTTTGTAAGGTCAAAAGGTAACATGTCCATTGCTGTCTTGTACAAGTCAAACAGAAAGTTATAACTAGGGAAAATGAGGTTTTGTATGATCCTGAGGTGACTGACTAGTAACCAGTCAGCAAATTTTCCTGTTTTAAAGGACAGTTGCTTTCTCTGGTTTCTTGAACCCTGAAAAAAATTTATGCTCACTGAGGTTCCAAGGGAAAGGGGCTATTTGTAAGTGTCATAATTATTTCACTTTAAATCTGTTTGCTTGATTTTCTACTTGGGGATTTTTGTTTGTAAGTCATTTTGTTAAAACTTGAATTTAGCAAGACCTGAAATAAGCACAATCTTGGATTTGGTATGGCCAAGCTTTGAGGTTAAGAGGCTACAGGCAGAAATGGATTTGTATAGTCTGCAGCTAGAGAAGAAGGGAAGGGAACTGGGAAGGAGTTTACTGTGTGCCAGACACTTTGCTGAGCACTTTACAAACATTTGACTGTTTGATCCTCACACCAATCCTTAGAGGTAGGTGCTGTTATGATCGCCATTTTACAGATGAGGGAACAGAGGCAGACAGAAGTGAAGTGACTTGCCCAGGATCACATAGCTAGTAAATATCTGGGCTAGACTTGAACCCAGGTCTTCCAGGTCCTGCACTCTGTGACACCTAGCTAATGTTAATCACATCCTTAAAAGAAGTCATGTGGGGCTGGTGTGGAATGAAGACAAATGTAGCCTGGGTATCTGGGGGTGGGGGTGGGGATGTTATTTATTAATTTTATTTTTTCGGTCAATGAAAATCTGCCTTTTCTACCTTTCCTTCCACCCTCACCAGTCTCCTCTGCTCACAATGAGAAGCAAACTATGATGCCTGTTACAAACATGCATAGTCAAGCAAAGAAAATGGCATAGTTGTCTTTTGAAGAGATATGCACTTGGTTCTCACTTTATGTAAGTGAACCACTCTGCAGACCTCTACATAAAGTGATTTTTAGATTTTCATGTAATGAAAATTTGCCTTCTGATATAAGAAATTGAGGGAGAGAGGCAGAAAGGGAGTGGGGCACAGTTCAAAGACACATGGGGACTGAGAAGTGAGAACAGGAAGAAGAATGCTGGGTTCCAGGGCCTGGCCAGAACTGAAAGGAAGAATGCATGCACATGGTGGAGCAGTGGAGAGGTGGGGGAGGGGAGACAGGTGGGTGGAACAGGGCAAAGATCTCCTCTTGGCACCAGGTTCTCAAGCTAAGCCCCAGATTCAGGCATCAGGCGCCTGGGGAGGAGGTCTTTCTACCTGTCTGTTCACATAGAAGGATTTTTTTTTTTTGGTGGTGGTGGGGAGAGGCCGCAGAGCCAAGGGGCAGGAGCTGAGGGAGAGAGTTACTTACTGTAAAGTTAACATAGGTGTTTTTTTAGCATGTAGATTTCTTTCAGAATTTTCTACGTAAAGTCAGTTTGTGCATTGCAAATTTATGTTAAAGCAAGATCTGTCTATACTTGAAAAAGAAAAAGTAGATATTATTTTTTAACCTAAATCTTTTCTGAGTGTTTGGGTTGGGGTCTGAAGGCCTGGGCTCCCATCCTAGCTCAGCTCTTTATTCTCTCTATGACTTTGGATAAATTGCTCAGGCTCACAGGGCCTCATTTTCTTCAACTTTAAAATCAGGAGATTGGACTAGATGAGGGGCTCTTAACCTGGAATCCATGGAGGGATTTCAGAGGGACCATTAATTTTAAAAATATTATGATACCTCAGCATAATTGGTTTCCTTCATAATCATATGTATTTTATTTTTGCATTTAAAAATATGATTCCAAGAAAGGGTCCATCCCTAAGCTTCACTGGACACTCCCCAAGGAGTCTAGGACCCCCAAAATGTGAAAACCCTTCAACTTTGACCAGATCCTCCCTTCCTTTTTCAGATTCTATAAAGCCCTTAGTCCTCATTCAGAGTTCTGCCTGCCTCCTACCCCTGCTTCTTAAGTGGCAAATGGCATAATCTGCCCTCTCTCCACACCCACTCCCCACAAAAGAGAGACCCTGTCGTCTAGGTCATCTGTCCACATCCTTATCATAATTATTGACCATCCCCCTGCTCATTCTCCCTCCTTTCTCAAGGAGTTCAGTCCTTGCTTTATAGTCTTCCTCCCACTTCAGCATGTACTCTGATACTTGAGGACTTAAATATGCACATTATTGTCACCTCAGACCTCCTGCCTCTAGTCCCATGACCCACTTGTTCCCTCCATCTTGGTCACCAGATGACCTTTCTCTTGATTTTATCTATCAGTACCTGCTTCCATGATGCAGACATCTGAAATTCTTCTGTCTTATCATGCCTTCCTGTCCCTCCATCATTCTCTGCCCTGCTTGTCCTAACCTCCAGTCCCACCACCCTTTCCCATTCTCCCTGGTCAGTCCTACTCTGGCCTCCCTTCTCTCCATTTACAGTCTGGGCCCTTGGGATGACCAGTTCAATGCTTGAATCCCTTGCCTCCTTGCCCTCCCACCTCTTGTGCCTTGTCACATCCTCAGGTTACCCACAGCATCTGCCTTGTGCATTCTGGTGCAGAGACCACTACAAATTTAGGTCACCTCTTCTCAGATGGGTTCTTAGTACTGTGTGGTAATTGCTTTATTCTTCCATGATTGACTCTGTCACAAGCCTGAGCAACTATTCCAAACCTCTTTTCTCTTCAAGCCCCCTACATTACCTGTCTGTGTGTCAGCAAAAGTCTTTACTCTTACTTTACTGAGAAAATGATGGCCCTATATTGTTAGGTCTCTCTTCACCTTTCTACTGCACTTCCCTCCCTTGCTCAAACTCTGGGGAAGGATTGGCCTTTCTCTATGCCAAGGCCAACTTCTGTTTCTGCCTTTGATCTCAGTTCCACTTGGAGCTTGCCCCTTCTATAATTTCCTCCTTTTTCTTTAATTTTTCACCTCTCCTATACCGTTGACTCCTCCCTCTGCTGCCCACAATATGCCTGAGTCTCCATCATCCTTAAAAACCTTCATTCAGCTCTCCCATCCTCTCAAGCTACTGCCATGTATCTCTTCTGTATCGGCCAGACTGAAAGAAAGAGTTGTTTTTCCATTATCTCCATGCGCTCACATCCCCTCCCCCATTGAGTTCTCAGTTTCTTGCAATCTGCATTCTAACCCAGCTACTCTCCTAAATTGCTCCAAGGATACTGGCCATCACAGACCTCTTCTTAGTCCCTCTTCTCCATGAACTCTTTGAAGCATTTGACAGTGCTGATCACTCCTTCCTTATGGATAGTCTCTCTTTCCTGGATTTTCCTGACACTGCTGCTTTCTGGCTGTCCCATGACTCTGTTTCTTCTCATTCTCTTGCTAGATCATCATCCATCTCCCACACAATAAACACTGATGTCCCCCAAAGAGCTCTCTTGCCCTTTCTTCTTTTCTCCTTCTCTGCTTTTCCCTTCCAGTCTCATCTGCTCAGTTGTCTCTATGGAGATGATGCCCAAATCTGTATATAGCCTTCTTCACTCTCCTAAACATCAGCCTTGTGTTGCCATGTGTCTGCTAAACATCATTGACTGCATGGCCAGATAGCATCTCAAACTCAGCATGTCTGTAGTAAAACTCATTAACTTTCCGAGAAAACTTGACCATCTCCACACTTCCCATTCTTGTGGAGGGCACCACCATCCTTCTAGTAACCAGATCCACACCTCAGAGTTAACCTTGGCTTTTCTCTCTCCTCACCTTCCATGGCCACTCAGTTGCCAAGGCTTCCAGCTTGTCCCTCCACATCTCCCACATCCACCCCTTTCTTCCATTCCCACAGCAGATACCCACATCACCTCTCAACTGAACTATTGCAGCAGCTTTGTGCTTGGTCTCCCTGCTTCCCATCTCTCTCCCATCTAGTCTATTTTTCACTCAGCTGCCAATATGATCTTCATAAAGCAGAGGTCTGACCATTTCATTCCACTGCTCAGGCATCTTCAGTGGCACTTCTAGGAGAGAATGCGCCCTCTTGCCATTTAAAGCCTCTACCATTTGGCCTCCACCCCCTTCCTTAGAGTGTGAGCTCCTTGAAGACAAGGACTGTCTTTTGCCCTTATTTTTGTCCCCAGCACTGAGCATATTGCCTGGCTCATAGTAGGTGCTTTAATAAATGTATATTGTTTATTGGCTTTGTAACAACATTCACATTCTCCACACTGCAGCCGTTCTGGCCTACTTTCCCCTCTCTGCCATCGTAGAGGCAGTTCCCTAGCACGCAATGCCCTTCTTCACCTCCACCTCTTGTTTTCCTTCCCACTGTTATCAGTCCCTTGGAGGATGGCCAGAAACAGCTAAAAGAATGAAGTCAGGTAACTTTAAAGTCTGCTGCTTTGTCTCATTTAGCCCCTTGGTAAGGGAATTATATTCATCACTTCAAAGCTAGGCAACAAAGCATCCATCTGAAAAGCTTGTGAATGTAACTGTTTCTAGTTACTTTTTCTCCTCCTAGATGAGTGTGGTTGTGGGGATTCTAGGTACTCTGCCATTTGCCAACAGCCTGTCTTTGCAACCTTCCTTCACTCTCTTCCCCTTAAGGACTTTCCCCACCATTGTCGTCCTTCACTGCACCAGCTGCCCTGTCCATGCTTGTTCCTGTGTCCCCCATCCCCATTTGCATCTTCCTTGGAGACTCAGCTCAAGTGCACTTTCTCTGTGAAGCTTTCTCTGACTCATACCTTCCACTGCCAAGATAAAAATCAGTCTCTCCTTTCTCCCATCTCTCATAGCATTTTGCCTGGGTCTTTTTTCCCCACACACTTATCCCACTCTTCCTTGTATGTAATTATTTGTGTTTCTTTCTCTTTACTAGATTGTAAGTTCCTTGAAATCAGGGACTGCCTCATATCCATATTTGTATCATCATTGCCCACCCCACAGTAGGTTTCTAATAAATGTTTTTGGGGGGATTCTAAACTTTAGAAATTAGGAGGAAGTGAGGATTGGTCATAGAAGCCATGTTGCTAATGGTATCTTAGAAACTTTCGAAATCATTAATGATTTTCTATTGTTTCTCAAGGTTAAGTTTTGAGGAGGGGAAACCAAGGAAAATGATATACTAAGTGTTCTCATTCCTTCCTCCCAGGTAGAAAAAGTTCCAAATTATTTATGAAAAGGGAAACTCTGCTTTGGTCAGTCTGTCCTCCTTCTACTTTCGGTCACCCACTCTAGTACCCTAGAAAGTCTTCATGTAGTCTCCCTCCTTTTTCAGGTGTGGGAATTGGTGTTGTCCATGCTGGTTATGAAAGACGGCTGGCCCATCACCTGGGAGCCCACAGCACACCCTCCATCCTAGGAATTATAAATGGAAAAATCTCATTCTTTCACAATGCTGTTGTTCGAGAGAACCTTCGACAGTTTGTGGAGAGCCTCATTCCAGGAAACTTGGTGGAGAAGGTGGGTTTCATAAGGGTTTGATCCCAAAGAACATGACAGCTGGAAAGGCCTTTGGGGAGGTGGATCTGAGTCTGTGTGTGCCTGAGCCTTTGCAGATTTAAGTTTCATGTTGGGTTGGCCAATAAACAAAGTAATTAGTTAAACTAAGTCATTTGAGTGTGAAGGGAAGCTAAGCGCAGGTGTGGAGGATGAACTAATTAATGATATTAGCTGCTTTTTAAATGTATGTTTTCCCAAATTGAGTTGACCTTGTCATGAATGATCAGACTGTGGGATCCACACTATTGGGTTAGAAACCATGATTGTTGAGACACAACAACTGTGTGGAAGGAGCAGAATTCCCTCTGCATCAGAGAGAACTTTGACAGAACTGACCCTATTCCATTGCCTATGCTTCATGCAGCTCAAAGGCTCCCCTCCAGTTCCCTGAACAGCTTACAGATTCCCCCAACTCTGTGCCTTTGATTGAACTCTTCACTCCCTGCACACAGATCATGTTCCTCCTCATCTGTTCACATTCTGCCCATTTTTCCAAGTTACCCAGTTTTTGCTCTCTCTTCCCTGACAGCCTTCACCTGCCTGTGATCTCTTCCCTGAACTAAACTATTGGTTCAGACCTTTCTTACACACTTCCCCTTACTACCTTGTATTGACATTTTTTGTGTCCTGTCCTGTCTGTCCTTGGAGAGTGCAAACAAGGAAAGGAACCTCATCTTCTCTCTCTCTCTCTCTCTCTCTCTCTTTCTCTCAGCTCCTGGTCCAATAACTGCCCTACAGTTGTCTCTAGTCTCTTATTCATTATTTGTTGCATTAAATTGAGAACTTTTGACAAGTAGAAAAATTCTCCTGTTTTCTTTTGAAGGGTTTGTCCTTTATATTAACAAGAGAAAATACAGTAGGTAGATCCTAGTGTTTTTGTTACACTCTCTCAACACAGTTCTCAGGGAATTGGGTCATGCCTAGAAAGAAGAAATGGAAGGAGGCATTTTTGGAAGGAATATAAGAAAAATGTCAGTTCAAAAATGTTGATTCAGCACCTACTCTGCATATGTCAGTCCCAACAATTGCTGAAGGAACCATCTAGATGAGGTAGCCTTCCAGTATCCAGACAGTCAGAGGAGCACAGCCTGGGTCAGCATCACTGTGGTCTTCAGGCTGAGGCTGAACACACTTTGTCTGTGTGTGACATCATGACCTGGGAAGGGTGGGGAGAAAAGGCTCAAGGAACCTTCCCTAGCTGACACCTGGGGCAGAAATAACTCAGCCCTTGCCATCATGTCACTTACAGTCCAGGTAGGGTCTAGCAGGCACATACGCGTGCACACACACGTAGCTACCTGCCCTAATGTGCCCATAGAGTAATGGAAGAGAAGAGATCTTGGCATATGAACTGCTTAAAGACTGGACAGATTTTGGAACCTGGAATCTCACCTTGTTCAGGTTTTTAAATCATCCCCTCCTGTGGGAGGCTTTTTGGGCGCAACAGCTTATACAATTATGTAGACTGTGTGTGTGGGGATTGGGGGTATAGAAGGGTTGGAACTTTTTAAAAATACTGTTAAAATGTCACCTTTTTTAAAAAGCAAAATATTACCTTTTAAAGGAGGAACCAGATATTATCTCACACAAGGGTTAGTTTGAAAAGACAGGGAATGTTTAGCCTGAAGAGGTAGAGACTGGAGGGGAGGTGGTGGCAGATCTTATCTTCAGTTTCTTAAAGAATTCTCACTTGGCACCAGATTTGCTCTGCTCCACCCCAGGGGACACAGCTAAGCGCAGTAAGACTGGGGGTGGGGGGTGAGGTGGGGGACATGACACTTAGGTGGAAAGAAAAACATCTGACATTGAGAAAACTTCAGAAGTGAAATGTGGGCCCTGCATTGGAAGCTGAATGACCACGTCAGGGACAGCATAGAGGGAGTGCCTGTTCAGAGTCAGGCTGGACTCTAGGGCCTCTTCAGTCCCTTCCAACTTGGGGCTTCTGAGTTGGCACCAGATATTGCTCGTTATAAGGAACTTGTCAGATTTTTCTCGGCCCACTGTGAATGGATGTAGAGGAAGAGCTGGATGTGTGAAGCTTTGCTATTCATTCCCATTACCTCTCCTACCAAACTCTGAAATGCTTTATTTCAGAAACATTCTTGTCATTGATCAGGTTCTTTTTCCCTGTTTTTAGGAATTTTGTGCATGCAGAATAAATGCCTTGGTAGAAAAAGTCATTAGAGAAAGAACCAGACTTGGGGGTCTTATTTCTTGGTGACATGGCCAATAATTGTTCTGGAAAGGATTATGATTTCAAGTAAAAAATAATAAGCAGAAGCAAATGATTTTGTAAGATCCCAGCTCCTTTAAATAGCTGCAGTAGTAACAGAAAAAGATTTATTGCATTTTATAAAAAGATTTATATGAATTTTCACAGATCTTTTAAACATACTTACGACCTTAAAAGACTACTATTAAGGATTAAAGATCAAAACAAACATTTAACTTTCTTTTTTTTTCTCTATTTTTAAGATCACTGATAAAAATTACGTCCGATTTCTCTCTGGCTGGCAGCAAGAAAACAAGCCTCATGTCCTTCTGTTTGACCACATGCCACTGGCACCATTGCTGTACAAGGTACATTCTATGCCACCACCTGGCTTAGTGGAAAGAGGAGTCTCTGTGGTGAGACTGAACCAGGGTGTCCTTGTAGTAAATACCAGCTGATCCCTGGGGAATGTGGGAATATCAGAGATCTGTGATTTCCACATCACTTCTTTTCTTCTGGTTGTCTATTTCAATGAGTTGTGGGTCTGTTTGAAGATTTTCAATTTGAAGAATGTGGCCACCAGTATTCCTAGCTTTGTTCTAGTCTTGTTCAGTTTGCATGGTACATATGTACATGTTTTCTTTACACAGATACAAAGAACCTGAGCTTTAGGGCTGACTGGGTCAAAACATCATGATCTGGGAAGGGTGGGGAGAAAACTACTAACAAAAGAGTTAGCAAGGTTATGGCCTCCCCAGAGAACCCAAGGGCCTAAATCTGGAGTAGTAAAAATCAATAGGAAATTGTGCAGAGCTTCCTTGCTCCTCAGGCCAACAGACAGCAAGACGAGTCTGTGCCATGTTTGTGAACAGGAGTGAGATTTGCCCTTGCTTCTGCATCTGGGCCCCTGTGGTGATGAAGACCCAGTGGAGCTTTAAATGCTGTACATCAAGGGGAACAATTCCATGTCTGATTTCAGACGTAGAACTTACTGTTCCTTTCCACTTTTTCCTGTCATACCCCACCAGTTGATTGCTTTTGCCCACAAAGACTACTTGTCATTTGGATACGTCTATGTCGGCTTGAGAGGGACTCAAGAGATGACAAGTCAGTACAATGTCAACATCTACACTCCTACCATGTTGGTCTTCAAGGAACATATAGACAAGCCAGCTGATGTTGTACAGGTATGGGTGGTAGTGGTGACTGTTCTTGTTGTTGTGTTGTGCACAGCTCTTCACAACCGCATTTGGGGTTTTCTTGACAAAGATACTGGAGGGATTTGCCATTTCCTTCTCCAGCTCATTTTACAGATGAGGAAACTGAGGCAATCAGGGTCAAGTGACTTGCCTAGGGTCACACAACTACTAAGTGTCCAAGGCCAGGCTTGAACTCAGGAAGATGAGTCTTCTTGACTCCAGAACCAGTGCTCTCTCCTCTGTGTCACCTAGCTGCCTACATAGAGGTACATAGAGGTTTCTTTTTTGTCCAGAGGCTCTTGTAATTGTCATCTAGAGGCTCAGGCGATGTGAATATTGAAACCAGACATAGCACGTGAGGAGGAGAGAGCAAACCTCTCTGAAATTTTACCTTTAGAAAGAAATAAAGATTTAACCATAGTCTGACTTCCCAGTTACCTGTATTTAATTTGGCTTAATACTTAGTCCTTAAGAAAACTTATACTACATCAGAAATTCTCCCGCTAGAGAACTAGCTAGATTCTTAGACAGCCTGTCCCCTCTTCCTTCATTTCCTCTGACTTCTTAAAGGAGATTACTCTTGGCAGTCCTATACCTGACTTCTAATTCAATTACTAATTCTCAACAAGTATGAGAATTGCCTTGCTTTACTTTTTTACTGGTATCTCATACTCCTTGTGCTCTATAAACTTTCAAGTGCTATATAGGCATGAATTGTTCTTAATGTTTATACCTAGCGATGCTCAAGTAAAATTTTAAAACAGCCTTTTGTATAACCCATTTACCACCCCATTCAAGGGTTTTGTTCTAGAGTTTGCTTCTCCTTTGCAGGCAATACAATGAACAAATCCTAGATCTTTATACTATATGTGTCATATACCTCTTTCCACTGAGAGTTTATAGCAGAATCCAGAATTAAGAGCAAATCTAGCAAGCCCATATTCCTGAAGATCCAATATTCATGGAGACCACAAAAACCCAGATTGGTATTCCTTAGATTTCTGACTAATGCACTCCTTGCTACATCCATTAATGTGGCAGGAGAACATTCACTGTGGTGGGCCACTTGTCACTCAGAGCCTTCACACTGGCCTGAGCCAATCTTTCAGCCTCTCTGTCCTTGAGAGTCTTTGCCTACAGAAGGACAGGGCTTGGAAGGTTTGTGCTCTCTGGTGCGGAAGAATGGAATAAAAGCCCACTGCTCTTTGGTGTGTTTCTCCAGGCTCGGGGTTTGAAGAAACAGACCATTGAAGACTTTGTCTCCCAAAACAAGTACCTCCTTGCAGCCAGGCTCACCAGCCAGAAGATGTTCCATGAACTGTGTCCAGTAAAGAGGTCTCATCGCCAAAGGAAGTAAGATCTTGAGGCTTTTGCAGCTGATAACTCAGGGAAAGGGCTGAGGAAGTCTCCTACCTACTCCCCCATCAGACTTTTCCTGACTTGGGATGCTGGGGCTCCACAGCTTTTACAAGATGTATGTGGTTTTAAAGAGTTCAGATACAGTAGAAATAATGATTAGGGGTTCAAAAGCCAGGCAAGCAGAAAAATGCTCAAAGAGTTGTGTGCATTTAGCCTGAAGACTGAGGTGGGGTCACTTACATTGTCTCAAATTTGTGACTGATTGAACGAGAGCAGGGACTGAAGGGTAGCCTGAGGAGGGAAATCGTTATTCTGCAATCAGTGAGCACTTAGTAAATGTTTGTCTAATTAGATTGGCTTTAATTACCTAACTAGGATTCGGTGATTTGAAGATTATTAAATGTTGCATTGGCTTTTGGCTCAAAGGAATGACTGGGATTTGGAAAAATGGAACCTCTCTGGGGAAGCAGTAGGGAGTTAATAACCTTCTTTTATCAGTGTGAAATTTCCTGAATATAACCTGGGTTCATACTGTAAAACCTGCTGACTTACTTGAGTGGGAAATTCATTTATTCAGCAAGTATTTATTAAATCCCTACTGTGCACTAGGCCCTGGGACTACCAAGACAAAAGTCAGACAGACAGTCCCTGTCCTTAAGGAGCTGAGTTTATTGAGAACAAACTGCTTGTAAACTGATAAATAAATGCAAATACAGATACCGAAGTTGCAGCGGGGGAGAGACAAAGGGAGGCCAACTTTGGGTGGTACCTCTTGAGCTGGCCCCTAGGCTTTCTTGGATTATGTAATTCCGATGGTGTCTGGTTTCCTCACTGGGCATGGGCTCATGGACTCAAGACTCACTCCCTGGAAGGTGATTTTGCACATTGATTCCAAGACTGACCATGTCCTGCCTTCTTTGGTGCTATGTAGGTACTGTGTGCTCTTGCTGATTCGAGAAGGAACAAAGTCAGATCCAGATTTTGAAGCTTTTCTGTCCTTCGCTTTGGCAAACAGCCAAGACACAGTGAGATTTGTGCATGTCTACAGCAACCGGCAGCAGGAGTTTGCCAACACTTTGCTACCCAGCAGCGAAACATTTCAGGGGAAATCTGCGGTGAGTCTAGGGGGCATTGACAAGTCAGAGATGTGCCAGACTCCCGTTGTTTAGGGATCATATTTTAGAATCCTTTAAGACCCCACCCTTCATCATCTCACCATCCTCCCTGACTACCCCAAGCCTTAGTTTATAGAGGCCCTGGCCCACGAGAAACTTTTTTCAGACCAATAGGGAAGGAACAGCATTAGCCCCTCTTTCTTTCCAGGGAATGTCATCACCACTCTTCTTGATAAAACCTTCCGTCACAAGGCTTTAGAGATTTTTCTCCCCACTTCCCTTCTACTCTCCTCCCTATTCATTAGCAACAAGCTCCTGCCATAGATACCTAGCATCCCAAAGCTGGAATAGACATTGGAGGGGAGTATCATGTCCAACCTGCCACATAGACAAGAATCCAGCAAGGGGTAGAGCCTCTGTTTCAAGAACTTGAGAATGTGGAAACTGTCCCAATACCAGGGCAGCCCAGTCCATTGTGGACAGCATTTCCCCGTGTTCCTAGTTCTGCCCTCCCATGCCAGAGGGAAGAACCTCCCTTTCCACATGGCAGCCGTGGGTTCCTTAGCAGACTTCTGTATGGTTTGAGTGCCTTATTGTGGTACTTGTGTTAAATCCTTTCCCAAATCCTGGGCTTCCCTACTGTTATATCAGAGACCACAGAAATGACATTTCTAGGACAGACAAAATGGAGCAGCTAGGTCTTGTCTGATCCTGCCCATGTTCTTTAGAGGATGAGAAAATCGTTTTCTTTTGTCACTTATCTTCTGAGAACCCACATGACATAATTGCCCTTAGCTTTGTTTTCCAACACCTCCCCAAAGAAGCAGGTTGTTATCATCGTAGCTGAGACTTCCTTTTTTCTTTTTGTTGTGGCTCAGGTCTCTATCTTAGAAAGGCGTAACACAGCTGGGAAGGTGGTCTACAAAACTCTCGAAAATCCCTGGACTGGAAGTGAGAAAGATAAGTTCATCCTTCTGGGCTACCTGGATCAGCTTCGAAGAGATCCTGCTCTTCTTTCCTCCGAGGCCATCTTACTTGATCTGGTTGATGAACTTGCTCCAGTAAGCATCACTGGTCCATGGCAGTTCATGTGAAATAACTCTCTGTGCTTTGACACTGCAAAGATTTTCAAAATAACTCACTGCAACAACCCTGTTGGGTAGCCAGTGTGAAGATTATTATCCACATTTCACTGATAGAGAAATGGAGACATGCAAGGTGCAAGCTTCCCCATAGCCAAGCAGCTAAGCAGTATCAGGGCCAGATTTCCACTTGTCTTCTCTACCCTACTGCTTCTCAGAGTTCACAGAAGACTGGCTTCATGCTCTTCTTACGATCTTGTAGCAGGGGTGAATGGGAAGACTGAGCAAGGGCACCATATTGGGAAAGGAGACTGCTCATGCAGTAGGAGTTTGTTGACAGTTGGTGGCTGCTGTGCTGAGGCAAAAGAACCTTTGGCTTCTTTCTGAGGTTAGAATGTGGAAGAACAACTCTGTATTTGGCATTTGGACTACAGTCTTTCAGAAGCAATTTATTCATATACAAATAGTCCTGTTCAGAGAGAGGTCCAATCAGGTAGTTTCTCTAGCTCCTTGGAATTCTCTCTCCCAAGAACTTTCTACTTAGATTTTCTAGTAACCCTAAAACAAAAGACAAAATTCCATAGCAAAATAAAATAAAAGTACCTAGCTTAAGTTTAGATTTTGCTGGGCTGTTGTTTTTTTTTACCATTCATAATTTTAGTAATGTTATGGTTGGTACATCCTTGGAGAAACAGCATCCTTAAACGACTCATCTCCTCTTTAACTATTCCCCCTTTCATTCTGGTCACAGGTGAGCAGAGAGATACTTCTTAATTGAATTAAATAGACATTTTCACAGTCAGCCATAAATAACAAGTCTTGTTTCAGAAAATCAAAATCCCCTCCAGAGGCAATTTAGTCTTCTGTTTAAGGAATACTTATTAGGTCTTTAACTTAAGTGAGACCAAGGACGTCCAAATAGAACACTATCCTCAATGTTATTCCATAATATCTGATACCACTGGGGCCTTAGTGCTGTGTGTCCATAGGAAGGAGCAGGATCACCATCTGATTCTGTGTTCTTTCTTTTGAAATTAGGTGTTTTTCCTCCGATGGATATATTCCACTTCTGAATATGTCTCAGACTTCTGGGATAGTGTACTTCACAACAACTGGTAGGAAAATTGTTTGTGTTGAGTGATTGTCTCTAATACCAACATTGCTTTTCTTGGGAAGAAATATTCCATCTTGCCATGGTTTTTGAGAAGTACTTGTTGACATGAATAAGAGAGAGAATACTCAGGAGTTTTCAAGGCAGAGCAAGGCCTTTCCTCTTGCTCTCTTGCTCAAAGACTGGAAATATATATGCAAGGCCACTTCTACTTCATCCCTAGCCTTCGCAGAGGACTGTACTGAAGTTGTCCTAGCCATGAGTTTACAGAAAACCAGTCATATAGCCCATTAACCTTTTTCGGTATCTAAACAAGCCATCTTCATTGTAGGGAAGTCATTGCTGATGTTTAACTTAATCCTTTGTTGATTGCCTACTTCCTTTCATAGGTTTTTACTTAATAAATTCTGCGTATTGCCCCTGAGATCCAGAGTTCATGGCATGGCTACCTTTGAGTTGAGAGATTTGGGGGGAAAATAAGTTCACCTTTTTGGAGACAAAAGAGACAAAAGCATTAGAAATGGGAAAATCCATTTCATGTTGGTTGTTAGAGAGGAAAAAACACTCAGTATAACCTGTTTTTCCTATCTGTCAATATTGTTTCAGGCGAGAAATGATGCCCCTTCTGTCCCTTATCTTTTCTGCTCTCTTCATTCTTTTTGGAACAGTCATTGTTCAAGCTTTCAGGCAAGTACCTGGATGTTTACTGGCCCTACCTTTGAAGTGTTTCTACAGCCAATCTTCACTTAATTTGAAAGCCTTTCTCTTCATTTTCTCAGTGATTCCAATGAGGATCGAGAGTCACGACCTCCTGAGAAAGAAGTCAGTGAGAAGACTGAGAAGACTGAGACCTGCTTCAGCAAAGAGAACAGCAGGTAGCCGCATAACGAAAGTCATTCATAGTCATGAGCTGCCATCAGCGTGGCACCTTGAGGCTGATGAAGTCCTGGCCTCATGGCAGCTCTGAAAAACATCCTAGACCTGTGGTTTGGTTGGGATTGGGACCTCTATAGTACCTGCAGCTTCATGTCCTGGGAGCCGCTTTGAGCTAACTAAAGCCATGCAGTATACATACAGACACACAATACATGTATATGTGTGTATATAAATGTACATGTATGTGTGTGTGCACACACATAAACTGACATAATTTTTCAAGGGGGTATTTTATTCAAATCCTCCAATTCATGGAAGTCATACCTTACCTGAAAGGAATTACTGGCTAATTAATTAGCATTCAAACCTATTTTCATTAGTTTCCTTTAAACCAGTCTTACTGCACTAATTTGTTTTTGTATTACCTACACTTCCCAGTGTATCACACTTTCCCTCCCAGAGCACCATCCATAAAACAGAATAGAAAAGGAGGAAAAGCAGCCCACTAAGCTCAAGTCTGACACAATATGCAGAGATTCAGTCCAGTGACCCCTTGACTAGACCAAGAAGGGTCTTTCTAATAGCTTTCCTTGGGGGTCAAACTTAGTAGTTATATTTTACAGTATTTGGTTTGAATTATTTTCTACTTTTTTCATTTCATCATATTGTTGCTGCCATGATGTATGTTGTTTTCCTGGTTCTATTTATTTCACTTTGCATCAGTTCATATAAGCCTTCCCATGTTTCTCTGTATTCATCATATTCATTGTTTTTTACAGCATAGTAACATTCCAATACATCCCCATTCTATGGCATGTTTAGTCATTCCCCAACCACTGAGCATCCTGCTTCATTTTCAGTTCTTTACTACAACAAAAAATGCTGCTACCAATATTTTAGTATATATGGACCCCTTTTTAAAGGGCCTCCTTAACCTCCTTGGGTTTTATGCCTAGCAGTGGGTTCTCTGGGTCAAAAAGTATAAATATTTTAGTCTCTTTATTTGCATAATTATCCAAGCTGCTTTCCAAAATAGTTATACTGCTTCACTGCTTCACCAAAAATGCACTAGTGTGCCTATCTTTCCAGTGTTGCGGTTTCATGGTGTTTTATGGGGTCATCTCAAAAGTATTCATAGATTCAGACCATCTCCAAACCAAGAAAAGGGATTTATTGAAAATTATGCATCTCAGAAAGCATAATGAACTCCCAGAAGGAACTGGCAATTTCAGTAAGAGGACAGGCAGATGATGCTGATTACACAACAGGAAATATGAATATTAAAAAGGTAGGAGGGGCTTGTCAAGGGATTAGGCAGTTAAGAGGAGGGATCTCAATCTCAGTAGAACTATACATATGATTTCCCATAATGCATACAGAAAAACCATTTGGAGGGGCATTAATATATGTTAATGATATTATAATAAGCCACTTAATGCCGTAAGTTTACTTTAGGTCAGTTCTTTACTATTACAGGGCAGGCATCACTTTAGGGAAAGACTCTTGTATAGCTTGGTCAGGCGTCTTGGTTAACACCCCAGTCGTGCTGCTTTCTGGCAGACTGATTGGGGTCCTGTCTGAGGCTAGACGGCTATGGCTGTGGTTGAGTGCATGGACATGCCTGCTATTTCTGTGAGGAACATGAGGGAGTTGAGCTATCAGGGGGCAGCTTTGTTAGGGCTCCATCACCTGACCTCGTCCAACGTCAGCCATTTCCAGCCTTTGTCATCTTTGCCAATTTGCTGGGTAGGATGTGAAACCGGAGTTGGTTTTATTTGCATTTCTGTTATTATTAATGATATGCAGTATTCTTCCATGTGGTTATAATTTGCTACAATTCTTTTGGAAAACTGTTCATATCCTGTTACCACTTAGTCCCTTAGGGAATAGAGTTTAGTCTTATATCTCTGTTAGTTGCCTATAAATCTTATATATCAGATCCTCTTGTGTGTTTTTTCTACCCCATTGTTTCCTTTGTTGCTATTCTTTCTGTTCTAGCTGCTTTAATTTTGTTTATACAAAAACTTTTCAAATTCTTGTCTTACAATTAAATATTTTATTGTGGTCAACTTTATCCCTTGTTTGGATAAGAACTCACTTCCCACCTGTGGCTCTTTTGGCTCTTTTCTGGTTTTTTTTTGTTTTTCTTTATGGTTTCTCCTTCTGTAGTCAGGTAAGGTATCCATTTTGAGTTCATTGTGGTATATGATGCGAAAAGGTGGTCCTAACCTAATTTCTGTCACTGTTTTACAGTTTTCCCCATTGTTTCTCCCCAGGTAATTTATATTTTAGGGTTTATTAAATACTAAGTTAGATTTTTAATGATTTTCCTTGCCCCATCTGTTTTACTGGTTTACTTTTCTGTTTTTTAAGTGATGCCAAGTAATTTTGATGAGTACTGCCTTGTAATATAATTTGAAATCTGCAAGTGCTTATTCCTCCCTCCTTCCCACTTATTTCCATTGTTTATCTTGCTACTGTAGATCTTTGGTACCATTAATTTTTAATGGAACACTTTGGACTTGTGATGGTCACCTCTCCAATATGATAAGGCATCAGAGGAATACTTTAGTACAGGTCCAGTGAGGATCTGTGTCTTTTGTATCCGTGCTGCCTTAGCCAAGTTCAGAGAGCCTCAGACCAAAGGGTAAGGAATTTGGGGGAAATGCAACCCCAAAGTCTACTAAGTTTTGGAACATTTATGTTGTATATCAGTCATCATACGAAGGAGTACCCTCCCTTGGCCTGTGAGATCTCTGAATCACTGAAGTATTAGCCACAGCCTTTTCTTGCCCACCTTTTCACTTTTTGATATTTCTCCACAGCAGAATTCCCAAGAAGGGTTTTGTGGAGGTGACTGAGCTTACAGATGTCACATACACAAGTAACCTAGTTCGACTGAGGCCAGGGCACATGAATGTCGTCCTTATTCTGTCTAACTCCACCAAGACCAGCCTGCTTCAGAAATTTGCTTTTGAAGTGTACACGTTCACTGGGTAAGCTTTGGGGTGTGTGGCAAAAGGCAGGGAGAGAGACCTCTGAGCAAGGGTTAGTTTTGTTGAGCTTTTCTCTCTTTCGTGCCCATTAATTTGGGAGGCCTCTGGGTAATCCAAGCCAGACACAAATGCATACCCTGGATTTGGAGTGGAATGTGCAAGATGTAAAGAATCCCTCTCATGTGTCCCCAAGCCTCAGGGCTACAATAAGATATAGAAGAAAGGGCGTTTGCTTTCAGCCTTGGCCTCAGGTTCTTTTGCTTTGATTGAGACAAGAGATTGAAAAGATTCCAACTTTCTGGATCCTTCAGTAGAAACTTTACCCTTAGTTTCTTGTGAAATGGTGAATGAAAGTGATAGGTGTGCAGTGGAGAGGGCCAACCTGGGTCGGGGGCCCTCTGAGCCTTTCCTTCAGAGGTTCCCTGCCCCAGCCTAGACTGCCTAGGTGAGTCTGAGTAGATTCTGGCTTATCTGACTGCTGTTCTTCCCACAGGAGCAGCTGCCTTCACTTCTCCTTCCTGAGTCTTGATAAGCACCGAGAATGGCTGGAATATCTCTTAGAGTTTGCCCAGGATGCTGCTCCCATCCCAAACCAGTACGATAGGCATTTCTTGGAGCGTGACTACACTGGCTATGTCCTGGCATTGAATGGACACAAGAAATACTTCTGCCTCTTCAAGCCCCAGAAAACAGTAGATGACGAGGAAACCATAGGTCCAACTAGTGACCTTGACTCTTCCCTCCATTTGGGTGAGACCCGAGGGAAACCTTTCTGTAATTCTGGATCCAAACCCATCAAAGGCAAACTAAGCAAGCTGTCCTTATGGATGGAACGCCTTTTGGAAGGCTCTTTACAGAGATTCTATATCCCATCATGGCCTGAACTAGACTGAGAGGATTTTTTTTAAAAAGAGATTCAGCCCCTCCAGACTTTGTAAGAAGACAAGCAGGACTGTCCAAACCATCACACCAGGCAGACAGTAGGTTTTAGATACTCATCTAGGACAGTGGCTAGGAGAATCCTCCCTTTGTCTTGCTCTAACCTAAGAGTGAAATATACCACAAGTTTAATTCTCTGTACCAAAATGTTTGGGGTTTTTTTCCTCATTTGGATGCCACACTATTTAAAACAGACACTCTCTTTTCCTCTTGTGTCCTCACCACATGTGCTTCCCATACTTTGTCCTGTCTCTTCCATGGAGAGACCCTGTGACTCAGAGAGGACTGAACCTTATGATGCTTGTGGACAGAGGCAGTCACACACACACACACACACAGACACACACACCCTCCCTTCCTCATCCCTCTCCATCCTCCTCCCACTGTGCTCCTGCCTCGGTGCCTGCAATAATTCTGGGGCGAGGGTGGAGGGGAGCGCCCTGGACGTGGCCAGGAGTGCACTTGGGGGGCACCCCCTTTAGCAGACTGTGAGCTGTCGTTCCTGCACTGACAAGCATGAGCAGGGGCCCTGCATGTGCATTCGTTTTTCTTTCCAGGGGAAGGGAAGAGCAAAAGTGTCTGAGACTTTGCAGTTCCACGTTCTTGTTGTCGTGGCCTAAACCGTCTGGACAAGCCTCACCTGCTCAGCCCATAGCCCAGGTGAGGGGGACACTAAGGGAGCCTGTGACCACTCTGAGCCACTGCAATGTCTATTGTCTTCAGATGCCTTTCTGTCTCAGCCAGTCATAGGGCACTCTCCTGACTAGGAGCCATAACCTCTGGTTGGGTTCTCAGATGTAGGGACAAGCTGCCATGAGCCAGTAGATGAATAGAACCCACGTCAAGCACTCCTGCCTTTGTCACGAGTCAGTCTGAAGGAATCTTTTCAACCACCAGGGCACAACTTTAGGACAACAGACATTTCTTTGCATCAAGGGACTTAAAATTTGTCATTATTTTTTTGGATTCTGTTGCCCCCATAGTGCTGTCAAATCCTCTGTCACTGGTGGAACCACTCTAATTGTAGCAGCCCATTTAGACCATGTCTGGTTTCAGCCTCTGGCCTGTTTTGATGGGTCAGCTCAGCTGTTTTCCATGTTAACTTACAATACCCTTCTGCAGCTTCAGGGTCAAACTGAAATCACCAGCTGTTGCAGCTTACCTGACCCCAGTGCTCGGTTGGCTCCAGAGTGGACAGTGCTAGCCTGTTAGAGCTGACCCCTTCTTTAAGGACAGAGCTGCCTTCAGAAATGTTGTCATGACCTGCTCATCTCTAAAGTAGGAGGCAGAAACCAGAGACAGGACTCGTAGGAAAATGACGTGGGTTTTTAAAATTATAATTGCTTTAGACTATATCATTTGACTGCAGAATAACCCAGTAGTTAGTTACATCGTGAGTGCCTGCAGGGGTAATGTGGTGAATGATTTAAACCAAGGTTCTTCCAATATTACTCATTAAGGGGGAAAAAAAACAGTGCCAGGCTTCCCTCTCCCCTTGATCCTCCAGGAAATGCTTGTGTAGCCCTAGCAGCCCGTGTCTTGGGACCTGCCTGACACAGAGCTTTGGCTTTGGAAATGGCCAAGTCAGCCTTTGGGCTTTGTGGTCCAACATGCTCAGCCTTGTCCCAGGGCCCTGCCTGGGTAGGGTGAGTGGGGCTGCACAAGAGTCACCCTTCCAGTGTAGCCCTGGGCTTTTGTTTTTAAATTCTTATTTGCACAGCTTCCTCACCTTAGGTTCTGAAAACCAAAAACCTCTTCTTCAACTTGCTGCTTCTTTTTTTGCACTTTGCCTTGTGTAGACAATGCAAACCAAGTGGCCAGATACACTTTCGGCCCCGCTTCTGCTAAAACAGGGCCACTGGGTTTGGACCGGAGCCACTGCTGGGGAAGGTGCTAGTCCTGATAACTCCCCCATAAGTGCTTTTTGGGGAGAGGGGTTTTTGTCAAGTTAAAAGAAAAATTTTAAATGAGGGACTTGGTAAATGATCACTAAGATCCCTCCCAACTCTGACACTGTGTTCTACGGTCTGTTAGAACGGTCCTACCATTCTGTGGTTATGGGTTTATGATTCCTTTCATATAATATGGATTTTGCTTTTTTCTTTTCAAACCAAACCCGCGATAATCTAAGCCTTTCCTCCAAAGATGAGTCTCAGCTGATATCATTTGCCCTTATTTTGGAGGCACCCGCATAAAGGATGAATTGTTTATTCAAACCAGCTTTCTAATTTAAGGTGAATTTTGAGGTATGACCAAGTTGATGAAACAATTTACAAAGTTGGGTTCTTTGTTCCTGGTTGATAAAGACTCTGTATGTAAGTGTGTTCTCTGCTGAGAATAGATACATAGAAGCATGACAGCTGAGCCAAAACAAGTTTGTGCAGAACATTGCTTCATTCCAAAAGAAAGATGCCTGTTTTCATCGCCCTCCCAGTCTTCAAAGCTGTGAACTTCAGCAAAGCAATAATAGCAAGAGCCCAACTCCCCTGTCATTAAGCACCATCCGATGCTCTCCCCAACCCCACACTGGGAGAGGTTACCCAGCAACAGCAGCCTCTGCTTCATCATGCTCCCCTCACAGATGCTGTCTGGACCCATCTACCACTGCCACCCATGTGTGTGCAGGGGCTCCAAGTCGAAAAGCAGAAGGCTTGTGTGGGTAGGGATTAGGGATGGGGAACACACACAAAGATCCTGTTTTTTGGTTGTTGTTTTTTTTTAGTCAAAATTCTTAGAAACTGAAGCAAAGCATCTTTGCAACAAAGGGAAATGTAGCTGACAGCCAACCCCTGATGTGCGTACTTGAGAGCAGCCTGACTGGGCTACAGTCAACAGCATCTCCACAGTTGCTGGGCGGGCGGGCAGGTGGGTGAGCAGGCTGTCAGTTCAATGCAAGTCTGGAGAGGGAGTGGTCATACCTGGGAGAGAGGTCTGAAAAGAAGGCAAACATTTTGCACTTTTGATACTCTTAGCAACAAATAACTTATTTAGCAAATTGTCTTTTTTATGTTTGTTTTTTGTATTGTGAACGGGCATTGATGTTGATGTTATTTTTGTTTTAAGACTTACAGACTGGAAACTCAAATAAACTATTTTAATGTGTGACGATGGTGGGTCAGCTCTTGTATTATAATGGCAGCAGCCTAAATCACGGTGGCCACGAGTGAGCATGAGGGCAGAGGGGAACGGGCATGACTCGCCATGATCACAGATGTCAGGCACAGCCCCGTGTAAGCCGGCTTCATGGGGGGCTCTTCCTTTCCTTGTAAGCCTGACATTTCTCCAGGTCTTAAGTCTGAGATGCCATTGCAGCCTCCCAATCAGTTTACCAACTGCCTAGTGCAAGCAGGTGTTGATAGAGCCATCTGTACCATACATTCTGTCATCCCTTTCAGCGCTGACATCGTAGGACACTACACGTGATCCGAAGTCCTGGCTGGTTCTCAGGGGAATGGGGAGGAGCTTTGTTTGGGGCTTGGCTGATTAGATTTTTGTTTAATTTTTGTTTAGTTGTAACTTTGTCCTTGAAAAAGAATTATAATGATGATCATTTTATTTTTCTAGTTCCAGAAGTCAGACACTAAGACACATTTAGCAGAAAATCCTTCATTGGCTTGGCAAAAACTTGTGCAGTGTGCTTCATCCTCTGGGTGTTTCAGCTAGGCCACTTCCTAAGACCTGTCTGCCCTGTGGCCAGTCCACCCTTGGAGGATTTCTCTCGGAGAAGTACCAAGGGGCCAGGACCAGCTCAGGCAGGTTTCACTTTGGGGAGAACACACAGCATCTCGAACAGCAAGTTAGCTGCCAGGAGAGCTGTGTTTCCTGAAAAGGAAGAAGACTCACAAGAGTTTGCTAAGCAGCTCTCCCCAAAAGGAGCTCCTGTCACAAAAGCTTGAGAATGAGAACAGGACCACTTGGCCAAGAGGAGTTTTTCCCACTGTCTATCCCTCCCTTAGGACTCCCAAGTACATGACATCTGTCTTCCTGAGACTGGATTTAGTCACTCTGCTTCTTTGTTCAGCATCAATACTTCAGAACTCAGTTGGAATGCCCTTTTTTTTTAATCCAGAAAAAGAAATTTCCCAAGGAAAACTTGTCACAAATATCTACCTAATATCATCCGCTCCTTCAGGTGAAGCAGGCCCTAAACCTAAATAGGTCTTTCTGACCTAAAACCAGTGGGTGAGCGTCTGTCATAAACAGTCCTGGCCGAAGTAAGCTGCTCAGTAAAACCGATCACTGCTCCAAGTGTTCGCTTTTCAGTGAAACAGTAAAACACAAATATCAAATCAGACTGGCACCTCTAACACAAAACTGCAGGCCTAGCTTTTCTTCAACAGACAGGGGGGAAAAGCTAATAATATTTAACTCTCTCCCAGGGGCTTTGTTAGGGCTAATTAGCTTGCGTTGGCAAGGAGCAGAATCAGAAGCTGCTTTGCCTCACTATTAAGAAATGTCTCCTTCGCTGAGTAAGGAGAGCTTCACATATCCCTAGCAACTGACCAAATTAAACACTCCTCTGGCCCAGCCCTTACTTACGACTTTGTCCCGTATACTCACCAGAAAGATCATACATAGGCGCGACTTCCACAAGGTCACAGCCCACCACATTCAGGCCTTGACATCCACGGATAATCTCCAAGGCCTAAGCAAGGTAAATGGTCATGTTAGGTAAAGAAACAGAAATTCAGCCTGTCAGCACAGTGAGCTCCCACGGTGAATGTCATGCTGTGACTTCTGAGGTCCAATCTACAGCTTCCTAAGAGCAACAGATGAAGCAAAACATAGAAAAGTCTCAAATGAATCTTGGTCCCTGAACTACCCACCCCAGTGTTAGAGATCAAAGGATTTTGAACTGTAAAGGATGTCCATGATAATTCCGGGTCCACTAGATGCCCTGGAGAGAACACAAGAACGAAAATCTCTGCCCTCAAGAAGCTTGTGTCTTCCAGGGTGCAGTGTACACACAAAGCAACTTAGAGTCAGTATGGTCAGAAACCTGAACTGTGCTGTGAAAGAGGTTAGAGGGTTTGCAGAACAGAGCAGGAGGAAAGCATTCCAGACATAGGAAGAAGCTCTAGAAAGGCATGGAGGTGGCCAGGTTAGAACACAGTGCATGAAGGGAACTGATGAGAAAGACTGGAAAAACAGGAGCCATATTTTGGAGGACTATAAGTGTACTAGGCTTAGGAGTTTGCATTTTCTATTAGCAGCAACACCCTCATTTTACAGATAAAGAAATGGACCCAGAGAGGGAGTTATTTGTCCAAGCCTGAATATTACTGCAGCAAGTAAAAGAGCCAGAATTTGAACCCAGTCTCCAGCCACTGACTGAAGCTGAGAATTCAGACATTTATTCGTTTAGAGCAGTGGTTCTCAACCTTCCTAATGCCGCGACCCTTTAATACAGTTCCTCATGTTGTGGTGACCCCCAACCATAAAATTATTTTCGTTGCTACTTCATAACTGTAATTTTGCTGCTGTTATGAATCTATCTGACATGCAGGATGTATTTTCATTGTTACAAATTTAACATAACCCACAGGTTGAGAACCGCTGTTTTAGAGCCTCCTTACTTGACTTGGTGTGAGGCCAGCAATCTCAGGAGTCCCTGTCCCTGGGGCATAGGCTGGATCCAAGGCATCGATATCAAAGCTGATATAAATAGGTTTGTCTCCCATCTGCTGCCTTACTTCTCCCATCAACGGAACTAGTGACTTCAGCCAGCAATCTTCAGCCAGGACCACACGGAAGCCCTACAGGAGGTGAAATTAAAGATCTCAATGGGTGCATAAATTCAAACCCCAGAGTTTTTCCAGATCTTTCTGTTTTATCACTATTCCCTTCCTTCTGTCCCTACTCAAGTGCCAAGTGCCCCTAAACGCATCCAAAGACCACAGTGGGCAGCTGTTCATCCTCTGAATGGCTCTTTTGATTTGTTCCTTAAGCATTTATTAAATATCTGCTGTATGCCAAGCTCTGGGCTAGGTGCTGGGGACACAGACCAAAATGTGCACATGTGTGTATAGTATATGTATATATACACATATGTGCATATACATGCATGTATATGTGTATATACATGTGTGTGTGTATGCCATTAGTAGCTTACATTCTATTGGGGGTTCTTAACCTTTCTGTGCGTGTCATGGACTCCTCTGGCCATCTGGTGAAGCCAAGCACTACAGAAGTTCTTCACCTACCTTTTCAACTGAAGGAAATGAAATACTAAGTTTCAGTTACATATTAGTTAAAATTAAGTCCTTTTTTCCCCATCCAAGCTAAACCTCCTCTAATCTATCCACAGTCCTCCTGAGCATCAATGGACTCCAGGTCAAGAGCTCCTGAGTAAGTGGATACATTTGAACAGATTCTAGACTGGACCTGTGAATTAATTGGTATAAAAAACTCTCTTTACCAATGTAGATCAGCATATCATAGAATCAGCTGGGGCCCTGAAAAGTTAATAGGCTTGGCCCTGCTCCCAAAGCCAACATGTGGGGGTGGCATGCAGAGGAGGGGCCTTGAACCCAGGACTCTCTGTCTTCCAGGTCAGCTCTTTATCTCCTATATTAGGCTGTCTTTTGATAAATATAATTTAAGGTGGGAGAGAGCACCAACAGCCAGGGACCAGGAAAGAAACTTCCTGGAAGAGAGGGCACGTGAGCTCAACCTGGCAGAATGTGTTGAGACACTAATAAAACTGTCATGGCTGGGCTTTAAAAACTTCTCCCTAAAATGAACCAATTCCTATCATGTTTCCTCAGGCTACTGTCCCTTCTTGTTGTATATAAGAAATGTTCTTTCTGCATTCTGGGTCTGTGCATCCCCGTCAGATGCTGCTTAGTTCATTCCCAGGAGCAGCTGGCAATATTCTTGGTACCATTCCACTAACACCCACCTCCCTTCTTGTTTCCTCACCCCCAAAATGTGGTTTCTCATCCCATAGGCCAGCATCCTTGTCTATGTCTCGTGTAACACTTCTGGTAAAAACAGAGTCTCTCACCCCCAGCCTTCCAGGCTTCATGACTAAGGCAAGCCCTGACCACTACCTTACATAAGCTTTAAGAAGAGATGCAAAGAAGGACTCTTCTTGTCCAGTCCATCACCTGGTCTCGATTATATTTGTAGGGATTCAGGGTCATGGAAGATCCACGGATGCCTATCTGCACCACCCGTCTACAGTCCAAGAGTCCTTCTTCTACACAGCGGCGAAAGGGGGTCCCATGGTAGAGCTTCTCTCCCAAGGCTTTGTCGGCTGTATCTGTGTGGGCATCGACATGTAACAGCCCAATGGGACCATGCCTAGTGACAGCAGAAGGACCAGAGAGGAGAGTCATATGTCCTTGGAAGGCCAACTCAACAACAAATTCAACAAGCACTGGCTGGGAGTGCTAGTTTAAACAAGCACACAGTCCCTGCCCTCATGGAGTTTATAGTCTAGTAGGAGAATATGACATACAGACACCTTTGATAAAAATAAATACATGATAAACACATGCAAGTATGGCAAAGGAAGCATCCTATGGGAGAGCTACAGTAGAGACAGATGATTAAAGGGACTGGGTTCAGGTCCTAGGCTCAACTACTTACTAGCTCTGTGATTCTAGGCAAGTCACTGAAGATCCCTCTTTACCTCCATTTCCTGTTCTATAAAATGAAGGGTTTAGATGAGTTGGTGTCAAGCTAATAGAAAAAGGGACCACTAAACTGTAAGCTGGCCACATGTTGGCTGAGTTTTAAAATGGAGTGTTATATCTGTGTTACTGTATTTTTATTATTTTGTTAAATATTTCCCAATTACCTTTTAATCTGATTCTGGTCAAACCTGGGAGTGTGGTGGGCCTAGTACTCTTGTCTGATACCTCTAGATTAGACGACCATTAAAGCACTTTCCATCTTTTAATTCTATGATTCACTAACTGGAATGGGTCAGAGAAGGTTCCCTAGAGGAAGTGGCATTCTGATTTGGGCTTAAAAGAATGTGTAGGAATTCAAGAGGGAGAAGCATGGTAGGCGTGAAGAACAACATGAATGAAGACTAGCCTGTGTGTGCACACACGAGATAAATGGCCTCTCTAGGGAGCACATGAGAAGGAATAAGTCATATGACATATGGCTAGAAAGAGAACATGGCAGGAGATTGTGGAAATTCAATGTCAGGGCAGAAGAATCTCAACCTCGCTCCAGGAAGCTGGCAGTCCTACTCTCAGGATTTTCCCCATTCCACACTTAAGGAAAAGAGTCTGGACATCTTGATTGCCACCTGGAATTTTTATGTTTCTTAGGGCTGTATTGTGAAAGCTGTTTGGAAATGGATTTAGAGATGAAAGGGGAGCCTTGAGATTTATCTAATCTAACTCCCTTATTTTATGGAGGAGAAAATGGGAGGGCTCCAAAGGTTAAGGGATTTGTTGAAGGTCACATGAGTAGGAAGTGGCAGAATTGGGATTTGAACCCAGGCTCCCTGGCCCCCAATCCATCTTTTCACAACACCATGCCACCCCCATGGTGACCATAGGCATGCCACAAGACTACAACAAATACAGATTGAACCCAAATGGCCCCCTTGTTCTCTGTTCTTCAGGCAACAGTGGTGCATTTCCTCACTTATTTTCTCCTGGGAGAAACCCGTCTGTTGTCTGGGTAGGAAAGAGCCCCCACCTCCAAGCTCACCCTTATCTAAAGGCTCTCAGTCTTTCCTCTGTCAGCTGAAACAAAACCAAATAAAACTCAGTGTTATCAATACTTCACTCCAGCGTTTGAAAAACCAGAAGGAAGGTTTAAAATGTTGAGCACACTGGCCAGAACAAGATGGAAGCAGGCACCAGCGAGTGTATGTGCTCTGGAAACCCAGAAGATTCTGACTCATGCCTAGCAACAGATGCTTATGGAGCCTTTCTGCATTCATCCTAGACGCACACCACCAGCCCAGCTGTTTGGCTGGGTGACCTCCTAATACTCCCCCACCCCCAATAACCTGAGCTCATATTACCTCAGAGCCAACAATGCCTGGATTTTTAAAAACTAAAAAAATTAAAAAAAAAATTCTAGATCTCCTGAAACTCACTTTTCTGCCAACGCCTGCAGTATGGGGTAAGTAATTGTGTGATCTCCTCCTGTAATGAAAGAAAAAGAAAAAAATCACTCTCCTCTGGAATTACAGGAAGGACCAACGGACTCTGCCTAGTACATAGATTATAACAAGTTAACATGCACCTAATTTGGAGCACCTTTCCATTAAGATGAAAGACTTGAAGCCAGAGCTGAACTAAGAGTAGGTTCCATGATGGGCTGGCAAAGATGGAGACAGGGGAAGAATCTCCATTTGAACACACTTTTGAAGCACATTAGAGAAACTGAGGCACCCACCAAACCATGCTAAAGAAAATGTTTAAAGGTGGAGCTAATACAAGAATAGAGTTGTATATCCATCGCCTTAAGCCATCAGAATGGCTCCTCTCTACCAGAGAAGCTTGATGCCTTAGTAGATGGTTTCATGGCACCTCAGGGCCCAAGCTGAGGTGAGAAGCTTCAGGGCACTTCCTAAGAAGAGACATACACATGTAGCCTATTGGGGGGGAAGGTACTGACTCAAAGCCTTCCCAGTCTGGAAGCATCTGCTGGGATAACCCCACTCCTCCCAATCCCACCCACCCACTCAAGATCACATGTTATCTCGAAGAGTCTAAAAATGTCTTTTTGTCTCCCCAATCCAGGAAAAGAAAATGTTCTTGGACCTTTAGTAGCTGATAGCATATGGGACAAATGTGTTATATTAAGCACTTATGATATCAGTCAGGGAGTTGAAAGAAAAGGAGGCTGAACAACAGACCAGGGCACTTCAGCAGGCATGCTAACCAGCTCTGGTACAGGTTTGTAGTATCTGCCTTCTGAAGGCTTAATGTTGGCCTAGATCTGTCTGCATGAAAGAACTTAACCAATCTGTGAGTTTCTTTTAGTTTTATCATTCTCACCACAGGAGAAAGAATTCTCACCAGATAGGAGAATGAATGCTTGCTCGCTTGGTCTCTCTCTCTCTCTCTGTCTCTCTCTCTCCCCCTCCCTCCCTCTCTCTCTTCTCTCTCTCCCCCTCCCTCTCCCTGTCTCTTCTCTCCCTGTCTCTCCTCTCTCTGTCTGTCTCTGTCTCTCTCTCTGTCTCTCTCTCTCTGTCTCTCTGTCTCTCTGTCTCTCTCTGTCTCTCTGTCTCTCTCGATTGCTCCTGGGCTCTCCATGTTGCTACCAGACTTAGTGTGAAAACTCAATCAGTTACAGCCCAGGACTTCCCAACTCAAGCGATTCCCCACCTGAATTAAAATTCAGTCTCCAGCACTTAGCGATGTGACTCTAGGCAACTTGCTTATCCTCTGCCTGCCTCAGTTTCCTCAACAGTAATGGGGATCATAATAGCACCTAACTCCCAGGGTTGTTGGGAGGATAAAATGTTTTAAAGTACTTAGCACAGTGCCTTAAACACAGTAAGAGCTTAATAAATGCTCTTTTTTTTTTCATTCCTTCCACCAGCTGCAGGGACTACAAATGTGGGCCTTCACTATGTCTGCAGAATGAATGAAACAGGAATCCATACTGGGCAAGCAGCTAGGCTCAAACCTATACTAAGAAAATTAGCTAATGATACTAGCATTTACATAGCACTCAGCACTTTACAAATGTGACCTCATTTGATCTTTACAACAACCTGGGGGCCAGAGGCTATTATTCACCTTTTACAGTTGAGGAAACTGAGGCAGGCAGCAGTGACACAACTTACCCAGGGTCACACAAGTAGTAGATGTCTGAGGTCAAATGTGAACTCAGGACTTCCAGTGCCCTGCCCACTGCACTAGCTGGCTGCCACATGCCACGTACCCAAGGTAAGAGGGATACAGCTGGCTGCTGCAATTCTCTGATAGGCTTCTCGAATGAGCCGGCAGCTGTCCAAGAGGTTGTACAGGTTGACATCCACATCACCAATATCAGCCACTGAGAGGGACTGGAAGGGGAGAGCACCTGTGCTCGGGTTAACTGTCCTCAGCAACACAGATTCCTCCCGGATCCGTCGAGGCCCAAACCTGGGAGATGAGGAGCAGCACAATTAATCCCCTGCAAGATGAGAGGAGGCCCTGGGTGGCTCTGTGCAAGGTGCCGCCCAGCACCAGGTGCAGTCTGGAAGAGCCTTTCTCTCCAGCCCGGCTTCTTCAGGGATAAGAGTAATTTCTATTACTAATTAATAACGATAGCTGGCATTCATTAAATGCCTGCTATGTGCCATACACTACGCTAAGCACTTTATAATAGTTATCTTGTTTGCTCCTCGCAGCAAACCCAGAAGGTAGGGGCTAATATTATCCCCTCTTTATAGTTGAGGAAACACACAGGCAGAGGGTAGGTGACTTGCCCAGGGTCACACCAGTCGTAGCTGTCTGAGGTCACATTTGAACTCAGGCCTACCTGACTCCAGGCCCAGTAAGTAGCCTGTCCACTGTGCTGCTAGCTGCCCAATGAGCCATGTGTACGGGACAAAAGAATTTTCTTTTAAGTAGCAATGAAGTATAGCTTGTTAGTTTTTGAGAAATAAGAATTTTTAGGAGAAATACAAAAGCAAACTCACCACCACCACCAAAAGAACTTTGAAGGAGGCTAGGTGACACAATGGCTAGAGCACAAGGCCTGAAATCAGGAAGACTCACCTCTCTGAGTTCAAATCCAGCCTCAGACGCTTACTAGTTGTATGACCCTGGGCAAGCCACTTCACCCTATTTGCCTCAGTTCCCTCATCTGTCAAATGAGCTGGAGAGGGAAATAGCAAACCACTCCAGTATCTCTGCCAAGAAAACCCCAGATGGGGTCACAAAGAGTTGGATATGACTAAACAACAACAAAGGGCTTCATCAATTTTTTTCCTCCAAAAGTACAAGGCATAAATAAGCTTAACGCCAGTCGTTGATCTGTTTTGATACAGTCAAAGAGAATCCTGGTATTTAACAGACTGAACTCTTGGTTCATCTCCCTCCTGCCTTCTCATTACCACCCTCCTGGGCTCACCCCTTTCAGCAGATTCATGGAAGAGATTGTGCTTTTACAGAGGCCACAGACCCAGCCATGTCAGCTGGTCAGGCTGCATTATGAGCATTAGCTTCAGCACATCAGGCTCCCAGGATTTGGGGCTCCTTCCACCAGGGAGCCCCCAAGTGAAGAGGTATAGAGAGGGGGGATTTCTAATGAAATCCTTTCTAGGTTCGTCGTCCAAAAAGACTTACTGGACTCAGCTGTCTTTTGGCAGGGTTATAAAAGTTTATTGTTACACTGAGGCAAGGGGGGGACTAAGGGGACCTGCAGGCTGACAGGGATTTAAGGCAGAGTTATAAAATTACGCTTTTCAGCGGGCAAGAGGGTCAGAGAGAAAACCTGCAAAGGGCAGGGGATAGAGATATAGTTTTTAAAGACATAAAACTGTCAGTCATGGGTTCATTATGCTAACTAGGTGGCAAGGGTGGGATTAGGGAGGAGTCTGGGAGTGGTTAAGTGCTTAAAGAGCCATGCATTTTTAATATCAACTACACAGGCGTATTGCCCATAATTCACTGGGAGAAATCAGAAGGGAGGGGAGGGAGAGGTGTGGTTTTTGGT
>CM053588.1:49371534-49383294 GCA_028646515.1 Pseudochirops corinnae
TAGGAGGGAGTTATCTCCTTGATAATGTTGTTCAAGGTTCCTAAAGCGCAGCTGGCCACTAAGAACAAAGGAGTTATGTATTTCTCTAAGAATACTTGGGTGACTGATTCATGGGAAACTGTCTAGCAGACTGACTGCTAGCTTGGGAACAGACTTTGAGAGGGGCAGGGGAGAGGCAGAGTTAATGCCTTTATGGCTGAAGGAAAGTGTGACTTCTACAGCTTAATGGCACAGGCTTGTTACAAACTGATGTGACATACATAGGTGCCCGAATACAAGTGAGATGTTTACAAACTGAGGTTACAAACAACAGACCTCATCACAATAACTTAATGGATGGTCTTTGTTGTTCAGTCATTTCAGTCATGTCCAACTCTCCATGACCATTTGGGGTTTTCTTAGCAAAGATCAGTCTCTTTGGTTTGCCATGTCCCTCTCCAGCTCATTTTACAATGAAGAAACTGAGGCAAACAGGATAAAGTGACTTGCCCACGGTCACACAGCTAGTGAGTATTTGAGGCCAGATTTACATTCAAAAAGATGAGTCTTCCTGACCCCAGTCCCAGAGCTCTATCTGTTCCCCCTTGGTAGCTCTAGCCACCAAAAAAAATCACCCTGCAACCAACCTGTTGACAAGGTTCTGCAAATTCAGCTGGTCTGGTCCTCCAAAAACAGACATCTTATCAGTCAATCACAGAGCCCATGTTCCAAGTCTGTGTAACCTGGTGGGACCCGCTAGACTGGCACTCTGCTGGCACAACCTCTGATAGCTTCTACATCCACAATAACTAATTAGCAAAGCCACTCCATTAAAGTCCCAATCCAAAGGAGGTGCATTGTGGAGAGAGAGCCAGATCTGGAGTCAGGAAGACCTAATTCAAGTCTGATTCAGATACCAACTTGATGGGTGACTCTGGGCAAGACACTTTACCCCTCTGTGCCTCAGTTTCCTCATCTGCAAAATGGAGAGGCTAACAGCACCCACCTCCTAGAGTTGTTGTGAGGCTCAAATAAGTTAACAAATGTTTGATGCCTTGCAAACCTTAAAATACCATAAAAATAAGAGCTAGCCTTTATATAAGTTTTCAAAGTGCTGTTTGTTAATTCACTTGGTCCTCATAACAATCCTGAGAGTAGGCTGTTATTATCCCCATTTTACAGAGAAGGAAACTTGGACCCAGAGGGGTTAAGTGACTTGGCCCAGGTCATGCAACCACTCAGTATCTGAGGTCATTTAAAACCCAGGTCCTTCAGACTCCAGGTTCCTCTCTATTGCCCCACCAAGTGGAGTAAGCAGTTCATAGTTTTTCTCTCATTCATTCATCCATTCACTCATTTACAGCCACCCTGTGAGGGAAGTGGATTATTACTGCCTATTTTACAGATGGGAAAACTAAGACTTGGAAAGGTGAAGGACCTTCCAAAGTCACAAAGTGTAAGAGCTGGAACAGAAGCCAGACCTCTGAACTCCGTGTCTGGGAGGCACTGGGCTTTCTGTTGCCTTTCAAGGGAGCTTACCTTGTCCCAGGTCGGTTAGAGGTGCCGATATCTAGAGGAACCCCCACAAATGCGGCATCCAGCCCTTCAGGCGAACTCTGCAAAGGCAGTCTCATCATGGTACAGACACCCACTGACCGGGCTACAAACTCAGAGCTGGGAGGCATGTTACATGTAGCACCCGAGGCCCATCGGTTTGGGATGTCTGACCACTGGGGGTGGTTCTTGATAAGGTTAGGAGCAGAGCCAGTTAGACAGCCAGAATGTGCCCATGGGAACATGGAAAAGGTCCTAGTCAAAGGCCTTCGGCAGGTCCCTGACCATCCTAGTCTACTGAGTCCTGAGAAGGTCCCTAGATGGACGCCATTGTTCCACAAAGTGGCTTGGAGAAGTCTTCGGCCATGGCAGTAAAAGAGCTGTTCCATGCTGCCCTAGGGCTGGTGAAATTCGTCCTGGCTTTTGGCTTTCCTCTGGAGCAACCAAGCTGATTGATCAGTAACTTAGTCCTGGCTCAAAGGGCAAAGGAACAGAGAATATCTACTGCGGCAACTTTAGTTCAAAGGCAGTGGGGGAGGGGATTCCAAGGCCAACACAAAGGCTCATTCGTTCCCTCCTCCCACCCCAGCCCCAGCTCCTTTAGAAGCAAAGCTGGGCCTGAGAATGAAGAACACTGTTGCAAGTTCCTCTGGTCCCTGTCCAATATGGAAACAAAAATAACTCAAATTTCTCCAGTACATGGGTTCTTGACCTATGGATACATTTCAGAGAGGTGTGTGAACCAGCGTGGGGAAAACGTTGATTTAGTATTTTCTTTAGTTATGAGTTATTTTTTGTTTTAGTTTTTGTTTTTTAAATTATCCTGAGAAAGGGTGGTCCAGTGGATAGAGCTGCTCAGACTGATCATCAAGGTTCCCTAGGCTTCACCAGACTGCCAAAGTTGTCCAGAAGGAAAGGGAAGAAAAGAGGGAACAAGGATTTACATGGCACCTATGTGCCAGCCACTGTGCTAAGCACTTTACAAATATTATCTCATGGAATCCTCACAACCACCCTTGGAGGTAAGTCCTGTTATCATCCCCATTTTACAGATGAGGAAACTGAGGAAGGCAGAGGTGAAGTGACTTGCCCAGGGTCACATAGCCAGTAAATGTCTGAGGTCACATTTGAACTCAGGTCTTCTGGACTCCAAGGCCCAACAACTACATCCACCTGACTGCCTCATTAAAAAAAAAAAAAGGTTAAGACTATGACACACACAAAAAGGTTAAAGTACCCCTACTCTAATCACTTTGGGGTTTGCAAAAATGTTTTTCTCATTAACTGTCCAGTAAGGTGGGTAGTTCAAGTGTTAATATCTCTATTTTACATAAAAGGAAACTGAGGCTCTGAGAAGTTGTGATAGGATACTGTTCACATAACTCATAAGTATTTGAGACAGGATTCAAAGACCTGACTTCAGGAATGGCACTCTATCCACTACACTAACAATGAGAAAACATAACAAAATGCAGGATGAAGCCAAAGCAGTATTTAGGGGAAATTTTATCTCTCCAAATGCTTAACATCAATGAGAGAGAGAGAGAGAGAGAGGGAGGGAGGGAGGGAGGGAGAGAAGGAGAGAGCAGAGCAATAGATAGTGAATACAACTTAAAAAAAACAGAAAAAGAATCCCCAATTAAACACTAATTAAACACAAAAAATCCCCAATTAAACACTAAAATAGAAATCCTGAAAATCAAAGGAGAAATTAACAAAATTGAAAATAAAAAACTTTGAACTAATAAATAAAACTAGGAGCTAGTTTAATAGGAAAAATAAAATAGATAAACCATTGGTTAATCTGATTTTCAAAAATGAAAAGGGGGACTATATCACCAATGAAGATGAAATCAAAGCGACTACTAAGCACTACAAATGGATAAATATTTACACAAATATAAATTGTCTGGATTAACAGAAGAGGAAATGGAATACCTAAGTAACTCTTAGAAAAAGAAACTGAACAAGCCATAAATGAGCTCCCTAAGAAAATTTCCTCAGGACCAGACGGATTTACAAGTGAATTCTACCAAGCATTTAAGGAACAATTAATTCCAATACTATTTAAACTATGTGGGGAAAATAGATAAAGGAGTCCTACCAAATTCCGTTTATGATATAAATATGGTTTTTATACCTAAAGCATGGAGAATAAAAGCAGAGAAAGAAAACTATAGACCAATTTTCCTAATATTACTTCAAAAATTTTATATAAAATACTAGTAAAGAGAACACAGCATTATGTCACAAAGATCATACACTAAGACCAGGAGGGATTTATGCCAGAAATGCAGAGCTGATTCAACATTAGGAAAACTATAAGTAAAAATGACTACTTCAATAACAAAACCAACAGAAATCCTATGATTACCTCAATAAGGCAGAAAAGGCTTTTGACAAAATACAACACCCACTCCTATTTGAAAAAAAACACTAGAAAGCATAGAAATAAATGGAGCCTTTCTTAAAATGGTAAGCGGTATCTATGTAAACCACAAACAAGCATTTTCTGTAATGGGGATAAGCTAGAAACCTTCCTAATAAACTCAGGGATGAAGAAAAGATGTCCATTATTACCACTATTATTCACTACCGTATGAGAAATTATAGCTATAGCAATAATACAAGGAAAGGAAATTGAAAAATAAAAATAAGACAATTAGGAAACAAAACAACCACTCATAAAAATGAGAAAAGGACCCACATGTACAAAAACATTTATAGAAGTTCTTTTTGTGATGGCCAAGAATTGGAAACTGAGGGGATGCCCATCAATTGGGGAATGGCTGAACAAGTTGTGGTATATGAAGATAATGGGATACTACTGTGCTATAAGAAGTGGTGAGTAAGCAGACTTCAGAAAAACTTGGAAAGACTTATATGAACTGATGCTGAGTGAAATGAGCAGGAGAACACTGTACAAAGTAACAGTCACATTGTGCAATGACTAATTTTCATAGACTTAGCTCTTCTCAGCAATGCAAGGATCTAAGACAATTCCAAAAGCCTCATGATGGAAAATGCTGTCCACATCCAGAAAAAGAACTATGAAGTCTGAAAAAGAACTAGATCAAAGCATAATATTTGCTCTTTTTTTTCTTTTGTTGTTTTGTATTTTTTCTTCTTTCTTGTGGCTCCTCCCATTGGTCCTAATACTTCTTTACAACATAACTAATGTGAAAATATATTTAATATGATTGTGCATGTAGAGCCCCATTGCATGCCATCTTGGGGAGGAGGGAGGGAAAAGCTTATGGAAGTGAATGTTGAAAACTAAAAATTAATTAATAAATAAAAAATACTTTAAAATCACTTTTTGCAGATTATATGATGGTATACTTATAGAATCCTAGTTGAAACAATGAGTGAGTTTAGCAAAGTTGCAGGATATAAAATAAACCCATATAAGTCATCAACAATTCTATATATTGCCAACAAAACCCAGGAGGAAAAGACAGAAGGAGAAATTCCATTTAAAATAATCATAGACAATATAAAATACTTCAGAGTCTACCTGCTGAAACAAACCCAGGAACTATATGAACATAATTACTAAATGCTTTTCACACAAATATAGATCTAAACAATTGGGAGAAATATTAATTTTTCATGGATGGGCCAAGCTAAGATAATGAAAATGACATTTCTACCTAAGTTAATTTATTTATTTAATACCATACCAAATTACCAAAGAATCATTTTATACAGCAAGAAAAAAATAATAACAAAGTTCATCTGGAGGAACAGAAGACCAAGAATGTCAAGGGACTCAATGAAAAAAAAGGAAAAAAAATAGTGTGAAGGAAGGTTGCCTAGCAGTTCCATATCTCAAACTATAATACCAAATGGTAATATCAGAAGAATCTGGTACTGAATAAGAAAAAGAGTGGTTGACTGATCAATGGAATATAGCAGATACACAGTAGTAAATGATCATAGAAACCTAGTGTTTGATAAACCCAAAGATTCAAGCTTTGGGGGTCAAGAACACACTATTTGACAAAATTGCTGGGAAAACAAGAAAGCAATTTTGTAGAAACTAGAACTAGGTCAATATCTCACACCATATAGTAAGACAAGGTCGAAATGGGTACATGATTTAGATGTAAAGGTTGATATCATACGCAGATTAGGGGAAGCATGAAAAAATTTATCCATCAGATCCATAGATAAAGAGTTTATGAGCAAACGAGAAATAAGGAGGATCACAGGAAGTTAAATGAATAATTTTGATTAAAAGTTTTTGCACAAACAAAGCCAATGCATCCAAAAGTAGAAGGAAAGCAGGGAATCAGGAGAAAAAATTACAGCAAGTTTTCTAGTAAAGCCATGACTTCTCAACTATATATAGAACTAAGCCAAAATTATACAAATAAGAGTCATTTCCCAATCGATAAATGGTCAAAGGTTATGAACAGGCAGTTTTTAGATGAAGAAGTCAAGGCTATTTGCAGTCATATGAAAAATGTTCTAAATCACTAATAATTAGAAAAATGCAAATTTTTAAAACTCTGAGGTACCACCTCATACCTATGAAATTGGTTAATATCGTAGGAAAGGAAAATAACAAATGCTGGAGGGGATGCAGCAAAATTGGGAAGGTAACACACTGTTGGTGAAGCTGTGAACCCATTCTGGGAACAATTTGGAACTCTTCTCAAAGAGCTAGAAAACTGCGCATACCCACTGACCAGCAATACCACTACTATACCCCCAAGAGATAAAAGGAAAAGGAAAAGGACCTATATATACAAAAATATTTATGGCAGCTCTTTTTAAAAATTAATTTATATTAAATACATTATTTTAAAAAAGAAAAAGAAACCTATTATAAACAAATACAAAATGAGGAAACGGAAAAAAAGCATTGCCATGTATACAGCAGAACATAAGAGAAGACTCAAAATATACAGAATAAATTTCCACTTCAAGAAAGCCTATATGATACTATGCGTTGTTTTCAGAGCTGTCCATCTTTGCTTCCTTGGAAGTTTTCTTCCATTCTCTGCTGTGCACTTCTTTATTCTTTCTCTCCTCTTTCCCCTCTCCCTCAAGAAGGCTATAATCAAGGCAGATAGATAGATAGATATGTATGTATGTGTGTATATACATATGTATACATATATGGACCTATATTCACGCATGCATGCACTTACATGCATGTACGTGTATTTAGATATCTTACATACATATGTATACGCACATATATATATGCATACATACATACTCAAATATAGCAGGTTTTTTTTGTGGTGGCAAAGGAATGGCTGAACAAGTTGTGGTATATGATTATAATGGAATACTATTGTGCTTTAAGAAATGACAAGCAGGATGGTTTCAGGAAAACCTAGGAAGGTTTATATGAACTGATGCAAAGTGAAGTGAGGAAAACAGTGTACACAGTAATAACAATATAATTACCATGGTCAACTATGAAAGACTTAGCTACTCTCATGAATACAGTGATCCAAGGCAATTTCAAAGAACTTACAATGTAAAAATGCTATCAACATCCAGAGAAAACTGATGAACTCTGAATGCAAATTGGAACACAATTTTTCACTTTTTTTTTCAACACAGTTAATATGGAAATATGTTTTGCATGACTTCACCTTTACAGGGTGTCCCTAAAGTCTGGACACATAAGAAATCTCATTAACTATGTATATTTTCAAGAAAAGAAATTTTCAACATTTTATTTAATTAGCATAAATGAGATTTCATAGGAAGACATAGGAGACACACAGGAAATCTCATTAATTAATTAAATTAATTTCATTAATATGGAAAATAATCCCCAATAGCTGATGAAACTTTTTATTCCATATGAAATTGTCATGACTAAAATTTATGCTAATTAAATAAAATGTTGTTGAAAATTTCATTCATTTCTTGAAAATATGCGTAGTTAATGAGATTTCCTACATGTCCAGACTTTAGGAACACCCTGTATAACTACTATCATATTGCTTGCCTTCTCAATGGGTAGGGAAAAAGCTGAAGGAAGTGAGCTAATTGGGAACTCAAAAAAATGTTTAAATGAATGTTAAAATAAAAAGCATATTTTTTAAAAATGCTTTGTATAACTGATAACCAATTGCTTTCCTTCTTAATGGGCTGGTGGGGGAGAGAATATGGAACTCAAAAAAATTCTAAAACAAACGTTAAAAATTGTTCTTACATGTAATTGGGGAAAAAATAAAATATTAGATTAACGAAAAAAAATGTTTGCAGAGTTGAACTGATCAACGTTTAGTGGTTAAAGTCCATAACAAGTATTCAGTATTTGAAGACGGCCCCTACTTCCAAGACAGAAAACTGATCTAGAGTATTTCCCGAACTGCAGCCACTGGACTACATGCCCACTAGAGATTCTAGTTTCAATATTAGGTTTCTCATCTTCTGAAAACATTGATGGTAGCTCTTAGATAATTAATATTTCAGCTAAAGCATATGACAGCCAGCCAAAGCATGAACAGACAGCACTTTGTGTTTCTTCAATCCTCATGGATTCCCTTTGGCCCCTATGAATGATGCAACAATTTCACAGAAGGTGTCATCAAATTGACTTGTTCAGTCTCCTCCAAGATTGGGAAGTATTCTTCTAGCTCTTCCTTATCGCCAAGAGATTCCTAGACCTCCTGAGTCCTAGAGTATTACATAAGCTCATCCTCACAGTCCTTATTCCCTGGGACTAAAGGAAAAAATACAGATAAATTTTAATTCTGAGAGTATATTTGCCTGGGCACATTAAGCTTCAACTCTGTGATCTCAGAACATGTCTTCTCTATCTTTAAAAAGCAAAGAAAAAATGAATTTTTAAAAAAAATATACATTGATGTAGTAAAAATAAAGTTGTAATATTTAAAAAGACAAAGGAAATGGAACAGACTGAAGTTCTGTTTCATTGGTCTAGAATGGGTCAGACTCCATTCCTCTGGCAATTTGTTTATAAAGGAACATAAACATGGATCAGGGAGCAGGGACATTTTGCTCCTAGTTTCTATATGTACGTTGCAAAAAGCACATGAGTATTTTCAGTGTCCACTACTTAATTCACTTCATACAGAGGAATCATTATTAGCAAAAGCATCTCTGATTGTGAAGAACAGTAAGCTATATTATGAATTGATTCTGAAGTTTCCTGTCTCTGGGTGCGCTGTGAATCTGCCCCTGTCCTACCAGCATTTTAGTTAGACATCAAGTAATTACGTGCCTCTGGGGCCCCGCTTTCTCTATCTTCCATCCCTAAATGCAACTCACAAGGGCTGTGCAGCATTAATTAATCACCCAGGAAGGGGGTGGTGTGCTTTGAAGACACAAAGAATTATTTTATCCAGTGCAGTTTCAATATCAGGCCAGAAGAGGGCAAAGAAGACTACTTTGTACAGTCCATGGAGGCCCGGGTGCAATGAGACGACGGAGGGCATTCTCATTCTTCTCAGAAGATAATGGACAGTCACCAAACATCTCACAAACTGTTTATAATGTAATCTAGGTCATTTTTTTTAAAAAGCATTACTGCCAAAATTCATACTGACATCCCATAACATTTTTCATTAGGATATTTCAAATAGATAACAACGACTTTCATATGTCCTTTTGAACAAAATGTTTTGCATACATTCTCTCATTAGAGCCTGTGAGATCTGGTACTGCAGGCACTATCATCACCATTTTACACAAGAGGAAACTGAGGCTCACAGAGTTTAAGGAACTTGCCTATGGCAACTTGTAATTATCAGAGCCAAGACTGGAATCCCAGTCTTGCTGATTTCCAAGGCCAACACTCAGTCAACCATACCAAACTAAGGTCAAGTAATGCTGGAGTCTTAAAACCTGGTTTTGAATCTAGCTGTGTAGTCACAGACAAGTCACTTAACCTCTAGGTGCTTTAATTTCCTCATTTGTAAGATGGGAACAATACTGGCACAACTTACCTCACAGGGTTTGCGTATGCAGTGGGCATTAGCAGGGAATCAGAAACAGTGAAATAGGAGTGAAGACGCCATCAAGGAAAAGAAGATGAGCTGGTCACATGGTGAGACGAGACAAGTGGACAGTCTGATGGCTCCACTTGTGATGTCAGGAAAAAGTTTAGAAGACCATGACAAGTTGATAAACTGCCTATGGTGAATTTTTGGGAAAATTCCTTTGAGTTCCAGCTTTTTTTCAAGAAGCTGCTAATGATATGAGAGAGAAGAGATTGGGGGAAGGGGTATTCAGTAGGCCTGCTATTTTGGGGTGGGGGTAGGGGAAAGATGGAGAGAAAAAATCATAACTCAAAATTTTGTGGAAATGAATGTTGAAAATTAAAAATAAATTAATTTTTTTAAAAAGAAGTCACTAATGATCCCCCTTAATCTTAATGTCTTCCTTTCTTGGTTATTTCCAGTTTATCCCATACACATCTTGTTTGTTTGCTTGCAGCTGTTTGCGTGTTGTTCCCCCTCCTCTATTAGACTGTAAGCTCTCTGAGGGCAGGGATTGTCCTTCTGCCTATCTTTGTATCCCCAAAGTCTGGCAAATAATAGGTGTTTAATAAATGCTTATTGACTGGGAAAACAGATAAGAATAATACATGATGGCCTGGCATGGATGGAAATTATCCTATCTGAGTTACTGGAGGAAACTCCTTCATCTATGAGATCACAAAACCACTAGAGAAAGCGAGGCGGAGCAGTGGATAGAGAGGAAGACGCAGATTCAAGAAGACTTGAGTTCTGATTCACCCTTCGAGATACCTACCAGTTGCAACTCTAGGCAAGTAACTTAAGCTCCATCTGCCTTGGTTTTCTCATGGAAAATAGGAATGATGAAAAGAACACCTGCCTCTCAGGGTTCTTGTGAGGATAAAACAACATTTGTAAAGCACTTTGCAAACCTTAAAGTGTTATATAAATGCTGGCTATTATGACTCAGAACTACTTCAAAGGGGTGTTCTGTGGAAACCACTTCTGGAAATCCTGAACTATCACCAAAACTATCACATCAGTGTGTGCTCCACCTCCATTGAAACAGGTCATGGTCTCTCTGTAACTTAGTGGATAGTTTCATAAGTTGCTTTGGACAAAATAATCCCCCACCTCATGATCAGCCTTTATTCACACTGAGGTAGGTTGCTCCTAGGATGACCAACAGTCTTTCAGAAGGTTCACACGTGAGATCTTTCCAGCTTGTGTAAGACCAGCCAGAAATCACATTACATAGGCAGAGTCTTCCATCCAGCATCATCCCCATGAAGAAGCACCAGAGTAGGATTTTAGCAGAAAACATAATATTTTATTACAATGTTCCCATGCCCATTTTAAAAAACAAAATTTCATTAATGTTTTCTTTTTTTACATCATCACAGTTAATGCCTATATTCTTCTCCCCAGATTGCTCTCTGGGACTATAACAAATGATATTTTTTAAAAGAAAAAAATTCAACACAACTGATCAATACATTAAAAAAGTGTGAAAGGGGGGCGCAGCCAAGATGGCGGCATAGCAGCAGCAACATATCTCAGCTCTCACATAGCCACCCCAAAATACCCATGGAATAGGACTCTAAACCAATCCTAGAACTCCAAAACGCACACAAAGATACTTCCCACTAAAGTCAGCTCGGCTACGAGAAACCATATCAGCACTGCCAACCGAAACCAGCCTGGCCTGAAGCCGAGGCTGTGCCCCGGGGCGGCTGGATGAGAAGAGCCGAGGAGCCTCAGGTGAGCAGATTGGCGGCAGCTGCAGCAATGTTCAGAACTAGGTCAGTGGGACTTGCCAGGTCTTGGGAGAAAAGTGGTCTGGCTGAAATACCTCCAGGGTGGGAAAGCGAAAGGCAGAGGTTTTGCACCCGCCTCCACGTTGCAGCTTCCCGCCCGTGGCCTGCAGACAGCAGGGGGACTAAGCAATTGTTCTGAGGTCAGTGCTCTCGCGTTGAGCGGCCTGTATCCGGATCGCCATCTTGGGCCTCAGTCTTGGAGTCTTCATTATCCAGTAAGCCAGAAGTAAGTAAGAAGGGTCCCAGCACCTTCCTGAGAGCTATGGCAGCCAGGAGGACCCCAGCAATTTGGGACAGAGCTTTCCCTTCTGCAAGCAGAGCCCCATAGAGATTTTTAAAAAAATCGCTGACTGACCAATCATGAGTAAGAATAAGCATAAGAAGCAAAGTAAGAACAGTAACCAAATCCTAGATTCCTTCTTTGGGGAAAAGAAAGATCATGGGAGAGAGAGGGA
>CM053588.1:49383794-49451472 GCA_028646515.1 Pseudochirops corinnae
GTGACATAGGAGAGAACAGACTGGCGGAAGGGGGACACACTGGGATGGCTGTTTTGGGGTGGTGGGTAGGGGAAAGAAGGGGAGAAAATATGTAACTCAAAATCTTGTGGAAATGAATGATGCAAACTAAAATAAAATTAAAAAAAAAAAAGTGTGAAAACATATGCAGTGTGTATCATCTGTGGGTCTTCCACCTCCACAAAGGGGTAGGTTGGAGGTATTTTCTCATCTCTTCATTTGAGTCATGTTTAATCTTTATAATTTTATTATACTCACTTTTGATTTTTTGGGGGTCTATGCTTGTTCACTGCTGTACTCTATCATTATCATTGCGTATATAGTTTTCTTGGCTCTGCTCACTTCACTATGTATCAATTCATATAAATCTTCCCACACTTCTCTGTATCTATCACAAACATAATTTCGTACGACACAGTAACATTCCATTACATTCATGCACCACAATTTGTTTAGCCATTCTTCGATTGATGGGCATCTACTTTGTTTCCATTTCTTTGCTATCACAAAAAGTTTTGCTATAAATTGTGTTTGGTGTACATGGGAACTGTCTTCTTTATTGAAGGCTTGCTTTCTTGGGGGGATATAAGCCCAGCAGTAGAAGTATGTAGATGTTTGTTAAGCAAACCCATTCCCATTTAATCTTGTCTTGAAATCTTTATTTTGCTTCAGTTTCAGATGTTTCTTCCTCTCAAATGACAGTATTTCTATATGATTACAGATAAAGCAGTGGCTTCTGTAGAGTCTATTCTACTCAATTACAAAATGATGACTGTTATAGCTGCCCCCTGTTTGATTCCCAGTAATGACATATGGACAAGTGAGAGAAAATATTTTATGGTCCTTCGTCCTTGGTCCTTGGAGAATGACATTAGTCAAATGAAAGGGGCTATTATTAATAATGAACTATACTCAGGATAAACAGAATGAACTTAAGTTATTAATGAGGTTGAATGTTTAATAATTAATGACCAGAGGGATTTCAGCTTCAAACGAAGGCTTTATTTATAGTGGCAGAAAGATCTTTGGTGCATACATGCGACATATATTTATATAATGTGTGTATACATATATATGAGTCATACTATATATACACATTGTCATACTATATGTACACACACTATATGTACACATTGCTATATACACACATTGCCTTAGCTCAGCAATCTAATGTGAGAGCAGAAACCCTGCCGTAATGATGTTTCTTCTTTTGGTGGTGAAGGGGAACCAAGAACAGCCATGGATTACATACACATTATATATGTTTTTTATTAAATACAATATTAGTCACTGGAGAAAATACAAGGCCAGTAGGAGAGTTAAGACACGCACAGAAATAATGACAATGCAGAATAGAACATAATGCTGACAGAAAAAGCACAAACCAGTTACCATCAGAGTTCCAAAGAAGGAAAGACTGTGATTCATTTGTTCTACTGCAGGCAGCTGGAAGGTGTGTGTGTGTGTGTGTGTGTGTGTGTGTGCGCGCGCGCACACGCGCGTGTCCCCCCAGGCACACATAGCTATTAGACCACTGTAGGGCTCTAAGGGCCCTGGAGGAGCCTGGATTTGTCTCTCCTCTAATGCCATCAGCTCAAGCCCCCACCGGTGTGTCCTCCTCAACGTCAGCCGTCATCTGAATCACTAACACTAACCAGTATGTAGCATTGTGCCTAACACAATGAAGACACTTAGTAAAAGCTTGTTTACTGATTAACTTTTATTGACTTGCTATGAAGATATAGTAAGGACAGAAGTACAAATATTTTCTATCTCCACCCCCAACTCAGACAATGGGGAAGGTAAGGCACCTTCTCCCCTTTACCAACTTGGGCTCTGGGAAGAGCAGGGTCATTTTTTACTACAGTCTCTATATAACTTTGGTCTCACCAAGTCCACATCTAAGAATAAATCTAACTACTACTGGCCTAGATCCCAAAGGTAACTCCCAAAGGTCTCTCCTTTCTTTCTGGGGCATCAATACCAGGCTGGTTGCAAAATCCAGCAAAGACTTCCCTGTGGTTAGCCCTCTCGACCTTTAGAAACTCACAAGGTCAGTCTTCAAAATTCCATTACCTAAAATGAAAAAGAAAAAAAAAAGCAGAGACAAAGAAATGAGGCCTCTTTTGTGGGGCTACATGTCACCTCAGTGAGAAGGCCCAAGTCTCCGTAATATTGTATCTCACCAAACACAGTTGAAAGAGAATATCTGATACTCTTGTTGTTAATGTCTTTTTACTCTCAGTTCCAGCTAGATAAAGCAACCAAAAAGATTTCTCTTTAGTATACAGTTAGTAGACCATACCTAGTTACCAAATGCCTATGCATGCTCAACTTTTTCCAAGGCACTTCCACTAAATGATGTCATAACCTCTCAGAAGCAAAATCCCCAGTCTCTTCCAAGTGGGGAGGTGCATTCAAGGCTCTCTGTCAGCACATGTGCCAGTCAACCTATAATCGCTCACTCAAATAACATTTATTGAGCACCTACAATTTGCCCAGCACTGTCCTAAGTACCGGGGATAAAACAAGAAGCAAAAGACAGTCACCTATTAAAAGATGCTTCCGAAGTTGCTGAACCAAAAACATTCATTACTTGATAGGGTCAGATGGACATGAGAAGAATCCAAGCATAGCGGCCTCACAGAAACCAAGGGAGGAGAGAGCAATCTAGGAGGAATGGATAGGTCAGCAGAGTCAAAAGCTTCTGAGAAGTCAAATAAAATAGAGACTGAAAAGGGACTATTGGTAACAGCCATAAGAAAAAAACACTCAAAATTACTAATAGAGAAACACAAAATAAAACAAAGTCTGAGGTTCCACTTCACACCCACTAGATTGACAAAGCTGACCAAGAAAAGAAAAAGGTTAAATATATTAGAAGGACTCTGTGGAAATTGGCATATTAGTACACTGTGAGTATAATGGCACTATGCAATTCTGGAGAGCAATTTGGAGCTATGCCCCAAAGTCACCAAATTGTGTATATCCTTTGACCCAACATTACCACTCTCAAATCTATACCCCTAAAGACAACCAAGAAAGAGGAAAAGGACAAAAATATTTATAGCATATCTATTTTTTTAGTGGCAAAGAACTAGAAACCAAAGGGGTACTTATCAGTTGGGGAATGAACAAGTTATGATATATGAATGTGATGAAATACTAAAATATAAGAAATGACAAGAGAGGTGACTGGAGAGTTTGGGGAAGACTTGTATGAGCTGATGAAGAGAGAAAGGAACAATGAGAATCAGGAAAACGATTTAGACAAGGACAACATTGTAAAGAGAAAAAACTTTGAAACATCTGAGAAATCTGATCAATGAAATGACCAGATACAATCCCAAAGGATGCATGATGAAGCAAGAGTGCTACCTATCTCATTGCTGTGAAACAAGAGACTCAGAATGCAGAACGAAATCTACTTTTGTGAACTTGGCCAATGTGAGAAATGGTTTTGCTTGTCTGTACATGTTTATCATGAGGGTTTTATTTTTCTTTTTTCACTGGGAGTAGGATACGGGAAGGGGAGAAAAGATAATTTTTTTAGCTTAAAAAAAGAAACCACTGGATTTAGCAGTTAAGAAATACCTGGTAACCTTGGGGAGCAGTGGGATTAAAGCCAGATTGTACAGGTTAAAGAGTGTAAGGGGAGGAAATAGGGTTAGGCTGTGAAGAGAGGAGATGGAGAATGGTAGCTTGAGGATGTTGGGGTAAAATGTAGGCCCCTTAAGGATAGGTTAGACCTGAGTGCATTTCTATATAGCAGGGATGGAACTACTGGGTAAGAAGAGATTATAGATGAAAGCTGAGATGGAGGAGGAAACTCCTAAAGGAAATTTGATCAGAGGAACAAGGAGATATTTTGGTTTTAGCAAAAAAAAAAAAAAAAAAAAAAAAAACCAACTCCTCAGAGATTGGAACAAAACACCAAGTAACTGTCTGATATAGAGAGGATTTTGATATATGAGGTAGACAAGAAAAGGTATTCAGGATAATTACCTCAATTTTCTCATTAAAAAGTAGGAGGTTACTGTGCCTGCCTCTGCATAGGAAGGGTAAAGGTCAGCAAGCAGTCATAGGTCAGATTTGGCTCTGACACTTTCCTCCCTGGTCAGTAACACCAAGCATGTTTGCCTAAGGCAGAGCAGCACTGCTTTGCTGTGGCACAATTAAACTCTCCCAGATGGTCAAAAGACACTCTTCCTTTGCCAAAAGTCCACATCAGTATGGACTGGGTTCAACTTCCAGAGCACACTCACTTCTTGCTTGCTCAGTGGGACTGAGCTGGACAAAAAGGAGGGTCACATGCATTCTACCCTCCTGAGTTGGGTGTAATAAATCATTGCTTCCAAACCCTCTGATGTCAAGTGTATCCTTCCTGTCCAAATTCTTCCCCCAAAGTCAGTCAACAAGTATTTGTTAAATGTTTACTATGATGGACACTGTACTAAGTACTGGGGATACAAAGAAAGGTAAAAATAGTTCCTGCCTTCACAGAGTTAACATTTTAATGGAAGAAATAACATGCCAATAACATACAAGACATAAACAATAAACAGGTTGTCTCAGAGGGGAAGACATTAGCACCTAGTAGGGGAGGGGGAGGCCAAAGACAGAGGAGGTGGTTTGAAACTAATGTAGTGGTTAAAGAAAAATAAAAGGATTAGATTAATCAGGGGAGAGGAACCTGCAGCCCTCTAGGTCCTCAAGTGTGGCTCTTCCATTGAATCCAAACAGGTCACAGGTTCCCCACACCTGGATCAGAATAATGAAAGCCTAGGTGAGATCAGATAACAAAGATTGATTGACTGATCCAATTTTAGTCATGGTTTTCAGGTAGTCCAATGATTCTTAATTTTTTTTCTCCTAGATCTATTTTCCAGGTCAGTTATTTTTGCTATAACTTGGTTTTCTTCTACCTTTCCAAGTCTTTTGACTTTTTCATAGTCCTTGTTGACTCATGAAGTCACTGATTTCTATTTGGCCCATTCTGATTTTCAGGGAATTTGTTGTTTGGACAAGGTTTTGTACACTTATGTTTGAATGTTCATTCCTTTTTCTGATTCTTTCTTAAATAGCTCTTTTTCTTTTCCATTTTTCCCCCTTAATGCTCTCACTTCATTTATAAAAACAATTTAAAACTCTTGCTTCATTCACCCCTTCCAGAAATTCTTGCTGAGTTTGCCCCAAGCTGTGTTCACCTTTAAGGCTTTGTTTGTAGATGTTTTGGAGTTAATTGTCTTCTAGGTTTGTATCTTGAGCATCTGTATCACCATAATAGGTTTTTAATGGTGAGATTTTTTGTTTGCTCATTCATCCAACCCATTTTCTGATTTTGGACTTAGTGTTAAGAGTCAGTTTCTGAGTACTTCTGAAGGCAAAGTCTGGGCAAAGTCTACTGCTCTTTTGGAAGTACAGTGTTGCACATTCCAGACCCTTAGAGATAGCTCAGGTTGATGACCTACAAGCTTTCAGAGAAGTTTGATTCAGGGTATTACTATCCCCTTGGTCTCTACTTTGCAAGTTCCTGACCAGGGCTTGAGTCTAAGCAACAGTATAGCCAAAGACCAGTGTCATTAGGTTAAAGAGTAGGTGTCAAATAAGAAGGTATAAGAAGACGGGAAAGGCAGGAGAGATCTAGGTTAGGAAGGGCCTTGAATGCCAAACAGCATTTTGCATTTGATCTTGGAGGTAACATCCACTGGAGTTTATTGATGAGGAGGTGGGAGGGGGAGAGGTATGTGACATGACTGGACCTGAACTTTAGGAAAATCACTTTAGTAGCTGAATGGAGGATGGAATGTAGTGGGACTTTAGATTAGGCAAAAGCTGAAACTGAGACTCCCTTCTGCTCCTGGGGTCTAGGCCACATTACAGCAACTTACTTCTGAACTTTCCCCTTATGCATTATACAGGATAGGGCACATGACTGCTCCTTATCCCTAGACAGAGGTCCCTTCCTCAGTTTGCCCTGAAACTGTAACCTGGAACTTGATAGTAGGAGATCACCTGTTCTCGAAGTTTGCAGAAGGTCTTAGTGCCCTGATATGGATCTGGTGCCCCCTCTTGTCCTCAGGTACAGCATCTCCCTGAATTGAAGTGCTTGGGTCCATAAAGCCAAGCTTTTGGCCAGACCCTATTCCCAGTGTCCGCAGATCTGTCTCCCTTTGCTGATCTGGGCTAGAAAAAAATGACTCATGCCCCCCCCCTCCAAGCTGCCCCCCAGGTTTTCCCAATCAGGATTCTTTGTGATGCTTCTTAAAGATCTGTTTGGAAGAGTTTGGAGGGTGAGAGAGCTTGCTGTACTTCTTCCTGCTATTCTGCCATCTTGGCTTTGCCTTCCAAGTTTAGATCTTGGTCCTCTTCAAAAACAAAGGACAAATCACACACTGAGGCAGAAGAGATGGGAGGATGGAAATTTACAATTACAGAGAAAGTTCACAGCTGAAGATCACGGATCCAGCATAGTTATGGGGGATGATTTGGTCAAAAATGTGACCATCTCTGTGAGTGGTAGAGGATGGGATGAAAATGTAGGTTATGTGATCTGAGGAAGTATGTGAACTGAGAGGTCAGAGAATTCAAAGATGTCAACATACACAGAAGTGTCTATGAATCAAACTATCAGATTCGATTTCCTCAGTTCTTAAATGATAACATCTTAGAACAGATGGCCTCCAAGTTCCCTCAAGCTCTAGATATAGGATGAATGAATGAAAAAATATTTATTAAGCACTTACTATGTGCTAAGTGCCTGTTATATGATAGAAAATTGAGACATTCCCTGCCCTCAGGAAGCTTACATTCTGTCTCTAAATAGAAGGTGCCTCCTATTAGCCCACTTTCTTCTTTCTTCTGAATTCCCCTGATGCACACTATGATTTTCATCTCTGAAATAAAACTGTGAGGCAACTGGTCACATGTAATGTAGAAACAGAAGAAACCTAGTGGTATACTTCCTCAGGACTGAGAAATGAGTGTTCTTACTTGTCAGGAGGTAGGTGCCTGAGAGGCCTTTAGTTTCTTTATTTTATTCAATATTAATTCATTATTATAATTAATTATATATTAATTTTAATTATCTTATAGATAAACGTGGAAAAGGATCCCCATATGGTATGATCCTAAAAATAAAAAACCAATGACCTAGCTGTATTCTGCCTCAGATCTCTCCTTTTCCCCTTCTTATATTTAGTTTCATCCCTCTTTTCTCAGGTCCCACCACTTAGTTTTGGGGGCAGGTGGCCAGCAGTTCAGTGATTTTTTTCCCCAGGCCACAAAGCATGATGGGCAGAATTGAAACCAGAACCCAGGTTTTCTAACTTTCCAACAGAATACATTTTCCACTGCCTTAGGAACAGTCCAATCGATTTTTAAAGCGTAAATAAATCATATATTTCTTACGGGTGAGTGTAGCTGAAGAGGACTTGCCACAAAAATTCCATTATGTTTTTAGCTCGCTGGCAAAATGGAAAGAAACACAATAAACCAATCAATAGATCCACTCATTCATTCAGGAAATCTTTATTATACCAGGTATATGTGCAACACTGTTCCAGGTGCTGAACAAGATACAGAGAATAAGAATAGTCTCTTTTCTGGTAAGTAACAATCTAGCTGGTACACACACACACACACATACATACACACACACACACACACGCATATACATATGTATAGATATAGAATCTTGAGATCTAGAATAACATTTTAATTGGTTGGTGTTTTCTTTGTTTAAACATCTGACCAACTTTAATTTCTGATTTTTAAGCTCTGAACAAGGACTAAGCTGGGCTTTTGGGTGGAGTGGGTGGTAGCCTTTCACTGTCTCCATCAGGGGTGTCTGAATTCCAGTGAGACAACCACTTCAGAGAGCCTTCAAGGTTCAGAGTGCCAGATCTCTAGTCATCTCGGAACAGACTTTGGGGCCTGGACATGGGGGGTTTGTTCTGGTCTGAGCACTGCTGGTTGCCAATCACCCTGGCTTTCAAGGTCCTTGCTGTGGGTTTCTGAACCCCCCGGGGCTTTTTTATTGGAGTCTTCTATACTTGCTACCTCTAGACACAGCCTCAAGCAGGCTACATGTCTCCAAAACTGTACCTGATCATGCTGGGAGTTTACCAGCTTACTCAACTGTACCAGAACTGATTTTGCTGGTGACTGTTTTCTATGGTCTGTGGGCTACTGGCTGATTTTTTTGTGCAGTTCTGGGGTGGAAGTCATTTACTATAGGTTCTCACTGAATTTCTTGATCATTAATATGGTTTTGTGTTAACTTCTAGTTTTTGCTAGAGTAAGTATGTAGGAGTTCAGTAGTTTGTCTTTGGGTAAGAAGGCCTGGCCAATGGACTTTTGAAAGGCACCAATCCTTGAAGCCCAGACAAGAGCTACACCTAAGGTGAACTTCAAAAAGATTTCACAAAAAAGAAAAGGCCTTCCAGGACCAGGAGTTGGAAAGTATCCCTGAGCCACATATGTCCTCTACACATATGCCTCACCTAACCTGTCTGCCTCAGTATCTTTGACTGGCAAATCAGAGTAATAATGACATCTTCCACCCAGAGTTGTTGTAAGGATAAAATGAGATAATATTGGTGAACTGCTTAACATAGTCCTTGGCACCTAGTGTGCACCATATACTTCTTCCTTTCTCTCTACCCCCACTTTAATAGTGATTGCACATGAAACTTCAAATCTTTGTTAAGTACAGCTTGTTTGGGGTTGGTTTTGTTTTTGTTGTTTTGAAGCATCATAACTAATCTTCCAACTGAGCTTAGGGAGTTTTGAATGCCACGTGCATACAAAATGAGACATGACTCTTGAATTGATGGAGAGAATCCTGAGCTGAACAAAAATGTTGTTATTTGAGGAAATGAACCCCCAAATTCAAAACAGGTTTAGAGAGAAATTTATTAAGTCATTTGGTAAAGGAGAGTGAGCTGGAAAGGAGGTGTGGCTCCCCCTCTCCCAGGTTCTGGAAGGTTTACATTATACAGGATTTTGACAAGGCTACCCCTCACAGGCATCACTTGTACATGGTTGAGCAACCTTGCCAAAAAGGCAACTTTTAAACAAAGTCAACTGAGACAGATATTCATAAATGTAGACATTCAATCAAATTTGGGTGGAAGTCAAAACATAAGTATGGATGGACCCACCCAAAACAAAACAAGTGAACCCCAAATAAGACCAGCACATGACAACCCAAAACATAACTATCTGGGGTAGATCCAGGACCTGACAAACCCAAAATTCCTTGTAACCATCTCTAGCATTCCTAAAGAGTTACTGAGGTCATGAGGACATTCTGGGTTCAAACAACCTCTAGTCACATAAAATTAAACAGTATGATCATTAGTAGGTTTTCCAAACAATATAATAAAGCATTTTCCACAAGGTAATACAGAGTTCCTGTGCAAAGGACCCGAGGTTCTTGGGAGAGAGACAGGCATGGTTCCAGACACTCTTAGTGAGAGACATAAAGAAAGAAAGATGTGGAAGCTGCAAACATTTAAAGAAAACTGGCTCCTCAACATGTTCCTGATTCCCAGTTTGCCTCTCCATAGTTTTCAGAGACTGTCCTTTCTTGAGTGAGATGAGATCTCATGTCATTCTTATCTAGAGAGCTCATTCACTCTCACATATTTATTGACATATTCTAATTTGTATAATCTCTCTGACTTCTAGTCACTGTTCACTTGGATAAATAGATTAACTTACCATTAGGTGTTTATGATGGACCTTTTATGTAACCATCTTTTGGTGGGAAGGCACCATACTTACAGGCGTAAGTTTGGTATTATCCTTCCCCTTGAGAAACTAGAGAAGTGGCTTTTCTCCCCTCAAAAATCATACCCATGGACCAGTGATATCTGAGGGGGGTACAAAGACATAAATCCAACGTGATACACCTCTTCAAGGTAGGTCCAGCTCTGACCCTTCTCCTGTTCCCCTCAAGGTGGAATCACATTTCCCTCTTGGTGGGAGACAGCAGATTCCAGAGTTATCTATCATTGCCATCTGTGAGCTGCATGTCTTTACATTTACACAATCACATGTTGTTAATCCATTTCAACTACCCACATAGATAGACATATCTTACACGAACACATGTATCTTACATGTGTAATTTAGTACATTAATTCAAAAGCTATGCTTTCCTCTGAATTTTATTCTGTTCAGTGCAGTTTAAAAAATACTTTATTAATGCTCTTAACATTCCTTTTTTTCCTATCATTATCCTTCTTCTCTTCCCTTTCCCTGCCAACCCAACAACCTTGTCATCAAGAAGCACAGTTAATGAAATCAATCCATGTTGGTCATGTCCAAAAATACAGTAGATTAAACATTAATAGTTTTAGATAAGACAAGGAGAGAGGACTCTCTCTGAAACACATAAGGCTATTCATGAATTATTTATGGTGAATTATGGTAGCACATTTCCTGTGGGTTTGACAGGCTTTAAGCCTGGAACGTCACGTTGAGGAAGGAGCTACAGTCAAGCCATAAGAGGCCCTCAGAGCATTACTTCTTTCCTTAATTCTTACATACTTGTCCTACCTACCTAAAAGGGCTATTGTAACAATCTGATGAGATAATGTAAGGTAATTTAATTACCAGTTATTAAGATGAGAGAATTTAAACCCACTTTGTAAGGTTTACAAACTGGAATACATCAAGTGCAGGACAAATGTAAATTATTATTTATAGGGTAAAGATCACTGGGCCCAAAGTCAGAAGACCTGGGTTCAGTTTCCAGCTCTGCCACTTAGTAGCAAGATGGTCAAGTCATTTAACAGTCGGTCTAAGGTTCCTTATCTGTAAAATGAAATGTTAATATTGGTACTAGCTACCATCTAAGGTTGTCGTTTGTAATCCTATCCCTTTATATAAGTGAGAGCGTTTGTTTCAATTCAACAAAGTACAATCCATGAACATACTGGAATTATTACTGTGCTGTAAGAGATGGTGAATATGATGGCTGCGGGGAATCATGGGAAGATCTACATGACCTCATACAGAGTGAGGTAAGCAGAGCCAAGAAAACACCACAGAGGATGACTGCAACGATGTAAATGGAAAGAACAACCACAATCAAAGTGATTGTTGCAAAATTACAAAGAACAAGCCCCAAAGAAAAGAGAAGCCATCCCTACCCCTCTCATTTGCAGAGGTGGGGAGGGATATGGGTGTGACACAGTACATGTATTCCACTCTTTTGATTCATTGATTTTGCTGATTTTTCTAATTTCTTTTCCTTTAAAAAATATTATGTTTTATGGGATGACTCTGTAGGAGGATTAACGAGGAAGGAAGGCTACAACTAGGTGGCTCAAAGGATGGGACAAAGGTCCTGGAGTCAGGAAGACCTTAGTTCAAATCTGGCCTCAGACACTTACTAGCTGGGTGACCCTGGGCAAGTCACTTCACCCTGTTGGCCTCAGTTTCCTCATCTGTAAAATGAACTGGAGAAGGAAATGGCAAAACCATTCCAGTATCTTTGCCAAGAAAACCCCAAACTGGGTTATGAAGAGTCAGACAAAACTGAACAACAAACAACAAAAGAAGCCTGTGTTCAGACCCCAGGGGAGGCCTAAGGCCTTACTCCATGTAGGGCTTTTTAGCTCGCTCCTCTCAATCTAGTACTAGCCATGCAGGAAAGACAGACAAGGAAAAAGAGATGTGAACCATTTGTTAGGCACCTTCTCAATGCCCCAGCTGGTGACAGTTACAGAATGTATGACCATGCCAAACTGAGAAGCAGGGAGGGTCATTCCGTTCTCACTCTCCTGCCTTTCTGGAAGCAGCTTCCCCAGAACTGCACGTGATCTCTGAGCATGGAGCTCTGGCTGGGACACTTGATAGTAACTATAATATGACAACAGTTAAGTATCTCAGAAATATATGTAACAAAATGTTTCATCTAACCTGAGGGAAAACAGATTTGGGTGAGAAAATGAGGAAGGCTCCTTGGAGAAAGAAGCATTTGAGAGGGACTTCAGAGGAATCCTTTGAGATTATCTGACATATCCGGTTGTGTCCCGTAGATAACAATGAAATACAGCTGGAGAGTTTCTATTGCCATTACCCTAGATTTCTGTTTCTTTGTCCGGGGAGGTTTCTTTATCTGGGGGAGAAGTGATTTTTCCAAAAACTCACAATGCTCATTTTCCCCCTCTTGCTCCAGAGCAGAAAATGCTAGATTAGTTACCAATGGCTAACACTTGAAGCAGCAAGAGGAGGAAATAGCCCAGAGGGGTCTGAGCCTGTCCCTATCTGTCCTCCACTTTCATAAAAATCTTTCAAATACTTGTGTTTAATGTCTCCCCCTAAATCTCCTCGAGTTCCTTCCATTAATCCTCCAACAGCAGTCTCCTTCATTCCCCATCCTAAGTGCCAGCCTGTGGGTGTTTTCCAGCCATTTTTTGTCCTTCCTAAGCTTGTGAAGTGTTCCTGAAGTGGTCTGATCACGGCAGATCTGGACAGCGGGATCATTACCTGCTTACTCCTAGATGACCACCCTCCCAGGCACCCAAAGTTGAAATCTAAGTGTCACATTCAATTGTTGTTCATTCATTCAGTTGAGGCTGACTCTTCACTGACCCCACAGGACACAAACATGGCCCATGGTGTTTTCTTGGCTAAGACACTGGAGTGGTTTGCAATTCCCTTCTCTGATGGATTAAGGCAAACAGAGGTTAAGTGACTTGCCTAGGGTAACACAGCTGGATCTGAACTTGGGTCTTCCTGATTCCAGGCCCAGAGCTCCACCCACTGAGTCACCCAACTGCATCCATCACCTTCAATTCCTCATTCTCCTCTTCCCCCCACCCCAAACCTATAGATTTTGCCTTCACATATATCTAGTATATGTCATTGCCACCACCCTGCTGCTGCCTCTTCTCACCTCATGCCTGGACTATTGCAATAGCCTGCAGGTGAGTCTGACTACCCCAAGTCTAGCCCCGCTGCAATCATCCTCCACTCAGCTGTCCAAGTGATCCTCCTAAAGAGCAGGTCTGGTCACGTCACAGAGACCACCCCAACCCTCCTCAATAAACTGCAGTGACTCTTTATTACCTCCAGGAGCAAACAGAAACTCTGGTTTGGCGATCAGTAACCTTCAAAATTTAGCCGTCTTCTTTTCCCACCAAAACCCTAGAGGCAGCTAAGTGGTGCAGTGACAGGAGCACCCACCGTGAAGGCAGTAAAACCTGGGTTCAAATCCGGCCTCGGATACTTACTAGCGGTGTGACCCCGGGCAAGTGACTTAAGCACTGTCTGCCTCAGTTTCCCCAACCATAAAATGGGGATCAAAAGTCTTGCGGGGATGTTGTGAGGCTCAAATGAGAGAATGGCGCTTAAGGAGTCTTTCTCGTTCTCTTCCCCCTCCTCCCTTTACCTGCTCTGAGATAAGGGCAAGGGCTGCGTGCTTCCCTTCCTTTGCGTCGCCAAATGGGCACACAGTAGGTACTTAATAGGTGCTAGCAGGTTGAGTGGGAATCACGGAGACCGTCCTCTCACATCCTTATTCCACGACTGTTAGGCGCCCCTCGCCCCAAGTCGGGGTGCCTGGAGGTGTCGGCCCCGTGGGGGCCGGTACCCTTTGGGTGGAGGAGGCCCTGCGGGACGGAAAACGGGACGCCGAGTTCTCGCGAGATCTCCAGGGATCCCGCCCCGTCCCTGGCCTCTCGCCGCACTAGATACCTTCGGCGGAAGGAGATGCTTCACGAAGCGAAGCCCTCAGAAACCACACGCTTATGATGCTGGTCTCAGGAGCCTCATTTTGCGGGGAAGGATGGGCGACACCGCCCCGAAGAGCGTCTTGGCCGCCCCGGCAACTAGCGGAATGTGGGGGTGGGGGCAAGGAGAGGCCAGACTCCCGGTAACCGCAACCCCGGTAGAAGAGCCGATTTCGAGCGACGTAGGGGTCACGTGACGCCACGCCTCTGTCCAATAGAGTCAGGGCTGAGGTGGCTCGTGGGGAAAGAGCGCAAGGCCAGTGAGGAAGCCGGCTCCGGGTTTAACCCGCTAAGTCTTCCGGGTGGGCGTGACGCCACGCTCACGAAACCCTACTGCGCCCGCGCAATAGGTGGGCGCTGTGTCCTCACGGGATCTTAAGATTTCGGTTTGGAAAGGATTTTGAGTGTTGTCGAGTTCGAGTCCCCCATTTTGCAGACGATGAAACTGAAGCCCCAGAGGCGGGGACGTGACTTAAAAAGAGCCAGACAGCTTGGAAGTGTTTAAAGTAAGATTCAAATTCAGGTCTTTCAGATTTGACCTCCAGTGAGCCCTCTCAGCTGGCACGCCCACCCGGCCTCAGTTTTTCGAGGGAAGCATCTGTGGCCAAAGCTAAAAAGGAGGAATGAGAAATGGGGTATATTCTTGACGTTTTGTTCCTCCAGATAAATTTTATTGCCGTTGTTATTAGCTCTCAATGAAACCTTTGATAGTTTGGTATAGCACCAATTAAATAAGTTAATAAGTGAATTATTTTAGGTAGGGTTATTATTATATTGTCTTGGCCTCAATGACAACTGCCAAATCCAAGGGCCTTTTCTCAGTCCTCCTCCCTCTTGAATTCTCAGCATCCTTTGACCCTAAGATCAAACTCCTCCTTGATACTTTCTTCTCTTATCTGTTTCCAAGAGACTGATCTCTTGTGGTTCTCTTCCTACCCATGTGACCACTCTTTTTGTCTCCTTTGCTGGATCTTTCCTTGTTTAGGTCACACTCTCCAAGTGTGGGTGCCCCCGCCAGGGTTCTCGATGATCTTCTCTTTTGATGGCTAATTCATTTGGTGCTTTCATAGATTCGATGGTCACCTGTATGCTGATGATCCTTAGATCATTTTATCTCATCCTAACCTTCTGTCTGGTGAGTCCAACATAGACGTCTTAAATTCAGTATGTCCAAAACTGAAATCATCTTTCTCCCCAAACCTTTCCAGTGTCTGAACTTTCCTATTGGTATTGAAAGTACCACCTTCCAGTTACCTAAGCTAGGTAACATCTCCAACTCCTCACCCTCTTAGGTCTCATATAAATCTGTTGCCAAGGCCTGTCCATTTTATTTTTGTAACATCTTTTATATATGCCCCTTTCCTCAAGATACTGCAACCACTGTGGTGGTGCCTTTAGGGGCAGCTATATAACACAGTGGATAGAATGCTGAGCCTGGAATCAGGAAGATCTGAGTTCACATCCAGTCTCAAACACTTAACTAGCTTTGTTACCCTGGGCAGGTCACTTTACCTTTATTTGCCTTAGTTTCTTCAACTATAAAATGAGGATAATAATAGCACCAACCTCCCAAGGTGCTTGTGAGGATCCTAAGAGATAGTAATTATAAAGCAATTAGCATAGTGGCACAAAGCAAGACCTATGTAAATATTGCTATTATTAATGATGCTTGGGTCTTTTTTATTTCTTTTTGGAGGGGGGGAGGGCAGAGCAATTAGGGTTAAGTGACTTGCCCAAGCTCACATGGCTTATGTATCTGCGGCTGGATTTGAACTCAGGTCCTCCTGACTCTAGGGTCAGTGCTCTATTCACTGAGCCATCTACCTGCTGCAATGCTTGGGCTCCTGCAATAATATCCTGGTTTTCTCCCAGCAACAAGTGTCTTCCCCACCCTAATCCACCCTCCACACACCTGTCAAATTAAGCATCTTGAAGAGTAGGACTGACCATTCACTAAACTCAAGGGCCCCTTATTGCCTCCAGGAGCAATTATAAGATTACCTGTTTGGCCTTCAAAGCCCTTTACAATCTTCTCATACATTAATTCACTCCACATATGCAGATCCAGTGACACTAGCCTCCTTCTTGTTCCTCATTGGAGATACTCATCTCCCAGATCCAGGCATTTCCATTATCTCTCCCTCATGCCTAGAACTCTCTACCTCTTCATCTCTATCTCCTAGGTCCTTTGACTTCTTTCAAGTCCCAACTAAAATCCTACCTTCTATGAGAAACCTTCACAATATCCTTACTGTCTTCCCCTCTTTGATTATCTATAATTTATCCTAACTATATCTTCTTTTTGCATAATTGTTTACATGTTTTCTCCCCTGTTAGAATGTGAGTTCCTTGAGATCAGGACCGTTTTTTGCATTTCTTTCTATTCCCAGCACTTACCACAGTGCCTGACACATAGTAGGTGATTCATAGATACTTGTTAACTGACTGACTAAAATAAAAGAAAGGCTCTTTTGTGGGATGATTGCTGATGTAATACTTTAAAGTTATCAGAGTAATTAATATATATATGTAAAATAATCTCTTGAGTTTCATAACAAACTGGTGAAGCAGGTTCCTCAGGTATTATCCCCAGTTATGCAAGAGTATACTGAGACCTAGAAAAGTTAAGTAACTTGCCCAGGGTCACACAGCTAAATATATCAGGGGCAGGATTTAAGCTCAAGTTTTTTGGACTCCCAAGTATGCCTCCCTATCCACCAAGATTTGATCTGATTATTCCCTGGACCAGCACCAGGAACAATGGCTGAAAATTTTAGAGTAGTAGACACATTCTATATAAGAAAAAACTTCTCAAACAATTAGAGCTGTACCAAAGTGGAAGATGCTGCCTCTCTGAAGGTCAGAGACTTCCCCTCACTAGAGGCTATGGGGAAAGACAGGTTTACCATTTGTTGAGGTTGCTATCAAAGGGATTCTTGTGTGTGTATCAAATAAGCAAGATGGTCACTGGGGTCCCAGTGTTCAGTTATGAGGCTCTCCCAAAAGATTGTTACATGAAATAGTATTTTTATTGAAATCCCAGTAGCTGTTGAAATTTGTAAATATATGACTCATTTACAAATATCAGGTTAAGGCCCTACATGCAGGGATTGGTTTTCTTTTGTAGAATATTTAAAGTGTGAGTGCCTCGATTGTAGCCCAATCTCCCCTTCATGAAGCTAGTCCTCCTGCCTTGATATCAAGGACTTATAGATGGAGAGATAGATAGATAGATAGATAGATAGATATAGTTATAGATATATCTCATTATAGCTAGCACTTGCATGTTATCCAACCTATCTCGATACGCACGACCTACATGTCTCTATATAGAAATATGCACACATATATACTGGGTGTTCCAACTGTCTGAGTTAATTCAGCTTTAAACTATTAAAATTTTAAACTGCATTGATATTCACTAAGAACATGCACTAAGATGGGAAAGCTAGGGGACACCATAGTGCATAGAGCACTTGGCCTGGAGTCAAGAAAGACTCATCTCCCTTGAGTTCAAATGTGGCCTCAGACACTTCCTAGCTGTGTGATTCTGGGCAAGTGTAATGGTAATGGAATTTAAAGATACCCCTGTATTGGGTTGGTTTTTGGGTTGAGTATTAAAACGCAGAGCTTGTGAATCCCACTTGTGGGATGGACTTGTTGACGTGAAGAGAGAGGGCTGAATTGGGAGGAGCCGTGAATTTGGAGAGAAGCCCAAGCAGAGGAGGCCAGAAGGACTTTTGGGAACTGCCACCCAGAGCTGCCAGGAACTGAGGAGGCATGGCTGTGATGCCGGTATTTTGCCTGTCTGTTTTGATGTTGTTTTGCCAGATTTACCTGCTGGTGAAGGACAGTGCTGCTGTTGTAGAGGAACCTTGCTGTTGGTTTGGAAGCCCTGAAGGAGGATTTTCTTGTATGTTTACAAAAATCCTGGAAGAGGGCCTTTCTGATGTCTTCAGGAGTTCTGGGACTGTTCTGCAGGCAGAGAGTGACTTGATGAGAACACTGGCAATATATAGGGTGGCTTTGTTGAGCTTTGTCTCCCCAGGAACATGGATTGCTGAGTACTTGCCTTGTGTCAAGATGAAGACAGGACCTCTCCTTGGGCATTGAATGCTGTGATGATATCTTAACCTTGTTGTAGCTTAAGGGTAGATGGTCTTTTGTGCTTTCCTGCCCCTTTTAAGAAAGTGCTTGGCTTTAATGGATGGTATTGTAATTCAGCTGTGATCCAGGGATGGGAAACCTTTGACTTTTTTGTGCTCTGTGATTGACCAAATGAATATACTTTGTTTATGATTGGAAACTAATCTCCATTTGAGAAGAGAGAGACTTTGACTGACTAAATGAATGTACTGCCCAGGAATGGGCTACTTTGACTAATGTACTGGCCAGGGGTAGGATACTTGGACCTTGGTACTTTGCAGTTGAATTGAGAACTTACTTGCTAAATGAATGAATTACACTGTATTTTGATTTTCTCTGTTCTGTGAATAAATGGAGTTTGCTATGCTGGTAATCCAAACCTTGGAAGTTGCCTTTGCTTGGCATTACAGCAAGCCACTTCACTTTTGTTTGCCTTAGTTTCCTCATCTGTAAAATGAACTTGAGAAGGAAATGGCAAACCTCCATTATCTTTGCCAAGAAAACTCCAAATGGGGTTACAACTGAACAACATCAACACAGATATTCAAGACACCATATATGTATGTGCATATATATGTGTGTGTATATATATATATATATGTATATATACACACATATACAAATTCTGCTCATTAGCTCTCTTGTTTATAAAAACTTTTACCTAGGGATATATCATTATTCCTCTCTTACTTTGGAATCTGCCATCAGGAATGAGTATTACTCTCTCCCCTTGTGTTTCTGAGTCAAGGATGGATGTGCCTCCTGTTTCCCTCTAGGGACCAAAATCTCTACCTGCTGCCATCATTAATTACACCAGACAAAGATTTGGTGGTTGCTTGCCTGATTTTTTTTTTCTTTTTTATTGGGGGAGGGGGCCATGGGAACAGAGATGGGGACAATGACAATCATATTAAGGAACAAATAATTTTTTTTAAGGAACTAGCTACCTATGAATGAGGAAGAGAATTGGCTTCTTCCCCTAGGCATTGCTTCCTCCTAAGGTTAAGAGGGATAAGAAAAATTCACCCAGCAGGGTAATGGAGGTAGGGGTTGGGCCTCATCAGTTCTTGGGGGAAAGGGTCAACCCTTTGCTTCTGGTTCCCATTGTCTACAGCAGGGTCATGGAGGAAGGAGAGAGGGAAGCTGCTCTACTCTGCCCAACACACTCCCTCCTGAGGGAGAGAGAGAGGAACCAGCAAGATGAATGATCTTACTCTTATTTTCAGCTTCTCTTTTCAAAAACAGTCCCAAAAAGCCAAGTTCAAAGATGTCACTAAACTGGGATTGCATCTGCTCGTTTCATATCTCCATAGCAGCACTTGCAACCTCGATGCTCCCATTCATAGTTCAGAATCTTTTTTAGATGTAGTTGTGTTGTGATATGAAGAGCACTGGATTTGGAATCAAAATACCTAGGCTCAGATCCCAAATCTGCAGGTAGACCCTTAGCACCTAGAATAGGCCTTGCACAAAATCACTCAACCTTGCTGAGCCTCTTCATGATTTGCAAAACAGGAATAATCATCCCTCCCCTGCTGACTTCACAGGGTAGTTATGAAGCTCAAATGTGATACCTTAGGAAAAATGCTTTGTTGACTATAAAGGATATGCCTGTGAAGCAAATGCCAGTTATTATTATTTAATAGCTCCATCCAAGCTTAAGCATAATTAGACATAGCCTTCCACTACTCTTTACTATATTTGCTATCCAATCCTCCCCCAAGACACTGGGGAATTCAGAATATCAGATCCATTCTTGGGTGAAGTTGGATTGGCCCAATTCTCTAAATATGGGAACACCAGCCAGACACAGGTTTGGGGAGGGTTTAACTTTTGGTTGCAGTTCCTGTGTTTCAGAAATTTTCCAGCTTCTATTTGCCTTGGAAAAGAGAAGTCTAAAGGGATTCATAATGTTGTCTTAGTCATAGATTTTTTAAAGCACCAATTATTCCTATGCTTTCTAACGTTTTTAATAGGAATAGGTGTTTTATTTTGTCACAAGCTTTTTCAGCATCTGTTAAGATAATTATATGATTTCTGTTGGTTTTGCTATTGATATGGTCAACTATGCTGATAGTTTATCTAATATTGAGCAGCTCTGCATTCCTCTGCATTGAACCATCTCTGTATAAATCTCACTTGGTCATAGTATGTGATCTTTATGATTGATTGCTATAATCTCCTTGCTAGTATTTTACTTAAAATTTTTGCATCAATATTCATTAGGGAAATTGGATCTCTGTTTTTAATTTCCCTGCTTTAGTTACCAAAATCATATTTGCATCATAAAAAGAATTTGGTAGTACCCCTTTACCTTTTTTTTCAAATAGTTTAATGGAATTAATTGTTCTTTAAATGTTTGGTAGAATTTGCTTGTAAATCCATCTGGTCCTTCGTTTTTGTTTTGTTTTGTTTTTTTCCCTGAGGGGGCTCATTTGTGACTTGTTCAATTTATTTTTTCTAAGATCGGTTATTTAAGTATTCCATTTCCTCTTCTGTTAATCTGGGTGATTTATATTTTTATAAATATTCATCCATTTCATTTAGATTGTCAGTTTAATGGCATATAATTGGACAAAACAGTTCCTAATAATTGGTTTAATTTCAATGTAATTGGTGGTGAATTCACCCTTTTCATTTTTGATACTGGCAATTTGATTTTCTTTTTTTTTAAGCAAATTAACCAACAGTTTATTTTATTGTGTTTTTTTAAAATAAAACCAGCTCCTAGTTTTATTTATTAGTTCAATTTTTTAAAACTTTTCATAGAATAATATAATTACATCTTAATTGTATAGGGTGTCCCCAAAGACTTGGTACAGTTTAATAGCCAAAAACTGCACCAAGACTTTTGGGATACTTTATATGAAAAACTATCTTGTCGGTAAGGGATATTATTCTGTACAGCTCCTGGAAGCCAGAACTAGAACCAGTTTCTGTGATTAAAATTTTTTTTAAATTCAGACAGTAAGCATCTAATGTAAGTAAGGCATGAAGACTGTAAAGCCAAATGATAGATGAGTCTTTCCCTGGCCTCAAGGAGTTTACATTCTAGTCTGGGGGTTGGTGGTAGATTATGAGAAATCCATAGATATGGGTGGGGGGAAAGAGAGATCAAGACATATTGTAGGTATATTTGAAGGGAGAAAGAATTTTTTTTTGTGGGGGGGAGAGAGAGGATGGATTAGGCAAGACATCAGCAGGAGATGGTGATTGAGTGAGGCCTTGGAAAAAGAAAGGATTCTAAAGGCTAAGGTGAGTAGGGAGTGCATTCCAGAAACAGGGATGGTCTTGTACCAATCCAGTGTACATCTACACAGGAAATGAGCCTAGCTCAATAGTATTATCCTTCCAAAGCCTCCCACTTCCTGTTGGAATTCCAAAGTGTTTCCTGCGGCCTCCACCTGCTGGAATGAATTTAGCCTGCACAATTGCCAGGGTAATCTCCAGTGGGCTTCACTTTACAAGAACATGCACATTTTCTGTAATATATTGTTGGTCCACTGATACTTAGGTGGTTCAGGGGAATGAAGTTGGTCGGCCATTATTCTCGTATCTCATTTTTGCTCTGGGGAAGAATTTTTCTCTGCACCAGTGGGATGAGATAAGAAGGAAAAGTAGGGGCTGCTAAGTGTGCTAAGGGATCTGGCAATCGGTGAATCAATCAAGTATTTATTAAGCATTTACTGTTATGCCAGGCACTTGTGTTAGGTGCTGGGGAAACACGTATAATGAATGAAACAGTATCTACTCAAAAGAAGCTTACATTCTAATGAAGGAGACAAGCACATGTATAAATATATACTGTGCAGCAAAAGTAATTAAATACAAGATAGTTTGAGAAGGAAGGCATTGACATTAGGGGGGAATCAGGTATGGCTTCATGCAGAAGATAGTGACTGAGCTAAATGATAAGGAAAAGAAGCACTCCCTGAGGTAGAGCTAAGAAGAGAGGGTGCTCCAGGTATGGAAGACAGCTAGTGAAAAGGCACTGAAAATGGAGTGAAGTGTTGGAAACAAGAAACAGAAAGAAGGCCAGCTTCATTGGGTCTTAGACTGTGGGAGTCCCACAAGGCTGGAAAGAGGTTAAAGCCAGGTGGTGAAGTGCTTCAGGATTTAATCAGAAGAGTTTATAGTCAAAGGGAAGCCAGTGGAGTGCCTGAGTAAGGGAATCACATGATCAGATCTGAATTCCTTTGGCAGCAATGTGTAGGATGGACTGGAGTGGTGAGAAACTTGAGAACAATTAGGAGGCTAGCACGATAATTTAGGGCAAGAGGCAACAAGGGCCTGACCTAAGGTTCTTTTCCTTCTGCCCTTCTTTGTTCCCCTTTACTTCACTCTTTTTTTCTTCCTCTCTCTTTCCTCCTCTTTCCATCAACTCTCATTTTACTTTCACTTCTTTTCTTCCCTTCCTTCTCTTCACAGAATCATAGAATTTTAGAGTTGAAAAGGACTCAGAAGCCATCTAGTTCAAACCATGCCTGAACAAGAATGTCCTTTACAAACATATCTGAGAAAAGGTGATCCAGCCTTTGCTTTGAACATGTCCAGTAAGGGGGGGGGGGGGGTAACTCACTACTCCTGAGGAAGCCCATTCCCTTTTGAGATGGCCCTGTTAGGGGAGAGTCAAAGATGACTCAGCCCTTGTGAACCTGGTACCTAGGGAGGATGGTGGTACCTTCAGTAGAGGAGAGGCAAGTAAAGGTTGGGTGGAGAGAGAATAGTAATGAGTTCTATTTGAGAGGCTTATGGGACAGCCACATGGAGATGTTCACAGTTGATCACACAGGCCTAGTTTAGGTAAAAGATCTGTAGATAAACACAAAGTATATACAAAGTAATTTCAAGACAGAGCACAAGTTGAGGAGAAACCATTAAGAGCTACTCTTCGGGTCTTGCCATTCAACCAAGTCTGATTTCATCTAAATAGATTATTGTATGTATGAGTTCAAGCAGGTCCATTAAGACTGGGATTATTGGCCTGTCCCCTGTTACAGCTCTGATCTCTTAATCTTTACTACAACAATTGAAAGAGAGCTTTTTAATAAAATCCTTTGCTAAAATATAGACTCTACTATAGCATTCTCCAAAACAGGAAATATTGGGCTGCTATAAACTGTGTTCATAGAAACCACTGGCTCTTTGTCATCAATGCCTTGTTTCTTGATTTTCACTGGAAATATAAGATAACCTTATAGACCTATAACTTGTTATATCCTATTTTCTTCTCTATTTTTTTTAACTGTGCCACCTTTTTCTCTCCTTTTTTCCAGTCTTGCTATATGCCTCTCATTCTCCACCTTATGGGGCCTTGAATTTCTCAGGATTCAGTGCCTGTGGAACAAATAAATGAATCAAGGTCAGCTACTAGGTCCTGGCTTACCTTGGCTACCTTCTCCTTATTAGCCATTTTTATTCCATAGTGTCCCTTTTATCTACTCCCTATTCCTTTCTTCCTCTTCTTATCCCATTTCCTTTCTCCCTCTTCTTTTCTTCTTCTTCCCCTCTCCCTTCTTCCTCTTCCTCCTTCTATACCTCCTTCTCCTTTCTCTCATTCCTTTCTCCTCAATTAACAACAATAATAATAACTAACATTTATTTAGCATTTGTTATGTGCCAGGCATTGTGTTAAGCACTTTGCAATTATCTCATTTGATTTTCATAACAACCGTAGGAGGTAATGCTATTATTGTTCCCATTTTACAGAGAATGATGCTGAGGCAAAGATTAAGTGACTTGTCTAGGGTCACACAGCTAGTGTTTGGTGACAGATTTAAATTCAGGTATTCCTGATTCCAGGTTCAGTGCTCTAGCCACTGAGCCACCTGTGCTACCCAATTATTATCATCTCTATGCTGATGATTTTCAGATTTATCTATCCAGCCCTAACCTTTCTGTTGATTTCCAGTTTTACATGTCCAACTGCATACTGGACATCTTCAACTGGATGTTCAGTAGATATCTTAAACTCAACATGTGCAAAACAGAATTCATTCTCTTCTCCGCCCCCCCCCCCCCATACCATCCTCCCAGTCCCTCAGGCTCACAATTCAGGAGTCATCTTTGACTCCTCACTTTCTTTCACCTTCTATATCCTAGGTGTAGCCAAGGCCTGTCAATTTCATCTCTGCAGCATCTATTTCACCTCCTCTTCATCTCTTGTCTATTTCACCTCCTTGCCATCTCTTATCCATTTCACTTTGCAGTATCTCTTGTCTATTTCATCTGCAGCATCTCTTGTCTATTTCACCTCTGCAGAATCTCTGTGACATCTCTCAAATCCCTTCCCTCCTCTGACACTACAACCAGCCTACTGAAGATCCTCATCACCTCATGCCTGGATTATTGCCATAGCCTGAAGGTGGGTCAGCCCATCCTTCAGTCAGCCACCAGAGTGATTTTCCTAAAGTTTTAACCCCTACTCAGTAAATTCCAGTGGTTCCCAGTTGCCTCCAGGATCAAATTTAAAATCCAATTTCCTATTCTAAGCCTTTTATAACCTGCCCCCCCCCACCTTTCCAGTCTTTTTACCTCTCTCACACCCCACCCATAAGCTCTATGATGCAGTGACAATAAGCCTCCTTACTATTCCTACTGTGCTCTGTTTCCCATCTCTTGTCTCCTGGCCTTCCCAGGCTTCTTTTAAGTCCCAGATAAACTCTCCTTTCTACAGGAAGCCTTTCACAGGCCCCCTTCATCATAGTACCTTCCCTCTGTTGATTAAGTCCCAATTATCCCAGTCTATAGCTTCTTTGTACATAGTTGGTTGCATGTTGTCTCCCCGTTAAACTGTCAACTTACAGCAGGGGCTATTGGTTGTTGTTTTTTTTTTAATCTTTCGCTTCCTCTTCTTCATTCTTCTTTTCTCCCCTTTCCTTTCTCCCCTCCTCTTTCTCTTTTTTCCTTCCCCACCTCCCTCTTCCTCTCCCACCTCCTTCTACCCTCCCCTTTCTCCTCCTCCTCCTCTCCCTTGCACTTAATTTTTCTCCCCCTCCCCCTTTCCGCTTTCCCCCTCCCCCTTCCCTCTTTATTATCCTCCTCCTCTCCCTCCCGGCCCCTCCTCTTCCCGCTGCTCCCGCCCGCCCAGGTGGCGCCGAGGACGGGCGGGGCGGGGCGAGCGGCCTTTACGACGCTGTCGTGGCTGCGGCGGCGGCAGCAGCTTCGGCTTCGGCGGCAGCGGCAGGGCGTGCGGGTGCGGGTCGGTGCGGTGCGGGGCGTTGCGGCCGGTGCGCTTGGCGGCGGCGGCTGGGAGGCGGACGTGCTGCTGCGGCGCTGCTAGTGCCCGGCTGCATCTCGGCTCGACTCGGCTCGGGCTGTGTGGGGCGAGGAACGAGCCGGCTGCGTGCGGGCGGGTTGCGGGTTGCGGGCTGCGTGCGGGCAGCGCCCCGCGGGCCATGCTGCTCACAGTGTACTGTGTGCGGAGGGACCTCTCCGAGGTCACCTTCTCCCTCCAGGTCGACGCCGACTTCGAACTACACAACTTCCGCGCACTCTGTGAGCTCGAGTCAGGCATCCCAGCGGCTGAGAGCCAGGTGAGCTGGGGGAAGTGGGGAGGGAGGGAAAGGCCTCCGCCCGCACGTCCAAGTGGTCACCGCCACCGCCTTACTGCCCCGTCGCCCCCTTTTACAGAGGTGAAGACTGAGGCCCGCAGAAGGGTCTCCGACTCCAAATCCATGGCTTATGCCAATCTTCCTCCGCTGTCCGATCTCTCGTGCCCCCAGCGACCTCCTGGTTCCCCCTTCCCAAAGCATTCAGAGTTTGTTCTCCATCTCACCCCATTCTTGCCTGACGCGTTTTCTGGGTTCCCGCCTCCGGCGTCCTTCATTAGAAATATCCATTTGGACCAAAGTAATAAAGAGATCGTAGGCTACGAGAACCTTCTTACTTTACAGAGGAGGAAACTGAGGTTCAGAGAGGGGAAAGCTATAACTTTGACTAAGGTCACAGGAATTAAGTAGCAGATAGAGGCTGGATTCAAATCCAGATCCGCTGATTTCCTAATTCAGAGCTTTTTACCATTAAAGGATGTTGGAACCTTTCACCTCCTTCATCAAAAAGTGAAAAAGTTCCTACCTTAGTAGATAAGCTTGGCTGATAAAAGATGCATAAGTGAAGAGTCCACTGGATTTGAAGACAAAGGACCTGAGTTCTGAGTTTTCTTTTGCTGTTGCTTGCGTGTGTAACCTTAAGCAAGTCATGGGTCATCTCAGGGTCCCAGTGTCATCCTCTGTAAAATGAGGGGGTTGAATTAGATAACCTTTAATGTTTCTACTAGCTCTTAAGCTGTGATTCTAGGAGTATAGTGGATTAAGCGATCTCAGCTTCTATCCCCAGCGCATACACTTTTCTTGTTGGCGACCATGTGACCATGGCAAGTCACTTAAATCCACTGAGCCTCCTTTCCTGGTTTACAGTGGTCAGTGTTAGGCGCCGTGCTAGGCGAGGCATAAGGGAGATGGTACCTGCTTTACGTATAACCCAGGATTGTTGTGAGATAGTTTCAAAAACAAATCTGCTTGGGGCTTGCTGTGTGTCTTGTGACCTGAGTAAATGTGCTGCCATTATCTTTCCTGAGCATTTCTCCTTTAAAAAAAAATCGTTGGAGTCTTCAATTGTGTTTGTTTACCCCTCTGGCTTTCCTAGTTAGTACCTGTGTTACCTGGGGCCCCGAGGCCACATGTGGCTCTCTAGGTCCTCAAGTGTGGCTTTTTGAATCTACACTTCACAGAACAATTCCCCTTAATAAAACGATTTGTTCTTTAAAACTTGTACTCGGTCTAAAGGCTGCACTTGGGGACGTAGAGGGCCACACGTGGCCTCTAGGCTGCAGTTTCCCTACCCCTGCCGTTGGCAGATTATACATTCTCTACCTCTCAGTTCTTTTCATTTGTAAAATAAAGGAGCTGGATTGTAAGTGATCTCTTAGGCTCCTTTTAGCTCCAAATCCTATGATCTTAGGGAGCTAATGGCTTCTGTATCCCCTCCAGTTGCTCAGATGTGGGGCTTCAGCAAAACATTTGCTTTATGAGTATTTGTTTTGTAAATCCTTCTTTATCCTTTTCTCACTTAACCAAAAGAGTGGTAGTTCCTAGTAACATTTAAAATCCCGTAAATTGGCTTAACACTGGGATTTCCACTAGCCCTTTGAACTGTCTCATCCAGCATTTGGCAACAGTAGCTCTATAGAAGGAAACCCTAACTTGGAAATCTGCGAACATTAAAAAGAATTTTTGGTAAGTGTGTGTGTCTGTGTGTGTGTGTGGAGAGAGAAGAATCTGTCATCTTCCATTAATGGCCCTAAATCTGGTACTGTACTTGTTTCAATATTTTAATAGATTCAAAGCATTATTTCAGGTTAATCACAGTTGAACTTAGTTCATTAGGGTCATTGGGTGCAGTTATGAAATTGTTCCTTAAATTCTTGCCCAGTGAAACCAAACTTTCTGTTCTTCTCTGGGTTATATTAAACAACTGTGTCAATATTTTGTTCAGAAGGCAAGCATAAGTCCTTCCTACAGTGTAGACTTTAGCACTTTGGCATAAAGTTGTATAAAGGACAGTGTATTTTGAAGTACACCATATCCGGTGGATAATCTGATTTAATTTGAGCAGCAAGAATTCTAGATAACATGGATTATTGCTTCCCAAGAGTCTCTTTAAAATACAGGGCAGATTACCCAAGTGAGGCTGATTTAGCCTCCTTTGGTTTTTTTGACTTGAGGTAAATTTACCTTTATCAAAAGGTTGGCAGAGGATTTAAAATGGTTAAATGTGGGTTATTCAGATTTGCTTGTTGGGAGAGATGAGAATGACAAATGTCTGAAACAGTTTCAGGGTTATGTTTCCCTCTTGAGATGGCTGTACCTGAAAGAAAGGAAGAATCTTTACTGAGTGATCAAATTGGAAGGAGACAGTATTCTGTAGCCGGAGTAGAGATAGAGTACTTTTTGTTACAGCTGATGACTTCACAGGATTAGACAACTTTACACTAGTGATTAGATTAATTTCACATTCTTTCCTTTTTCATCATTCCAACCTCTGCTGCTATATTGGTCCCTGGTTAACTAATTTAGCATATGGAAATGTGGAGTAACCCTAGGGTTGCTAGAGACTGAGAACCTGTGCTTCCCAGCTAACTATAAACACCTCCTGTTTTTCAAGTTTGTTCTGCTGGCTGCCTTGTAACCTGATGACCCAGTATCTATTTTAAGATGTTGGGTGGTCCTCTTTCATTTGCATTGCCCATCAATCAGGAACCTCGTAGACACTGAGTCATTTCCTTTCAAATTATAATAGTAAACAACCCTGTCTACTCTGGAGTGTACCTTCATCTCTCTCCTCTAGGGTACATTCTTCTCCCACCTCCTATTTTTTCTCAAGTTTTCCCTCACACCTTCTCTCTCTGTTTAAGTAGTTATTCATTCGTCTGCAAAGTGTTCTAGAGTAATATCTTTCGCTTTTACTCCATGTCCAGTCTTCAGTCTCTTACTATGGATGCTTCATTCCTAGACCTCTCTATCCTCTGTTTAAACATTTAGCATTTTGTAATTTAATTCAGTTCAGATTATGGCAATTCCATGGCCAGAGAGAAGATGATACATGTAGAGGAGAAGCTATCTTGCATGTGATTAGATCTGGGCTGGGTATACTATTTTGATTAATCCAAGGTGGGCCAGGAAATCAGTCATCAGTTCTGTTTGATTCTTTAACTCTGATGTGTTTGGTTAATCCAAGCAATTTTCAGAACTTAAACTAGTTTTTATGTCCCCCATATGTTAAAACATGTTATAGAAACCTATCTCTGTAGGTAGCACAAAGCTAATTATGCTGAGTGCCAGAAATGATAATTGCTGTCTATAATGCTAGACTGCAGCCATATACACAGCAAGGCCTTTAGGTTATGAAAACAGTATTTTAGACTAAGAGAAATTAGGGAAAACTACAAGTGCCTATTGAAGACTGTTTCGGTATAGTTGTGAGGATTTTTAAAACTTCCTATTATGTGATCAAAAGGTAATTTATTTGGCCATTATGTTGATAATTGATACAATGTGAAAAAATTACTTAAGACATTACAGCTCCATTGTGGCCCAGAGAAGCCTTGTTAGTAATTTAATGCTGGTATGCAATATTAGGACTTATGTTAATTTAAAAATTCCACCCAGGGATGGAAAAATAGTTGCTATCTCTTTGTATAAAGGACTGCAGAGTTTGATTAGCTGGTCTAATTTTCAATGTTAATTACAGATTAGAACTTGTTCTCTTGGGTCCCTGCCTCCTCTAGAGTGATTACAAGGCAGTTTTGCCAGTCCTGTAGATGAGCTGTTTAGTTATAGAAGCTTCCTATTGTATTTTCTTACCAGTGACACAACTTGAATTTTGAGCAGCTGTAGATTAATTAGAATAATATGGATCATAGATCATTATCACTAAGGCACAAAGTACTACTCTGATTGGTAGGATTGTTTCCTATAGCACCGACTTGGAACCACTGGTCTGAATATTATGGTCAGAATATCACAAAATGGATTATAATTCTGGCACCTTGATACTAAAGAATGGATCTTTTGATGTTATAAAGTACCTTCTCAAGTTCATATTTACACCCATTCACTTGTTTATCTTTAAGGGACAAGCTTATTTGGAAGTTAAAACACCATATCCCAGACTGCACTGCCTAGCTTTGTTGGAATTTTGATTTAAAGAATCCAGTAAACAGTGGCTCAGTTCATTTCAGGCAGCTACCTCTTGGAGTTGATCACCCTTAGTTACATATTTTGGAAGGTTTGTAAACTTAGTGAAAGCAATTTTAGGAATATCTCACAAACTTGACACTAAGTTGCATCTCTGTAACCACTGGAAGGAATAAGATGGCACTTTTACATTTATGGGTTTGAGTGTGTTCCAGTCAAGTCCACAGTCTCTGCCTAATTACCAATGTGATTATCAGATTGCTTTAAAAAAAAAAAGTCTGTTGGCTGTAGTGTAGTTTGCTTTATGATGAGCGGAAGTGAAGAGCCTGGTGCCCTTCGTACTCTGGTAGTGTTTCCCTTTTGTGAGTTGAAGGTGAGAATTTAGCAGCATGAGAGGTAAAGTGGAACCTTCGGAGTTTCGGTATTTGCAGTGTGCAGCCGTTGGATGGGGGAGAGGGCAGGGGATGAATTTGTTTGCAAATTAATGTTTGTTCATATCTAGTTTACTGTAATATAGATTGCTCTTAATAATGCTTTCTCCCAGATTAGAATGGCCATTTCCTCCAGCCTGAACTCTTAAGGACATGTGGGGGAAGGAAGTTTAGAAGTACATTTCTTAGGGAGTAAAACTGGGATGTCTCTTTTTTGAGTCACTTCTGTATGAGGTAGGAAGGCTGTTAAGTGTATCTTTCTTAATTTAACAGACTATCAAAGGAAATGACTAGAATTGGATGCTCAAGTTCAGGATCAAGGCCCTCAAGTATAGCCCATTCAGCACTTGCAGACCTAGAGGCCACAGGTCTCCTGCTATAGACTGGTAGGAGCCATTGCAGACTTACTTTCTTCTGACATCAGTAAAACAAGGATCTCCCCAATTGGATTGGTAGCCACTTGAGGTCAGAGACTTAGTTTTATATTTCCTTTTGTCCCCACTGCTTTGTGTCTTGCGTTGCCTACAATAAGTGCACACTTGTTGATGAATGTGTTTTGGAATAATGGGAAAGTCCCAATCTCCCATTACGAGAATTTCAGCTCTTTGGTGATTATAAAATTTTAACAACTGTCTACTGGGAACTAAGTTGAAATCACAAATCTACGCCCAGAAGGAAAAATCTAGCTCATTGTTTTATGTGGGAAGTAACAGGAAATATTCTGTTATTCAGTTGAATGTCAGTGATTCGATAAGCAGGCACTGGTAAGCACTGGGCGTTTTAAGCACTTTTGTTTGGTTGGTTTTACATCATCTCATAAAGTCATAGACTTGTAAGGGGTCTTCTTAGAGCTTACTTTTTTGTGAGTCGGGGGTTGCACTGAAGGGCTTGGAATTCCCCTTTGAGTCTGTGGATCTAGACCAGAGTATAACTTCCTTCCTTCCTTCTGCTTTGCTATCAAGTCCCATTCTGAGAGGCTGCATTGATGGTAGAGACTCTACACACTCAGGAGGGGCCAGCAAGGTCCTCTCTCCCTCTGTTTGGACATGATGAGGTAGTGCTAGGCCTGGAGGGAGCACAGGACCTGAGTTCAAATTCAACTTCAGACAGAAACCTTGTGACCCTGAGCAAGTCACTTCAGCTGTCTGCCTCTGCTTATTATTTACCGTGATCCTTAGGGCCATCAGAATAGTACCCCCTCCCAGGGTTGTGGTGAGGGTAAAATGAGATGACCTTAGTAAATGCTTAGTACAGTGCCTGGCATGTAGTAGGCAGTCTGTAAATGCTGGCTGCTGTTTTCATTCTTGTTTTCAGCACATTGTTTCACCTTTTCTATGCTCATAGACATTTACTCCTGTATTTAAGGCTGAGAATCATTTTTAAAAGTACTTGAAGCTTAGTAACCTGTGTCTTGTTGAATCCTCTAAAGGCTCTCTGATTTATCATCTGATAGGAAATTGCTGCTGGGTGCTTACATGGATAGGGAGAGAGGGGAAGGGGAACAGGTTAGGAAACTTTCCCTACCAGGGACAAAAGACCGCTTAGGGAATGATAGGCAGATGATAGAATGTTGATACGGTTACCATTCCCAGAGGGAGTTGCTTCCATATTGTAGCCTAACTTGGAAACAAGCCCAGCCTTGTATCCACTGTTTTAGAAATGTTCTAGGGAAGTGAAGGATTACACTGTATTCTCTCTTTGGGCTCCATGTGAGGTACCTAAATCAACACTAAATCAAATTCTCCTTTTGCAGATTGTTTATGCCGAGAGGCCTCTCACTGACAACCACAGATCACTGGCTTCATATGGCTTGAAGGACGGGGATGTTGTAGTTTTGAGACAGAAGGAGAATGCAGAACCACGAGCTCCTGTTCACTTCCCAAGTAAGTTATACAGGTGGTCAGCTGGCTTCCTTAGTCTCTCTGTAAGAAAGGAGGCCTTCCTAGGTGACATCATTCCTGGTTCCCATCTCTGTGCCTGTGTGGCCACCTGGGCCCTTACTCGTCTCAGTAGCTAGCATGAGAAGAGTAATAAATAGCACTTTAAGAATATGACTGGTTTTCTTTGTGTGGGTGCTCTCACACCCTTTGCAGATGGCGGCCCCTGTCCCTTTGTAGCAGGTGGTTTTAGGGATGACTGTGGCCATCTTTCTGAGCTTCAGCAGGCTGGGCTCACAGATGATGGGTCATTTTTGGGCCATACACAAAGCCTTCCTTTGGTGGCACCAGTTAGCCTTTGAGCTCTATTGGCATAGATATCAAGAACCCAGAATTCCCTCCATGACACTGAGATATTAGAGTAACACTTCCCTGGAAGACAGTAATACCAATGCAATTTGAGAAAACCATCATTAAGTACCTATTATGTGTGAGGAGCTGTGCTGAGGGTAAAAAAAAAGTGAAGAAAGGAGATAGTTTCCAGGCTGAAAGAACTTGCTGTCTGATGACAAATACATAAATAAGTGAGGCATTCCTTTCAAAAGCATGGTATGGTCTAGGGCAGCGTGTGATAAGGGCAAAGGAGATGAGTGGGAAAAGCTTGGAGAAATCTGAGGAGGGAGAAATCGCCTTCATGGGGAAGGGAGATTCTGTTCTGGAAGAACTTGGCCTCCCCACTGGCCTTGAAAGAAAAGAGAGACTTTGGCAGATGGATATTGGGATAGGCTCTGCTACACAGGGGGAGGGTGTCAGCAAGGCCACAGAAGTAGCCAAGGATGGCACAAGAACAGGGAGGAGACACAGACTAGTTTGATTGGAATTTGGAAACTGGGAGGAGGAGGAGGTTGAGGTCAAGGAGGTCATCAAGTCAAGACAACTCTACAGGCATTTGTGGAGCCCCTGTGATGTGTGTACCAGGCACCTCACTAACCTCTGGGGATACAAAGAAAGGAAGAAACAGGTCCTGCCCTCACCTAATGGGGAAGGCAGTGTGCAGAATACTGTGTACGGACAAGCTACTTGCAGAATAAATGGGAGCTGCTCTGAAGGGAGGCAGGAGCATTAAGAAGGATTGGGAAAGGCTTTTCTTCAAAGAAAGGGTGGTTTTAGCTGCATCACCAAGGAGGCCAGGAGGTAGAGAGGTCATGGAGAGAATTCCAGGCCTGGAGGACCTCCAGCAAAAAGGCCCAGAGTCAGGAGATGGAAAGGCTGGTATGAGGAGCAGTAAGGGCACTATTGTAAAGGATGTGGGAGGTCGGAGGATACTGGGAAGGTTTAAGCCCCTGTGGAAGACCTTGAGTTTCAGGGTCAGGAGTTAGGCAGGGTGGAACCCTGAAGCCTTCTGAGTAGTGATGTGGTCAAGGTGCTGCCCTCAGTAAACAGGTATTTGGTAAGGACTTGGTGTGGTCCAGGCAGGCCATGTCCTGAGGGACTGGCCTTAAGAAAGTGCTGGGGTCCCTGCCCTCAAGGAGCTTACAAGGGAGACAATATACAAACCACTCTCTTTGTAGAAGGCAATTACAGTGTAAATGAAAGTCATCTTGAGAAGGAAGGCACTAGCAATGGGGGGAGAGGAGGAGCCAGTGAAGGGCAGAAAGCACCCTCCACCCCCAAAAATGGTAAGATCTGAGCCAGAGAAGCCAGGAGGCACTGGAGAGGAGGGGAGGCCAGCCAGGGAGGAGCCACCAAAGAGGAGATGGCACGTCCTTGTGAGGGCCAGCAAGGAGGCCATTGCTGTAGGTCCCAAGGAGTCCTGGGCTGGGCAAAGTGTAAGAAGGCTAGAAAGACAGGACAAGGGCAGACTGTAAATGCTAAACAGCATTTTCTATTTGATTCTTTCTGAAAGCACTTTGACATGGTCTCATTTGATCCTCATAACAGCCCTGTTCAGTCAAAGATTCCTAAGCTTGGCCTCTTGTGGTGGTGATGCCTGGCTGATGTAAGGTCACATGACTGACAGGTGGGGAAGCTGGAGCCAGAGCCTCTCCTCTGGTTCTCACCCTTTCCCTGATTCCACTTGGAATTATCAGAGGTTGGTTGGTTTCTCATCATTTGACACCCGCTGTGCCTGTCAAGGCAAGGACTCTCATCTGTCTTAGAAGCCCTGGCTAAGACTGCCTCATGGACGGTTATCATTCCCCCCTTGCAAGCAACGCCCTCCCCCCCAGTAACTCACACCAGGGATTCTTAAATGGATTTCAGGAAGCCTGTGAACTTGAAGAGAGAAGAAATGAGATCTTTATTTTCACCCATCTCTAACTGAAATTTAGCATATTTCCTTCAGTTATTTTAAAATATGATTCTGAGGAAGGTGTCCATAGGTTTCACCAAAGGCTGCCAGAAAGTTGCCTGCCATTCAATAGACTTCTTTAAGCTTGGTCAAGCTCTCAGTTTCCTGGCTCCCCAAGCTGATGGTGATGATGGTGAGTGGTCACCTGATGGTAGGAATGAGAACCTGTCTGATTCTGGGGGGCTGTCCCACCCCTTACTCGAGCACAGTGGTAGAACTCAGAAGTGTCAAAGAAGCTGTTGGTTGGAGGTGTCTGGATCCATACCTGAAACATCCAGACCTCTCAGTTTGAGAAAATTCTCATTTGAGATTAGTGTTCTCTCAGGTGCTGGCTGACATCATCTTGATAATGGTCATCAGACAGAAAGCCCCTCGTGCTTCCTCACTGCATAGTAACCCTTTTTTTTTTTTTTTCAACTTGCAAGAGTCATTGCTGAGGCTGGGAGGAAATAGAAGTGTGCTTGAGGGAAACAGCTGAGTTTGATTTGGTATTCTCTGGGTTCCAGCAAGCCACTGACTGACTTTGTTTGATGCTTTTGCTAGCAAATAAAAATAGAGTGCAGCTTAATTTTAATTGGTCCATTTCTGTGGTAACTAGTGGGTTGCTGAGTTTGGCTACAACACACTTGCATTGCTTATAAGTACTTTTGGACTGAGTGGTCTTGTGGAGGTTAGCCTTGATGTCCTCAGCCAGCAGACCTGATAGAGGTTCCACAAACTACCAGCCCAACAAGGCAGACTTGGCTTGTTTGTTATTTTGTTTTGTTTGTTTTTTGTTTTTCTTTTTTTTCTTTAAAAATGCCCTGCTTTGAGTGTACTTTAAAATATAAGAGTGTGGCCAAAATGGAAAGGAAATTTGTCCCAGGCTAGAAGGCCCACAGATGTTCTACCAGTTAGGGTAGATAGAGGAGATAGGAAATCTATCTCACAAGAGCCATTCCCCTCTCCCCATCTGAATTGGTAAGTTCTCATTGGGCCCAGGCAGAAACCCAGCTGATGGGTGTGGTTATATGAGCTCACACCAGGGGGAGGAGGTGAACTCTCTTTTTCTGCCAGATGTGAAAGACACTTGAATGATACTTAGGAGCCCTGCTTTCAAGAACAAGTCACAGCTCCTCTGAGCTTGGATTTCCTAAGCTGTAAAATTCAACAGACATTTATTAAGTACCTGCAGTATGCAAGACACTGTACATACAAATTAGAAGAATAACATAATCCCTGCCTGCAAAGTTTTAAGGGGGACGTGATATGTCTACAGCTACATATGATACAGCATAAGTGTGATGGGTGAGAGGAGGGATTGTCAAAGTGCCATGAGAAGTTTGTGGAGGGAGAAATCGAGGAAAGCTTCATGGACTAGGTGGGGGCAAGTAAGTGGGCCCTGAAGGAAGAGAGGTGTTTCAGTTGGTACAGATGCATGAGGAGGGTTGTTTGCTCTGTCTGAGGAATGGCTGAAACATAATTAAGGAGATGGGAGAGAACAATGATCTAGTTTTCCTGGGACTTAGGGAACACGAAGGAGAAACCTGAGCCACCTTGTCAAGGGCTTTGGATACCAAAATTAGTAGTCTAACTTGAACCGTTGTTTGTTTGGGACTTGTTTGTAGCCGTACATTAGATACACTGCTTCTGCCATAGGTGGATTGAACCAGAGATTCAAGATTGGAAACAAGAAGATGGGTCGGAGTGGTCTGAGTGGACACAGAAGTAGAGAAGAAGGACCAGATGCAAGAGATGGGGCTCTCATACCACAGGATCTAGGCAGTGAAAGATGGGAAGTTGTCCCACATGACACTGAGATTATACCTGATGGTGACTGATGGTGTGAGGACCTTCAGCAGAAAAAAAGAAATTGGCAAAAGGGCAAGTTTAGAGGGGGAAGATGAGGACCTTAACTTGAGACATGTTGAAGTGAGCTGTTTGGGTGGTAGCTCTCTGGCAGGGAGTGAGAAATCTGAGGCATAGCCATTTTTAGACATGACTACTGTCAGAATCTTTTCTGCTTGACCATGCAGATTGTTTCTCTTCAGTTTGAGGATTGGAAAGTGGAAAATTGAGGGAAAGGTTGCCAAAAGAAAGAAACATTGAGGCCCTTAAGAAAATACTAAGAAGAGAACATATGGAAGACTAGAAGGAGTCACAGACAAGCAAGATAGCTTTGAAAGTTACATGCTGAATTTGTTATATACTTGAAAAGCAAACTATATATGCACACTAGAGATTTGTAGTTTCATGTACAATCCTCTTCTGGAAATGCTGGTTTTATATGTTAAATTCAGAGTAAAAAAATAAAAATTTAAAAGAAGGTAAAAAAAAGAAATATGAGACTGATAGGATGCTTGATAAAACAGTTTAGGAGCCATCTGCATAGAGCTGATAGATCAAGGGAGAGAGTGAGAGGAAGGAGAAGAAGCCCTAGGATAGAAACTTGAGGAAGAGAGTGCATTGTCATGGTATCTGCAGGAGAGGGGATGGGCTGTAGTGTCTTATGCCACAGAGGTTGAGAAGGAGGATAGAAAATGGGCTGCTGGATTTACCAGGAAAGGAGTCTCCTAGTGACCTCAGAGAGAGCTGTTTCAGGAAAGAATCCTGCTTTTAATGTGTACCTCATTGGATCTTGGTGGAAATTCAGTGAGATCATAAGCTACCTTTAGATAATTTAGCTCCTCAGACTTGAGACTGCAGTTTAAATATAATTAGTCTGCAGTTTAAAAAAAAAATGGTTAAGGTTAGGAAAAATGAATCTGAATTCAGCTGGACCAGACCACTCTATCCATGATCTGAGGGAAACGCCTTTGTTTTCTTTTGAACTTAGAAAAAAATTTTTTTTTACTTTTTTTACCTTTAATTTGAATAATGACAGCTAAGTTTAGGATCAGTCATCTCATAAACTATTATTGTTTGTTTATATTCTCTGTGTGAAGTGTCTTCACTGTTGTCTCCTTTTTCTGCCCATAAAATGAGGCTGATTACTACCCTCCGACCTCCCAGGGCACTGGGCGAGTCAGTGAGCTGGTGTTTAGAAGGCTCAGATGAATGTGGAAGTCCAGAGTGTTGTTAGAAACCTACCCAAGCCAGTAAGACAGTCCAGCCCAGACTTGCAGAATTTAGCATCTAACAACTTTGTCTCTCTTTGCCAATTAGAGTGTTTCAGGTGTCAGGGTTTTTTAAGGCAGAGGCGGGACCAGAACAAGGTTTTGCCTAGGGCAACCTCTTAGGTATATGAAGATCTGCCAGTGTAATTGCTTTAGAAAAAATTCCATGTATCTACTGAGGCAACAGTGTGAAGTCTTCCCTCTTGGCTGATTTTGAAACAATAGTTTGTAGATCACAGTATATTTCTTTGTTCTCTCTCACCTAAATCATTTCATTGACTTGGATCCTCTGCACCACAGAAGTAGCTGAGAAGGATGGGGAGATTTAATGTCAGGGGAAGGGCTCAGGATCTCTTTGGCCCTCCCACCATCTTGCTTGGCATAAGCTATTTCTTCATTTGTCTTGATTTTTCTTTTCATGTGGTCATTTGGTATAAACCTTGAAATTATTTATCCTGACAGACCTGCCCCGGATAGACTTCAGCAGCATAGCTGTGCCCGGTACATCAGGCCCCCGATTGCACCAGCATCCAGCTCAGCCACCCCGAGTATCCCCAGCAGACACAGTTTCATCCCCACAAGGCTTGGACAATCCAGCATTACTTCGAGACATGTTGCTTGCCAATCCCCATGAGCTCTCTCTGCTCAAGGAGCGAAACCCACCCCTGGCAGAAGCCCTGCTCAGCGGAGACCTTGGTAAGCCTGTGTGGCCGTCACTTTGTCAAGCTGACCTCAAGGGAAGGTCATTTGTGTCAGGCCGTCCTCATATGTGAGATGAAGAGTCAGCTGACCACTGGCAGCCCTGGAGTCCTCAGTGGTGTGGAGGCAGCTTGGTGCCAGTGTCAAGGGGCACCTTGGGAGGTTTAGTTAAGCCTGGAGATCTTTTCTAATTGTTCTTAGCATGCCCATAGTAGATAGCAATTTTCAGGCCTGTTCAGTAGGGAAGCCTTTCTGGAAAGTCAGCCAGTAAGCCAGGGGGTGGCAATTAAAGTGGTTCTGTGACTTTGCCTTGGGCAGCCATGTAGAATGGTGAGTGCCCTCTCTTGGCTTAATCCCCCAAGTTTGATTTGGGGTGGTGATGGATCTAGTTGCTTGGAGCTATATTGTTTCCAGTGCCTGAGAAATCGAAGGAAACTGATGTACTCCTTTCTCAGATATCTCCCTTTGTTGTTAAGCATTACCTTTCTAAAAGGCATCCCTTGAAAGGATCGTTTCATCAAACTTTATTTTCTTTGTAGCTTCTATTTCTTTCCACGCTCACATTTGTGACCTTGATAAGAGCTCTCATGGTATTAAGATGTTTGTTTTGGAGGAACTTGTTTTTATTTCTCATGATTACATGACTAATTAATTGCTTGAGGTTGCACTAATGTATCATAAAGGTTGCATGGCTAAAAAATGAAATGTTAAGAAATGTCAGAGTAAGGATTCTGTAGTTAGAAACCACATTGCCATTTCTGATGATCTTTCTGCCTACTGATGCTCACTCACCATGATTACATAAAGTATACACTGGCTGGTGTTGTCATTTGCATTTAATTTTTCTGACTTAGGGTAGAGGTTGTTAAAGAATAGAAACTATTAGTGATTTATATTATTTACAAGAGTTAGGTTGGAAGAGAAACAGGCAGAGAATCCTGAGACAGTTATTTGCCAGATAATAGTTTCCCATTAATTTAACCTCAAACTGTTCATTGTATAAGACTAGAGGCAGGTGTAATTAAACTCTTATGAGAATAAATGATCTTGTTGAATGCTTGGCTTAAAGAAATAGATTTTATTGAAAGTTCTGATGCTAAGTGTATAATTCAAGGCAGTGACTAAATCAAAATGAGCTTACCAAATCATTTTTAGGTATGCTCTTTACATCTGTCTTGCAGATGCCTTTTGAGAAGTTTTTAGACACAAAAACAAACAGTGGGAAGGCATAAAATTCCATCAGCTTGGAGCTTGGTCGTTTACATCTCTCATTTTTGCAGAAAAATTTACTAGGGTCCTGGTAGAACAGCAGCAGGACCGAGCCCGGAGGGAGCAGGAGAGGATCCGTCTCTTTGCGGCTGACCCCTTTGATCTGGAAGCTCAGGCCAAGATAGAAGAAGATATAAGGTAACAAACCGCCTCAACCCAAGGAAAAGGAGGCTTTGTGCATAGCAGGATTCTCAGACGGCAAACAGTCTTGTCTGGCAGCTCTTCAGAGTCCCAGGGCTTGCAGTAGAGCTATTGGCCCGGCAGTCACTTTGTTTCCTATTCTATTACTCCAGTATCTGATGCAATGTCATGCAGTTGTTGGTTCTTTCATAATAATTTGATGACAACTGGAGGACTATTTTCTTTCCTAATTCCATAAGCATCTCTGTGGCCAGCAGAGAGTAGCCCTAAAATGGTGTTCAGATGCACGTGCATGTAGAGACAGCTTTGAGAGACTTGAGAACTCTGATGGATGCACTTCTTAAAAACCCCCAAGTCCAGAGGCCTGAAGAAGAACCACGCCACGCCACCCCACTTCTGCCAGAGAGGCAGTAGACTTAAACCCTCATTGGGACAGATGTGCTGGGACGTAATCAGTTTAGGAATTTTTATGAGCAATGAATGTTTGTTATTAGGGTTTTGTTTTTTGGCATTTTGTGGTAGGGTGCAGTGAAAGGGAGAAAGGATAAATGCCTGCAAAACTATTTTTTGAAGAAGAAAGATGATGTGCGAGGAATTCCCTGAGATAGAAGAGGAACTTCCTCTAGCTGATAGGATGCTGCAGGTCAATTAAATAGACTCCTTTGATTCTGAATATCCTTCAGCAGGTTTCTTGACTCCTTGTGATTTAGTTGAAGTTTATTTATAGTAGAACAGCAGCTATGCAAAAATGATATTTTGGAGTCCTAAATCTATTTGGCTTCCATGCTTCCTGCTCTGCCCTCAAGGGATGGACTGTATGACAGGTTTCCTACTCAGATTTCTCCAGGGCCACATTACATTTGGGCGTTTTGTAGTCGGTACCAAGATTTTATCGTGTCAGCCTTGTTAATTTAACCTTGCGATCTCCATTAAAGAGTGGCCATGTTCTTGCAGTTTCCTGTGTTGTCCTCAGTGATGAAGATCAGCCTTTGAGTTTGACTGTCACTTTTCTGCCTGTGGCCCAAGGCAGAGTTCATCCCTAGTTTCTTTCGTGAGCTTTGTCCTAACAAAAGCAAAGAGCAGTTTGGGCAGTAAATTAAATGCACAACTCGTATAACAAGGAACTATTTTTTAGATTTTTCTGTGGTAATTGAAAGCATATATTATGTTATCATTGAGCTAGAAATATAAGGAATGTATGTGTACTTTTGGTTCCAGACTTTGATTTTTTGCCCCCATCAGCATGATCAGACCCCAGTAAGTGACTTTTAGAAACATCTCTAGCAGATAGACCAGGTGAAATAGGAAAGCAGTAGTGATTAGCCCCGACACAGAAGGCCTCCCCTACCAAGGGGTACCCAGGGAGGCATGGGCTGCCAAGGGCCTGGCCTAGAAGTTTTGTCAGCTACAAAGCACTGCTAACAGTTCCCTTGAAATATCTCCATGATGTTGGTTGGAAAAAAAGAAAAGTGAGAGTAACCATGGGTATCTTTAAGGCTCATATTGCTTCCCAGAGGAAAATTAAGACATCTCTTCCTTTAAAAAGGAAACCTTGTATGCTTTGAATAGCTTCCTGTGTAGCATGCACAGAATAAGTGAATGACCAGTACTACTTTACAGGGAATTGTAGCAGAGCTTCATCTTTGTTCAGTTAATACAAAGTCACCATTGTACAGCACACTTTGCTTTCTTTCTAAATTTCCCCCACAGATTTGGCTTTGTGAGGAGGCTGTCTTATGCTGGCACTGCACCCATCAGATTTTTGGGGGTGTGTCACTGGGGTGATGGCAGAGGTTTAGAGCACTGAGGCATCATAAGATCTGGTGGGAAACTTGAGAGACCCCACATTTCAGATCAGGTGTCTGGGACCTTCCATTCTCAGCCCCCCCAAGAAGGAGTATTTTGTTGTATGTTGACCATTCTCCACCAAGTCACTTCAGTTCTCCTATTTTCACAAAAGACAGACACATTTTTAGCCCATCAGTTGCCTTAAAATATTCACTTTCTTTGTTTTGGAGGATGTGAGTTGACCCATGGTGTATTTAGAGCCATAAAGCAGTGCACCCTATTGGAATGCACGTGTGCAGTACTTCAAAGCTTGTGTCTGTGACTAGTATGGTGCTTGGTTTCATTAGTCATGACTACTGGCAGCATCCAGGTGTGAAGATTACAGAGGTTACTCCCCTTCAAGACTAAGATAATTCAGATGCCAGCTTGGTCTAGTCTATTCTTAGTATTTGTTTGGGAGCCTCTTCTGGCCACTGTATGGCAGGGAGGCTAAGTACAGTGGAGAAGTACTGGCCTGGGAAACTGAAGACAACCCAAATTCTGGTTTCCCTGAAAGGGCCCCAAAGGCATGTGATCATAAGCAAATCATCAAGTGATCCTTCTGTTAGATGAAGTTCCCAAGGCTACATGACCTTTCTCTTATTGGAGTTATGGTCTTTGGAATAACTATTAACTTTGACCCCAGATTTTAGTCCTAAATACATTTCAAGCCACTTGACTGCAAAATTCAACCTACCTCCTACTGTAGTCTGCAGCCTCAGTTTCTACAAGAGAAATAAAATCTGGCCTTTTCTTATATAAATGTCATTTTATCTTCAAATTGTGAAGAGATCTCTGTGAACAGCATGCATTTCAACTCTGTTAAGTAGCCTTCCACTGGATAAAAGCATTCCTTTCCAAAGCCATCGCTCAGCTGCTCATAAATGGCCTGCACTTGGGGCCAGGAGAAATGGGCCGATCTGTTTTTAACTCTTTGTTTCAAACACCTAGATTTCTGTTCATGGAAATAATGCTCTTGGTTCCTGATTTTGATTTGTTGTAGGCAACAGAACATTGAGGAAAACATGACAATAGCCATGGAAGAAGCTCCTGAGAGCTTTGGCCAAGTTGTGATGCTCTATATTAACTGCAAAGTGAATGGACATCCTGTGAAAGCATTTGTGGATTCAGGTGATCCTGCCTTCTCACTCTTCTCTTTCCTGACAAGATCTAACCAATGAGAAGGTCCCGGATGTCTTTACATCAGCGTTCAGGAAATCTGGCGAAGTCCTGCCTTGTACTTTGGGCATTGCCATTCCTAAAACCCTATAAGTGAATGTACTTTCTGCATACTCAGATTGTGCTGCAAGGGGCTATAGAGTAGAAGGAGCTCCAGAGTGAGGAGAGGCCTAGGTTCAGATCCAGGTTGCAGACTTTAATTGGTCTAATGGGGCAAACACATAGCTTCTCTGTAAAGTGGGAGTAACTGCACTAGTACCAGTTTTTCTGTTACTTTAATATTTACAGAGCTGTAGAGAAATGTCAGTATTGTTGCTATCATTGTGGCTCAAATTTGGGAAAGGGGGAGATTATTGTGGTATGAGATGGGGAAGGAGGAGATGAGCTTTGACTTGGGCTGGGACAGGGGGATGGGATTCAGAGAAAAAAGAGAAAAGGCCATTTCATTGAAGAGGGTAAGGGAAATGAGCAAGGGGAAATACGGTCTGGGGCAACCTGTCACATTTGTATATGGGAGTAGTGTGTGATCAGATTGGCAAGGTAGGGGTAGATAGAGTATGAGAGACCTTGAAAGCCAGGATTAGGAATTTGAGCTTGATCCTAAGCCTCGGATCCCCAAGTTGTCACTGGGGAGTCTTAAAAGGTTTTGTGAAGATGGATTGCAGAATGGGCTATATTGCTGAACCTGAAAGCAGACAGACCACTGTCCTCATGTCACAGTAAGACTGCTTGACGTTTGAGTAGTTCAGGTTTGATGTCCTGAGGTCCTGAACTCTATGTTAACTAGAAGGGCTTGTGGGAAAGAAGGAATGGAGAAAAGAAGTCTGAAGACAACCCCTGGGTTTTAGTGACTGACTCCAAGGGTTTGATTTTGGGTCACTGAACCAGTGAAAGTGCTCTTGGAGGAAGTGGCCAAGTCAGGACCTCAGGCACACTGTGTGTGTGTGTGTGTGTGTGTGTGTGTGTGTGTGTGTCTCTTTTGCTTTTTGCTCCATTCTAGTTTATTATGGTATGGATCCTTTTCCTTCATGCACACCATGACTTAGGGAGTGAATTGATGGATAGAGATGGTTAAATGACTCTCAGAGAGTTTGTGGTGCGGATCTCTTCCCAGGAGCCCAGATGACCATTATGAGCCAAGCTTGTGCAGAAAGGTGTAATATAATGAGACTCGTGGATCGCCGGTGGGCTGGAATTGCCAAAGGTGTTGGCACACAGAAGATCATCGGCAGAGTGCATCTGGGTAAGTAAAGACTCAGAAGCTTAGTGTGGGTTTTTTTCCTTATGGTACTAAGATACACTAATTCTGCTAAATAAAATCAATTGTCATTGCCCTGTATGTGTGTGTGTGGGGGGGGGGGGGTGTCACTTTCATAACTTTCCCCATAGAAGAATGACTGATTTTGTCATTGCTAGTATTGACATGGCAGTGCCAGTCACTGGAGGAAAAGAGCTTCACCTTCCTGTTTGTGGAGATCTGTTAGCTGGTTGGTGAGCATGTTAGGTCTCATAGTCTGCTTGCAGTCTGAGGAAAGAACATGTCCCTGTTGCTGAATGTCTCCAGGCAGAGGCTTCATGACCTCCTGGGAAAGATGTAATAGGGGTTGGGCTCCAGAGATAGCCTCTGATGAGGGCCCTTCTGACCAGTGCTGAGATCCCATGTTCCTGAATTTCTAAAACTCGAGCTTTGGGGGATATTCTTTGCTACTTGGGAAGCTGTATTGAAGGCCTGAGGGCAGGAGGAGGCAAAAGCTCTAGAAATAATTAGTTCTCGAAGCCCAAGTTACATGACTCCAAGATTCTTTCCCAAGAGTAAATTTAAAACTAATAGAAAGGAGCAGCTAAAAAATACTATGTTCCCCTTGGCCTTTCTTGTTGAAAGTTGAAAGGGATTAAGTAGGCCTGTTTAAAATATCTGTTTCCATACTGCCAGTCAGTCTTTTGGGCCGTTCCTGTCTAGAAGCCCAAGGCTTTTTAGACATGAATGTTTTTCCTTTGTGACCAGCTTCTGTCATCCAAATATTCAAAATTGCTTAAAAAAATAAAAATCTTAACTATTTTCTTAAATTTAATGGAGAATAACTGATACACAAGTCAAGTATAAGATTACTGACAGTGTTAGCCACATGGGTAAGTAAACACACCAAGTGAAAAGACTGACAGTGGGTGAATTGCCTTCGGAAACATTACTATCCCAGAGGAGGGTGGAGATTATGGGTCATGTGCCATTTTTGTAAAATCCAGAAATTCCAGAAAGAGGCTTGTAATTTACAGATATTTCGCCCATTATAGTTGACAAGTATGGGGCTCCAAAGGCAAACCGTGGTGGCAGAGCTAGTTTGTGTTTGCCAAGGGACAAGATGTTGGGAGCAAACCAGAGGAGCAGAAGAAGGGTCTGGAGATTCAGAGCCTTCTTTTTTACTTTGGACGAAATCAACATCTTACTGTATAACTTTTTAAAAGCTATAAGCAAGAAAATACTTCATGTCAGAGAAATGGCTTCTTTTCACAGTTTTCCCTACAAGTTCTGCATCTACTCTAAATACCATCATTCTACCTTAGACTGAGCACCCCCGTCAGTTGTTTTACCCCAAGGAATCACTTGAGCTAGAGCCCAGATTAGTTTTTAAACCAAGAAACAAAAATGATCATTGATGACTCCAAAAGACATATATATATTCACAGAGATTTATGTGCAATTTGTATATATTTATCTTTAGTTTATATATAATCACAGTCATTGCCTCAAAAGTTTTGTCAGTTGGAACTCTCATTGGCTTCAGAATCTGCTAAAGGAAACTGCTGGGCTGTATTTCTAGCAATCCAGTTTCCAAAGGGTGCCCTGGGCCTTTGTGAAACTCACAGCAGTATCTTTTTTTCACTCTGTGCTTCAGCTCAAGTTCAGATCGAAGGGGATTTCCTGCCATGTTCTTTTTCTATACTTGAGGAGCAGCCCATGGACATGCTTCTGGGCCTGGACATGCTCAAGAGACATCAGGTAACTCCTGCTGTTCTTTCCTTTGTGGTCTGGTGGTACATGGCAGAGGCAGGAGGTATAACAACATCTGCCCATATACAAAATGTTTATTTGAATCTGTGCCCTGATTGAATATTTGAACTGGAGAGATGGAGAACTGGGCTCATACCAGAAGGCTGTCTCTACTTGTTGCCTTCCTGGCCTGCCAAGATTAAAAGCATCACTGGAAAGAGAAGAAATCATGTCTTTCTGTCTGTGAGTATCTCAGCTCTCAGCTTTTTGGTGACCTAGACCTCCTAGCCTGCTGGAGAAGACGGGCTGGTTAGAGCACAAGGGGATATCCAGTAGAAATGGTATCCTTCCCCATACAAGCTATAGATTTTTATTAAAATAATTCTGGGATTTGTTTGTAGGGTGCTTATGCAAGGTGGTGGTTGTTCTAGGAGTGTAAGAACACTGATTCCTAGATTCTACTAGGTTAAAAAAAAAAGTCAGTCAACCTTGCCTTTAGATTAATGAATTGTCTATAGTTATGTGAATATATTTGTTGGGACAGAGGATGCCCCAGTGCACTGACATTGTAAAGGGCTCCTTGTTGTAAACCCAGGATGCTCTGTGTTTGCTGATGAAACCCAACAATCATTTATTGAATACTGCTTGTGCTCATGTCAGGATATCTGTGTTGAGGGCATTAGTCCCTCCCCTCCAGGAGCTTACAATTTGATAACCAGCACGTGCAGCGAGCAGTCAATGATGAGTGAGTTTAGGGTGCTGCCTTTATATTGTGGACACAGACCTACTTATGTATATGAGCTAATACATGCAGGCAAGGCACAGAATTTTACTCAAGTAAATGCTTGGGGTGATCCTGTGATTCCACGGGTAAAGAGAACTCCCAGGGAGCTCTCCATTTCAGAACAGCGCCTGTTCTTCAACTTATTCTCTGAGAGAGCTTCCTGAGGTCCCCAAGAGGCTCGGCAACTTGCCCTGTGCTAAATGTAGACCTACTGTGTGTTGGAGGTGGCACTTGAACTCAGGGCCCCAGGGCCAAGTGTCTTACCTGTTAGGTTTCCTCTCCTTCAGAATGATCAGAAACACCTGCGGTTTTCTCTGTCCACTTACCATCAGCTTGGATTCCTGGAATAGCAGACACAGGGCAGAGAATGCTGTTTTATGTTTAAGCAGTAGTATTTTGCAAATTATTCTTCTATCTTAACATGATTGCTGTTAACTCACAGTACCTGGAAACTCTCTGTTAATGAGCCGAATCTTAGAGGACAAAGCTCTAACCCTTTTAGCCAGAATGATTCACTTGACTTTCTTTGGTGCCTGTAAGTGTTGCCTCTGAAAAATAGTAATTTCCATTCAAGTGCATCTGAAGAGCTGAGCTTTTCTGATGACATTTAATCTGTTGCATTTAATCAAAATCAGCTCCAGCCTATGCATTGCCAAGCAGAATCCTTTTCATTTGGGGTTTGATTTCATCTCTCTCAGTGTTCCATTGACCTCAAGAAAAACGTGCTAGTGATTGGCACCACGGGCACACAAACCACCTTCCTTCCAGAGGGGGAGCTCCCAGAATGTGCAAGGTTAGCATATGGTTCAGGGCGAGATGACATTCGGCCAGAGGAGATCGCAGACCAGGAACTAGCAGAAGCTCTTCAGAAGTCCGTCGAGGATGCAGGTATTTGAGCCAGCTGCATTTCCTACTTTGGGTACTGATGGGTGAGCCAGGAAAGGGCAAGCCTTAGAATGTAGGTCCCTTCTGATTCTGCTCCTCAGCCTCCACAGCTCCAGCCTAGGAGGCTTTCTCTCACAGCCCACTGCAATTTCTTAATATAGTAAAAGAAAGCAGAGCAGTTCAGTCAGACCCAGAAGAAATTTGTTGCTATGAGTAACATCTATTAAGGAGTTCTTTCCTCAAGAATCTTTTACTGGGTGTCTTATATTTCTTGTATTTTTCCTAAAAGCCCCTTTTTATAACAGTGATAGGTCTTGCAAACACCTGCCTCATTTCTTATTAAGGAGATGCAAACCAGCATGATTACAGTCATTCCTCTTCTCCTTTCTCTCCTGCCGCCTTTGACAGGAAGTTGGACTCAGTGGAAAGAGTAGCTCTCTCTATCTGGAAAGGAATGCCCTTTCCTTTATCCTCCAAGTTTTCCCTGAAAATGCTGCCAGAATTAGAAGGATAGATAGCAAGGGAAGTGATTGAAAATTCAGGGAGCTTTTGGTGCCTCTGATGAGATGTGGTTGAAAAGTAACATACAGATCAAAACTGTCTCGTATCCTTTTCTAAGTCTTACGCATTGTGACCTGGTAAGGCTAGAAACTAGTCACTTAGCCAAAATTTTCAGGACAAAATGAATTATGTCACACATCGTTGATAAGGGAATGCATTTTGGAGTGGGAGCAGTGGAATGAGCTCTATTGGCTTTACTTCTTCTTTCTAGCTCCTTGGGCCAGAGATGATGTATGGAGCATGTTTCTAGCATTGGTGTTTTGCAGAGAGGTGGGGCCTTCTGAGGGGCTGTGAATGGAAAATTATTCAGAATAGGCACTGCAGAAGGGGAAATAATAGCCAATTTGTAGCTCCCAGTCATGTTGTAAGAATTTTCGAGCACAAGTGACTTGATACAAACCCTTCCCTCCCCACCACATTTTGAATTAGATCTTTTTATGAAGACGTTCCTCTCCCGGCCCTCAAGATTTGACTTTGGGAACAGTAGCTGATGGTCACGGTGGATTTTGATCTCCCAGCGCGTTACCAGTTAGCCATTTCTGTCAGATGGTAAAGGGAAGTGGTTGAGGAGAAGTTGGCTAAGTCCTTTGGGATGAGCAGATGAGCAGGCAGAACAGTAATTTATGGAGGGGGGGGTCACATTTGCTCTTTAACTCCCGTTAGCCAAATGTAGCTGGTTTATTTCAGCCATAACGTCCATCTCAGATGGAAATGGATCCTGATTCTCTGCTTTGCCCAGTGCCTCCCTCTTTCCTTTCTTAGGTTCACTGACTTCCTGTTGCTGATGGGAAAACTGGGCTTAAGAGTTCTGGTGCTAAAAGCAAAGGTTTTGAGGGCCAGGCTCATGGCCGGGAAGGGAGCCTTGATCCCTGGGACTGGGGCCGGGCACTGATCCTAGGGCCAGAGTCAGGGCAGCAGGTTAGGGTGGGGCTTGATTCAGATCAGGTTAGCTTTATGTTGTGAGACAGATGTAAGGTGAGGAAAAAGTGAGAGAAATTAGGACTGCATGTGGTTATTCCCCATTGCTGTCACACAGATTTTGTTTCACCTAATCATTGTCCATCCCCCAAGACAGCAGATCTTACCTGATCTTCCTTGCCCCGTGGTGCCTGCAACTTCTGCCAGAGGTGGGGGGGGGAGAGGGGGAGAGAGAGAGAGAGAGTGTGTGTGTGTGTGTGTGTGTGTGTGTGTGTGTGTGTGTGTGTGTGTGTGTGTGTGTAACACACAGACATAGGGCATCTGGAAAGCCACTACATGATGGGAGAAACAGCCCTAAAGGATCATCCAGCAGAGCTCTCGGTGACTAGGACTCCACCCACACCTGCCCCACTCTCCCTACCCCTCCCTGGCTTAAATCATGGCGGGCGTGGCAACTGTAACCTTGCATGCTGTGTGGTTTGAGTTGTTAACCCACGTTTGCTTGTCTGTTTCCTAATTCAAACAGAGCGTCAGAAGCCTTGATGCATGTAATGTGTGTGTACTGCAGCTGGAATGGGCCTCAGACCAGGTATTTATAGCATCACTCTAAGCCTTCAATACAGTCTTCATGTGATTGGTCTGAGTAATAGCAGGGGTCTCACTTGTGTGTCCCACGGGTTTGATATGCAGACTTCTTAATTCGCCATGTCACCTTGTTTAATCTAATGACAGCTAGCCTGCACGTAGCATATGTATGCTGGAACACGTGTGTTGTATACATGCGCACATACATATATGTAAATGTGTATGTATGTATATAAATTCGTGGTTTTATCATTGTCTTCTGTGGGAACTTCCCAAGGAAATTACCACTTGAATTAAAAATTTAACAACTAACAGTGATGAATAACACAACATATTTAAGCCAGCATAAAAAACATTAATAGTGATAACCTTCTCCTTTGGGTTCGTTGTACCCCTTTCCTCTGAAAAGCCAAAAGAACTTGGTTTGATCCCTCCTTGCAGAATAACTCCGTGGAAGACACCAGCGTAGGAGTTATTTTCACCTCTATCTGGTCACAGAGTCAGTGGCACTGGCAGCCCTAGGAGCCAGCAGCCTCCGCCTTGTCAAGTACTGACTGGGATCCCAGCCTGGCCCTGGAGGCCCATCAGGAAAGATGCTGTTCTTCCTGTCCTGACACAGGAGCTGTGAGCAGGACCAGGAAAGAAACCGTCTTTCAATTGTCTGTTCAGGGTCCCACAAGGGTGTTTGCCGGATGGTTGTAGTTAGCTATGTGGTGCTTTTTATCTCTTGCCACTGACCTGTTAAAAAACAGTCCTGGTGTGATTGTTGATACCCTGCTCTGTTCCCTCTGCCCTCCAGGGTCCTCTGCGACAGAGCCAGGCCTCATAGAGGTGCAAGAGGTCTCTCCCTTCTCTCTGTGCTGCTGGCAGTGAGGCTGAGGGCCAGGGTCACCTTTGGCTTCTAGCCAAGCTTTAAAAATACCTAGAACCAGGAGTCAGTTATTGGCCTACCCACCCTCCTTCCCCCCACCATGGTGTATGATCTTAACCACATGGTCTCATTAGAGAGATCTTGAGGCATCCAAGTCAGACTCACGTGTTTATCCCCCTTCACTCATGAAACCTGAACAGGGCATTAAACCTCCAGGGCTGAGCCTCATCTTAACTGAGCCACTGAGCCTCCTTTAACAGCTTGGCTGGTGTGTGAGCTCTCAAGACTAGCCTCAGACCACATAAGTAGACAACTTTTCAACTAGTGCAGGGAGACGAACTTGTAACTGAATCCCTGACAAAAATGCGTGTGACTTGAGGGAAGGAAATCTAGTTGGAAAAGTGGGATCAAAGCTATTTAGAGACAGGCTGTAGATGGGGCCAGGTTTAAGCTCACTGGGAAGCCTCCCACTTATCAGTGATCAGGAAATGAAAAGTCTAAGTGTGTGAACACACACACATGCATGAATGTTTGGGGGATTATATCTTTTTTTACCCAAACAACTGTTATTTAATAAATTGCTGCATTTTTGTATCAATATTTTTTTTGCCCAGTTCTGTGATTTCGTAGTTTTTGGAACCTACTCCCCCTCCTCACTGAATAGAAATGGGCAAACTCATCTACAGTTTGCAGTCTTTGAGACTGTAGAGGTCAGTAGTTTGCCTAGAGGGACACAGCCTGTATATATATATATATATATGTCAGAGAAAGCCTTGTGGACTCCAGCTCCCATCTGTTTAAATCTTTCTGTCTTGATGATTCCTCCATCTATAATTCCCTTTCTCTTAAGCCCAACCTTACCAGTTACCTGCTGGATATTTCCATTTGGATGTCTTGTAGATATCTCTGTGCAAAGCTGAACTTATTTTAAAAAACAAACAAACCAAAAACTCAACTTTTCTTGACTTCCTGAATCCTGTTGAATCTAAAACTCTTCCTAGGTTCTTGACTTCTGAGAGACCCTTGTGAAGTCATCCTCTCCATCACCTTTCCTTCTCACCCAGGTGCCCACTCTTTGTCATTTCTGCTCTCTTCTACATTTCCTCCCCTCCTCTCGCAAAGATGCCCCCTTTGTTCAAGCCTTCACCCCCTCTGAACCTGGAATACTTTACTAGCCTCCCTTCCATTCTAACAGCGGCCACCTTGATTTTCCAGAGGTCTGCTTCTCATCATGCCATGTCCATATTCAATCAGTTCTCATGGCCCCCCACGCTCCTCTCTCTGTTGGGCATTTTAAAGTCCATTCTAACTTTGCTTCAAATTCCCTTTCCATCTCCATTATGGATTCCAGCCCACCTGGCCTTGCCTCTGGTGACATGGGCTATCTGTCCCCATACCTGGAAGGCATTCCTCAGCCCTCTTAGGATTCCGAGCTTCCTTCAAAGCTCTGCTTCAGTATCCTGACTCCCAGCTCTCTGTGCTCTCCAGAAGTCACCTTTTACTGATTTTGTACATACTTATGTGTACATGTGTCCTCAAGTAAACTCTCAGCTCCTCGAGAGCAGGGCCACTTTCTCATTCTGTCTCTGTACCCCCTGTGCCCAGCACATAGAAGGCCCCTCATGAATGCCAGTCTCAGATGCCAGCCTCCCAGGCTGATTCTCTAACCACCTTGGCATGATGCCTCCCATGTGTATTGCATGTTGTTTTATGAAGTCATTGTCTGAGATACCTTTAAAGCTGCATTATTGTGTAGAAATAGATTTTAGGATTTTCTCTGTCTGCCTTATCTTTGTATTTCCTCTGAAACTCTTCTTTCCTGCCATGGTGTATGCTGGAGGCCAAGATTAATAAGACAGTTAATGATAGCTTGTGTTTAAGTAGCATTTTACAAAGCTATTGATGTAGCTTATCTCATTTGATCCCTATAACAATCCCAGGAGGTAGATGTTATTATTATTTCCATTTTGAGGATAAGGAAACTGAGACAGAGATGAAGTAGTTGGCCACAGCTAGAGTTGGTGGTAGAATTCAGTAATTCAGGGCTTCCCTACACCTAGTCTTACTTGATCCACTGCACCACACATGGCCCTCTGGAGGCCCCCAGAGGAGTGATAGCTTTTCTCTGCAGTTTTCCCTCCCTTCCCACCCTGATCTGTCAAGATCTCATCTTGGCTTCCAAGCACCCAGTGGCTACACAGCTGGGTAGGTGTATCACCTCAGCACTGGGCGTTAGTTATCATTTGAACATTTGTTCATGAGAACCTGCATACATAATATTAGATTGAACTGAATGTATTTTAGGAAGCACACATTTACACCTAGTCTACACTTTGAGATGCGTATAATTTCTCTTTGATATGTGCCAATAAGCTTCTCCTCCCTTTATTCTCATGTAGAGAAAAGTGATAAAGAAACTACCTCACTGGGAACATCATTGTCACCAACCTGCGGTGGATCTGACAGTGCAGCCCATTCATTAGGACTCAGTTCAAAGATCAGTCACCCCGTAAGTCTTGATCGCTCTGTCTCTGCTCCTGCTTCCATCTGCTCCTACAAGCCCAGCTTACGAGAGATCATGGATCCAAAAGCTGAATCCCAGATAATCTCGGACAAGAAAGAATGTCCTTCTCCTTTCCTGGACCTTCCTAGCCAGGCCTCATCAGACAGCATCATGGAAGACCAGCCTGCAGGCTGTCCAAGGTCAGTTACTGCTCTCTGGAATTCATCAAAAGAAACAATCATGGCCGATAATCTGAAGAAATCTGCTAAGGAAAGCATCAAAGAGCTTCTTGATATAGAACAAAAAGATGATTTGTCCGTCTTAACCACCCAGGGGCCCGATCCACAGCCATTTCTAGGTGAGAATGGCTCATGTTCACCTCACCAAGAACCAAGTCAGGGAACTGGCCTCCAACAGCCCCCACAGTCAGTGTGCAAGTGGCCCAGGGTCGAAACGCAAAGTAAAGGGGAAGGTCCACAACTCCCCTGGAGCACGGGGCTTGGCACTGCATTGCAGCCCAGCCTTCCTCCCCCCCAGCCAAGATCTATTGATTTACAAACCAAGAATCACCAGACTGAGCAACAGAAGCTGGGCCTTCCACATCCAGAAGACACTACTCCATCATCAGCATCATCAGGTAGCTCATACACAGAAACAATCATGGAGATAGATGTGACTGAGCAGTCCCTGGTAGCTGTTCCTAGCTTGGCTAGTGGTCACAGTGCTGGCGTGGAGCGTTCTGGTGTGTCTGACCTCACTTTAGATAACCCTTGCCTGGAAGCTGAGGCATCAAAGCATAGCTCTTCTTCTATTATAGTGAGTCATCCTGTATCAGCTAGTGATTTGCAGCCCCCAGAAAGTAATGTGGAAATGTCAGAAACAGATAGGGAACTGCCGTGTTTATTAAGGGAAAATTGCTCTCCGTTAAGTCTGTCTGGTGACGGACAGGTCTTCACAGAATCTGCAGCCCCCACAGAGGAGTCTGGCTCATCTGTAACAGCGGCTTTGAAGGAACTTCACCAGCTTTTGGTCATTAGTTGTCAAGACTCTCTGGGAAGTCCTGCATCTGAAGAATTGATCCACAGGGAAACAGCAGCTGAAGACCAGACGCACCTTAGGGAGAGCTCGGAACAGCCGCCTCCAAGTCAGCATCTTCCAGCGGCCCTGGAGGGGCAGGACTCTCAAGAGTCCTCCTCTCAGGTGAAATCTGTGCCAGTGAAGCCGGAGAGATTAACTCGAGTGTCCCCAGGTGCCAGTGGAGATTTGGATGCAAGCCTGGCAGCTGCCCCAGAGGATGTCAGGAAGTCAAAGGAATCAAAGAGGAATAATTGTTCTTTCACAGGAACATCTGTAGAAACAATGGATCAGTTAAACTCAGTGGGGGCAGAAATTTCACCCAGGCACCTAGCAGGTGAGGGGGGTACCATCCTTCAGACCTCTCAGCAAACTGAGGCCTTGCCGTCCGATTTTGCACCAGTCCCCTCTCAGGACACTCAGAACCCATTGACAGGAATGCCTGAAATCAGGGAAAGTGTCGTCTGTCCTGAAGCCACAAGACCCCTTCACAGACTTGAGCAACTAATCAGTCCCCCAGCATCAAACCCCTCACTTCTCCCAAGCCACCTTTTCCCTGCTGCAGACGTGGACCGGATTCTTCGTGCGGGTTTTACTCTGCGAGAAGCTCTCGGGGCCTTGCAGCGTGGTGGCGGAAACGTAGACCTCGCGCTTCTCATTTTGCTAGCAAAGAATATCATCGTTCCTACATAACCATGGAAAAGGTGGACTTGACTAGTCCCCATTCCTTTGAAAAATAAATATCCATATAGAGATATATATGTAGATGGTGTACGTAGAGACCTGCAAGCAGAATGTTGAGCCAGATTTTTTTTCAAGATTTTTATTTTAGGTCAAAGTAATTTATGATCTCTTGTCTAATGAAGTTGTCTGTCACACTTGTTTAAAATTTGGGCCTTTTTAATGTATTGGCAATGCGTGCACGTGAGCTTTTTATTCTCATTAGTGATGCATTCTGGAATAAAATGGATGGGTTTACATAAAGTGTACTATTTTAGAAGGAAGTTGAACATTTTGAAAAGCAGAAGCTATTAGAAGTCCCACTACCTGTCCAGCTGAAAGCAGACTGGCTTCCTCCCATGGTTGTGCTCAGTCCATATTTGGATGAAGGCAAAGCAGAGAATGTAGCAAAGCAGACTGTCAAGGTACAAACTATAGGGAAAGCTGCTTTTCCCCCCACAGCTGTGTTTGGAAATGTTATCCAGTACTCTTGGCATTGTCCTCAACTGATACTGCAGGGAAATGAAAGAACAATACTAGCGTAGCTGCTGGAGTCCCCAGCTCTGAGCACAGGGCCCGACATTTTTATGGACATGAGAAAGTGGGTTCAGAACTTACTAATTCATACATGCTGAGCTACTGCACAAATTGCAAAAAATGCTTGATGGAGCGGAGTTTCATTTTAAAGTAAAACTTGGTGCTACCCAGATTTTTTTTTTTAATTAAGGAAAAAAAACCAAAAGCCCTAAAATTCTGTCAGAAAAATCAAAGAAAAAACCAAGAGCCCGAAAATTCTGTCTGCAATGAGCATGCTGCAATAGCTGAGAGCCCAGGGGTTCCTAGAGATTGGGTTTGTTAGAAGCTTGCTAGATGACTAAACCCTAATCCTGAATGCCTGGGGTCTGTTTGCCCTCTGAGCTGATGCTCCACTAGAAGTTGTTACTGTATAATTACTGAGCTCTGTGTGAACTGAGTGAGCCATGAAGCAATAACCTTGGCACCCATTTATCTCAGTCTCTAGAGAGGGCAGACCTAACCCCAGTGATAATTTGAGGCCCGTGTTCTTCACTAAAGTACAAGTGTGAAGTACTTGTTTCTGATTCTTCAAGTGGCCTTGGTAAATCTGGATTTTTCCATCTTTTTATTCCAGAAGCCTCCCATTTAAAATTTGCTCTCTTGGTTTTGGAAGCACGGAGTCAGAGCAGGCTATAGGGCATGGAGAATACCTTTCTTGTGGCCTTTGTGTTGAAGACCAGCCCCTGGGATCTCATTGTCCTGTGGGCCCCACTGTGCACTCCCTTTGGGAGCTCTCATTTTAGTCCTTCTACTCCTGAAAGAGGGAATTGACTGTTAAGATTTATGAATATGACAAATCAGGATCTTTGATTGTAAATGAAAACGGAGGCCTTGCATCCAGTTTGCAAACTCTGAAGTCACTTGGCTTCATGGGTATGTTTTTAAAGACCTGCTGCTTCCATCCAAACCCAAGTCCATTGAACATAGTAGGTGGAGAATTCATTTTCTCAGGAGCATTTGTAATTTTAATTTGGGGGTCTTGAGAAACATTCTTGTTTCATTCCTATACCCTTCTCTTCTTTTTTTTTTTTTAAGAGGCTTTAGCAGGGGGTGGGGTTATAAATCACACATTGAGCAGCTAGCAAAAAGAATTGCTTTGGCATGGTTAACCAGAGGAGCATGGAACTTTCCAATAGAGTGGTCAGGCCGCCATTGAATCCTTGTAGACTGCTTTGGATTATAGACCCCTGTACCTATCCCCACACCAAAGATTTGAGATGCAATATGGAACTGTTTACAGGCATTTCATGACACATACACCCCCCTCCCTTCTAGAGCTGTAATTGGAACTAGGTCATGTGTATTGTCATTATGCAAAATCAAGTAATAGTACTGTGGATCCGCTCTCTTATGGTTAAGGAATAAAACTGGTGATCATGGGCTATTTTCTGAGCAGAGGCTTCTGGGAAGGGGAGAGTGATTAATGGCAACAGACCCTTTTTCCAAAAGGCCTTTTGTTTGAAGATAGTTTTCTATTTTGAGGATAGCAGAAATTAACTTTGGCACAAAACCATTCCTTGGGGGCACGAGAGACATTCCAAATCTTAAAGGCGCTGGTGATGATAGGAGTAGTCATCAGTGGCACAGATAATTCTGAGGAGTTGGGTGGAGAGGACTTTTGTGCCTGATTTTTTAGGAAAAATTACATATGCCTACAATTATGCAGGTGTTCATCTAAAGAACACTCTATGAAATTCTGGCCCCGAAGGGCATCTGCCAAAATCCTTAATTTTTGTTTTGTTTTCAACATATGATTATTCCTTATCTTTTTGTGCTCTACCCTTTCCTATTCTTCCATTTGTGTGAACAAAAACACGTCACTGTTTTTGTCTTTAAATTGTGTGTGCTGTGTTTTAATTCAACAGGAACTAGAAACCTATCTGAATTGCTGAAGACACTTTGGAATATTTTAGCTTAGCAATGTAACCTTGCATTTTTTTTCTTACTATGTAATCCATTAAAGTACAGTTAGCTCTGAAAGGACAGTGACTACAATGACTTTCAAACTTAAGGTTTGTCGGTGTGACTCTTATGTCAGTGTTCCGTTGGTGGCCAGTGATGGCCCATCATTACTGTTTATGATTGACCTTCAGAGTCAAAAACTTGACTCTGAGAATTGTGGGTAGATCTGGCCTCCAAGTTCTATTTACTTAAATGTACACTGTTCTGTAATTTGAAAAGAAGTTTCCTATCTCTTCCTGTGTAACCTATGTAACCCCTTCTACAGCTTGCATTTTCTACTACTTTCTGGCAGTCTTTAGCTGGGCAGACCCCTTGAGGGGGCGTCCTCAGCCCATTTGCCTTGTATCAATATAGGTCACCAGGAAGTCAGTCACCCCCCAGTCTCCCAGGAGTGGGGAACCTGTGGCCTCAAGGCACATGTGGACCTCTAGGTTCTCAAGTGTGGTCCTTTGACTGAATCCAAATTTCACAGAACAAATCCCCTTAATAAAAAGATCTGCTCTGCAAAGCTTTGAACTCAGTCAAAAGGCTGCACCCAAGGACCTAGAAGGCCACATGTGACCTCACTGCTCCAGGTTCCCCACCCCTGCTAGACTTTGTTTGGGCTGTTACTTAACACCAGCCAGTTCTTGGTTAGAAAAGGGACAGAGATGAGAGATCAATGAAAATGTTAATTCTTGTCTACAAACCTTTGCTTGAAGCTGTAGGACTCCATCTCTACTGAGTTCATATAGCCTTTTATTTTTTCCTTAAACCTTAGCTTACATGATGTTACATTCACAGATCCCCAGCTCCTTGTGGTATGGGAGGTTTATAGGGCAGTTTGAGGAGTCTAGCGACCACAGTGGAGCCTTCTTTCCCTAGCCCCATCCTCTGTGATGTGAGCCATAAAATGTTCTTTTTTTAAAACCATATATACACGTATATATACTTAGACACACATATATGAGCATACACATATATCTATTTAAAATACATGGGATTGTCTTTATGATTCCATATATTATATATAAAGTAATATAAATACACAGGATGAGGCAAGATTTAAATAAAAGTGCCACATCCTAATACAAGAGTGAAACAAAATATGAGCAAATTCTTTTACCCACAGATGACCTGACTACAGTCTGCCAACCAGTGACATACCAGCTTTTGGCCTTGCATAGAGAAGCAAGCCTTACAGAGGGTAAGCAGCAGTTTATATAAGGGGATTGGCAAACATTCCAGTTTCCTTTTGCTTCTCATAAGCCACCTAGATAGAGTATAAACTGAAATAATTGAGCTGCTATATGGCTTGTACACTTGTGAGGCTGGTCTACAGGAGTTTTCACTGTAGATGCTTACATTTCTATTAGCACTGTATTTCCTTGTGGTAATGGAGACTTGTTTTACTGTGATACTGTTTGGTTGGCCTCTTACTACAAATGTTCTCTAAGAAGTCTGGCTCCTCTTTTTGGGCAGATGGGGTGAGAGCATAGAGCGATTACAGTCTTTGGATGAGCTGGGATTGGAGCAAAAGCAAGTGAAACAGCCTTACTATTCCTTGAAAACTAATTTTAACTGAGGGGAAAAAAACCCAGTGTTCTTTTTCTCCTGAGGGACTTAAAATACACTCTCAGCAAACATATTTAGAATGTATATTGAAATAATGGTAGAAATTTGATGATATGATTTGTGGTCCAACTTGTGGATCTAAATGGTCAACCATGAAAATAGAGGTGGAACTTTGGCTGATAACTCAGTGAGTGAATGAGAGGAGGAAAGAAGTTTGGATGAAGTTTTTGTTTGCTTTTTGTGCCATGGTCCTACAGATAACTCAGGCATTTGACTGGATATTGTGGTAGAGGAGCAAAATTGAAGTTATTCCTTTGGGTGGGAGGGTCAGGGAGGAATCATCATTTCTGAGGCACAAACTAATACTCATTTCTAGTTTTGATAAATGGCTCCAAGTTGGGTCCCCAGCTCCCCCAGAATGTTGCCTTCTAGAAATTGAGTGTATTTCCAACATGGTGTAATGTAGAAGGGGCAGATGAGGAGATAGTCCCAAGTTCAGTCCTTACTCTTCCCAGAGTTGGACTGAACCCCGATAACCTTGCAATGATCCTCAGAAACAAAGTCTGCTTTGGCTTATGGCAGGATTCTATGACGTTGAACTTGTAGAGAAGTTTGATGGAAATTTGATGCTGTAGATGTTACTAAATTCTCAAAAACCAGATTTAAATAGAAACAGGTAATCCAGAAATTCCTGGTCTAGTTGGCAGCCATTGGTCCAACGGACAACTAGGGTCATAATTGGTGCTTAGCTGAGCAGTTTAGAAGTTAAGAATTGGCTGGTCATTCTTCATTGTCTTGGCTTTCCATTCATTGGTTTAAGTCAGCAACTCAAAAAGAGATGTGCTTTGACATACAGTTAGCTATGTATTACTGTAATAGGCAGCTGATGAGACTCACTGAGAAGTTGGCAACTCTTAGACCCCGAAAGCTCCAATGATTTTCTGTGAGAAGAGCCTGACTAAAGTATTCTTTAACACAGGGGTTCAGTCAGTGAACTTCTTTAAATTTAATATTGTGATAACTATTTCAGTATCATTGGTTTCCTTGGTAATCCTCTTATTTTAGGCATTTAAAAACATTGTGAGAAGAGAATCTGTAGCCTTGATGAGACTTCCAAAGTGGGGTCTGTAATACAAAAAGGCTAAGAAGCTGGTTTAGATGAAGTGGCCTCATTTTACCCATCCCAGTTCTATTTGCCTAGGATTTTTGGGGGGGTGGAGGAGTTGCATTTAGTAAGCTTCAATACAAGGTCCCATGGTGTTGAATCTGGGAATTGAAAGGGAAAATCCAGTGGGTTTGCTGGAGACTATTGTGGGGGTTGGTATGGTAAGGCTTTAAAAAAACAAACCTAAAAAAGTGAAGTTGACCTCAAAATATGAGAAAATGAAGCATTGAAACCTCCCTTTTTAGGGGGAAGAACCAACAGTTCTGAAATACCCCACCCTTCATCAGATCTATCATTGCAGAATTAGAATACCCTTTTTAAGAGAAGTAGTATGCTGTAGTGGCTAGAGGCTAGCCTTGTAGTCAGGATGGCCTGGTGAGCTCCTGGTGGGTACAAGTCACCTTAGCTTCTCAGTGCCCCAAGTAACTCTTAAGATATTATCTCCAGATAATTTGGAGATCTGCAGCAATGAAATCATGATTTGGGTTTTTTCCCCACATATCAAGGGTTTGTCACAAATGAAATCACGGGTCTGGCCATCCCTTTCCCTCTCCTCCCAAATAATCTCTTTAAATATATACTTTTAAGAGCTTTTCTGCATGAACTATGACTTCTTATCATGGGATACAGGGAGGGAGCAGTTAAGGGGAGATGGGGGTAATCAGGGTTTTTCCACATAGAAATCTCAACCAGCTGAGAAATGACTGTTTACAGATTTTTACTTTATAATTTTCAATGATTGTCTCCAGCATAAAAAAGGCACCATTGACCTTTTCCTCATTTTCAGGTTACTATTTTTCAAGGTTATTACTCTGGTTATTTGTTTTAATCTTCCATGAATTAAAGCTCCATTCTTCAAGGCCCTTGGAGCCATCATCTGCCCTTTGTGACCACTTCCTTTGGAATGTTATTCTCATCCTTTGTTCCCAAGACTTTGTTTCTCAGGTGGCTCTGGGGATACTTGTATTCAGAATGGTTCAAGAGCAAGCATGGTTGGTCTTGCCCTTCACTACAACCTTATATGTAAACATTTGTTTGCATGTTTTTATTATTTTCCAACTCTGTCTCTGGGCAGGTTGGGCATGGGAGCAGGGAACCTTGAGGAGAGATCGCCATGTTGGCCATCTCTACTCCTTCCTTTCTCTTCCACTTTTACGACTGCCCTTGAATTTTCCACTTGAACATGGTAATTGAGCAAAGGTGATCATGGACTTTTCTTTCAAATCATTGAAACAACATCAATGTTTTACAAGAACTGGGCTTATCTGCAATCCACCCATGCTGGCCAGTCGCTCAGCCTCTCGTCCCACAATGCTTTGGTTTTGAGAAGTCAGAAAAACTCTCCTGGAGAACTCACAGGAGCCAAGCTCAGGAACCCACCCTAGAGTCAATCACTTTGTGCCACCGACCTTCGGGGCTGGCTGACCATGTGCTTTGTCTGCAGCCGAGTTGGGCTTTGAGTTTATTTTGGCAAATATTGAAATACATGTCAGCCTAGAGTAGGGAAAACACTTGATTCTTTTTAAAAAAGGAAAAAGAAAGGAAAAAAATGAGGACTTTGTTGAGGAAAATAAAGTTGATGTGTAAAAAATTTGATATTTAAAGACAATAAAAACTTTTATCATGATACTATTGTTTGGTTAGTTTATTTTAAATTGAGGTGTAGCTTGCTTAACTCCTTTGCCCGTTAAGTAGGTGCTGTCTTTGTGTATGGAGATAACCATGGCATTCAGTCTTAAGTTCTGAGAGAAATTGTGTAGCATGGGGAAAAATGGAAAAAAAAATATTGTAAAAGGATTGCTGTTAAGTGACAGTGCCTGGCACAATTAGGTGCCTAATAAATGCTTATTGATTGATTGAAAATGGTGTGTATTTGGGGTAACATTCCACATTCAGTAGGGAAATAATACTAGCAAGGTGTGTATTATCTCACCATAGAACAGTTTCTGAAACCTAAACAGACTTTCCCAGAGGTCAACCATTCCTGTGAGATGGGATGGACGCAGAGAAAGGTAAAGGGATACAGGCAAGTGGGTACTCATTTGGCTGACTTACAGGACCCAACCTCCATTGGGCCAGTGGTGCCAACTCTTTGGAGTTGATTTCCTGTAGTTTCATAACTGATTACTTCTTACCCTCTTTTTTTCTCATCCTCTCAAGCACCACTTACTATTTATAGCTGTTGTTTTAATGGAGTAAAAAAGCATTTTGTCCTGATGTTTGAGAGACTCCTTGGAGTATTGCAAAAGCAAAGTTGGAAGTCACTCCCTTATCAACTTAACTTTTTTTATTCCACAAACTATCAAAACACTCCTAACCAGCTGTGTACTAGAATAATGTCATCCCTTACTCCATTAGGGACTAAAATGTCTATGCGCTTTGCCCTAGAGGACCATTGCTAGGCTTATGCCCTAAGGAGGTTGGAGATGATCAAGTCCTATGTATGACAGAATGCGCTTAATTAGCAGCACTTTAGAAACAAAGTAGGTGTCCATTGGTTGGATAATAGATAAGCAATGGATAGCGCATACCTATAACAATATTGGTTTTGGAAAGCAACACATACAGGCAACTTAGGAGCATGGAACTACTTGCATGATGTGAGGAGGGAAGTAAACCAAACCAGGAGAACCACACATCTAGTGACTGGCTATCAGCAGGAAGAGCAACCAAAGCAACAATGGTGTGTCATTATAATGACCAAATTTAGACGCTAGGAGATGCTCTTCCTTTTATTGAATAGGTGGGGCCTGTGGGGGTGGAATGTTGCATGTGTGGTCAGACAGGATTGATGGACCAGGTTTTGCTTAACTTTTTTAATCTTGGAAGGAAAGGCTCAACAGGTAGGGGAGACATTCCACTCACTGCAGAATGAGTGGTTTAAAAAGAATAAAGACAATATGAAAGGGATAGAATTAGGTGATTTATAAGTTCCTTTTCCACATCCCTGTGATTTTTAAAATCTCTTAATGACTTCATTTATAGGATCACAGATTTAAGGAGACAAGGGAATAGCTTTTGATGTCATCTGGCTTAACTAATTCCACCCAGGAGGGAACCCAGTCCGAGGGAAGTTACTGTAAATGACTCTTCACCAACCATAATTGCATATGTAAGAGATAAGAGCTGGGATTTGGACCCAGCTCCTCTGATGGCAGATCCAGTGCTCTTATGACCAACACTGTCTCCCTGATTTCAGCTGAAATCGTCTTAATCCTCATTGTCTCTAGTAAACATTGGCGAAAGCTATAATGGTGAGCATTTAGGAAGGGGGAATTTATTTCTTTAGAAATCAGAAGGAAAAGTCTTTAGTTAAATTTGGCAGTTCTGGGTTTTGGCCAAGGATGCATTTCTGAGCCAAGGGAATAATAAAAAGAAACTTATCCAACTGCTGAGGAAAAGCAGCAGAATAGGAGAACTTCATAAAGAATGTGGCATTTCTAATTCTAGCAGAACCTGATTGTATGAACTGGATCCTTATGTGTCATAGGCCAGTGAACTGTGACCAACCAAGTAATCCCTGCTGACAACTAAATAGTGTAATAATTGGCTTAGCCAATCCTGCTTTCCTAATTATATGGAAAAAGGAGGACTTAGTCTTGAAAACAGACTGGAGTTTTGGTTTCTCCAAAAAACAACCAGAAACAAACATCTCGCCTATAACTGTACACAGCTCAGGCTGAGTGACTCAAACCCAAGTAGCTATAGGAGCAGTCCATGTATTTCTCCTCTCCCCCAGGTCAGAGAAATTTAAATATTACTCTATTAAGTTTATAAACCACAGATTAAGCCAAAGGGATGCTTTGGGAGTCATCTGCAGAGATGATCATTGAACCTGTGGGAGGTGATTGCAGTCTTTAGAGGTCATCTTGGCCTTTGAACCTGGGGTTCAAAGGATCATGGATTTAGAAAGGGCTTTGGGAGGTCATCTTCAAACCTTTCACGTAGCTGTAGCAACAAACCTGAGAGGTTATGACTTAAACAGAGTCATGCTTGTAGGTATGGTGGAACCTGGATCTTCAGTTAGAGTGTCAGGCTGCACCACCCCAAACAGTTTGGGAAGTTCGTGAAGCGTAAAGGGATGGGAAATAGTGATGTGTAATGGAAAGAGCACTGGATTTGGAGTCAGAAGTTAGAAAACTACCATTGATGGAAATGGGGAACTTAGGACACTGAACTGTGACCCTAGATTCTTCTATGTCTCTGACCTCTCTGTCTCCTTTGCTGGATAAACATCCATGTCCTGACCCCTTCCTCTGAGATCGATTCCAAAGTTCTACCTTGGACTGAATCTCTAATTAGCTCCCATGGACTAAATTATTCATTCTCTCCGGGTGTATCTAACTCTGTTTCCCAGGTTCCAATCCTAAATCACCAATTTTACCTATTGGAATTTCCAACTGGGTGTCTCCCATAGGTCCCACAAATTCAGCAGGTCCAAAACAGAACAGAATTCCCCCTTCCTCCCAGTGCATCTTTATTCCCAAGTCTGTTCCTGTGGGAAGTAGCACTAGTCACTTGTGTTGAAAACCTCAAAGTCGTCTTTCAGACTTCATTCTCCTTCATCCCTCCACATCCTATCAGTTGCCAAGCCTTGCTGACTCTGCTCCTACAGTATGTCTCACATCCATCACCTTGTCTTCCACTCATACGGATCTTCATCACTTTTCACTTGGACTATTGCAACAGTCTTCTAATGAGTCTACAATCCACACTGCACAAAGCTACCAAAGTGATGTTTCTGACCATGTCACTTACCTGGTTCAGCAGTTCCAATGGCTCCTTATGCCTCTGGGATGAAATATAAATTATGTTCAGCATGTAAAGTACTTCACAGTCTATCTCCAATCTAACTCTGCAAGCTTAGGACACAGTCATACATTTTAGAAGATGGTCAAACTGACCTTTGTACAGTTCCTCACACATTCCACCTCCTGTTCTCTGTGATTTTTCATAGGTTGTCTCCTAAGACTGAGATGCTCTTCCTTCTCACCTGTTCCTCATAGAATCCTAGCATTGAGGTGGAGCCAAGATAGTGTTAAATTGAGAATTTTTGCTGAGTTCTCTAAACAACTAAAAAATAAAAAAAAATTAAAACCTGTGTCAAGTCAAATTCTAAGCAACATAAACAACAAAAAGTAGAACTGAATTATTTTCCAGTCCAAGACAGCTTAGGAGGACAAAAAGAAAGGTCTGTGGACACTGGGGTTGGGGCTGGCTCATAGCATGGAGTCGTGGAAGCAGAGTGGACTGTGAACCTGGGAGGTGGTGGCAGGAGTGCTCGGCATCCAGAAATGGTAATGAGATTGAACAATGGGTCAAAAAGATTATAAGAGATGCCTGTGCTCACGCTAGAGCAGGATTAGGTACCATTTGGCAATTCCATTGCCATTACTCAGATCCTGGTTGTAATTTGTGGGCAGAGAGGAGTGCTTTTGGTCACAAGGGAGTAGGGGTCTTCTTGGCATTAAAAAAACATAAAAGTTTTAGGGTGGAGGACTCAAGGTTTCAAGGCAGTATGGGCCCTACCTGGGTAAGGACCAAAGCACAGAACAAGAGGGCAGTGACCACACCTCTCCCTAAAACATACCACCTTGGAAGCACTGAAAACTTATATGTCCTCAGACCCAGTTGTAAAAATAGCAGAATATAAAAGTCGGAAACTCAGGATGGTTGTTCCCTCCCACCCATTCACCCCAGAAGTCAGCAAAACCCAATTATAACATAAAGTCCAAAGTCAAGAAATAGCCTGGAAAAACTAGCAAACTAAAAAAGGAAACACTATAAAAAGCTACAAAAAATAGGACGGGGAAGCTAAAGACTAAAAAAATGCCAACAACAACAACCTTCAGAAGAAGATGATAGGGGCGGAGCCAAAATGGCTGCATAGAAGCAGGAAAACTCCATGGCTCCCCCCATAACCACCTCAAATACCTAGAAAATATGACTCTAAACAAATTTTAGGGCTACAGAACCCACAAAGTGACAGAGAAAAACAAATCTGCCACTGAGGGCAGCCTGGCAGGCAGTTCATCACAGCACGCTGGGAGCCTAGCCCAGCCCACATGAGCCTGTGGTTTTAGCCCCAGGGAGGCCCAACCAGCAGCAGCCGAAGTGAACTTCAGGAGAGTGGATCACCAGCAGCAGTGGTGGTTTCCAGAATTATCAACACATAAATGCCAAAGAAAAAGTGAGAGGTCAGTGTAGTACACTGTTGGAACTAGGGAACGGAGGAGCAGATCCAGCCCCTGCCCCCAGAGCAAGAAGTGACGGAGGTGCAGCAGCCCTCTAGCCACCTCCACATGGCTGCTTCAGAGCTCCTGGCCTGCAGATTGTAGGGGGGCCAAGTGACCATTCAGAGGGTAATTAGTCTTGCTTTAACCTGCCTGGATCTGGATCACAGTCTTGGGTGGTGGTCCTGAGATGTGTGACCAGAGAGCCAGAGTTTGTGGGTGCTGCAGAGGTGGCACCCTCCTTATAGCTCTGGCAGCTGTGAAAACCCCAGCAATTTGGGACAAAGCTCTCCCCTCTGGAAGCAGAGTTCTACTGTGGCAAAGAGCTCAAAAGTCAAGTATTTGAGTGGCAACATGAGCAAGCAAAGGAAGCAAAGCAAGCACAGCAGCCGAACTTTAGATTCCTTTTCTGGAGACAAAGGATGAAAGCATGGAACAGGAGGATGACAATGAAGTCAGAAATCCTGCACCAAAAGCTTCCAATAAAAATATGAATTGGTTGTAGGCCATAAGGGAGCTCAAGAAAGATTTTGAAAATCAAGAGAAATGAAGGAAAAATTGGGAAGAGAAATGAGAATGATGCAAGAAAATCATGAAAAGAGAATCAACAACCTTACTGAAGAAAATAACACCTTAAAAAATAAATTAACTCAAATGGCAAAAGAGGCCCAAAAAGCCAGTGAGGAGAAGAATGCCTTAAAAAGTTGAATTTGCCAGATGGAAAATGAATCTCAAAAGCTTTCTGAAGAGAATCATTCCTTCAGAATTATAGTGGAGCAAATGGAAGCAAATGACTTTATGAGAAATCAAGATACTATTAAACAGATGCAAACAAATAGAAAAATAGACTGCAATGTGAAATATCTCATTGGAAAAACAACTGACCTGGAAAATAGATCCAGGAGAGACAATTTAAAAATTATTGGACTAGGGGGCGGCTAGGTGGCACAGTGAATAGAGAACCGGCCCTAGAGTCAGGAGGACCCAAGTTCAAATCCAGACTCAGACACTTAACACAAAAACTAGCTGTGTGACCTTGGACAAGTCACTTAACTCCAATTGCCCTACCTTCCCCCCTCCAAATGGCAAAAAAAAAAAATTTTTGGACTACCTGAAAGCCATGATCAAAAAAAGAACCTAGAAATCATCCTTCAAGAAATTCTCAAGGAAGACTGCCCTGATATTTTAGAACTAGAGGGCAAAATAGAAATTGAAAGAATTCACTAATCACCTCTTGAAAAAGATCCCAAAAAGAAAACTCCTAGGAATATTATAGCCAGGTTCCCGAGTTTCCAGTTCAAGGAGAAAATATTACAAGCAGCCAAGAAGAAGCAATTCGAATATTGTGGAAACAAAATCAGGATAACATAGGATCTAGCAGCTTCTACATTGAGGGATCAGAGGGCTTGGAATATGATATTCCAGAGGTCAAAGGAGCTGGGATTAAAACCAAGAATCACATACCCAGCAAAACTGAGTATAATGTTTCAGAGGAAAATATGGTCATTCAATGAGACGCAGGACTTTCAAGCATTCTTACTGAAAAAACCAGAACTGAATAGAAAATTTGACATTCAAATACAAGAAGCATGAGAAGGTAAACAGGGAAAAGAAACCATAAGGAACTTATCAAAGTTGAACTATTTGCATGGCTACATGGAAAAACGATAATTCTAACTTATGAAATTTTTCTTAGCATGAGTATAGTTGAAGAGAATATAAATGTATATATATATATATGCATACATATATATGTCTATATAGGAGGGTATATGTGCATATGAATACATATGTGAGTGTATGTATATATGTGTAAAGGTAT
>CM053588.1:49451972-49471125 GCA_028646515.1 Pseudochirops corinnae
GATGGCTGTTTTGGGGTGGTGGGTAGGGGAAAGATGAGGAGAAAATTTGTAACTCAAAATCTCGTGGAAATGAATGATGTAAACTAAAATAAAGTTTTTTTAAAAAGTAAATGTAAACATGAACTTTAATTAATTAATGTAAAGTAAACATGAACTGATGTAAAGTGAAATGAGCAGAATCATGAGAACATTGTACACAGTTAACAGCTATACTCTAACAATGATTAATTCTGAATGACAGTTATTTTGAACAATACAATGATCCAAGACAATGAGACCCCCTCTAAAGAGAGAGAACTGATAAACTCTGAGTGCAGATTGAAGCAAACTTTTTTTCACTTCCTTTATTTTTTTTTTTTGCTCCCTGCCCCACCCACCCACCCCCAGCCACATGACTAATGTGGAAAAAATGTTTTGCATGATTTCGCATGTAGAATTGGCACTATATGCTTGCCTTCTCAGTGTGTGTGTGTGTGTGTGTGTGTGTGTGTGTTGGGGGAGCAGAGGGAGAGGGGTATATTTGGGAACTGAACATGAAAATTTTAAAAAAGAAAAAGAAGAAAAAGAATCCTAAGCCTTCTAGACTCATCCAAAATCCCTATCCTACATTAGACCTTTCCTAATACCCCTTCCCCACCCTCTGCTCAAAAATTACCTTTTATTTATCTGTTTAAATTTTGTATTTATCTATGTGTATAAATGTCCTTTCCCATCCCTAAAATGAAAACTGCTTAAAGACAGGAATTACCTAGATTTTTGGGGGGAGGGGGGAGAGGAGGTGCATCTCTTGGGCCCAGCACAGTGTCTAGTACATTGTAGGGGCTGAATAAATGCTTGATTAACCTCAGATCAGTAGCACTTCACAGGGTTGTTAGATTCAAATTTGTTGTTCAGTGATGTCCATCTCTCCGAGACCCTGTGGATCATACGGGAGCAATTTGCCATTTCCTTCTCCAGTTCCTTTTACAGATTTGGAAACAGAGAAACAGGGTGACTTGCCCAGGATCAGACAGCTAGTATTTGTCTGAGGCTGAATTTGAACTCAGTGCCCTATCCACTGAGCCACCAGCAGCCTCAGGAATTACAGCCATCATTATCATTGTTACTGTGCTAATTATTACTGTTTTAATCATCACGATCGCCCCTACATTCTGGAACAGTTGTGAGAACCTGGTTAATGTTGTTTTGGCAACTGGCAAAGTAGGCTCCCTTTGCTCCAGTAATGGCTGAGGAAATAGTTGCCCATTCTGGAAATACCGCAAACGTTTTTCATCTTGAGGTTGAAGTTGGAAACCTCATCAACTTTCAGATCATCTTCCCCTTTTTAAAAAATTTGCAGTTGAATTATAATGCTGAGCAATATTCTTCCCCTCAGCCTCCACCTACTTACACAGTCTCAGTCTCTTTCTCTCATGGGGTCTATTGGTCCCCCCATTTGTGCAACTTCCAGTCAAAGGATCCCCTGGGAAAGTAAAGTGGATAGAGCTCTCATTTTTGCTGTTTGGTCTCACCTTTTGCTTCTGAATAAGGCAGTCTACTACTAGTATTTTCCTTCTTTTAATTTAAGGAGATTTTTTTGCAATCAGATAATGAAAAAGAACTCTGACCCTCCCTGGAAGTGGAGGCTAATGGTTTGTCTAAGGCTCCAGTGTGAGGTGGTTAGGGAATTTTGATTCATGGAGACTCTTGACTCATAGTCCCATGCCCTCTGTGCCCGCCCCCATCCCCACTTCACGTGATCTGAAGAACAACAAACCCATGCCAAAGGAATAGGTTTCAGTGTCCCATTTCCAGCTGCTTCTAATATTAGAATTTCCCGACAGCCTCTGCTCAATATCATTTTGTACTCTATAATGACAGCCATCTCCCTCTCCCCAATTTTTAAGAAGAACTTAAAATATTTTTGATGTTTTGTTTTTATAACTAATTTCCAAATAATTCCTTTCTACATCCAGAAAGCTATGCCTTGTAACAGAACAAGTGAGAACATCACAAGTATTTCAACAAAACTAGCCAACTTTTCAACCAAATTTGATACTCTATATACAATATCCCATATCCATAGTCCCCCACCTTTGCCAAGAAGGGAGGGAGAGGTATGTTTTCTCATCTTTATTTTTCCTTTTTTAATAACAGATTTTATTGCTGTCTCTTGTTTTTATATCACCTAGATCTTCTAAATACTGCTCTCAATAGGGTCATTCCTCCTAGCATGGAATTTTTATAAATGGAAGAGGAAAAAAAATTAAAATTAACCAACTAATTGGAAAAAATCTGATATTTATATGCAGTATTCCATACCTGCACACACCTCTGCAAAGGAGTAGGGGAAGGAAGAAAGCTGGGTACAAGTCTTTTCTTCTTATTTCTGCAAAATTCCGTAACCTTGGAGAGAAGCTTGGTCATCATAATTACATAACTGAGTTTAGTTGTCCTTTCTGTGGTTGAAGTCGTAGTGGATCTACTTATTTCACTTTGCATCAATTCATATAAGGCTTTCTAGTTGTCTCTGGATTCTTCCTATTCAGCATTTCTTATGTGGTAATGGATGTATAGCCACTCCCACTTGGTCCAAACCAGCCTGATGCTCGTGGAAATATGGGTGTTGCTGCCTGGTGTGATCATGCTTTAAGAGGGGGCTGTGCCCCCCAACCCCATGCAACTTGTCTATCCTCACAAATCCCTCTTTACCTTTGGGCAGAATGGATGTTCCTCCAGATCAAGAACTACTTAGGACATGTTTAGGCCTGTGGTTACCCCTGTAGGCTTGGATGGAGTTTTCGAGAGGGGAAGGTCAGCCACTTGATTGGCTGAGGCTGTTAGCCAAGCTCTTTAAGTAGCCTCAGATGTCAGGGCCCCTTTAGATATCTGGGTGTGTGTTTTATGATTTGAAAGGCAACTTAGTAAAATGGATAAAAAGCCAGCAGCATTGCAGTCAGGAAGACCTGGGTTCAAGTATTGCCCCCATAGGGCAACTGGTGGATAGAATGATGGGCTTGGAATCAGGAAGACAACCTGAGTTCAAATCCAGCTTCAGACTCTTACTAGCTGTGTGACTCTGGGCAAGTCAATTAACCCTGTTTGCCTCAGACTCCTCATCTGTAAAATGAGCTGAAGAAGGAAATGGCAAACTATTCCACTGTTTCTGCCAAGGAAAATCCCAAATGGGGTCAAGAAGAGTCAGACACAATTCAACAACAGTATTGCTTCTTGACATATACTGGCAATTTCACCTTGGGCAAGTCACTTAACTCTCAGTTGACCCAGAAAACTCCCATAAGACCCTAAATTGCAAAGCAGGTGCTAAGCTGCCTTGGTACAAGAGGAATGTTTCCCCAATGGGAATTCCCTGTACCAATCAATCAACCAACATTAACTGTCTTCTAAGTGTCAGGCACTGTGCTAAGGACTTCATACTAATAAAATTAGCAGATCAGGTCCAAAGCAATCAAACGTAATAGTTAAAAGCTTTCAAAGTGTTTTTTCTACTACAACCCCATGAAGTATTCTATTCCTGCTTTGCAGATGAGGAAACTGAGGGTCAAGTAGACTAAATGAAACAAAAAATTTTAGCACAACAGATATATAGCTCCTGTCTGCAGAAGACTATGCTGGGTGCTGGAGAGAAACCAAGTTATTTAAGACATGATTCCTACCCTCAAGGAATCAAGGAAGGAAGCAGAGAGATGACAATAATCCACTATTACATGAAAAGTGTATTAGAGATTTACAAAATAAAGTGCCATAAAAGGGCTGAGGGACCAGGGAAGAATTCCTGGAGGTAGCATTTGAGTTTGACCTTAAAGGATGGTAGAAAATGACTAGGGGAGGAGCCTCAACTATAACTTTAATCCAGAGATAATAATCCCTGTGAGAAACTGTCTATCGTAGCATCACTCTTCCATTTCCCTAAAGTCTTCCTGCTGCCTAAATTATGAAATTTTCCAGGAACCCTTTTTCAGAAACTAATAGAGCATGGCAAGCTTCCTAAGCTGTTTGCAGACAGGTAGTATGGATAGCAGGTTGGACTTAAGTCAGGAGATCTGGGTTAGAATTTTGCCTGAGACATCACTTCCCTGATCTTGCTTACTCATCTGTAAAATGGGTATAATAATACTTGGACTATCCACCTACCTCCAAGCATTGTTGTGAGGAAGGCACTATATAAATGTTATTATTTCATCCTAGATGAGTGGTTGTCTCAGGTAAGGAGTTATTGAGGGCTGGTCTTAGATAGGAATGGGGGTGCTACCAGAGAGGTGTGAAGTATTGGTGAAGGAGGATCAAGGGGCTAGGGCAGCAGGGTGTCCCTTGAAAGAATATGAGAGATTCTATTCCTCAATAGATAAGTGGTCAAAGGAAATTTTCAAAGGAGAGATCCAAGTAATCAACAAGCATATGAAAAAAATGCTATAAATTACTAACTAGAATTGCAGAAATTAAAGCAAAGGAAGGGGGTCTTGTGTTGGAGTCTACAAGAATTGAGGAGACAGAGTGCCTTCAGTGGAGCTGAGGAGGGGCCAGCAGATTTCCTGGGAGACGAACTGATGGGCTTAGAGAATACCAAAAGTGAAATGTGGGAGCAGTGAGGAGGGACTGTGTAAGGATCTCAGAAATAAAACTGAGGAGGGGGGGACTCAGCAGGGCAGCTAAGGGCACTGTCCAAGCTACAGAAAGGGTGTGAGAGGAAGCGGCAGTCTCCAAAGAGGGAGGGGACCCAATTCAGGGGAAGAGCATGGGGCCTGGGAGAGGAGCCTAGGCGTCAGAGAATCCCGGGACAGGTGCTAAGAGAACCTAGAGGGTAGGAGTTTCCCTAGGAGGAAAGACTGGGTCCATGGAGACCGAGACGTCAGTGTCTGTAGAGAAAATGTAGGGGTGGGGGTGGGAGTGGGGCGTGGAGCAAGGCTAAGAGGCCTGGAGATGAGCGAGAGGGGCTGGGGGTCCCAGGATTTGAGTTAAGGAGGAGGTGTCCCGGGGGAAACGACTAAGGGGACCTGGAAGGTCAGTGTCCCGGGAGCAGCTCCAAAGGCGTAGTTGGGGACACAGAGTTTGTAGTGTCCTGGGGACCTGGGAGGCGAAGGCGGAGGGGCGGGTTCTAGGAGGGCCAGGAAGGTCATAGTGTCCCGGGTGCCGCTGGGGATCGAGGGTTCGAGGGGTCCCGGGAGCGGAGCTGTGGGTCCCTAGGCAGCCTAGGGGAGTAGGAGCCCCAGGGTCCCGGGCGCAGGTCCAAGGTGGACCCAGTGTCAAGGGCTTCCTCGGGTCGCGGGCGCGCTACGGGAACTGGACCCCGAGCTGGGTCGCGATCCCGGGAAGTGGGCCGCGAGTCCGGTCCGGCGGGGTGGAGCCGAGCCGCCCCTCTCCTGACATCAGTTCCTGCCGCACGGCGCGGCTCCTCCCCCGCCGCCGCTGCGGCCGCCGCGCCTGCCCTCTCTCCCGGCCCGGCCCGGTCCCACGAGCCGCCTGCGCGGAGCCCCGGGCCCGGGGCGCGGGCGGCGCACGCAGCAGCGCGGGGTGGCCGCGCGGAGCCGCCACCACGGAGCCCCCGGGCGGCGGCTGGAGGCAGCGGGAGCCGGAGCCGGAGCAGCCCCCGGAGCGGTTGGCGGCGGCGGGGGCGGCCCGGCGCGGGAGGAGACGGCGCGGCGGCGGGGGCCCCGGCCCGGGCACTGACAGTGCCTGCGGCACAATGGAGCCGGGCGAGGTGAAGGACCGCATCCTGGAGAACATCTCTCTGTCCGTGAAGAAGGTAAGGGCGTCCCCAACCCAGCCTTCGGGGCCCCCGTAGCCCGACCCCTCTAAAGCCAGAGTGCGACCGCCTAACCACTTCCTCGAACCTTGCGAGCTCCCCAACCTGCCAGGCCCCCCCAAGAAGTTCGTGGGAAGGCTCGCCCCACTTCTCCAGCCCCAAATGCTTTTCTTGCCCAATGACATCACCCTGTCCCCTTCAGCCAGCTGGGGTGGGGGGCGGGAGGGACTGGCTCCGCCTCCATCCCCCTTTTCCAGCCTCCCACCCCCACCCGGGCTATGGCCTGGAGGGGAACAGACTCACCTGAGTTCCCGGGGCCTCATTGGTTCTTTTGAAAGAGCAGAGTTGAGATCCTCCTCTTCCTGGTGTTGAAATGACAGCCCCGGAGGACAGCCGGCCCCCCACTCCGGCCTGGTCTCCTGACCCCTGGCAGCCAGGGGCACCCCTCACCTGCCTACCTTGGCTTAGTGCGGATGACTGACAAGAGCTGCCTCTGTCCCCTGTCAAGCCTTTCCCAAGCCCAGGACCACATCCCCCGTGCGTGCCCTTCTTGGGGACCCTGTGGTTTCTTGGGTGGCAGAGTCTGGAAGGATTCTTGGTTCCAGTGCCAAGTCAGAGTAACCCTCCCCCCCCCTTTCTCATCTCACTGCTGCTCCGCTCTGATGGGACTTCCTAAAATTCACCTTGCTGAATTGGCTCAGGGATGTTTGCCCCTCGTGTATATTTTAGGACATTCTTTGGGGAGGGCAAGGAGTGACCAACCGCCAGGAAAGCAGTTGTGATTCATTAGAAGGCGCACTTTTCTTTCCTTCTTCCCCCCCCTCCCTCCCCAGCCATTTCCCGCTAGAACATTTATGGTCCTGGCTGTTTGTGGGGATGGAGTAGGCTCTGCAGAAAAGGGTTCCAGAGCTGGCTTTAGTTTAGTGGTGAATGCCCCAGGCTGGAGAATGGCAGTTGGTGGAGATTATATTGGAAGGGTGGTCTTCTTCCAAGGGTCTACATCGACCTCCAGATTTGGTGACAGCCCCAGGAATTAAGGAAATGAAACTAAGGAAAGGCTGGTGGAGAAGAGAGAGAGCCAACTGACCCTTATTTTCCCAGTCCCGAGTGACTGGAGTGCAGAAACACCCAGCATCTTGGTGAGGGGGGAAATACCCCCGAGGTAGAGTGGCCACACCTTGGGGCCTGATTCTGCTCCTGTCGCCTCTGTTTTCTCATTTATAAAATGAAGTTGGTTAGACAGAATGGCTCCTGCTGGCTTTGAATCTCTGAGTCTAGGAGGAGGAGAACAGAGCACTCAGGCTTCCTTTAGATTGGGTGTGTTCTCCCCTCCACTTTTAAATCGCTTCAAAATTTAGCCATCAAAGATAATTGGGATTTATTTTCTAAAAAAGTTGATTTCAGAATGAACCATCAATACTAATGGTCTTGGCAAGTTTCACTTTTAAAAGTATGAGCCCAGTTTCTTTGTCTGTGAGATGGGTTACCAGTCGTTCTTTACTTCCAAGGTGGTTGTGAGGTTATCCAATGAGATTACCTATGGAAAGTGCTTTGCAAAACTTAAAATGCCATAGAAATACTACTTGTTATCATTACTATTTATCCATAATTGTATTATTCTTATAAATAATAATATTGATTATTATTGAGACAGCTAGATGACACACAATAGATAGAGCACTGGGCATCCAGTGAGGAAGACCTGAGTTCAAATCCTGCCTAAGACATTTATCATCTGTCTGCCTCAGTTTCCTCAACTGTGAAATGGGGATAATAATAGTATCTACTTGATAGAGTTATTGTGAGGGTCAGATCAGATTTTATTTGTAAAGGCATTCAGCACAGTGTCTGGCACATATCTAAATTCTTATTTGTTTCCCTTCTATGATGATGATGATGATGGTGCTTGGCATATAGTAGGTACTATACAAATGTTTCCTTCCCTTACATTATTAGTATTATGGGTGGTATATAGTAGATGCTATTTAAATACTTATTCCCCTTCTATTATCCTTATTAGTCTTGTGCCTGGTATGCAGCAGGTGCTATATATATGCTTATTCCCTTCCCTTCTATTTTCCTTATTAGTCTTGTGCCTGGTATGCAGCAGGTGCTGTATATGTGCTTATTCACCTCTATGATGACAATGAAGATGGCCATCATTAACATTGCATACAGTCATACTTGTTGTTGTTGTTATCTCTCTGGTGAGATTAACCTTGTCCTGCTTGTCCTCAGAGGGTAGAACCTGGAGTAGTGGGCTGCCCCAGGAGGTGAGGTGGGGTCCCTCCTCTTTGTCAGTCTTCTAGGAAGTATTGGACATCCTCAATCCAGGAGCCCGAAGCAGGCTGTTGCCCCAGAACATCCTGGGCACCAAGTCAGAAAGACTCTGCCCTCAGGACTCTGGCTGGTCCTGTGACCCAGGTGGCAAAGCATTTCACCTCTCTGAGACTCAGTTTCTGTATCTGTAAAATAGGGAACATCGGCATAGGCCTCACAGGCTTACAGATGAGTAAAGGATTGAGCCTTTGACTGCTGGGCGGGGCCCCTCCTCATGAGCTTCGGGGGAATTGTGGGCAGGTGGCTAGCCAGGACCGGCTGGTCTGGATGGGTCTGTGCCTGCACTGTTGGATGGAGGGTTCCACTTTCGCTGAGATGCCTGCTCCATTTGAGGGTTCTTACGATGATTGTTTTCTGTAGGTGCAGCGTGAACAAGGTGGCCCTGGGGCCCTTCTAACCTGGATGTTCCATGTTGTTTTTTGTTTTGTTTTGTTTTAGCCGTGAGCAGAACTAAATATGATGCCTGGTTTTTATAATGGTACATGATTTTTGCTTACCCAGGAAAGGCTGAAGGAACAAAGCACTATGTTAAAAAGTGGTAAATCCTTTGCAGAAAAGAGAAGGATGGACTGCTGACTTTTCTGATCTTGTCTGTGCCGGTAATAGCAGCATTGGGGGCGGGGGGGGGGGGTGTTCAGGAAGTTTGCCAATCATCTCTAATATGTGTTTGGAGTCAGGGGGCTGGGGAGGGAAGTCACCCTAAAAAGGTGGTGGGAAGTAAGGTGGCCTGGATACTAAGAGAGGCTGTGTGATAGGTGACTCTGGGGACCTGAGACCTGGCTGCCCATCCTGGCTCTGACTCTAGCCAAGTCCCTCGCCTTCCTTGTGCCTCAGTTTCCTTATCTGAAAAAAACAAATGGGTTGGACCAGATGACCTTCTGAGGTCCCTTTGAGCCCTAGGTCTAAAATGCTGTGAGCCTATAAAATAGGTTATGTAAAAATGTTGCCTAATGAGACCATTAGGCAACATGCAAACTTCCTTCAGCAACTCTCTTGGCCCTCTGGTCAAGTGTGCATTAACAATAGCCAGTATGTATAAAGTGCTTTAGAATCGTTATGTCATTTGAGCTTATGGACAAACCTGGCATCATAGGATCCTAACAAAATCAAGAGCTGAAAAGATCCCCGGAAACCATCTAGTCTGACCCCTTGATATTACACATGGGGAAACTGAGACTTGGAGAGATGAAGTGACTTGCCCAAAGTCACATAAGTGACTACAGCTAGGTGGAGAGGTGAATGGAACACCCGACCTGGGTCAGGAAGGCTGGAATTCAAATCCAGCTTCAGACACTTAGCAGCTGTGTGTCCCTGGACAACTTCTGTTTGCTCAACGATAAAATGGGAATAATAATAGTCCCTCCCTCCCAGGGTTGTGAGGGTCAAATTAGATGATATTTGTAAAGTGCCTAGTACAAGGTATGGCGCTATATAAATTTTAGGATTGCTTATAATTAGCTCTATTAAATAACAGACACCCGACTTGAATATTGATCTTACTCTCTCCACTCTCCTGTGTGAGTAGGTACAGATAATACAGTTATTGGGCTGTGACTACCCCTATTTTGAGGTTCAGGGTCACATGGGTAGTAAGTCTCTGAGGTGGGATTCACCAGACTCCAGGCCCAGCGTTCCTTCCGCTATCCAAGACCATCCATCAGAGACTGACCTTTGCTCCAGACACTGGAAGGATTGGGTCTGTTTTCTGAGACTTAGGGCTCCGCTACCATCTGCTCAAGCAAGCCAGTTTCCTGTGCTGCTGTCGTTGCTGTTCAGAGATTAGGTGTCAAAGCAGAGATGGAGAGGCGGTGTGTGCTCCCAAAGGGGCTCTCCTTGTGCCTAGAGCTGGGCTTAGAGGCTGCACTCATCAGGTTTGTCTGACTCGGGGGCTTCCTCAGTACTGTGTTGTCTGCTTCCCACCCCTCTACGGAATGCAAGCTCCCTGAGGGCAGCGACTTTCACTTTTTTTTATTTTTGTATCCCCAGTATAGTTCCTGGTACATTGTAGGTATTTAATAAATGCTTATTGATTCATTGACACCAGAGGCTCTTAGTCATCATTGCCCATGGACTACATCAGCTGTTAGACCTCCACCCTCTGAAGGTAGATGATGGTTAAATTTCAGGATCTCTGTTGGGAGGGACCATCCACAGGTCATCTAGCCTCGCTCCCCCATTTTGCTAGTGAGGAAACTGAAGCCCAGAGAAATTAAGTGATAAGTGTAATAAATGTAAGAGGTGGAATTTGAACCAATGCTTGTTTCCCATATACCACACTGATGCCTCAAAGGTTCCTGACTTGTACTCTGCCTCAGTCAGACCCTACCTGGGGTTGATTTTATTCTTTGGGTTTCAGTTTTTTCATTTTTAAAATGGAAGGGGTTAGACGCAATGGCTTCTATGTTAGTCTGATGATGTCCTAAACTAGACCATGGGCTCCATGAGGGCAGCAACCCCCACCTTATCTCATTTTGCATGACCTGCAGGGCAGAGCAAACAGCTGGCACTTAATACATGTTTGTTGTATTGAAAATGGGCTATTCTGCCTAGAGGCATCAGGGAAGTCTTGGTGGAGTTGCTTCCATCAGATTCCTATTGATGTGCTAACTGGAGGAGATCCTGGAATCTCAGGCTCCCATCACTTGTTCCCAGGGCTCACTTGAATTTGTTTCATGACTTAAGGAAAGTTGCTTCAACTCCTACTTCTGAAACTCTCTCTCTCCTCCTCTCCTTCCTCCCTGCCTTTTCTTCTCCTCCTGTCCTTCTCCTCTTCCTCTCCTCTTCTTCTTCTCCTCCTCCTCCCCCTCTCCTCCTCCTCTCCTTCCTCTCTTCCTCTCCTCCTCTTCCTCCTTCTCCCGGCTTTTTCTGCCTTCCTTCAAGTCTCCCCTTCTATAAGGAACCTTTCCCAAATCCCCCAGAATGCCAGTGCCTTCTCTCTTAGACTCCAGTTTATCTCCTGTTTATCCTGGCTTTTTCTTTTTCGTACATAGTTGTTTGCCTGTTGTCCGCCCCATTATACTGTAAGCTCCCATTAGACTCCTTGAAAGTAGGGCCTGTTTTTGGATATTCTTTGTACAAACAATGCCTTTTACAGTGCTTGGCGTACAGAAGGTGCTTAATAAATGCCTGTGACTATCTGAATTCTCCTGTCCACTCACGGAATGGGCTTAACCCTCTCTTCCTCTTTCATAGGGATGTTATGTGGAAAAGGATACAGGTGATGTGGTTTGAGTTTCTAGGAAGAAAGATGTCATCTGGATGGGGATGTGGTTGTTAGGATACGGAAGTCCCTAGCTCTAATGCCAGTTATGTGACTTGTGAGCAGCTGTGTGACATTGGGCACTTTGGGCCTCAGTTACCTTATCTGGAAAATGAGGAGATTCCCACTGTAGGATCCATGGCCATATGTGTCCATTAATCCTGTTGGCATTGTAATTGTGTTTGCCAGACTTGGAGTTCCTGGAGGTGAGCACCCCAGTGAGACAGGAAAGGGGAGAGGGCTGTCTTCACTACCTTGACTTAAGCCTGTGTCCCTCCTGACTCAGAGGCATGTGGTGGGTTCGTTAGAAAAGGAACTGAGAGGTCAGAGCTTTTGACTCAGATTTGAAGTGTAAAAACAGAAACAATTTCCACGTGCTCTCAAAATCAAAATGCCAGCAGAGATCTCACGGGTGCAGCCCGAGGTGGCAGGTGTGATAACAATTCAAGAGAAATAGGGTCTCCAGGGGCCATCTCTGGCTCAGAGTCAGGAAGCCTCATCTCCCTAAGTTCAAATCTGACCTCAGTCACTTCCTAACTGTGAGATCCTGGGCAAGTAAGGAGCCCTGTGTACCTTAGTTTCCTCATCTGCCAAATGAACTAGAGAAGGTAATGGCAAACCGTTACTCCTGTATCTTTACTAAGAAAACCTCAAGTGGGGTCATGAAGCATCAGGCATGACTGAAAAACAGCTCAACTGTATGTATGTGAGCCAGTGGGAATGTGAAGGAGTTAAGGACATGATAATGATCCCAACCCTCCAGGAACTGATAGTCCAGTGAGGGTATAAGATTGTACCAAAAAAAGATAGTTAACCAAGGGATTGACTTCATGGAGGGGTGGGACTGGGAATGGACTTTTCCGGGTACCAGGAAAGGGGAGAAGACCCAAGTGAAAATATCATCTAACTGGGAACCTCAGCATCCCCTCCAGGCCTTGGTATCCCCATTTGTCAAATGAGGGTCCGGGTCACCTGTCTCATGAATGAAGGCTTTGGTCTCAATCTCTAAGGTTCTTTCCATATCTGATGAGCTCTGGGGTTCAGTGCTGAGGAGACAGTGAGTAGACCACAGTCTGCATGCTGAGTTGGTTAATGTTGGGAGGGGGATTCACAGGAGGAGGGGATAGAAGAGTAGGTTTGTGTATAATTTCCATGTGATATGGGAGCACCCACAGGGATTTGCAACCTAATCTCCTGCAATTTTCAAACCAAAATAATTCAGTTATTCTTTTAAGAAATATTAAAAAGAAAACAAACCCTTTCCTTCAATAGAGACACAATTCCTGCTCACCGAGTCCTTGAGTCAGAAAGGGGAAAAAACAGCTGCCCTCAAACAGAACTGTTGTTAGCTATTGGTCCAAAGTATACCTCGATTAACCCAGCTGATCTTTCCCCAGGGGAGAGCCCTTTCTGTATCAGCTTGAAACTTTTTTTAATGTTTTATTAAAATATTTCATATCAGACTTTAGTCTCTGAACTTGCCTCATCATCAGGTACAATTAAATGAATCATTTATTTCCATGCATCAACTATAGTGATTCTTCTTTTCTGCTCACTGCCTCTTCATTCTTTCCCACATTTCTTCTTGTAGTCTCTGTGAGGGTGGCCTACATTCTTCTGTTTTTTTCTTGCTTTGCTGTATTTCATCAAGTGCTTTCTGGATTTCTTTGTATTCTCCATACTGTCTGAGTAGTACGGTTTGATTCCATTATGTTAACTTTTTTTGGACAGACTACTCATTAGGGTTTTGTTTTTTTTTTGAGGGAGTATCTAGCTATAAAGCTGCTGTGACCAGTTTTGAACAGAGTTCTTCTTTTCATGTATTTTTTATGAACAAAGCCAATGAATATTCCACAGTTTTCTGTTGCTCTCTCTTTCTTCATACAGATCCCAGGCATTGATCTCAACTCTACCAAACAAAAGGAAAATCCAAAGATTAGGGAAAGTGTGTGCTTGGTGTTATGCATAGGACTGAGGCTAGCTAGAGGTCCTCTCCTTTCCAGGAAAGCCGTGACCGCTGGGATGCTGTTGGGAGAACACTGGATTAGGTCTCCCTCCATCAGGGAAGTTGGTATGGGTATATCTGGATGTGTTTTTTTGTCTCTGCTTCTCTCCTTCCACCTCCATATCTAGAACTATCTCTGTCTTTGTCTCTATCCCCCCATTTCCAGATCTGGATCTATCTCTTTATATTTGTCTCTCTCCCTCTCTCTACTTGGATCTCTGTCTGTCTCTGTCCCTCCATCTCCATATCTGGATCTATCTCTGTCTCGCTCCGTCTCCATCACCTATATTTATATATGAATGGTTATGTATATTTAATTATATGTATTATATGTGCATGTATATGTATATGTATATCTGGTTCAGACCTGTGATTTCACCCCTCTCTACTCTGCACCTCTCAAAATTTTTGACACTCATCTTGTATAGTCCTGGGCTGGAAGGGGGCATTTATTGGTGATTTTCTTTGGTTTTCTTTAACATTTATAACTTTTGGTACATTTTTAGAACTTTACTGAGATGTTGGGGGGTGGGGTGGAACGGGGCTCCTCTAGGGCCACCATCTTCTTGTATTTTTGAAGAGGGGTACATCTGGAAATTATGAAAAGCATTAATAAAATTTATTGTATTGAAGGGAGAGGCAATTGGGGTTAAGTGACTTGGCTAAGGTCACACAGCTACTACGTGTGTGAGGCAATAAAATTTATTTTTAAAAAGAATAGGGTTAGTTGAAAAGATAGAATTGAAATTAAATAAATTGAAATAAAAAAAATTAGAATACTAATAGTGAGGTCAGAATATAGTTAATCAATATACTTAATCAATATATACTGAATCTCCTCATTTTCCAGACAAGGTAACTGAGGCCCAGAGAGCCCAGCGTCACACAGCTGCTCACAATATAACTCTTTGTGAATATAGTTAATCAGTATAGGAACTGTGTCTATTGAAGGAAAGGGTTGTTTTGTTTTTAATATTTCTTAAAAGAATAACTGACTTATTTTGGTTTGAAAATTGCAGGAGATTAGGTTGCAAATCTCTGTGGGTGCTCCCATATCACATGGAAATTATACACAAACCTACTCTTCCATCCCCTCCTCCTATGAATCCCCCTCCCAACACTAACCAACTCAGCATGCAGACTGTGGTCTACTCACTGTCTCCTCAGTATTGAACCCCAGAGCTCATCAGATATGGAAAGAACCTTAGAGATTGAGACCAAAGCCTTCATTCATGAGACAGGTGACTCGAACCCTCATTTGACAAATGGGGATACCGAGGCCTAGAAAGGATGCTGAGGTTCCCAGATGATGATATTTTCACTTGGGTCTTCTTCTCCCCTTTCCTGGTACCCGGAAAAGTCCATTCCCAGTCCCACCCCTCCATGAAGTCAATCCCTTGGTTAATTATCTTTTTTTGGTGCTGTCTTATATCCTCACTGGACTATCAGTTCCTTGAGGGTTGGGACCATTATCATATATCATATAGACCAATATCATATAGGTCAGAATATAGTTAATCAATATAGTTTTCCCAGTGTGGAAACTTCCTCCACTGATAATCTAAAGTCAGTCTTCTATAATTTAGAGTCTTCCTTGGGGCACTAAAGCCATGATATGTCAGAGCCAGGATGGAAAAGCTGGTCTTCCTTACTCAGGGGTGCTGACACTCTTCCAGCTTAAAGGGCCTCTTGGGGAAATATAGTCACCAAATTATTGTTGATGACTTTGCTTAGTAACAAGGTTGAGAAATGGAATGGACCTTATTCTCCGTCCTCTCCCTTCTGAGTGTCACTGAGAAGAAGAGGCTGTTCATCGCATGGGGTCCCACCTCTCATCTCCTCTGCCTGGGTAACATCTGATCCTGGGGGAGTTTTTCATCCTTGCTTGTCCATCCACTGTCAGTTCTGGTTAGGTCAGACTAGCATGGCAGGTGAGAGAGTCCATTTTTTTCTTTTGCTTCTCTGGGGCTGACGGCTATTTTAGGGTCATGGGGACCAGCAGGAGTCTCTGGCGTCTGCTGAGGCTTAATAGTTGACTGCAGCTGTTACGCAACTAGGAGAAAGTGTCAGACAGCTGAATCCCTCATATCTCATATGCATGCACACACCCCTCCTCCTTTCCCCAGGTCTCTCTCTTCCCCCCCACCCCCCACTTTCTCCCTTTCTCTCTCCTTTTCCCTTGCTACTGTTCAGTCATTTCAGTCATATCTAACTCTTGTGACCCCATTTGGGGTGGTTTGCCATTTCCTTCTGCAGCTCATTTTACAGGTGAGGAAACTGAGGCAAACAGGGTTAAGTGACTTGCCCAGGGTCCCACAGCTAAGAAGTATCTGAGGCTGAATTTGAACTCGGGAGGTTGAATCTTAACTCCAAGCCGTGTTCTATCCACTGTGTTACCTAGCTGGCCATATGGTTGAAGTAGGCTCTACCTGTTTCTCAGTTGAGTGGCTAAGATTGGGCCTATGCTTCTGCAGGAATTATCTGGTCTTATCTTATGTTGTGGTTCAGGCCCAGGCTGCCTGGATATCAGACAGTCAGTCAATAAATAAGCATTTATTAAGTGCCTATTATATACCACGTCCATGCTGAGCAAGGGTCAGGCCCTGTTTCCTGCTGATGATGGGGATAAGGCTCCTGGTCCACCCTTCTCTGAGGTGGGTACTAGTCTGGCCTTGTCTCTTGCCCCAGTAGGGATGAAGTTTCTGGTTTGTCCTTTACGGCGCTGGCCTGGTTTCCTGTTGAGGATGGACATGAGGCTCTTGTCTGTTGCTATGGGACTGGGCTGCTTTGCACATAGGACCTCCCACCCACCATCTTCACCCCTCTCCACTCGGAACCTCTTAAAATTTCTGACAGTCTCCTTGTATAGTCCTGGGCTGGACGGGGCATTTAGTGGTGATTTTCTTTGGTTTTCTTTAGCGTTTATAACTGTTGGTTCATTTTTAGAACTTTACTGAAATGTTGGGGGGTAGGGAGGAACTGGGCTCCTAGGGCTTAAACATACCACCATCTTCTTAAATCTTTGAAGAGGGGTACATCTGGAAATTATGAAAGGCATTAATAAAATTTATTTTATTGAGGGAAGAGAGACAATTGGGTTAAGTGACTTGTCCAAGGTCACACAACTACTAAGTGTTTGGGGCAATAAAATTTATTTTTAAAAAGAATAGGGTTAGTTGAAAAGATAGAATTAACTGAAACTAATAATGACGTCAGAATATAGTTAAAAAGCATTTATCAGAGGCTTACTATGGATCAAAAACACTGTACTAGCCCTTAGGAATATATAATGGAAAAGGAAACAGCCTTTGCCTGTCCTCAGGGAGCTTACAGTCTATCTGAGGATAAAACATATGTTAGTATAAAAGAGAGAGCAAGTTCATGGGGTTGGCATTCATACCCTACGCTTCCCAGTTGGGGGAAATTCTTGCCTCTCTAGTGTACAGAGGATGCTCCCTTCCCAGCCAGGTATCAGTACTCCCCATCTCAGCATCGGGGTGTGTGTGTGTGTGTGTGTGTGTGTGTGTGTGTGTGTGTGTGTGTGTGTGTGTGTGTGTGTGTCTTCCAGGCTTCAACCCATGTCTCCAAAACATCATGGACTGTCTTTTTCCTCCCATCAGCAAGGCTTTGGGGCATGTCGGTTTCCCAGCTCCGGGCTTAGGGGTGCCAGCCCTGCTCAGGGAAATTGGCCAGCTCCGAGGCCTGGAGACTTCATTCTTCAAAGGCCATGTTAACAAAGAAGAGCCATGCTTGCCCTGTTTCTGCCACGTCCTATATTGTTTCTCCTCCCCCTGGCAATTACCCAGGTTCCAAAGATGCTTATGGCTCTTAAACCTCTGGCAGGGAACTTTTTGGGGGAGAGTTCATTTGGCAGCAGTCAGAAGTTCAGGACATCGATTGGTTAATTATCTCAGACCCATAGAACTAGGGGAACAACTTGGCTACTTTTGTCATGAAAGCAGATGAGGAAGAGTCCAGCTTGCCCTGAGTGGGTAGCTCAGGCAGGCTGCCTTCTTTCTGGTCCAGGGAGTTGAAGGTAACTACCCAGGATTCTCCAGACTTCATTATAACCAGGCATTGCTCCAGCCTTCCCCTCACGAGTCTCCTCCAGAAACTCCAGCTGCCAGAGCCCTGAAGGACTGACTGACCCTTTAGCATGCCAGATCTTCCCACCCACATGTCTGCTGGGCATATTATGGAATGGTGGCTGGAGCCAAAGCTTGGCAGATCAGAGGGAAGAATATGGGTGGAATCCACATTGGACATTCATTCCCTGAGCAGGCCAGAGGAGAGCCACTCTCTGAAACTTCTCCATTTCCAGGTTACACATTTGGACCTGCCAGTCAGGACACTGGTGGCACCAACATTATAGAATGCCGTCTCCAATCATTGCTGGTACCCCCATACCTGGTGCCCAGAAGCAACATGGCCAAATGTTAGAGAAGGTCAGAGCTGGGAGGACCCTTAGAACACAGGATGTCAGAGCTGGGAGGGTCCTTAGAACACAGGATGTCAGGGCTGGGAGGAGCTTTAGAGATACCTAACCCAACCCCCTTGTTTTCCAAAGAAATAAACAGGTCCCAGGGAGAGAAGTGACCTGTCCAAGCCCGCCTAGAGTTAGGGTCATCTGAAGCCTGGTTGTCTGACTCCAGGTCCAGGGCACTGGTGCCTACAGCAGTCTCTTGGGAGGACATGATTGTCATCCATCCTGCCAACCTTCAGAGGCTAAGAATATACCCCAAAGTGTCCCTAGCCTCTCTTAATAAGGGATGGTGCATAAATGCAAAGGACAATGGGAAATAAAAGTGATACAAAAACATAAGATAAAAAACAACAAAGATTCATCTTGGTTAAAAAAAAATGCTGGGCTTTTTGTTGCAGGGAAAAGCTTGAGGTCATTATAAAACAGTTTTTCCCAAAGACCATCAAGGCATCCCCACACAAAGAACATAAATGAAAACTTTCCTTGCCCTCGGGGACCTTGCCTTCTCATAGATCTGGCTTTCTAGGCCTCTGGCTGGTTATTGGGCCTTGGGTTTCGGGAGGAGTAAGGTCCTAGCTGAGCAAAAAGTGAGAAAATGAAAACAGACTGAGAGTGTTTCTGCCCTTTGAATGACGAGCTGGACTGGAATGTTGGAATCCTCTCTTGGTTATCCCACTTAGGTTGGATTAGGAAGTACTCGGAAAGCAAAATGAGGTGCTCCTGCCAAGCTCTGGCTTCCAGTTCCACCAGTGAAGGAAGAGAGTGGAACCCTCATCCTCGTAGCTAACACCATAGAGCGCTCTCTAGACCACAGTGCTGTGAGGTGGGGGCTATTATTATCCTCACTTTTTCAGTCATTTTCAGTCATGTTCAACTCAGCTTTAGTCATGTTCAACCATGACCCCATTGGGAGTTTTCTGGGCAAAGCTACAGGAGTCGGGAAATGGCAAACCACTCTAGTATCTTTGCCAAGACCTCAGTGGAGTCACAACACGTTGGACGTGACTGAGCAATTAGTGTGCCAGGGGGTGTTAGGGGTCTTCAGGAGGTCTCGTGCCTGTGGTGTGAGGGCTGCTGAGCCCTTTTGGGGCTACTTGTCCACTTTGGTGTCCACCTTCACCCAACTCTTCCCATCCTGACTTTTTTCTTTTTTTTTTTTTTTTAAGAATATTTGCATTATGCAAATCAAAACAACTTTGAGGTACCACATCTCGCCAGTCAGATTGGCTAAGATGACAAAACAGGAAAATGACAAATGCTGGAGAGGATGTGGAAAAATTGGAACACTAATGCATTGTTGGTGGAGTTGTGAATTGATCCAAC
>CM053588.1:49471625-49492725 GCA_028646515.1 Pseudochirops corinnae
AGAGAAAGATATAGAAAGACTATAGTTTAAATGGAGACTGAAGCAAAACTCGTTATCATTCTCTTTCATGTCTGGTTTTGCTTTTTTTTTTTCTTTTCCCAGTGATCACTCATTGGTTACAATCCTTGTATATGACCAGACTATTGTACAATGTGAAATTATTTGCAGATCCTATACATGATTGCATGCCACCATGGGGAGGGGGGGGAAGGGAGGGGAGAAAATCTGAAACTCAAGTGATTGTGGAACTGAATCTTGTAAATTAAAAGTAAATGAGTAAATAAAAAAAAATTAAAAAAAAAAAGAATATTTGCATTATGATCAGGTTTTATATGTACCAAGTGTGTAGGGTTGGTTCAATATTAGGAAAACTATAAACAAAGTTGCTATTGATAACAGAAAAAATGAAAATACATTAATAGTTAATATTTATATATAATACATTTAATAATTAAAAATGCATTAAAGATACAGAAAAAAGCTTTTGAGAAAACATGTTTCTTATGCTAAAATCACTTTTAAAAGCACAGGAATAAAATAGTCCTCCCTAATATGGTAAATATTATTGAGCTAAAACCAAGGCATTTACTGTCACCAGCATTATTTTTACTTAGTTCTAGAAATGCTACCAATTGCAACAAGACAAGAGAAATAAATTGAGGGAATAAATGTAGGCAAAGAATAAAAACATTTTTCACTCTTTAAAATATTTTAAAAAGAATCTTAGAAATTCAACTAAAATTGAAATAATAACTTGATAAAGTAGCAAGGTATCAAATACACCCACAAATTAAACTTTTCTGTATTTTACCAACAATGTAACCCACCAAGAAGAGAGAGAAAATAAAATTGAATTCAAAGTTACCATAGAATATATAAAATAGATGGGAGTCTGCCTACAAAGTCGCAAAAATGAATTGTGTAATAGCTACAAGAAATTACAGAAATAAAGACAAAACATTGGAGAGAGATAAATCTGACTTTTTTTCTTGTTGCTGGACTTTGATGACTCTGGAAGAGAGAGTCAGGCTGATGATTCATCAACTTGGCCTCACTTAAATCCCAATACACATACCTTGCTCCTCGTTGAAAACAAGAGGAACACAACCATGCCACCCAACTCTCACCTGTGGCTCCAAGAAGCTGTGGAATGTGCAGTGGCCACACTCCAGGGAAACCTCAGTAGATGGGCTGAACCAGGTTGAAGGTAACCACAGGGCCTCAAACCAGTGTGTAAGTTAGGGGGATGTCTACACCAAGCATATGAAGACTTCCTTAGCAGAATGGGTAATGAGAACAGTTTGTTCCAATGGCCCTGAAGGCATCTGAAGCAGGTGCTGTGGAGCCCTTAGAGCTCAGTTAGGCATTGAAGATGCCAAGATCACTGCATCCCAGGCCATCATCATGAGTCTTGACTTTTGTCTTGCCACTGGACTTTTTTTTTTCAATTAATTAATTTATTTGTTTTCATTTTTCAATATTTACTTTCATAAGTTTTAAATTTTCTCTCCTTCTCTTCCCAAAGTGGCTTGCAATCTGATATGGGCTCTACACATAACATTCCTATTATACACATTTTCATGTTATAGTCATGTTACATAGAAGAATTATAACAAATGGGAGAAACCATGGGAAAGAAGACAAAACATAACAAAGCAAAACAAAAGAGAAAATATTCTGCTTTGCTCTGCATTCTGACTCCATAGGTATTTCTCTGGATGTGGCTGGCATTTTCCATCATGTGTCCTTTGGAATTGTTTTAGGTCCTTTCGTTGTTGAGAAGAGCCAAGTCTATCAGAGTTAGTCATCACACAATGTGGCTGTTACTGTATACGGTGTTCTGCTGGTTCTGCTCCCCCCAGCATCAGTTCATATAAGTCTTTTCGGGTTTCTCTGAAGTCTGCCTGTTCATCATTTCTTATAGCACAATAGTATTCCATTACATTCATATACCACAGCTTGTTCAGTTATTCCCCAGTAGATGTTGCCATGGGACTTTGATGACTCTGGAAGAGACAGTGAGGCTAATGAATTTGCACAACTCTCACTTACACCAATTCATTCTCAAGTCAAGACATCACCTTGTGATGTCCTTGGTCCTCTTGAAAATGAAGGACAAACAACAGCAAACTGTATGCCAGGCACTGGAATACAGAGAAAGAAAAAAGATAATCCCTGCTCTCTTGGCACTCACCCACCTTCTGTATTAGCAAGCACCCTAGCACACCCAGGATGGACTGCTAGCCCAGGTTCTCTGATCTGCTTTTCTAAAGGAAAGATAGCTTCAAAAGGGTCAACAATCTTACTTTAATTAAACATGTATAATTCATTCACTAGTTCAGGGGAAGGGTCAACACGCTGAACGTGGAGAAAATACAAGCAGAGCAACATAGAGAAATTAGCACAGATATCCAATAGGCTTCTAACTGTCTAAGTTAGCAGTTCTCAACCTGTGGGTCGCGACCCCGTTGGGGGTTTGAATGACCCTTTCACAGGGGTCGCCTGAGACCATCGGAAAACACACATTTCCAAGGGTCTTAGGAACCGAGACACGGCTCCTCTATCCATCTCCAGGCGGGTCTGCCCACATGCAGATACACCCACATATGAGTATTAAAGGGTCATGGCATTAGGAAGGTTGAGAACCACTGGTCTAAGCAAAGTAATAGATAAATAATCACCAGACCGGGGAGCACCAACATCTGGGTTCTCAAAGCATCAGGTCACATAAGTCTTTCCAGGTATATGATTCTCAAAGCCTTAACAACAGCTGCCCAGAGTCTCGTCCAGCCAAATCACAAAGATACATTCTTCCCATGAGTGAGCCCCAAAGTAAAATACCAGCCTCCTAGTATATATAGTTTTCAACTAATAGGCTCAGAGCCAGAAGGCACCACAACCTAAGTGACTCAGCACAGCTGGGAATTATCGAGGCTCTAAGGAGATTGATCCTTCAGATGTTTACAATTTAGCATGAGCCTGGGAAACTGAACTCCAGAAAGAAAAACAACAAAAATCCCACCTTGCCTGTGCTTACACCCTCCAGTGGGGGAGACAACAGGCAAACAACTTTGTACAAACAATATGCAGACAGGATAAAATGGAGTTAACCAAGAGGGGGAAGGCACCAGCCTGCAGGGAGGTCATTAAACCTCCTGGTAGAGGTGGGTCTTTAGGTGGGACTTGAAGGGAACCAGGAGGGGCCAGGGTATTCTAGGCATAGGAAGTTGAGCTTGTAGGGGGAAGGGTGGTTATAAGGGTAGAATGGAGAGGAGGAGCATTGGGAACTATGTACAGAATGCTTCTACCTTCCTTTTGGGCCAGCATCTTTAAACTGCTGATTAATTAAAAAAAAACACCATCTTCCCCTTTTAATAATAGCTCTCTCTCTCTCTCTCTCTCTCTCACACACACACACACACACACACACACACACACACACACATGCACTCTCTCTCTCTCTCTCTCTCTCTCTCTCTCTCTCTCTCCCTGTTTCTCTTTTTCTCCATTATCTCATTTCACCCTCAACCGCGGGAGACCAGAGACCAGTTTGGTGCTTGTTTTATTTCTGTTCAGGTTCTGTAGAAAGTCCCAGTGAGAAAACCCCCTCAAATAGTTCTTGAAGAGTTAAGTGACTTAACCCAGGGTCAAGTCCAGGGATATTATCCCAGGACTAGAATAATAATGGAGTACCTTCTTCATAGGGTTATTGCAAGGATCCAGTCAGATAATACAGGGTATTTAAAAAGTCAGTGTCATTTTAAGGCTAAAACTTCAGGAAGGGGAGAGAGAGAGAGAGACAGAGATAGAGAAGCCAGGGAGATATCTCCAAACTATCATAATTCCCCATTCCCTCTGAAATTACTCTGTGGGCCCCAGGATGGGTTCAGGAAATATTTATCAGAAATCTTGAAGGAGAAAAAGCTATCTTAAAATTCAGCCTAGATTAATATTCCAGAACTGAGCTACCATATATATACCTAGTCCATCCTCTCATGGAATTCATAGGGTTCCCCCCACAGGTTTCTGTCTGGAATCCCAACTGAATATTCTGGTTTTCTGGTTAAGTGGAAGAGAGTGGAGCCACTTCCCCTGGCTCCTAGAGATAAAGAGAGATTGTCTTTGGATGAGTCAACATCCTGGTCACAAGCCGGGGTGGAAGAACGCCTTGTTTGCATCCTCCTTCTGAAGTTTCTATTGCCCTTAACCTAATGAAACATCCTTTTCCTTTTGTCTTTGACCTATCCCACCTGCTTTTCCTAGGGTCTTTCCCCTGGAGTCTGGAAAAGGTTCTAGAGAAAAAAAAATGTCTTAAAATTACTAGAGAAACTCAAAAGATTTAAAAAAAAAAATGCTTCCATGGTATCTGAATCAAGATTCAAACTCCAAGTCTTTTTTTTTTTTTTTTGGAGGGGGGAAGGCAAGGCAATTGGGGTTAAGTGACTTGCCTGAGGTCACACAGCTAGTAAGTGTTAAGTGTCTGAGGTCAAATTTGAACTCACATCCTTCTGATTCCAGGGCCAGTGCTCTATTCACTGCACCACCTAGCCCTGACTCCAAGTCTTATACTTTTTATTCTCAAAGGTGCTAAAAAGGGAGGTGATAGTGTCTAAGGATACAGAGAAGCTAGGCAGTTAGATATTATAGATATTATATGGGTGAATTAGCCCTGTTGTTCACTCATGTCTGACTCTTCATGATCCCATTTGGGGTTTTCTTAGCAGAGATCCTGGAGTAGTTTGCCATTTCCTTCTCTAGCTCATTTTACAGATGGGGAAACTGAGGCAAACAGGGTTAAGTAACCTTGCCAGGGTCATACACTTAGTAAGTGTCTGAGGCCAGATTTCTGACTCCAGACCTGGAATTGCATCCACCAGGCCACCTAGATGCCCAAGAATTAGCTCTAGGTCATCATTTAAAAGCTAGGCTAAAATTGGGAAAGTACAGAAAGTGTTATGAAAGTACAAACAACACAGGTGACCTCAAAGAAGAGATAAGAGAGGGTGCCTCGCTGTCCTTCTTTGCAAAGGTGGAGGTCCATGATTGCCTAGAACCTCGGACTTTTTTTTTTTTTAATGTGTCTTTTGGGTTTGCTGGATTTTTTTCTTCTTAAAAAAGTCATCGTTATTAAGGATGGCTCTCTTGGGGGTGGGGGAATACAAAAGGAAATCTAGGAGATAGAAAAACAAAAGACAGTGATAAAAATCTGTTATGAAAAAGAAAAAAGTCATAGGGCAGAATGAACTCTATCTGCCTCGGTCCCTTGATGCCAAAGCTGAGATATGGGCTCTCCCGCTGTTCCTAGGGATGTGAGGCTTACCCCCTCCTGAGTCTTTAGCAAAGCCTGTGACTTGAGAAATTTGGATCTAAAGGAAATCAGAAAGTTTTGGCGTATAAGGGGTGTGTGTGTGTGTGTGTGTGTGTGTGTGTGTGTACACACACACATATACATACATACACACATATATACACACATAATGCACATATGTAAACATCCATACATGTATAATTTAGATAAATATAAAATATGTACAAATATATATTATGAGGGGCAGCTAGGTGGCACAGTGGATAGAGTGCTAGGCCCGGAATCAGGAAGACCTAAGTTCAAATTGGTCCTCAGACACTAGCTGTGTGACCCTGGGCAAGTCACTTAACCCTGTTTGCCTCAGTTTCCTCATCTGTAAAATGAGCTGGAGAAGAGTGTGGCAAACCCCTCCAGTGTCTTTGCCGAGAAAACCCCAACTGGGGTCACAAAGACTCATATACAACTGAACAATAATTTAATATTCACAATAATAACAAAATGGAGATTTTGAGATATTGCCTTCAGTTTGCAAAGCCTTGTTTTACATCCATTTTCTTTTTATCCTCACAACAGTCCTGTGAGGCAGATACTCCAAGTATTATTTCCATTTTAAAGTTGAGGAAAGACATCATATACGACATCACATTTATTTCTGAATAGATTCCTCCCTTCTCCCCTACCCATTGAGCACTCCCTAAGAGTAACTAATAATTGCTAGCATTGATGTAGCATATTAAGGTTTGCAAAGCCCTTTACAAATATTATCTCATTAGATCCCTGGGAGATAGGATGTGGCTATTATAATCTCCATTTTCCAGATGAGGAAACTGAGGCTGACTGAAGTGAGAAGGTTTACCCAGGGTCACACAAGCTACTCCGTATCTGAGGCTGGATTTGAACTTGGGTCTTTCTGACTCTAGGGGACAAGTACGGGTCCTCTCAGGATAGAATGCCCCCTGAAGGTCCTCTTCTGTTTGTTACATTTTCTTTGTTCATTGAATATGATAGTTTCCTAGTTCTATTGTCCTCACCCTGTATAATCCGCTCTGGTCATCCTCCTACTTTTTAAAATTCTCCTGTTGTCTCTTATGGTGCTGGAACATTCCATTACTCCCATCTAGTGCTGTTTAGATTTTTATTTAAATTTTATTTCATCTTCAGATGAAGAAGATCTGCCTTCTTTCCCTTCCCAACCCCCCAGACCCTACTCAGAAGAAATTAAGTTAAAAAACATGTATAGGCAAAAAAAATATTCCTCACATTAGCCACATCCAGATCTCTATATGTATATACATGTCTCCATCTGCACTCTTGAGTCCATCTCTAATCTATAAGGAGATGGCAGTTACGTTTTATCATGAGTTCTCATGGCTGGTCATTGTATTACCTGTGAACCCCAGTTGGCTTAGCCATTCCCCAATTGATAAGTGCCTACTTCTGTTCTCCAGATCTTTTCTTTTCCTTTTTTGGAGGCAGTCAGGGTTAAGTGACTTGGCCAGGGTCACATAACTACTAAGTATTGAGGCTGGATTTGAACTCAGGTCCTCTTGACTCTAGGGAGATACTCCATCCACTGTACTACCTAGCTGCCCCCTCCCCAGATCTTTTCAACAGACAAGTACTTACTTTGCTTAAGGTAGTTAAGTGACATGACACAATGGATATGGACTATGGAGCCTGGGCGACCTGAGTTCAAGTCCCTCCTCTGACCCTTACAGGCTGTCATCACAAACTCCCAACTCCCCCAGACAACTCTCTTAGGCTAGTTGTCCCACAGATCAGCCCTGAGCTCCTTATACTGATAAAATCATAGACTTGGTGAATAAACCACTCAGAAGCATTTATTAAGCACCTATTGATGAAGTCACAGGAGTGATAAACCAATCACAAGCATTATTAAGCACCTACTGATGAAGTCACAGGTGTGGTAAATAAACCAATCACAAGCATTTATTAAGCACCTATTGATGAAGTCACAGGAGTGATAAACCAATCACAAGCATTTATTAAGTGTTTGCTTTATGATGGGTCCTTACTGTAGCACTGGGGAGAAGAATGCAAAGAATAGAACAATCCTTACATTCTAATGGGGCAGACAGCAAATATATAAATGGATTGATAATAAATATAAAGAGAATAAATACAAATAAACGGACAGCAGTTAATTACCAGGCATTTTGGGAGGGAGGGTTAATGGGGAGATCAGAGAGAAGAGGGAAGGACATGAAGGACAAATGGTACCAAAATTTATTTTTATTAAAAGTGCATCCTGTGTGCCAGACAGCAGGCTAGCTAAGTGATGAGGATGCAGGAAGAATGAAACCATCCCCGCCCTCAAGAAACTTATTGTTCTAATGGGGTGAGACAACATGAATGGAGATCTGCGCAAAGGAAATGTGAAGTGGTTTTAACAGGGGGAGGGGAGGAGTCCGGAAACCTCTCCTGGAGGAGGTAGCAGCACCTTAGCTGGCCTGCCTGCTGGACATGGGGAACAGCTCGTCCTTTACCTGTCCAGCCCCTCCCCATCCATGCAGCATCTCATCCTCCAGATGGCTGACTGATTTTGAGAATGGACTTACCGTCACAATCTAGGTGGGTTGGGTTATCAGATTGGATATTCCTCACCCCCCAAGATTACATATCTGTTTTGGGGAGACTAGCGAGGGAGGATTAGCAGAAGAGGACCTCAGCAATAGGGTAAACTTTCTTTTGTACAGAAGATATGGCCTCAGATGGTCCAGGGAAAAAGGATCAAGTACGTTCTGATACCCTCCCATGGTCCTCCCTTCTCTCTCCTCCCCTCCCCCATTGTCTCCTGTAATCTAAATCCTGAACAACAGACTGATGAAGTGATAAGAATGCCCAGACTTGGGTTCAAATTTTGCCCCTAACACATATCAGCTGTTATGACCCTGGGCCTTACCCTCCTCATGCCCCAGGACACTAAGGATTTAAGTTACAGACAGGTTGCTGACCTGTATTAGTGGAAGGAGTTTCCACTTCGGGAATTAATTAGAAATCACAGGTCTACACCAAGTTGAAACTCCGAGAGTAATTCTAAACCTTCCAAGTAACATGCTGTCTTGTCAGTAGGATTTCAAGTGCTGGGCTTCTCTAAAAGCACCTCCCTCCCAGGGTTGTCCTGAGGATCCAGTGAGAGAGTGTTTCTAAAGCATTTAGCACAGTGCCTGGCACATTGTAGCACTGTCTGTATAAGTGCCACATTGTCATAATGATAATTATTATTATCCCTTTTCTCTGCCAAACCTGCTGTGGGGAATGAGGTCACTCGAGTTTGGGCACACTGAGCATTCAGGGGCGATCATAGATTAAAGCAGGTCCCAAAGCATCCCAGTGACAGGATGTATCTCCTGCTCTTCCTCCACGTAGCTCCAGATGCCCTGTAATAATAACATTCAGAATTCTAACTAGAATTCATATAAATGTTTTAAGATTTGCAAAGCACTTTACTTATGTGACCTCATTGTACCCTCATAGCATCCCTGGGAGATAGACACTGTTATTATCCCCATTTCACAGGTGAGAACAGTGAGGCTGAGGGAAGTTAAATGACACCACAGCTAGTATCTAAGGCAAGATTCAAACTCGGGTCTTCTTGACTTCATGTCTAACACTCCATCCTAAGACACTGCCACCTAACTGCCTCTAGCTACCAGCAGTGATAAAGGCTAACCACCAACTGGAGAGGAGGCATGATCTCCATTGGAGAAACTGACGCTCAACAGTCATCCCGTCACCATTGCAAACATAGAGCTGGAATGGACTTTAGAAGTCCAGCAGGCCCAAGCTGTCATGGAATTTGTTTGTTCCTTTCATTGACATCTTAAGTCACTTAATTGCTGCCTGACTCAGTTTCCTCATCTGTAAAACGAGTATGATAATAGCAGTTACCTCTGAGGGCTGTTGTGAGGATCAAATGAAATAATGTTTATAAAGTTGTTTGTTTGTTTTTGCATAACCTTGAAGTGCTACATAATCGCTATTTATCATTAATATTATTGTCGTCACTTTCATGGAATATCATACCCAGTTTTTATTATGCCTGTTTTCTGGGTGTGAGGTGAGGGGGGGAAACTCTCTGGCTTGTTTTAATTTTCATTTCTCTTGTGATTTGGAGCAGTCATTCATATGGTTAATGATAGTTTCAGTCCTTCTTTTGCAAACTATGTGTCGACATGAAACTTGGTCATGGGATTTTAAAAACAAATCAGTGGTTGGGCCGTGACTCAGACTCTTAAGGTCTATGCAGAATGGGGCCCCCAGTATTTCCCATGGGGCTCATTCCTTGGCTGAAATACTGCCCAGCAATGATGTCCTGGGGGGACTTTCTTTTTTAAAAAATTATTTGATGTCTTTTGTTTTTACATTACCTTTCATTTCCCAATATGGACCCTTTCCTCTTCCAGAAAGTCATTCCTTTTAACAAAGATTAAAAAAGGAGAGGGGAAAAAGAAGTTGAGCAAACCCAACCGAAACATCAACCAGATTCAAAAGTGTATGCAATGTTCTGCATCCATAGTTTCTCACCTCTATAAAGAAGGAAGGAAGCAAATTCTCCTCTCTTCTTTGGGGCCAAGCTTGGTCATATAATTATCCAGTGTTTATTTTTTATTTTTTAAATGATTTGTGGAGTTGAATTTCCTTAAGTGTCTTAGAAATCAGTAGGACGCAAAGTCACATCTCCATGGCTCCCAACCAAGGCTTGATCTGGTTTGGGATCACCACCTCCTAGACACAGGGCAGGTGAGACCTGATTGATCTGCAGGTTGGATGCATTTGGTCCTGATGGGACCATCAGGGAGACTACTATTGCCTGGCAACTCCCTCCCTGGGTACTGAGGAGAGCTACCCCAGAGGAGGTCCCCAGAGTAGCAGCTGGCCCTTGCAGCTCTCTATTGCTAAGACAGAATGGGCCCTGGGGTGGGAGATGGCTTAACCCAAGTTTCATCACCTGTATTTCTCTTATATATTTTTGAAGTTTAATTTTAGTTTTTTAAACACCAGAGATATTTCCCAAAATACATTCAGTCTCTCTGGGCTTTCCCTCGTTACCAAGAAACAGTTGAGCAAAACCAGTGGGTGTAGCAAAAGTGTGTGATGTTGAATGCACTATTCTGCCACTGTGGTCCCCTCCTTCTCCACAAAGAAGAGGAAGATTTTTCATTGTTAGTTCTCCAAGTCCTAAATGGGACTTTGCAGTTAACCAAAATAACAGACATTGTGTGCATTCTTCTCCTGGTTCATAAGAGTCTTTTTATGTTCCTCTGAATTCCTCACATCTTTGTTTTGTCTTGTCTTTGAGGGACCCATGACAGAGGCAGGGTTGTCCGATGAATAGAGTGCTGGACTTGGAACGAGGGAAAACCTGGCTTTGAGTCCTCTGACAGTTACTAGCCCTGTGATCTTGAACAAATCACCCAATCTCTGACCTTCTCTTTTTTCATCTGTAGAATAAGAGGGGACACAATAACCTCCAAGGTCCCCCCCCCCCCAGCTCTAAAGCTATGATCCAGTGACTTCACTGGTACCAGGAGAGCCCAGTGAGGACACTCTACCAATGTAGACGTGCAGTTGTTGCACAATTCTTAGAAGGAATGAGAAGGTAAGTGATTTTCCCAGGGTTGTTATTCAGCCCAGTATTCAGCTGGGTGATCCAACAGGTAGAGCGGTGGGCTTCGAATCAGGAAGATTGATCTTCCTGAGTTCAAATCTGGCCTCAGACACTTACTAGCTGTGTGACCCTGGGTGTTTGCCTCCAGTAAAATGAACTGGAGAAGGAAATGGCAAACCACTCCAGTATCTCTGCCAAGAAAATTCCAAATGGGGTCATGAAGAGTTGGCCATGACTGAAATGACTGGACAGCAACAATGTTAAATAACATTCACTGGCTATGTTTCTTTCCAGCTGTTAATGGATGGACCATCCACATTGTTTCCAGCCGTTTTGCTATCACAAAAATTGCTGCTATGAAAACAAAAAGAGCTCCCCCACCCGCCTTTGAATTCCTTGGACAATATGACCAGGAGTGGAATCCCTGAGTCAGAGGAGCCCATCCTCATATTACCTAAAGATCTCAAGGCACTTTTTATACACCTGAGTACATGCCCAACTACCTGTGAGGTTGGTAGACTTCCTCCTGGCACAGAATTTGCCATCTGTGAGACCCTGAGCAAATTATATCCCTTCTCCGAGCCTCAGCTTCCACATCTGTGAAATGAGAGCCTCGGGCCAGATAAACTTTAAGATCCTTCCCAATTCAAAATCTCTGAACCCAAGTTACTTCCTTTCTCTGGGTCTCAGGGTTGGCCTTAATAACCTCCAAGGTCCTTTGAAGGCTGATCTACTTTGAGCCCAGAGAGAGAGAAGGGCCTGGCTCCCCAAGTCATCAGCTTGTGTGACAGCTCCTGAAGGGAAAGTGAGGCATTCTCTCTCCTGGTCTACATGGTCCCTTCAGCCGTGGGCAAGGGCCAGGGAGCAAAGGCAGCATTGATAGCCTTGTTATTTCCAAGGAGCAATTCGGAACACTCCACAGATGCTCTTGTGGGAACCCCAAGGCCAGAGAAGTTCTTAGTCTGGGCCCTGGACAGGAAGTGGGTGTGAGGAGAGGAGAGGGGAGGGCACAAGGCCCAAACCAGGGGCTGCTGGGAAGTCTCTCATTGAGAGTGAGACTGGACCAGATTACAGTGCTCTGAGTCAGGCCAAGCACACGTTTCTCCTGGCAGCCATGGGAAGGAGAGCAGTCAGCTGACTGCCCTGGCCAGGGCTCTGTGGGAAAGGAGATGCCAGGGGATGGAGGCAGGGCATCGGGGCTCTCCCCAGCACTCAGACCTCAGCAAGCTCCAGGGATGATTTTGGTTTTGTTTTAGGAGTGTGGTTTCACTGATGCAGGATACTCCTGGATGGGGAATGCCCCCCTGGCCAATAAAGATTGCAGCTCTTCTCTAATTTAGAGACTTCGGGGAATTAAGAAGTTATGACTTGCCCAGGGTCTCACAGCCATAGTGTCATAGGCTGGACTCAAACCCCAGTTTTTCTGGTTTTGAGGTCAGCTTTATAGCATATCCACTATGTCTCAGTACAAGTACTATTATTCACATTAATAATATTGATTATATTTTTAAATTAATGTTATTAAAATATTAATTATAATAACAATTAACATTTAGAGAGAATCCCATCCATATTCCCCCATAGATCACAAGGTCACAGATTTAGAGCTGGAAGATGCCTCAGAGGCCATGGAGTCTCACCCCCCCCTTTTTTTTTTTTTTTAACAGATGAGGAAACTGAGGCCAGCAGAGGTTGAACAATGACTTGCTCAGGTCAAGTAATAAAACCTTGAGCCACGTGGCCTTGTAATACATTTTTAATTTTGTTTTAAAATCCTGATTTCCCAGCAGTAGGGAGCTCCCAGTAAGGAATTTCCTCTTATCAATGCAAATGGGGTCACATATGTGCCTGGAGTCACATAACCAGTACATAGCAGAGATCCAGCTCAAACTCTGGGTTTCCTGACTGGGGCTGGTTCCTAGGATTGTAGATATAGAGGGGTCAGTGAGGCCCAACTCCACCTTTTTAGGTGTAGGAAATGGAGACAACAGTGAAGTGACCTTGCCCAGGGTCACATAGCTAGTGAGTGTCTGAAGCAGAATTGGAATCCCGATCCTCCTGGCTCCAGGTCCAGTTCTCTTTTCCCTCTGCTGCACTGCCCACGTCTAGCTGATCCTTGAAGCCCCTGCTGACTCTCAGAGTCTGTGAGGCTGGTGCTGAAGTGTTTTGCCTACAGGATCTCATTTAATCCTCACATGTTAGCCAGGAAGCCCCTGGAAAGTGGGGATTGTTTATTCTTTGTCCTCAGCATTTAGCATGGTCCTTGGTATATAGTGGGTGCTTAATAAATGCTTACTAACTGTTTGGGGAAGAAAAACACCCCTGTGAAGCAGGTATTATTATTGTGCTCATTAAAAAAAAATCCAGACTTGTCATTGATGAGAGGAGCTCCTGGTATGGAAACTCCTTCCACTAAAGCAGATCTTCACCCTCACCCCACCCCCACTCCCACTCTACCCAATTAACCAGTTTGCCCAGGGTCAAACAGCCTGTTTATTTCATAGTTAGGATGTGAAGCCAGGTCATCCTGACTCCCCAAGCCATCCCTCCATCTTACAGATAAAGACTCTAAAGTGAGTAAGGCTCAGAAAATGAGTAGGATCACTCAGCTAGTGAGTGTCAGGGGAGGAATTTGAACCCAGCTCTCTTTCTGCCATACCATATTGCTTCCTAAGAGAGCCAGGATGAAGGAAGAGCAGTTCAACTAGCAAAAACCTGTATAGCTTTGTGGTTATGCCCTGGAGGTAAGACCTCATTGCTTCAAAGGATGATGATGGTCTCCTGGTGATCACTCCCTTCACTGGTGCAGATTGCAGTCTGTCTGTACCTTTTCATCCTTTGAGATTCTTATCCTTGCCCTTCCATCAATCCCCAATGTCTGGTTCTTTTAATATTGTTGGAGCTATCAGTCTAGCCTTTGGATTGTCCATCTGTTATCTCCTACTCTCCCTACATTCATTTCTATTCAACAAATATTTATTAAGTACCTACTTTTTTTCTTTTTTTTGTTAGTTTATTTTTAGTTTTCAACATTCACTTCCATAAGTTTTAAATTTTTTCCCTTTCCCTCTCCTCCCTGTCCCCAAGAAGATACACAATCTGATATAGGCTCTACATATACATTCCTATTAACCTATTTTCACATGAGTCATGTTGTATAGAAGAATCAGAACGAATGGGAGAAACCATGAGAAAGAAAAACATAAAACAAAACAAAAGAAGAAAATACTCTGCTTCGCTCTGCATTCAGACTCTGTATTTCTTTTCTGGGTGTGGATGGCATTTTCCATCATGAGTGTTTTAGAATTATTTTAATTCCTTGTGTAAGTACCTACTATATAAGGGAATTGGGGTTATAAAGGCAAAGTTAAAAAAGAATACCAGTAGCCCCAGTCCTCTAAATCACAGGCTCATAAGTTTTCTAAATCTTCTACTATTGGCTGGCCCACATCTCTCCATCATTTCTGCAAGAGCAGCACCCAAGACTTTGTCAGAGGCTCTGCTAAAAATCCAGGTGACCCCCAGCTACCAGGGGAGTGACCCTGGTGGACAAAGAAATGAAGTCAGTCTTGCAGGGTTTGTTCTCGCTGAGGCTGCACTGGCTTTCTGGAATCACCGTGTTCTTTTCAAGTGGTTCACCCACCATCTCTTTAATAATAGATTCTAAAATTTTGCCAGGGATCCACATCACTGGCTGAAAGGTTGCAGATTTCACTCTCTTTTTTTCTAAATTGGGACAACATGTGCCCTTCTCAAAACCTTCTCTAAGCAGGTCTCATTGACCATGAACTTTCACACTGTGGTTTAGCAATCCCATCCTCAAGTCATCAGGGCAATAAGCATTTATTAAATTAATTTATTCAGCTGAATTTTTCGTATGTAAACACTCTCTACTCTTGGAAGGAGCGTACGTTCTTTTTTTAAAGATTTATTTATTTTCTTTTAGTTTACAACATTCAGTTCCACAATCCTTTTGAGTTCCAATTTTCTCCCCCCTCCCTCTCCTCTCCCCACCATGGTGGCACTCAATCTGATACAGGTTCTACAAATACCTTCACACTAAACGTTAGTCAAGTTGTAAAGAAGAATTATAACCAATGGAGTGAACAGCAAGAAAGAAGGACAAAACATAAAAGAGAGAGGCTTAGAGCAAGTAGTTTGCCTCAATCTGCATTCAGCTCTTTCTCTGGATGTGGATATACCTTTCTATCAGGAGTCTTTTGGAGTTGTCTTTGCCTTGCATTGCTGAGAGGAGCCCAGTCTATGGAACTTAGTCATCACAGATACAATGTGTCTGTAATTGTGTACAAAGTTCTCCTGGTTCTGCTCAAGGAGCATACACTCTAATGGATAGTATAATTAACCCAAGGGCAACTAGGTGGTGTAGTGGATGGAGGATGGGGCCTAGTCAGGAATACCTGAATTCAAATACAGCCTCAGACACTTAGTAGCAGTGTGACTCTGGGCAAGTCCCTTAACTCTATTTATCCCGGTTTCCTCATCTGTAAAATGAGTCGGAGAAGGAAATGGGAAACCACTCCAGTATCTTTGCCAAGTAGAGTCATGAAGAGTCAGACATGGCTGAAAATTACTAAACGATATAATAAACCCACATATATGAATGCAAAAGGAAACACCCAATAATAATTTAAGGAGGGAGAAGGATTTAATTTAATAATTAAGTATTTTATTAATTTGATAATAACTAATTCTTTAATGGGGTGGGAATGGGGAGTAGAAGAGAAGTGGAAAATCAGGAAAGGCTTAGAGTAGGGGCTGTCTCAGTTAGGGATTCTAAGAAGTCTCTGCCTTCAAGGAGCTCACATTCTAATTAATGGAGGGAGTCCACATGTAAATAACGAGGTACATACACGATTTATACCAGCTAAATAGAAGATAATCTCAGAGGGAAGGCACTGGCTTCCTGCGGGAACCTCACTGAACAACAACACCACTAATGTCAAGAATAGAGGCGGCTAGGTGGCGCAGTGAATAGAGCAGGAGGACCTGAGTTCAAATCCGGCCTCAGACACTCAACACACACACACACACACACACACACACACACACACACACACACACACACACACCTAGCCGTGTGACCTTGGGCAAGTCACTTAACTCCAACTGCCCTACCTTCCCCCTTACAAAAAAACAAAAACAAAAATCAATGTCAAGAATAAAGATTTTGTATTTTCCATTCGAGGGCCAACAGTAATGTGAATGAAAACATTGAAATGGATGTTAGACTGGTTGCCGTGACCCTCTCAGTCATAAAATCATAGACCCAGAACCAGAAGGAACCTCAGGAGCCCTCTCCTCCAACCCTTTTATTTTACAGGTGGAGAAACTGAGACCCACAGAGGGGAAGTGATTTGCCTGAGGAAAATCAGATAGGGAGCTTCAGGTGCAGGATTTGAACTTGGGGTCCTCTGACTTGAGAGCCAGTATCCTTTGTCCTCAACTCAAAGATAATAAAGTATATGCTTGGGCGAGTGACAAGGAATGACAGGCTCTGACTGGTGCATGTGGCATCTGTTTTGCATAACTTGTTTTGTTTTTTTATTGTGATTGTGTAATTGTGTCATTTATTTAATGAGAATTAACCAGTATAAAGAACAAAAATCATCCAGAGAGCTTAGTTTGTGGGGTATTTTTTTTTTAAGACTTAGGCTAACAATTCCCTCATATTTTGTTACATATGCTTAAGGGAGCTTGTTGGTAAAACCTTTGGAGGAACCCCATTATCTCATATGGTTTGGAACAAGGTCAACCTTTGACTTTGGCATTAGAAGCGAGAACTGGCAAATTGGATGGGTATCATCAATCCCAGGTAAAATGTAGTCTGAAGCAATATGACCCCACTATCCCCCAATTGAGGAGCATTTATTAAGAGCCTACTATGTCCTAGGTATTAGAGATACAGAGACAAAAAGGAAATAGTTCCTGCCCTCAGGGAGTTGGCATTCTAGTGGGAAGATTTAATAATAACTAATAATAATAACAATCATTATTTAGTGCAGTGGTTCTCAACCTGTGGGTCGTGACCCCTTTGTGGGTCAAGCGACCCTTTCAAAGGGCTGACAGGGGTCACCTAAGACTATTGGAAAACACATATTTCCAATGGTTTTAGGAACCGAGACACTGCTCCTCTGTCTCCAGGCAGGTCTGCCCACATGCAGATACACCCACATATGCGTATTAAAGGGTCATGGCATTAGGAGGATTGAGAAACACTGATTTAGTGCCTCCGATGTGCCAAGCACTTTACAAATACTAGTTCATTTGATCCTCACAACAACCCTGGGAGGTAGTTGCTATTACAATCCGCATTTTTATAGATGAGGAAACTGTGCCCAGGGTCACCCAGCTAAGAAGTGTCTGAGGCCAGATTTGAGCTCAGATCTTCCTGGTTCCAGGCCCAAAGCTCTATCCACTGAGCTATGTAACTGATATTGTAAATGAAATTATTTGCAAAATAAATAATAACAGAAATTGAAGGGAGCACTAATGGGCTTCCGGTAGACAGTGTTGCTTGAGAACCAGGGATTCTTAGAGGTAGAAGAGAAGAGGGAATGTGTGGGCTGCAACTAATGCCTGAAACCGGGAGAGATGGGAGAGGGAATGTTGTTTTTGAGGAACACCAAGAATCCCATTTTGGCTGGACTGTATTTAGAGAGCACAATACACATAATGAGGTGTGGACCAAATTGTGAAAGGCTTTCAAAGCCAAACAGAGCATGTCAACAGGGCAATAAGCATTTATTAAACTAATTTATTCAGCTGAATTTTTCGGGTATAAATACTCTCTGCTCTTGGAAGGGAAGCTAATCCTTGCCCTCAAGAAGCTTACTTTCTAATGGGGGAAGATAAAGAAGTAGGGGGGGAGGAGAAGAGATAAAAGGATTTGCTTGGGGAAGGAGGATGGTAGAGGAAGTTCAGGGTAGAGTAAAGATAAGGTCCTCCAGGGGCTGCTAGGTGGTGCAGTGAATAGAGTACCTGGAGTCAGGAGGACTTAAGTTCAAATCCAGCCTCCGACATTAGACATTACTGTGTGACCTTGGGCAAGTCACTTAACCCCAATTGCCCTACCTTCCCCCTTCCCTCCCCAAAAGCAGCAAAAATAAATAAATGAATGAATGAATGAATAAAATAAAGATAAGGTCCTCCATAAAATAGAGAGTGAGGGAAGAAACAACCAGAGGGAGAAGTGGATAGCGTAGAGGGTACTTCCAATGTGAGAAGGCCAGAGGTAGAGTAAATTTCCAAGGTATTGATGGCATGGTAGGGAAGAACCAAATAGTCAGGCATCAGAGACTTATATTGGGTGTTCCTAGAGATCATAATGGGCAGCTACCTGACATAGTGGATAGAGTACCAGAGCTTGAATCAGAAGGACCTCAGACACTGGCTGTGTGACCCTGGGCAAGTCACTTCACTTTGTTGACTTCAGTTTCCTCATCTGTAAAATGAGCTGGAGAAGGAAATGGCAAACTACTCCAGTATCTAGAAAGAAAACCTCAAATGGGGTCACAAAGAGTCTGATGCCACTGAACAACAGCAGAAATAATAGTGAATTATTACAGTTTATTGACTAAGGGAGAGACATGGTCAGACTTGCCCAAATCCTCTCCCCGTCTCTGGGCTTCAGGTTGCTCACCTGTAAAATGAAAAGATTAGACACAGCGACTGCCAAGGTCCCTCCTGGTTCTGAATCCATGATCTTGTGATCTCTTGGCCTCCAGAACAGACCTAGCCTGACCTAGCTATGGACAGTCATATCACCAGTATGCTGACTTGGGCAAGGCAGCCCATGGAATGAGGAACAATAAGCCATGTCCTTCAGTATTCCCTTCTGTGGCGATAGTCTGGGTATCAGTGTCAAGGTTCTCTTTCAGAGTACTCTAACTTACCAGCAGGGGCAACTGGTTACTCACCCTACTATTAACGCTAGCGTACCTTTTAGAACAAAAGAGTTACGGCTCTGAGGTCCAAACATAAAGGGTTTATTAAGGTCTCTCTACGGGGAAGCCTTAAAACTATATCCTAAGGCAGGCTTCAAAGATATCTACAAGGCTTAGATCTTATATAACCTCCAGATCCACTTACCACACGTGACAGAGCCCAGCTGAACAGAATTGTGAGAGGGGGAGTGCAATCACAAGGGTATGAAGGCCCTAGGGTGTGGAGACACCAATCAGGAACAGCAGGTAACCCCACACAAGAGAATCTTGAGCAATGCAGTATCCCCTGGCCAGGGACAGTGCAATATGCTCTGACCTCCATGTGACCCAACTAATTCCCGGGCCTCAAATACTTCCCTGTGGCATGATACAACCACTTGCAATCTTGCACATATTTTCTGAACCTCACTTATTAGGAAAAGGGAGATGGGGTGCTAAGAATCACACGCTTTTCAGACCTTTGACAAGCTTATATTTGATTGTTGGTCTTCTAAATAGGAGATCTGTTGTCCAGTGATGCAGAGGATGGACTGCTAGGGGAGTTGAATCCCATCATTTTGGCATTAGGCTCTAAATGAAACAAACCAAAAGAAAGAAGGAACATGCGGGTCAATGAAAAAATGGCAAAGGAAGCAATTAACAGAATCAATTTTAACATGGATCCAAAAGCTACAAAAAAATCATATTTCATGGGATATTTAATCATCATCAGTGATATCCCTAATGATAAATATTTGCAAAAAGACCATCATGAAAATAATTATAGCTTATATACCAACCCCTGCTGTTGAAGATGAATTTGATTAAACCAAACCAATGTATATTCTGGTACTTGGCCATTTCATTGCAAAGTTTGGAAAAAGTTGAGGGTAAGGAAAATATATAGGAAAGCATGTTTCGGGAGGAAGAAATGAGAGAGGTTGAAGATTTATAAATTACACACAAGCCTCATGCCTCTCTATCAAGAATATTTCAAGGGGCAGCTAGGTGGTGCAGTGGATTGAGGATGGGCCCTGAAATTAGGAGGACCTAAATTCAAATCCAACCTCTAATCAGATACTTGACACTTAGTAGCTATGTGACCTTGGACAAGTCACTTAGCCTCAACTGCCTCACCAAAAAAACTGGGGTAGAGGGGAGACTATTTTAAAAATTAAAGGGTTGGTGGACACTGTAATTTAAGGCTTTCCTCATCCCCATTAGTGCCCCTCTCCTCAGTTTATGTTGTTATTTATTTTGCATATTAGGTAGCACAATGAATAGAGTCCTGTATGTGGAGTCAGGAGGCCCTGAATTCAAATGTGACCTCAGCACCAAATGATATCCCAAAGAATGAAATTAACAGCATTTTAATAGATGGAAGAAGACTCATGGACCGGGAGTGTTACACAAGTCAGATGCCTCTATGCAATCAGACTATTGACTTATTAGAGCTAAGATCAGAATTTATAAGAATATTAGTGAGAAAATGATATGGCAGAGCTAAGAAGATTTCACCCTGAATTTAACCCTGAAAGAAGCTATTGAAAACAAAACAAAAAAAAAAAGAAACGACCACAGAAATGATATCAGCCCTAACGCAAATTATTTCATCTAGAAGTGAAAGCAATGCAAATTAATGACTGAAAGAACCCAGAGATTGCCCTTAGCCCTCACTTGGCAGACACGTGGCTTATTTTCCAGATGGACTGAGATCACTGCCAAGGACAAAGACAGGTTCAGTTGAATCTTTGAAAGGATAATGGGCAATTATGAGCAAAATCATCACATAAAAAAAAGATAAGCAATGGAGGATAGCCAAATTGGGTGGCACCATAGTGCATAGGGCACCGGGCCTGGAGTCAGGAAGACTTACATCCTCATTAGTTCAAATCCAGCCTCAGACACTTACTATGTGACTCTGGGCAAGTCACTTCACCCTGTTTGCCTCAGTTTCCTCATCTGTAAAATGAACTGGAGAAGGAAATAGCAAACCACTCCAGTATCTCTGCCAAGGTCACGCGGAGTCAAACACAACTGAAATGACTGAACAGCAACAATAATGGAGGATAAAATTAATCTTAAAGAAAGTTTGGCAAGATACCTGACTCCATGAAATCATCCTGAAGCATGCAAGGATGAAAATGCAAAGACGATTACAAGCAGATGAAAAATGGGAAAGAAAACTGTTCCAATAAGCCATTTTCTCCATCGAGG
>CM053588.1:49492825-49528134 GCA_028646515.1 Pseudochirops corinnae
AGGTGCTGGTGCTGAAGTACCAGTTTCCACAGTATCCAAAGTGGGGGGGGGGGAATTCTTTTTTTTTTTTGTCAGTTAGTCAAGAAACATTTATTAAATAACTTCTCTGTACCAGGTACTATGCTAAGCAATTAAAATAGTTATAAAAATATTTTTCAATTTGTTCTTTTTCTAGCTTTTTCAGTTGCATGCCCAATTCATTGACCTCCATTTTCTCTATTTTACATATGTATGCATTCAGGGGTATACAACTTCCCCTAAGAACTGCCTTTGCTGCATCCCACAAGTTTTGGTTTGTTGTCTCCTTATCGTTATTCTTTTGAATGAAGTTACTGATTGTTTCTACAATTTCTTGTTTGACCCACTCATTCTTTAGGATTAAGTAATTTAGTTTCCAATTAGTTTTTAGTCTATCCTTCCATGGCCCTTTATTATATGTAATTTTTATTGCATCATGATCTGAGAACGATGCATTTAATATTTCTGCCTTTTTGCACTGAATTATGAGGTTTTTATGCCCTAGTACTTGGTCAATTTTTGTATATGTGCCATGTGCGGCTGAGAAGAAGGTATATTCCTTTTTGTCCCCGTTCACTTTTCTCCAGAGGTCTACCATATCTATCTTCTCTAAGATTCTATTTAGCTCCTTAACTTCTTTCTTGTTTATTTTGAGGTTAGATTTATCAAGCTCAGAGAGGGGGAGATTGAAGTCCCCTGCTAGTATAGTTTTGCTATCTATTTCTTCCTCTAACATACTTAATTTCTCCTTTAGGAATCTGGATGCTATACCGGTTGGTGCATAAATGTTTAGTAATGATATTGCTTCATTTTCGATGATGCCTTTTAGCAGGATATAGTTTCCTCCCTTATCTCTTTTAAATAGATCTATTTTTGCTTTTGCTTTATCTGAGATAAGGATTGCTGCCCTTGCTTTTTTTACTTTAGCTGAGGCATGATATATTTTACTCCAGCCTTTTACCTTTACCCTGTGTATATCCCCCTGTTTCAGATGTGTAAACAGCATATGGTAGGATTATGGTTTTTAATCCATTCTACTATCCGCTTCCATTTTATGGGAGAGTTCATCCCATTCACATTCATAGTTATGATTACTATCTGTGTCTTTCTCTCCATCCTATTCCCTTGGGGAGGAGGGGGAGAATTCTTAGATTTTATTGATGCAATTTTAAAAAATTTAAGTGACCAAGAAAAGATCAGTAACTCCCACCATATAGTCTTACTCTTTCATCTGTACAAAATATTCCCAAGGGTCATCTCTGCAGACATTGGAAGGATGATGTTGTATGTCAGTGAGACCTAGAATACCGCTACCCCTGAAGAATTAGAAATGAGCATCCCACAAAGTCTAGAGCTAATGGGGAACTCCAAAGGACAGGAGGGAATGATGTCATGGGGCATCCTTTGTCCTGTCATCATATGACAGAAAGAAAAGATGGACTGAACATTGACCAGTGAGGAATGTGAGATGGACAGTCTCAGCTGTTCCATTGGTTCCCTTAGTATTTCAGGAGAAAGTGAAAGAAGTCTCTAGCATATTGTGTACAAGGCTCACCCCCCCCCCACCCCTCTCCCATGTCTAAATTTTGGTAGGATGTGGATTCGAGTGGTGCTAATAGAGCCAGCATGGATCCTTCTATGATTTAGCAGAATAAGTGGTCCTAGTCCTTGGTCCTAGGGAGTCGCCAGAGGCATGGAAAGATTTAGTGATTTGCCTGTGATCACGAAGCTAATGTCCAAAGCACTGTTTGAACCCAGGACTTTATCTCCTAATCTAGAGCTCCGTCTGCTACTCCCAGGCTGCCTCACTCCCTCGAGATAACTGAAGATCATGGCTTAGGCGAAGGGGAAGGGAAAGAGGCATTTATTAGGCACCAATAGTATGCCCAGAACTGTGCTAAGCACTTTACAAATATTATCTCATTAGATCTTTGCAACAATGCTGCAGGGTAGGTGCTGTACTTATACCCATTTTACAGAGGAAAAAACTGAGATCCAGGGAGGTTGTAACAGCCCACGTCACATGGGCACTAGTGGGCAGAGTGAGGATTTGAACTCGAGTCCTCTGATTCCCAATCCTGTTCTAGGCACAATGCTTTGCTACCTCATAGTCTGTAAATTTTCAGTCCAAACCGCACAACTTTCTTTTACATGGTGACTTTTGGCTTGAAATGATTCCACATGGCAGATTCATGGGACCCCCTGCACCTCCACCGTATTCCAACACAAAAGTGGAGAATCCTTGCAGCAAACTTAGTGTGTCTCTGACAGTCCACAGCCTGAGCACTTTGAGTTGGGACTAAAAGGGGAGATGCTCAGTGGTTCCCACAGGCTCTTTCGACCTTGTTTTCTTTGTGCTAGGATCCGGGTCCAACACTTCAACCTTTGCTGGACTCTTGATCTGAACTGGAGTCTCCCAAGCTCTGGGCAGCCCTAGCCAGGGCTAACAGCTCCATCTTAAGTTGGCAGAGAAGCTGTACCTTACTGGGGCCAGGAGAAAGAGAAGCTACAGTTATTTTAAGGGTTGAATGGCTGGCCCTATTCCAGGAGCCTTCACTTGGTGGGGCAGTAGATTTATCTGGACTACCACTGGTGGTGGCCTCCAGGAGACACAGAAGAAGGCCTTTGCTGGACCTCAGTGACCAATTGACTAGAATTCCTCCTGGTCTCTCCATTAGTCTTCTGTCACCTCAGATGTAGCCAGGAAGAGCAGGAAAAACCTATGGGGAGATGAGGGGCAGGGGGGGCACGTCTTTACTCCTGGACCTTTCTTTGGGGAATCCCTGTCCTCATGTCTGCCCTCCTGGGACTATATGGGAGAGCTCCACCCCAATAATTTGGAATTGTGCCTTGGTCAGAATGCTTTTGTCAGCTTTGGGGATTTCCACCCAGTGGTCTGTTCATCGGGATCTACAGTCCTCTGAGTCAGCATCTCCTCTGACAACGTTGGCCCTACCCCACCCTCCATGCCCCCACCTTGATGAGCAGGTTCCTGAACCTGGCATACACCCAAGTCCCTGCCTAGATCTGCTCTTCTTTCCTTTGGATAGACACAGCCACCCATCGTCTCTTGAGGTGTCAGCTATTGGAAAGAGACAACTCTTGGAACATCTTCCATTAACCCTGCAGAGAAGCAGCAGCCTTCTTCCTACCTAGTTACCTGCACAAGGGCAAGGATTTGGAATCCAGCCTTTCACTGCATAGTCATCATTGCACCTCAGAGCACTTGGGTGTCTCTCAGGGCACGGGGCAGAGAGAGCAGATAAGGTCAGTGGACCCTGCCCTTTAGGAACTTAACAAATCTCAGATAAGAAACTGACACAAAGTTGGAATAAACCCAATTCCAATTTCTATAGCCATTAAAAAATATTTTTTAATTCTGAACTTGACAGTTTCATTTGCAAAGAAGAAAAAAGGATTGTATATGAAATGATGAATCTCTGTTACGTATCATTTGCATTTTTTATTTTTTAAATAGTATTAGTGTTTTATTTTTTCCCAATTACATGTAAAGATAGTTTTCATCTTTCATTTTTGTGAATTTTGAGTTCCAAATTTTTCTCCCTCTCTCTTCCCTCCCCTCTCTCCAAGACAGCAAGCAATCTGATATAGCATGTACAATCATGTTAAACATTTCCACATTAGTCATGTTGTGAAAGAAGATTCAGAACAAAAGGGGAAAAAACACAAGAAAGAAAAAATAAAAAAGTGAAAATAGTATGCTTTGATCTGCATTCAGTCTCCATAGTTCTTTAAAAGCTTATAATAAAGTCAACACTTTAGTTCCAAAGGGGTCCTGCTTGTCTGAGTCCCTCTGAACTTTTCTGTTTTCTTCTGTATTTTTAAAAAATGATTCACTGACAGCCTTCCTTTCTTCTCCTTCTCCTCCTCCTGTTCTTCCTCCTTCTCCTTTTCTTTCTTCTCCTTGTCTTTCTCTTTTTCCTCCTGTATCTCCCTCTCCTTTTTCTCCTTCCATCTTTATCATTTTATAAATGGTAGTTTTTATTGAGTCATTTCAGTCATGTCAAACTCTCCATGATTCCACTTGGAGTTTTCTTGGCAAAGATCCTGAAGTGGTTTGCCATTTCCTTCTCCAGCTCATTTTACAGATGAGGAAACTAAGGCAAAGAAGGTTAAGTGACTTGTCCAGGGTCACACGTATCTGAGGTCACATTTGAACTCAGATCTTTCTGACTCCAGGCCTGACACTATACACTATAGCACCACCTAGTGGCCCTATAAATGGAAGTATGGAGTAGTAACTAGAAAGCTGGCCTTGGAGCCCCAAAAACCTGGGTTGCAGTCCCATCTCTGACATGTAACTGACTGTGTACTCCAGGGCAAGTCACTTGACCTTCAGTACCTAGGTCAGCGCTTCTCAAAATATGATCTGGGTGCCCCTTAAGGTCCCTGAGACTCTGCAGCGGGTCAATGAAGTCAAAATTATTTTTATAACAGTACTAGGATGTTTTCATTTCTAATCTGGTAAACTGATAGATATAACACACAAATAACAGCTCTTTGGAGAGCCTCTCAATTTTTAAGAGTGTAAAGTAGTCCTAAGACAAAAAGTTGGAGAAGCACTCACTGCCTTAGGCAACTCTAAGACTCTCAACTTATAAAGTACCCATCTGTATTGGGAGAAGGTCTTTCCTCATCCAGCAGTTCCCTGTCTTGGTGAAATCACAGGTTCAAGCCCTAGGCCTATCATTAACCTCTTATTCCCCTGTTTTTTCTTCCCTGCAAAATAACTTTCCCTTGTAACAAATAAACACAAATCAAGTAAAACAAGCCCACATATTAACCGTATTCAAAAATATGTCTCATTCTATACTTTCATCAGTCATAATGCTTTATCATAGGTCCTCTGGACTCTATAGCATTTTAAAACATTTCATTTCATTTGATATTATTTTAGCATTTTATACTTTTTTATATTTAATATTGTTATTTGTTACTTAAAATATTTTATTTATTGAGCCTAGGTCTCCCTATCTTAACCTGGGCCAGGCCCAATGTCAATGCTGATTGGTATAGAAGCTTTAACGTGCTCTCTCCTTCTTACCTGCTTTGTCTTGCCTCTCCTTAGGCAGCCTGGTGGGCCTCTGCTCCTGGGGGCTCATCATATTGGTGTAGCCCTGCTACAGCTCAGAATTCCCAATCTCAAGGGATCTACCAGCCTTGGCCTTCCCCTAAGTAGTAGAGATTACAAGCATGCACCACCATGCCTGGCCATCTATAGCATTTTACACAGGACTGAATGGAATTCATCCTTTGATTGTGTCCATGGGTTTAATTTTTTCTACCACAAGGGACAATTGAGACCTGGCTGAATCAGTGTCTTAGGAAACCTTAGAAGTTGGGTGATTTGACGTTGGCTAAAAGACTGTGCTGTAGAAAACGGATGGCTGGATGTGGTGCCAGAACATAGCTTCTTGAATCCAAGGGTGTCTCACCTGGAGAAGAGAAGGCTCAGTGGGGATCTGGCAGCTGTCTCCCAACATTCAAAGGGCTTCATATGGAAGACACATTCTCTTGGTTCCACTTGGTCTTAGAGGGTGTGATGAAGACGGGTGAAAGTCACAGATGGATCTTTGACGTAAGGAGAGAACTTCCTAACATCCTAGAACTGTTTAGAAATTCAGATCTGGGGGTGGCTAAGTGGTGCAGTGAATAGAGAATCAGCTCTGGAGTCAGGAACGCCTGAGTTCAAATTCGGCCTCAGGCACTTAACACTTACTAGCCATGTGACCTTGGGCAAGTCACTTAATCCCAATTGCCCTGCCCTCAAAAAAAGAAAAAGAGAAAAGAAATAATTCAGGTCTGCCTCCAGAAGAGTGGTGAGTTCCCCCTCCCTAGGTTCTTCAAGCAAAGCTGAATAAGCACTTGCCAGGGATGTAGAATGTAAGCTCTCTGAGGGCAGAGATTGTCTCATTCGTATTTGCATGTAATCCCAGGCCCTAGCACTGTGCTTAATAAATGTTTTTTGGTAAAATGATTGATGTCATAGTGGAGATTCCCATTCAGCAGACAAGGTGACCTCTGAGAACCCTTTCAGCTCCTGACGTGCTTCATTACCAGAATCTCTGTCTCCATAGCTAACTCTAGGCTTTTGTTTTTGTTTTGACTCCAGTTGCAGAGTTATTTTGCTGCCTGTGAAGACGAGACCCCAGCCATCCGAAATCATGATAAGGTTCTGCAGCGTCTGTGTGAGCATTTGGACCATGCTCTGCTTTATGGGTAAGGCAAACGGGGTTTGGGTCAGTCTATGAGGCATGAAGGGACAGGCTAGGTGGGGGTAGACAGGGGGGTAGGGGGGTGGAGCAGCTTCCAGAAATAACTCCTTAGCCGTGTCTGCCAGGCATTGCTCTCCCCACGGGAAGGGACATAAAGGACATGTGAACCCTTTTGCCTTTCTGCACTTATCTCTGTGAAATACCTTGGAGGGCAAAGCTAAAAGGACTGGGGGAGGTGTGGGTAGTGAAAATGGCATGAAGGGGGATTCTCTGTGGCCTCTATTCAGCAAGAATTGATTTGTTTTGTTTACGTTTTTATTGAGTAGAAATAAAAGGTAGCAATGACAATTTATAACAGAGAGAGGGAAATAAAAGGAAGGAAGGAGGGAGGGAGGGAGAGAGGAAGGAAGGAAGGAAGGAAGGAAGGAAATGTTACTGAGTTGGAGCACCTAGGTCTGAATCCCAGCTCTGTCCTTTGGTATCTGTGATATTGGGGAAGTCACTTGATTTTCTCATCTGTAACATGAGGGATTGTACTAGACAACCTCTGTGGTCTCTTCCAGCTCTTGATTGGTGAGCTTATGATACTTTTGTGTGTGCACAAATGAAAACACTCAAGCAAAATTGACTAGCAAAATGTTTGCATCTGGCAGCATATGCAGCATTTGGCTCCTGTGGCCCACTTTCATCATCCATTCTTCAGGACAAGGATTGATCATCTCAATCAATCCGAGTTCAGCTGCCTCTCAGCATTCTCTGTGGGCGTTGCCAATTTGTACCTTGTTCTTGTGGGTCTCATTATTTTATCCTGTCATATGTCTTACAAGTTGATCAGCAAGACCATCTACATCCTTCTGAATTCCTCATCTTCCTTGTTTCTTATGGCCTAATAAAATATTCCATGACATCCACATACCATGGTTTCTTCTTCCACTCTCTGCTTGTTGGGCACCCACTTTGTTTCTAACCTTTTCTACTCACTGCAAAAAAAAAAGTGTGGGTACAAATATATTGGCGTTTATGATGTCTCTCTGCAAGATGTAAATTTTTTTTTAAATGCTGGATTTGATGTTTGATTTTTAAAAATTTTAATTGATATCTTTTGTTTTTACATGGCCTTCATTTCCAAATGTATCTTTCTGTTCCCTCTCCCTTCCCAGAAAGTCATCCCTGATAGTAAAGAATAAACACTCGCAAAACTAACCAACACATCAGTGGTATCTGATCATATATATACTATTCTATGTCCATAGTGCCCCCACCTCTACAATAAAGGGAGAGAAATATTGTTTTTCCTCTTCTTCAAAGTCAAGACTGAATTGTCATTGTAATTATAATTTTCATAGCATTCTCTTTCAATTTTTGTTGTTGTTGTTGTTGTCATTGTCCTATGTATCTTGTTGTAATCATGGTGCATAGTTTCCCTGGTTCTACTTGGCTTCATTGGTTCATATATGTCTTCCCCTACTTCTTTGGATTCCTTCTGTTCATCATTTCTCAAAGCACAGTAACATCACATTCCATGCACAAATTGATTTTGGCCAGAGCGCTTCAGTATCCCTTAAACTCTCTGCTATGAGTCTGGACCTGATAGGTCTGGTGACCATTGTAGCTAGCCAGCAGCTGGTCTGGTCCACCACTAATGCCTGTCCATGGCTCTCAGGTTGCAGGATCTCTCCTCCGGTTACTGGGTCCTGGTGGTGCACTTCACCCGAAAGGAAGCCATCCAACAGATTGAGGTGTTGCAGCATGTGACTACCAAGCTGGGGCGCAGTGAGTACAGCTTGGAGGGTGGGTGGGCTGGGGGGCAGGCTGTGCTGGGCACTTGTTACAGGCTTTCCCCTTCTCTTTGGAAATGGAAAGGCTACCTCTCACCACAGAGCCCCCTTTCCCCTCCCCACGTGAGTCCTGGTGGAAGGTTGGTAGGACGAGTGAGGTGCTAAACAAAACTGCATTGATATTACCTTCCAAGTTCTCTTTGCTTCAGTTTCCTTATCTGTCCAGTGAAGATTTTGGGGACTCGATGGCCTCTAAGGTCCTTTCCAGTTCTAAATCTATGATTACATCCCTAGTTAAGATAAGATTTCTCTTCCTAAGCTGGGAAGATACTAGGAGTTTTGAGAGTAGTTTTCAGCTCCTAATCCTTCTGAGCTGGGCAGTCCCCCTTACTCCTCAGTCTACTGGCCAATAGCAGTGGATGTTAATGTGTTTGAAATATGGAAAGACCTGGTTTAGAAGTCACCTCTACTACTATACTGTAATATTCCACTACTCTACCTGTGTGGCATTGGGCAAACCATCCATCTCCCTGGACTTTAGGCTTTGTCTATAAAATGAGAGGGCTGAATGAGAAGACCTCTTGGGTCCCTTCAAGGTCTAAATCTGTGACCTGCCGATTCTGATGCCCTCTCTCTGCTCCTCCTCAGTTCCCTTCCTCCTTCCCCCCTTCCCCCAGAACTGGAGGTCATGTCTATCCCCTGTTACAGGCCGGGCCTGGCTCTACTTGGCCCTCAATGAAAACTCCTTGGAGAGCTACCTGCGGCTGTTCCAGGAGAACCTGAGCCTGCTGCACAAATACTATGTCAAGTGAGTACCTGTGGGTCTGTGTGGCACACCTCCACACATACCACACCTCTGAGTTGGTGAGCCCGTAAGATCCCTTAAGTACCCAGACCCTCTCTTACAAGGCAAAACCCCCTTGGTCAGTTTCCAGGTCAAAGCCTGGGATCAGGCATCAGAGAAGAAACAATATTTCTCCCTTGCCGGGGATGCTGCTGGGCTTTCTAGCTTTGTCACATCTCTCCTATGTGCCTCCTCTCCTGTAGACATCTTAAACTTGACATGTCCAAAACAGAACTCTTTTCCTTCAAATCATTCCCCCCCCCTCCCAAACTCCCATTCCTCCCATCTCTCAGGCTTACAACCTAGGAAGCATCCTAGATTCCTCCTTCTCTCTCACCTCCCATATCTTATCTTGCTAAAACTTACCCACTTTCACCTCTGCAGCATCTCTTGCCTATTTGGCCTTGGCAGCCTCTCTTGACATTTCACCCTTGTAGCATCTCTAGTTTATTTCACCTCCTAGCATCTATTTCACCTCTGCAGAATCTCTTGTCTATTTCACTTTCCAGCATCTCTTGTCTGTTTCACCTCTACAGCCTCTCTTAACCTTTCACCTTTGTAGCTTCTCTCATCTATTTCACCTCCTTAGAATCTCTTGCCTATTTCCCCTCCCAGCATCTATTTCACCTCTGCAGAATCTCTTGTCTATTTTGCCTCTACAAAATTTCTTCTCTATTTCACCTCCCAGCATCTCTTGTGTATTTCAGCTCTGAAGCATTTCTTGTCTATTTCACCTCCCAGCATCTATTTCACCTCTGCAGAATCTCTTCTTTATTTCACCTCCTAGCATCTCTTGTCTATTTCATTTCTGAGCCTCTCTTGAATATGCTCCCTTCTCTCTGACACTCAACCCTGCTCCAGACCCTTATCACCTCACACCTGGACTATTGCAATAGCTGCTGCAAAAGGGAGGAGGGTCTGCTTGCCTCTAGTCTCTCCCCAATCCAATCCATCTTCCATTCAGACACCAAAATGATTTTTCTAAAGCACAGTTTACCTCCTACTCAATAAACTCCAGTAGCTCCCTCTTACCTCCAAGATCAAATGCAAAATCTACTCTTTGTCTTTTGAAGTCCTTCAAATCCCATCCCCCATTTACCTTTCTGATCTTCTTACACCTTACTCCCATTGACATACTCTGTGATCCAGTGATTCTGCTGTTCCTCACATAAGACACCTCTATCTCCTGACCCCAAGTATTTTTTCTGGCTGGGCCCCATACCTGGAATTCTCTCGCTCTTCATCTCTGCTTCTTGGACTTCCTTCAAGTCTTCACTAAAGTAACACCTTCTGCAAGGATTCTTTCCCAATCCCTCTTGATGCTATGGCCTTCTCTCTTGGATTATCTCCCCTCTGTCCTTTCTATAGCTTGTCTATACATAGTGTTTTACAAGTTATCTCTCCCATTAGACTGGAGATTCCTTGAGATCAGAGACTGATTTTTTTGCCTTTCTGTATGTTCCTTAGCACTTCTTATGGTGCTTAGCACATACTAGGCACTTAATAAATATTTGTTGACTTAACCCAAAGGCCTAGGCACCCTGGTTGCATTTCTCTTGAGTGGTTTAGGTTCCGGGACTTGCCTGGGAGTCTAAAATGTATCTCATCTTGCCCTCAATCTCACTTCTCTTCCACACTTCCCTGTTTTGCCCTGGAGCCTCAAGGACCTGAGTTCAATCCAGCCTCAGACACTAGCTGAGCAAGTCACAACCTTAATTTCCTCCAAAAAGAAAAGAAAAGAAAAACTTCTCTGTTTCTGTTGAGGGCATCACTATTTTCCCAGTCACCCAGACTTACAGCTCCAGAATTCTTTTTGCATCTTCCTTTCCCTCACCCTTCAGGTTAGTCAGTTTGGTGAATCCTATAGATTTGACTTCCACAACTTCTCTTGCATTTGTCCCTTTCTTTCAGACACAATCTGTGTAACCTTCAGCAAGTCCCTTAACTCTCCTGGGCCTCAGTTTCCTCATTTGTAAAATAAAGAAGGTTGGACTCCATGGCCTCTAAAAATCTGTTTTTATGTCTAGGTCTATGAGCCTTCTCTTGTACATTTCTTCCCAAGACCCACACCCCCCACCTCCTACTAGCCACAACAGAACTCTCTCTTATAATGAAGTGTATTTAAGCAAAAACAATCAACCCAGTGGCCACATCTGGCAGTGTATGCCTTGCTCTGCCCCTGCAGCCTCCCACCTCTCTGTTCATGAGAGGCGGGAAGCATGCTTTGCCATTTGATCTGAAGTCATGTTCAGACAATGCAGAGATCAGAGCTCTGAAGTTTATCCACGTGGTTTCTTTTACATTATTTTCATGTATTCTTCATCAGATTTGGAGAGTGAGGGGAAGGTGGCAGCATTAGAATTCAGGATTTTAGTGAGTTTTGAGCTATATCCCCATGGACTGGATTACCAGTTTTACTCCCACTGGGAAAAAGAAGACAAAAACAATCTAGCAGTTTGGTGTGGCTGGCTGGGTGGGGAGGGTGGGGTGAGGTGTCCCCCTTAGATTCACAGGGTTAACCCCAGGCTAGTTGCTTCTGCCACTGAGTTGGCCCGAACCCCTGTGGCACTCAACCCACCTACCTACCTGTGTTTCAGGAATGCTCTGGTCTGCAGCCATGACCATCTGACACTCTTCCTCACCCTGGTATCTGGGTTGGAGTTCATCCGATTTGACTTGGATCTGGTGAGGACATATCCTGGGTCATGGGCATGTATGGTAAAGTAAGAAATTAAAATTGGGGGACTGGCAGAGGTAAGCTGGTTTTCATGTTCCCCCTCCACCTAAATCACCCTACCATGGAGAGCTTGTTTAGAATATGATGGGAGGGTACCAGGGTCAGAAGGTCAGAGAGGCTTGGCATCAGAGTCAGGGAGACCTGGGTTCAAGCCCTGCTTCTGGCACATCCTGACTGTGTAATCCTGGGTTAAGTTTTAACCTCTGTGCCTCAGTTTCCTCACCTATAAAATGGGGATAATAATGTCACAGACCCTATCAGGACTACTATGAGGATTAAATGAGATGGAAACCTATGGAAAGTGCTTTGTAAACCCTTAAAGCCTCATCTAAAGACTATTATTTTTATCTCTAAAATGAGCATAATAACAGCACCTACCTCACTAGGCTGTTGTGAAGATTCAGTGAGGTAATTTATGCAAAATACTTTGCTGAGCTTGAAAGTGCAATGGAAATTTTAGCAATTATCATTAGTTATTATTAGGCAAGGGGGAGAGAGCATCCTGGGCTGGAAAATGTCTCTTGGATAAAGGACCGACTCCCCTACTTGTCATTGAAAGCCCTTCACCAGCTGGCCTCACCCTACCTTTCCTGCATGGAAAGGGCTACATGGTCCCTTTCATACTCTCTACAGTCCAGTCAGGCTGGCCTGTTTGCTGATTGTCTGAATTCAGCCTCCCATCTCCCGCTGTCAGCCTTTGTTGTAGGCTGCCCTTCGTGCTGGGAGTGCCTTCCTACCTTTCAGACCCTGGGCTGCCTCCTTTAGGAAGTCATTCCACATCCCCCTGACTATTAGCACTCTCTCTCTCTCTCTCTCTTCCCCTCAGGTTAGAATGTCTACACCCTTAACTGTTTTACAAGTTAGATCCCTACCAATACAATGGAAGCTCTTAGAGGACAGTGCCTGGTGGTCCCCAGCACCCAGCACAGTGCCTTGGCCTCTACTAGGTGTTTAATAACAGCATGTTCTGTTGTCTGGGGATTCTCATGAGATGATAGTAACACTAAGTCTGTGTAGATGTCCCACAAGGTGATTTATAGAACGTTTGGTTGTGAGGAGCGTGGTTGTCCTCATCTCCCTAGGTCCTCTGCAGGTTTAAAAGCCAAATGGCTCACCCTCGTAGAAAGTGTCAGAATCTGCCACCATGGGCCCATTTATTGGTGAGCACTCTGTCTGGCACATAGCAGGCACTTAACAAATATTGATTGATTGATTGGTTTTCCCAAGGAAGAAACAGAGCTAGACCAGGAGAGGGGCATCAGGGTAGGTTGGAAGGGTCCAGAGGTCAGTATCTTCCAGCCCTGTCTGTCCCCAGCTTCCTGGACAGAACTAGACTCTCCAGCCAACTCCAAGCCTAACGCCCTCCTGCCTCTTGCTTTATCCTCAGGATGCTCCGTATTTAGATCTGGCTCCCTACATGCCGGATTACTATAAACCTCAGTATCTGTTGGACTTTGAAGACCGCCTGCCTAGTTCAGTCCATGGCTCAGACAGCCTATCTCTCAACTCCTTCAACTCAGTCACCTCCACTAACCTGGAATGGGATGACAGCGCCATCGCACCATCTAGTGAGGGTCAGTGACATGGCCAGCCATGGGAAGGAGGCAGGGTTCTGCCATAAAACTGGACTCCTCTGGAAGCAGTGTGGGCATAGGGGCATCTTTCTTGCCTGACTGTGGTGACCTGGTTAACACTTTGACAGTCTGCATCAGCTCCAGGCAGGGCCAAGAGTCTGATGTTCTCTCACTTAAGAGGCCCGGGGAGGCCAAAGGAACAGGTTCTGATTTGGGAGATTTGAGAGGAGGATTGAGTATACCTGGATGGGAGCAGGTTTATGCCTCTAGTTCTGTGGGGTTGCTGTTTGTGGTTAAGAGGGGACTGCAGGGGCCTGAGTCCATGAGAATCCTGCTTGGTGGATTTCCATCATAAGGATGACCCCACTTTGTCCCAGGAAAGTTGTCTCACATTGGCTGGGAAGTTATCAAACCCTTTCTTGGAAGAGATTAAACCAGGTAGGCTAGCGGCTTCAGAAAAATCTATCCACCCATGAAAATTATCAGCGCACTCAGTTTCTCTTAATCTTCCTTGTGCTGACTTCATATGTAGAATGGGTTTCATATTTCTTGCCTTCTCAATGGATGGGAGAGGGGATGGAGAGAGGGAGAGAATTTGAAATAAAAATTGTTTAAATATTTTTTTTGAAGTGGACCCGGAGATTTGAACTCCTTGACTTGCATGATTTTGTGGGGTTCTCCGGATCAAGAGAGTACCTCACCATTTTAAATGATTACCTAGCATAGCTTAAAGGCTTAAATATATTTTTTTAAAAACAAAACTTCCTCAGGCTGACCAGGGAGACCGGTTGCTAGGGTTGTGGGTGATTCTTTTTCTTTTTAATGAAAAAAATGTTTACTTGCCTACAACCTGACTCCTTTCAGACCTTGGTGTTTCTTCTTCACTTACAAAAGTGACCTGCTGGCATTGCCACCTACCCAGCTTTATACCAGGGAACCCAGCTCTCCCTGGTAACCTCATCCAACTCCAGGTCCAGAGGGAGGAGTTCAGAATGAGTTCAGTCCCTGAGGACAGCCTTAGCATGGAAGCCTCCTCTCTCTGCTGGCTGTGTGAGCCACAGGGAACTAGCAAAATCTTTTTAGGTTAAGTCAGTGGACAACGGGGGAAATAATTTGCTAGAAAGGAGACAGAGGGATGAGTCACAAAGCCAACCCTTTGTGGTGGGGGCCTCGAGAGAAGGCAAAAGATGGAGGAATATAAGTAACTGCTGTTATTTATAATCTAAGGACCTGGATTTGAATCCTGGCTTTACCTTTCTCTCTGGGCAAGTAACCTTGGGCACTTCTCTGGGTCTGTTTCCCCATGTGCAAAAAGAAGGGGTTATATTCAATAATGTCTAAGGTTCCTCCCAGCTCTAAGTCTATGGTTCTATAAATTATGGACTCAAGTATAAATAGTCCTGACTTAGATCATTTTCTGCCAAGCGGTACTCATTTTACATTTTGTTTTTATGTATTTATGTTAATTGTATATTTTGTTTGTGTGTGAATGTGTGTGTGTATCTGTGTTTGACTTTTTTTTAAACCCTATAGGTCTTTCTAATGTTTCCCAGACTGATTGTGCCAGTTACTAGGTCCAGGAAATAGCTAACTTGTCACCATGCTGGAGGTTGCCAGCAAATTGTTCTTAAATTTCTAGTTGAAATATAGAAAGTTAAATTTTTTTCTCTCTCATGTTTTCTCCCCACATTCCTCTTCCCCTTGACCTGCTCCTTCCCCTCCTGTTTCCAATGGCCTGTGTTTCTAATCCTCAGTTTTGTCCCTCATTTTTATAGATTATGATTTTGGAGATGTGTTTCCAGCAGTACCGTCTGTACCCAGCACAGACTGGGAAGGTGGGAATATAGCCCGCTGCTAGCCTGTTTTTGTGGATGCACCTATTCCTTGCCAAGCTTGCTGCATGTTCTGAAATCAGTTCATTAACAGTGATGATAACAAACCAAAAATTGACCTTCTGTTCCTGATGGAATTCTGTAGGAGAACCTTAGCCTCGTAGCCTTTCCAGGCAGAGTTAGAGACTTGTTGGTAGACTTGTTTGCCTTTACAGGAATGTCTACTAGGAATTGTTCAGTGAATGCATTTTAAGGGCCAGGTTGCCCATTTCCAAGTTTCATTTAATTTACTTCCCTGACTCATGTGTGGCACCTCTCCTAGTCAGTTACCTAAAATTTATAATTCCATGGTGCAGTCCCTTTATAGGCACCATCTGGAAGACTCATTAAGTCAAATGATCCAAAAACTCTTTCTCAGAATGAGTGGCTTTCCTCTGGGTGGCTAAAGACCTACTGTCACTTATGGTCATAGGAGCAGGTGAAATCTAACTGAATGATGGTCTTAGGGTCATTGGAACCCCTTGGGGGAAGTGCTGAGGGTTTTTACTAATGGAAAACCAGTTTGGGGCATCCTCTAAAACAGGTTCAGGAAATCTGTCAGCCTATGGACTAGTCATGTCTTGTTTCCACCTTGGCTATTTGGCACCTAATATAGTATTAAATATGGTACTAATCCCAGGGGTCACACTTTGTCCATAGCCTATGTAGAGGAATAGGACTGTTTGCCAGATTTCTGTGATTACTAAGAGCAAAAGATCTTTTTAGCTTTATCATCTCTCAGGATGCCTAATACTTCCTTCTTGGCCATAGAACTTCCTTTACAAAATTGCACTTAATCCCAAGATTCAATTTTCTTGAGGTAATAGTTCAAGATAGAGATTGGACATAACCTAGCTTCACAGTGAAGAGGTATACTGACTGCCTTATCCTATATAGAAGCTGATGGGAAGAACATTGTAGTTGGGGTCAGAGGACCTGGATTTGATTCTTAACTCTGCTATTAACTAGCCAAGTGCCCTTTGACAAGTGATCCTCCATCCCTTCGCTGTTCTGCCTCCCGTCCTGGCCTCAGTTGTCTCTGGTATAAAATGAGAGGACTGGACCAAATAATCTCTAAGATCATGTTTAGCTCAAAAAGCGCAAAAAATTTGCGAAGCTTTCAACCACTGTAGACCAGGCTCACTATCATCATGAAGTCTTCTTTCATAGTGAAGGCTGTAAATTTGTAACCTTTACCTACCACTAGGACCATAGTTTACCAGGTGATAGATATCATGCTTTCTTCCTACATAGCCCAAGTTAGAAGCATCTAAGCATTATTGAAGAGAAATAATAAGAGTACTGATCAGACTAGATAGTCTCCTGCTACTGAAAACATTCATTAGTGACATTCCCCAAACCCATGTTTCTGTTAAAATTGGCTTTTGAAATCCAGAATTCCATCACGGTAGCTTTGATTTTTCTTGAGCAGCTCTTCTCCAGGCACACACAATGTGCATTGGTTTTTTGTTTTTTTTTTCCTCATCAATCTAACAACTAACCACAACTTCAAATCAAACTCCCTCTGGCCTGTGGCAGCCATTTGGTGAATGGGGCTTGGTCTTGCTCTGCAGCAGCTCAGAGCTTTCAGTTGCCCAAAAACTAACAGCACTCATGGCATTGATTGTTACTCCTAGGGCTGGGCCCCTAAAGTTAGCTATCTCCTCCCACTTATATTCTCAAATTTCTTAAGTGACAAAACAATTTCTAAGAGAAACTCTAGGGATACACTTTGCCAATTATTAAGACTATTGGATGGCAGAGGGTTAGCTTTGGGACCCCAACTGGATGATCAGCATTTTCAGTTTCCTAGGTTTCTCTTCATAAGGGCAGCTTTAGTCCCTATGCTTATGTTGTCAGTGATTTGACTGGACGCCATTTCAGTGGTCCCTGGCTTGCAGAGCTGGTGGGTTTCTGAGACCCAGCATTCTTCCTCTGGCCAGCATTAGCACCCAGGATGTTCACTGGTCACCCCACTGGTGATTATCTTCTTGGGAGATGAGTGAACATGGATTATCACCTTGCTAGTTGCCTACATTGAGGGGAATGATGTGCATTTAGGAATAAATGGACCGTAGAGACCCAGAGGACACATGGTAGAGGGGAAAGAGGACTTGGGTTCGAGGCTCTACTGAGTTACTACTTTATGATCTCAGCCAAGTCTCCTGGCCTTGCGTTTCTTCATCTATAACATGCGTTAGTTGGGCTAGATTGATCTCTTAAGATTCCTCCCAGTGTTTGAGAATCTGGTCCCAGTGGTATCTGACCACCTGTGTCAACCTATAATGTCTCTAGTTTTCATCTAACTGAAGCAGAACCGTAAAGGTCATTGCTCCAAGCAGCTGGGGACTGGCACTCAGCCCCTTCCCTTCCCCTGATGTTGAAAGAAAATCTGCTGTCTTCAGCAGGCAGCTGCCCTGTTGTTTTCAAGGACCCACTAAAATGTTCAGAGTGAGATGGGCCCTTCCATATGGGCCTGGGGGAAGAGGGCCTGAGGCCCCATTTCCTCAGGGCTGATAATGGGCAGGGAGATGTGCATGATCTGGGAAATGTAGCGTGATGTCCTGTGTCCCTCACCCCATTAACCCTCGCCCGCGCTGCTCGGCCAGCGAGGTTCTCGTCTCTTTCCATCTTTGCCTGGTGAATGCTCTGTGCACATGCTTTTCTCAATGGTTCTTCACCCCATCCCACCCCTCAGTTTACCCCCAAGTACTGAGGGCACAATGGGGATTAAATCTCTTATTTTTTGAAGTGGCATCTCTCTGGCCTGGCCTCTTTGCTATCTCCCTGGCCTCTTTAAGGAAGGTGGAACGAGCTCAAGGATTAGCAGGGAAAGATTAATGTCCAGGTCTGGGGGACCTCTTTGGTGTACAGGATCAGGAATAAGTTATGGAGATGAGGAGCCTGGGCTCTGGAGGCAGCCTTGAGTGCTTCTCTCCTTTTACTTCATTCTCTTTTATCCTCACCATCCCTGTGCCTTCATTCTGTCCTTGGTCCTCCCAGCCCCCCTCCCCACTTGGCTCCTCATCTTTCTGGCTCATCTTGTCTTCCTCCTTTCTGCCCCTCCCTCTCATCCTCCTTGCCTCTCATTCTTGCTCCCACTTTCTGCCTCTCATCTCCCCTGCTCCCTACTCTTTGCACCTTGTCCTCTACTCTTTATTCCTCATTTTCCTGTCCCCCCATCTCTGCTCTTAATCCCACTTACCCACTCCACCTCGCTGCTCCTCCCCCTCTCTGTGTCCCTCTTCCCAAGGCTTCTGTCTCCCTGCCCTGTGCACCTCCCCCTTCCTTCTGCATACCTTTTCAGCTGCCTCCCCTATTGGGTAGACCTGGCAATCATAGTAGCCCTCTGAATGGTTACTAAGTCACGCATCCCCTGCCTTTGGGGGCAAAGGGGACTTTGGAGGGAAAAGAAGTGAGTCCAGCATCTCTCTAGGCAGTTTAGTCAGCCTGGGAGGAAACTTCCCAGCTCTACCTCCGATCTGACCTTAGGCAGGTCGTCCTTAGTTACAGAGATTCCAGGCCATGTTACGGGGCCTTCCAAGTCACCTTTAGAACCTCAGGCCCATCTGCTTATGATAGATTCCCTTGGAAGAGGCTCACCTGCCTTCCTCCTGAGGTCAGGAGTGCCCCAGGTACCCACTGGCAGTGTCTGATGGGCAGCTTTTCCCGCTCTTTTCTTCATCCCAGATGGAGACCTCACGGATACCGTCAGCTGCCCCCGCTCGACTGCCTCAGACCTGACCAGTGGCAAGGCCTCCACAAAGAGCCCCACACCACGCTACAACCCCTTCAATGAGGACCGGGCGGAGGGGGTGTCCTCCTCCGATACCACCCCTGTGCACACCAGCTCTCAGGAGAAGGGGGATGCGAGGGCCCTGGACCTACAAGAGGCTAGCACAGAGCTGGAGGTGATCAGGTCAGCAGGGAAAGGACCCCCCCAGAGGGCTCTTGGGGTAGCAGCTCCCAGTTAGGAGCCCTGCTGTCCCAGGAACAAGCAGCTGCCAGGCTCTCCCTGGGGATCTGGCCTGCACTCAGCCTGGGCCTTGCCATCTTGTTGGACTCTTAGAACATTATCATTTTTCCAGCACTTTCCCAGAGGGCAAGCAGGCTTTTTCTTTGGAGAGCTTAGAAAATAACCTGCATATTTGTGAGACAAGGGGAGAAAGTACCAGTGGCCAGAATTCAAGTACCACAGCTGAGTATCTAGGGGCGATGCCTGACCTGATTGGGGTGGGGAGTAGAGGGGAACAGTTACCTGCCCTCACCCGGATATTTCTGAGTCATTATGATACAATATAACATAGTATAACATAACAATGTAACATAAAGTGCAGCATAGCATAATGTATGACATGGTGTTACATTATATCATACTATGTTACATTATAATGATACTGACGGTAACTGGCATTTATAGAGAGCTTTTAGAACTTCTCCAGATGCTTTGAATATGTTAGCTTATACAACTTTCTTAAATACCTTGTGAGATAACACTACATACAATTATTATGATGCCCATTTTACAGATAAGGAGACTGAGGCTAGTAAGGGGCAGAGGCAGGATTTGAGTCAGATCTTCCTGACTCCTAAGGTTAGCGCATTATTCACCAATGATGATAATGATAGCTAACATTTACATAGGGCTTTAAAGTTGTTTTTTTTAAATAGATGTTATATATAGTCTTGTTTGAACCTCCAAACAGCCCTGTGGAGGTGGGTGCTACTTCATTCCCACTTTACAAATGAAGATACTGGGGCAGCAGAGGTTAAGTGACTTGCCCAGGGTCACATAGCCAGTAGATGCCTGAGGGTGGTATTTGAATTCAGGACTTCCAGGGCACTCTGTATTACACATTCTATCCATTGCTAGTTACCACTAAGGTTGTCACAGGGCACTAGATTTGGGAAGGGGTGTGGGGGAAAGTGAGGAACACCTGGGTTCAAATCCCACCTCTGACACTAGCTGTGTGACCCTGGGCAAGTCACTGACCCCCTGCAAGCCTCAGTTTCTTCATCTGTAAAATGAGAGGCTTGGACTCTCTAGCCTGTAAGTCTCTTTCTAGCTCTAAAATCTAGACTCCTGTGACTCATAATTAGTTATTCCAAGGGATCATGTCCAGGTCCATTCCTGACATTCTGGGGTTAGAACTAGCAACACCTTCCTTACTCTTGGGTGTGGCAGGCAGAGGCAGGGCATGTTCTTCCATTTCTGCTGGCCCTCCTGCAGGGTTCCCATGACTGCCATCACTCCTGATGCCCCCCTGCCCTCCTGCTTTAGCTTGTTGTGCCCAGGAAAGCACGGGCTCTGGGTCTTTGAGCTCCTAGAGCTCGGGTCAGCATCCATCCCTCTCCATCCCTGTAACTTTCTGGTCTCAGGGTCACCAAGAAGAAGAAAACAGGCAAGAAGAAAAAGGCCAGATCAGAAGAAGAGTCCAGTCCCCTCCACCCTGCTGTGGTTCATCCAAAAGGCACCAAGCAAGGGAGTGGTGACAGCTTCATTAATGGCCCCGAGCCCAGAGCAGACCCTCCAAGCACTGCCCCAACTTCCCCCCCGGAGGAGGGCGGGGGCCCAGGCAGCACAGCAGAGAGTAGTGACCGTTCTGAGCTGAGCCAGATGGGCCTGCGCATCCCTGAGATGAAGGACACATCCATGGAAAGCGTGGGCCAGCCCCTGAGCAAGGTCATTGACCAGCTCAACGGGCAGCTGGACCCCAGTGGCTGGCCCTCCCATGTTGAACTGGCAGACCAGTCCTTTCGGACCAGCTTTCCGGGGGATACCCCGGAAAGGCCGCCATTTTGCAACTTTAGCGAAGGGATTCCGGCCCCAATGGACTTCTACCGCTTTACCGTTGAGAGTCCAAATGCTGTTACATCAGGTAGTGGCAACCATGACCTTGCAGGGCCTGGCCAACCGTTACATGTTCCTAGTAGCTCTGAGACTACTGGCCAAGAAGAAGGAAGAAGAGAAGGAAGAAGAGAAGAAGCGCCTGTAGAAGACCCCCAGAAAGAACCCTTGGACACAGCCGTAGAACCTGTGTCAGGAGGAGAATGCCCTGCCTCTGAGCTGGAGCCTGGAACCCAGACAACCATCAAGAGAGACCAGCCCAGTCCGGGCGTGAGTAGTGCTGAGGACTCCGGAGTGGACGAGGGCCAGGGGAGCCCTTTGGAAATGAGCCATCCCTCTGAGTTCAGGTGAGGACGTGGTTTCCATCTGCCCAACTCCTGGAGAGAGGTACCCTGATCCAGTGCAGAGGGAGGGCATGGAGAACAAGGAGGCACTGTTTTTTAGGTCAAGAAAATAGGAGCCCCCTCCATGCCCCTCCAAGGAGGCTCAATCTAGGCTCCAAGCAGGGAGATTGGAAACTCTGCCAGACTTTGACTGTTAGCAGTAGACAGTGATTGTGACTCAGCAGACCCCAGCATAAAGGAGTGCCCCAAGATTCCCCTACTGCAATTCTTTTTCTTTCTTCTTCATCTTGGAGGAGTATTTGGGTTGGAATGTGGCTTATTCCCAGAGGACAAGGGACCACTGGTCCTTGGTGCCCTCCCTGCCTCAGCATGCATGCATCGCTGCGCCCACCTTCTCACCCTGCCTGACCCCCTCCTCTCCCCTCTCCCCGGCCCTCACAGAGTTGACAACAACCACTTACTCCTCTTGATGATTCATGTCTTTCGGGAAAACGAAGAGCAGCTGTTCAGGGTAAGTCACAGGCCTCCTTAAGACTGAGGGAAAGAGGGAGGTGATGAGGATCCTGGGTAGGTGCAGGGGTGCAAGGGCCAGGATACTGGTGGAACCAGATAGGCATGAGTTAAGCCCTCCTTCTCATACCCTTCCCAGCTCATTGTAGAGGTAGTGTGCCAGGAAGCAGTGGCTAGGGTTCACTCTGCCTCCTCTGTAGCTTGAACTGCGATCCAGCTTTGGACTCTCTGGATAAGAAGAGTCTAGAAGTATTGTCAGAACTTTTGTTGGGGAACCTTGGAGACCCCAGGGAACCTCCTCACCAACTGCTTTTTGTCTAGACTTTTCTCTGATTTATTCTCCCTAAAACGCTTTTAACCACTTGGGACTTATTTCTACCTCGGTTGTAGTGGGAGTGGGGGGGTGGAGTTGAAATGTGTCGTTAGTACAGATGCTGGGACAGACTGAAAGCCCCTGGTCTCTAACAGGCAGGGACCTTCTCTCCCTTTGGCCACCCAGATGATCCGTATGAGCACAGGACACATGGAAGGAAACCTCCAGCTCCTATACGTGCTGTTGACCGACTGTTATGTCTACCTGCTCCGAAAAGGTAGCTGTGACTTCACTTGTCTGCTAAACATTGTGGGGGAGGCTCAGTGTCCCATCACTCCCTTTCATGACTTCTTTGCTCCCCCACCTCTGCCTTTGCCCAGGCTGTGTCTCGGTCTGAAAGGCCATCCTTTCTCACCTCTGCCTCTCAGAATTCCTAACTCCCTTTAAGATCCAAGTGCTGCCTTCTATAGGAGGTCTTTGCTGGTGTCCCCAGTTGTAAGTGTACCCCTGCTCTCCCCCGCTCCATAACTGTACCCATTTTGCATTTACTGTTTTAATACATGTTGCTTCCTCTCTGGTAGAATGTCAGCTCCTTGGAGGTAGGGATCATTTCATTTTTGTCTTTGTATCTCCAAGCTACCACAATGCCTGGGACTCAGTCTAAATGCTTGATGATTAGATTGAATTGCACTAGATTTGAGTTAGGCTGAATTGAATTTTGATGCCTGTGCCTAGGCTGGGGCAGATACTGAAGCCCCTATGCCTCCCACCTCCTCCTGGGGTGGCCCAGAGTCTGATGCATGGGAGGAAACAGACAGAACCGCAGCCCTGGGTCCCTAGAGGGACATACTCCAGGACTCCCCCAGAGACTCTTGGGAGAATCTGGTGACCAGTGCTTCCAATCCAGCTACTCTTGACCCTTCCCAGGCAGCAGGGGAGGGAACCAAACCTTGCTGAAGAGGGGACCAAATGACAGCAGAAATTTGATGGGAGGGTAGGGGATGGGGTTGCTACTTTGGGAAATAAACCCCCAAGTTCTCTGTTAGGGGCTACGGAGAAGCCATACCTGGTAGAAGAGGCCGTCTCCTATAATGAACTGGACTACATCTCGGTGAGTTCATGACATCCAGGGGCACAGGGCAGGAGTCCCCCAGATCTCTTCCAGGACTACTCTCCAGATCCCAATTATTCCCCTTTTTAATTCTAATGGCAGGTGATGTCCCTCAGCCCAGGTTATCACTGCATGAGCCAACCTATTGTCCCCTCAGGGCAGTCTTTGAGGAGGGCAGGATGCAGGGCATTTACTGCCACCATTCCCCACCTTGGGCTGTTGGAGGTCAAGGTCAGGAGGTTGATTCACATACTTTGGCAGCAGCATTCAGAGATTTTGCCAGATCTGGCAGTACATCAGCTTCAGGGCTCTGGTATGAGTCACAGGAAATGAGACCAAAGGATCCCTTCACTCTGTTTGCTGCAACCCTTGATACCCAGAGACTTTCTCCTCAGAGCCAGGCTCCCTTCAGAACATGGGGTCTTTCCCTAAATCCCTAGTAGTCCCTGCCCTGCATCCCAGGTTAGCTGCCAGAATCCTGCATTTGTATGGATACATAGACTTGTGTGAACATGCATGGGCTATGTGTGGTGTTCCCACCAGGTTGGCCTGGATCAGCAGACAGTGAGGCTGGTTTGCACCAACAGAAGGAAGCAGTTTCTTCTCGACACAGCTGATGTGACCCTGGCTGAGTAAGATTCCCACCCTACCCCTTGGAGTGGAGACCATCCAGTCCAACCTCTTAAATTATCAGTTAGGAAAACTGAGGCTCAAAAAGGAGAAAAATTTACACCAGGTCACAGTACAAATTAGCATCAGAATCTGGACTTGAGCCCAGGTCTCCAGTGTTCTATCCATCACAGCCTAATGCCCTTATAGTCTGTTAGGCAACAGTATTGACTGAGCATTGGCCCTCTGAGAGGCCAAAGCAGAGCTGAATGTCTAGGACTTGGTCATCGGGCCTGGGAGGAGATGCAACCCAACTATGGAGACTAGTGAGCACATGGACTTCAGCCTGTCTTCGGCACTCATCCTGGCTCCTCTTCTTTCTCCATGCCCCTGCTCTTAGCAATTTCCTTAGCTCCCATGGGTCTAGGTATCACCTCTGTGCAGATGACCCTGAGATCTTGCTACCCCGATCTCTCTCTCGTGGTCTCTAGGCCGTAAGCAGCAGCTGCCTTTGGAACATCTCCAGGTGGATGTTTCTTAGTCATCTCAGACTCACTCCATTCAAAATGGAACTTGTTATCCTTACCCCCAAATCTGGAACCTCTTCCAGATTTCCCTGTTTCTGTTGAAGGCACCACCCTCTTTCCAGTACCCCAACTTGACAAACTCCATACTCCTTCAGCTGTTGCCCTTCTGCAACCCCCATAGCCAAGAACCTGGTCAGTAAGCATTTGTGAAGGGCCTACTGTGTACCAAGCACTGTGCCAAATAAATACTGGGGATACAGAGAGAGGCCAAAGACAGTCCCTGCCCTGAGAACTCACAGCCTAATGGGGGAGACAGTATGCAAATAAATGGTGTAAAAATAAGCTACATGCAGGATGAATGGCCGGGAAGGCAAAGAGGGAAGGGACTGGGATTAAGAGGGTTTAGAAAGTGTTTCCTACAGATAACAGGATTTTAGCTGGGACTTGGAGGGAGCCAGGGAAGCTGGGAGGCAGAGATGAGAAAGGGAGGCATGGCAGGCGTGGGGGAAAGCCAGGGAGAAGGCCAGGATTTGGGAGATGGAGGTTCTTGTTGGAGGAACAGCCAAGAGGCCATTATCATTGTGTCACGTGTGTGTGTGTGTGTGTGTGTGTGTGTGTGTGTGTGTGTCAGAGAAAGAAAGGAGAAAAGAGAGGGAGGATAAGGAGGAGGAAAGAGAAAAAGAGAGAAGGAAGGAGAGGAAGAAGGGGAGAGAGAGTTTGGGGAATGGTATAAAGTACAAGAAGACTTGAAGGGAAGATGGTAGGATTATAGAAGACCTCAAATGCCAAGTAGAGGATTTAACATTTGATCATTTGCCAAATTTTATCAGTTCTTCCCTCTTCAATACATTTTATCTCCAGCCCCCTCTTTCCACTCACACAGCAAAGAACCTGATTTCAGCCCTTAGGAACTTTCCATGGCTCCCTATTACCTCTAGTCAGGCTTCAGTCTCTCTTTCTGGGCTTTTTCACCTTATCTCTTTTCAAGTACTTTGCATTCAAGCCAGTCTGCTGTGCCTGCTGTTTCCTGAGCTAGAGCTAGGCATTCCATCTCCCATCTCCAGACCTTTGCCCTGGCTGTCCCTCATCTCATGTCTGCTGTGCCCTTCCTCCTCACCTCGACCTCTTCAAAGTCCCTCAAGGAGCAGTTCATGGGCCATGTCCTTGAACAAACCTTCCTGATCCCCCAGAGCTTTGCGACGTTCTCTCTTTTCTCACACAATTGTGGACGTACTTAATGGTCTATGTTATATCCTCCATTCCCACCCCACCCCACCAACATACCTAGCACAGTGCTTGGCACCTAGGTGCCTAATAATGCTACTTGGGTTGGGTTGGCAGAGACTGCATTTGTAGTCAGAAGAGCTGGGTTTGAAATCTGACTCTCCCACTCACCACCCACGTGACCTTGGGGAAATTGAAATGCTCTTTGGGCCTCAGTTTCCTCATCTGTCAACTGCAGAAATCGTCCCTTCTAGCCATAGGTCCATGCTGTATGGTCTTCTGTGTAGGACCCACTGCTTAGCTCTGGGGTGGGGATGAGGCGAGGGAGAGGAGAAAGGGGAAGATCTAAGGAATGAGAAGACTGGGACTGTGCCCTGGAGGAGCTTCTGGTTGATGGGACAGGTGGAATAAGAGGCAGTGTGGGACAGGGGAGGCAAGAGTCCTGGGTTCAAACCCAGCCTTTGCCACTTACTATCTGAGTGACTTGGGGCAAGCCACTTAAATGCTGCCTGCCTCAGTTTCCCCATCTGTAAAATGAGGATAATAACAGCCCCTACCTCCCACCATTGTTGTGAGGACAAACGATGATAATTGTAAAGCACTTAGCACAGTGCCTGGTATGTATATCCTAAGTGCTTAATACATGCCCATTTTCTTCTTTTCCTGACCTTGGATCCCAAAACCAGCTGAAGGAAGAGCTGAGTCTACGTCAGAGATCCGAGGGGATTCTGGGAGGAGAGCCAGGACTCACTCCATTGCCTAGCCCTGCTCCTGGAGGGTCTCCCTGCACACCTCTCTCATTACACCTGTTTCCCTCCTTCCTCAGGTTTTTCTTGGTCTCTCTCAAGTCGGCGATGATCAAAGGCTGCCGGGAGCCCCCCTACCCCAGTGTCCTGACCGACGCCACCATGGAGAAACTGGCACTGGCCAAGTTTGTGGCCCAGGAATCGAAATGTGAGGTAAGAGTCTGGGATGGTACAGTGGGTGGGTGGGTAGGACAAAGGAAGGGAAGGGGCTAACTGATGGAGCCGGGGAGGCAGGGCTCTGTTCTGGACAGGCTGCCTGCCATCTGTCTCTATAGAGCCAGGTGGGGGGATGTGCACAGGAGTCCCAGCAGTGTGTGGGGGACAGGTCTTCCCAGCTGGCTAAGCTGTGTGAGACCAGCTCTCAGCTACTTCTGTGGTACCAAATGTGTTCCCTGGGGCCCCAGGAACAGAGGTGTACTAACAAGCACAGGCCACCCTGCTGGGGATTTCTGACCACATCACTTTGCTGCTCAGGAAGCTTCAATGACTCCCGTTTGCCTCTAGGATAAAATAAAAACCCAGCTGGGTTCTGGCTCTCCCTTTCTGGGCTCATTTCACATGATTTCCTTTCAAAAACAAAATGGTTCCCGACCTCCAGGAGCCTGTATTCTGTTGGGAGCAGTAACATGTATGCCTGGAAGTAGATTCTTAATCTACACAAAGGCAGTGACTTTCTGGGAAGGCAGGACCAACAGAAAACCCTTGGTGCTTGGGCTGAGTTTGAAGGAGGCCAGAGGTTCTGAGCAAGGTGAGGAAGGAGGGCATTACAGCCTGGCTGGGGAACGGTCTGTACCATGGCCTGGGAAGAGAAGGCCAAATACCAAGAATAGGGATGGACAAGGAGGTCGGTTTGGTGGGAGAGGATGGTACGGTGTCCAGGGGAAGGATGTGGAACGAGGCTGGAAAGGAAGCCTTTAACCAGCCAACAGGGAAACTTGAGGGCATCGGGAGGATGGGGGAGCGGCTGGGTCCTGCCCTGGCTTTTGGGGGTGAGGTTAACAAGCTTTAATTCACCAGTCATCCAAGGCCTACCATGGTATATGCAAACCCATGAGCTTGGTCCTAGGGATTCAAAAATGAAACGTCCCTAACCTCGAGAGACTTCTCACCTCCTGCAGGTGGGAGAGAACAGAACAGACACAGATAACTGTGGTACAAGGTCTCTGCCTGGATTTGGAGTTGGAGGATCTGGCTTTGAGTCCTTCCCACCTGGGTGGCCTGAGGGACATCCCATAATCCTCAGGGCCTCATGTCCAAAACAAGAGGATTGAGTCTGGTGTCCCAGGATCTCTGGTCCTGTGATTGATCCTAAGGAAATGTCAGGCAGGAGAGCTCTGATCAGCTGAGAAGATCAGGGGAGGCTTCCTGGAGGAGGCGACCCCTGACCTGGGTGTTGAAAGACAGAAGGATCCAGCCAGCAGAGATCCAGCCAGGGAATGGGGAGGACGCTTGGGACAGGGCATGGAGCCAGGGGTTGGGAGGGCGGCCTAAGTCTGGGAAGAAGCCAGCCTGGCTGCAGCTGCCAGGAGTTGAAGGGGAGGCTTATATGAAAGAAGCCTTAAAAGCAGGCTTGGAACCAGGCCACTGAGAGCATTCAGTGTTGGGCTGAGCAGCTTCAGCTCATCCTAAAGGCCACAGGGAGCCACTGGAAGTATTGAAGGGAGGAGCCCCAGGGCTGCAACAGGAGGGAACTCCCCAGTGAGGAAACTGCCAGTACAGTTTAGCAGCCCCTCTGAGAGCTACCTGGGCCAGCTAGAGGTTGTGAGACTGACTCAGAGCCAGGATGGGGTGGAGATGGGTCTGTGGCAGATGGACTGGAGCAGAGAGAGCCCAGAGGCAGGGAAGCTGATTGCAGTGGTCACCCAGCAGTGACGAGGGTCCAAGCTGGGCTGGCCACTGGAGGGGTGGAGAGAGGCTGGGGGAGGGGAGGGTGCCCAGAATGCTGGACCTGCAGTGTTTTTCCCCCACTAGGCACTGCATAATGATAATGATGAAAATAGTGAAAATGATAGTGAAAAATAAGCAACAACAAACCAGCATTTACACAGCGCTTGCCAGTGCCAGGCGCCCTGTTAGGGCCTTTCCCTCCATTATCTTATCTGATGTTCACAGACACCCTGGGAGGTAGGGGCTGTGATCATACCCATTTTACAGTTGAGAAAACTGAGGCAGGCAAGTCAAGAGGCTGAGGCTGGATTTGAACCCAGCTTTTCTGACTTCAGGTCCAGTGCTCTGGGCACCATGGTGCCCCCGAGCTGCGCCATTCCTCACTACTTGTTGTATCCAAAGCTTGTTTCTTCCCCAGTGCCTAGCTCAGTGCTCTGTGACCTCTTTCCCTCCCTTTGTATCCTCAGTACTTAGCACCAATGCTGGTGCACAGTAGGCGCTTACTTAGTGCTGGTTGGCTCTCTGCACACAGTGGGAATAGTAATAAATATTGGCTAGTCTGCAGCTGTCCCGTGGCCCCTCTCTCTCTCTGTCTCTCTCTCTCTCTCTCTCTCCCTCCCTCTCTCTCTCTCTCTCTCTCCCTCTCTCTCCCTCTCTCCTCTCTCTCTCTCCTCTCTCCCTCTCTCTTGTCTCTTTCTCTCTCTCTCTCTCTCTCTCTCTCTCCTCTCTCTCTCTTGTCTCTCTCTCTCTCCCTCTCTCTCTCTCTTGTCTCTCTCTCTCTCTCTCTCTCTCTCTCTCTCTCTCTCTCCATCCATCTCTCTGTCTATCTCTCTCCCCAACCACAGGCATCAGCAGTCACTGTGCGGTTCTATGGGCTGGTGCACTGGGAGGACCCTCTGGATGAGACCCCAGGGCCCGTCCCCAGCCACTATTCCTCGATGGAGAATGCGGTCACCAAAGAAGGGATTCTGCACTATAAGGCTGGCACCTCGTACCTGGGCAAGGAGCACTGGAAGTCCTGCTTTGTGGTCCTCAGGTGCGGAGCCAAGGCAGGCTGCACTCAAGGCTGGGACGAGGGCTCTTGAGGTTCCCCGAGCTTTTTGCCCCTGCAATCTGGGGAGCAGCGGCACCTCATTGCCCCATTGGAGATACGGAGCCAGTAGCTAGTAGACATTGGAGATGGGGCTGAGTCCAGGTTCCTGGCTCCCATGACTGCCCTGTGTGCCTCTGAGCTTAGAGCTGCAGGGGTCCCCAGCAGAGGCCATTGTGCCAAGGACCTAGTCACCCCTCACCCCTGCTCTCATCTTCCTTCCTACAGCAATGGGATCCTCTACCAGTATCCAGACCGCACTGACGTCATCCCTCTGCTCTCTGTGAACATGGGGTGGGTATTTCTGGAGACTTGGAAGGGAGCAGGGAAAATGAGCTTTCTGTCCTCATGCCTGGGACCCCAGTCTGCTGCAGACCCCCCAGGGCCCTTATCCCTCATTTCCCGCTGATATGGAGCCTTAGAAGAGAAGGCCTAAGGGGGAGACATGAAAACCATCTTCAAGGGCTGGAATTTTTCAGAAGGAAAGTCCAGACCTGTGATTTCATCATGGTTGGGACCTCCCCAGTGAGGAAAATCCTTCCACCAATGCAGATGGCTGTTCTGCACCTTAGTCTGAGGGAGTTGCCTGGGCCACTGAGAAGTTACGAGACTGGCCCAGGGCCACATAGGCAATGTGTGTCAGAGATCTTCCTGACCCTGAGATCACACTCCCTTCCTCTGCCTCTCCATCCTTTTAAGAAAGACATAATATTTGGGAAGAAATCTGTAAATATGGGCAGGCTCTGAAGGCAAGAGCTGGGAACCCCAGAGTTTTCTTGAGCCATGCTGTGGTCAGTGGTCAAGGACGAGGCATGGGAGGAGAGTTTTCTGGTCTTTCTGAGCACGTAGGGGCTCAGAAGTTTTGGCAAAGCCCAGCCTTTAGGAGGAGCATCAGGAAAGTCCCGGGGAGTTCCAAGGATGAGGCTTTTAGCCAATGGCACGCAAGCCAAGGCCAGCAGCCTTCAGGCCTCTGGGGCGTGGGTTGGAGCCACCCTGTGTCCCCTTCCCCATTCCATCCCTCATCCTGTTTTATGGTTGGACCCAGGGGGGAGCAATGTGGCGGCTGCCGGAGGTCCAACACCACAGATCGGCCCCACGCCTTCCAGGTGATCCTCACTGACCGACCCTCCCTGGAGCTGAGCGCCACCAACGAGACAGAGATGGCCGACTGGATGCAGCACCTCTGCCAGGCGGTTTCTAAAGGAGTGAGTTCACTCTTGATGGGCAAACAGATAGCCCCACACCCCGAGGAAGGGGAGAGATAGTCTCCTAGGGCTCTTTGGAACTGGAACAAGATCAGTTTGTGAGGGTAATTTCCAGTGACCTGAGATTAAGGTCCAGGAGGCAGGTATGATGTAAGACCTAGTTCACTGCTGGATGGCACAGCTGCATTTAGAGCCAGGAGCTGAGTTCTAATCTTGCCTTAGACACATACTAGCTCAGAGAGCCTGGACAAATCATTTAATTTTTCTGGGCTGAATTTCCTCATCTATAAAACACAGGAGTTATATCTAATGTCTTTGAAGATCTCTTCCAATATTAAATCAATGATCCTCTGCCTTCATCTGGTCTCTAGAAGGGAGCCCTCCTGGACCCACCAGCTAAGAGTTGGAAAGGGTAGCAGCGCAGGGGATATGAGAGGGAAGGTGGAGCAAGAAGCCTGGGTCCTTGCTGCGCTGGAAGGGACAGACTGACCTTTGGCTCCCCTGTCTCCGGCCCAGGTCATTCCCCAGGGTGTTGCCCCCAGCCCCTGCCTCCCCTGCTGCCTGGTGATCACCGATGATCGGCTCTTCACGTGCCATGAGGATTGTCAGACCAGCTTTTTCCGCTCGCTGGGCATGGCAGAGCTGGCTGACATCGCCGCTGTCTCCACCGAGCCTGGCAAGGAATACTGTGTCCTGGTGAGGGCCAGAGATGCGGAGGTGTCTGGGTAGAGCCCTCCCATATCTTCTCAGGCCCTAACTGTGTCCTCTGCCCCTAGGAGTTCTCCCAGGACCGGCAGCAGCTTCTTCCACCCTGGGTCATCTATCTGAGTTGCACTACGGAACTGGACCGATTCCTGTCTGCACTGAGCTCTGGGTGGAGAACTGTCTACCAGGTAACCCTCCCTAGGAACAGACCAAGGGACCAGGGGAGCCAGATCCCTGAACAGGGGCCAAACATAGAAAAACACCAACAGTAGCTAAAACCACAGCATAGCTGAAGCAGTTGGTGGTGATCTGACCTTGGAGTAAGGAAGCTGGGGTCATATCCTCTGACACTAGGTCTGGGACCATGGTGGGGTGGGGAGGGACTAATGGGCATTTATCTAGGTAACACCTGCTATGTGCAGGCACTTAAAAAAAACAAACCTGCACATATCCTCATTTGATCCTCACAACAGGCCATTAATATGCCCATTTTTCAGTTGAGAAAACTGAGGCAAACAGAGGTTAAGTGACTTGTCCAAGATCACACAGGTAGTAAGTGAAGCCAGATTTGAACTTGGATCTTTGTGACTCCAGGCACAGCGCTCTGTGTGCTTCAATTCCAGTTGCCATAGGTGGTTTTCTTAATCTCTCAGTGCCCCATACAGCTCCCTTAAGAGTAGGTATCAGAGGAATGGCTGATCTTCACTGGTGAAGAGTTTCCACACTAGAAGCTCCCTACATTGTTGAAATCAGGTCCAGTCCAAAATGGTTTTCCATATTTATCATGGGACTTAGAGCCAGAAGGAGCCAGGAACCAAGAGGGGCCTTGAGCCCCTCACTCTCTCTTCCCACTCCCCCACCTCTAGGGCCCTGCAGTGGCCTTGACATGGGCAGGGACTGATTCATGGTCTTGAAATTGACCTTTAGATTCTTGGTCTTCTTGGCCATGGCTGTCTGGTGCCATTTGGAGGCATCTTTTTGCTGGTGTGCTGGACCTCGTGCTTACACAATGCCCCAGGGCATGACCAGAGCCCTGCTCCCTTCCAGTGGTGCTAGGAGCTCTCCAGGGCTCAGGCTCGGAACCATCCTAGAAAGGAAGTTGAAGGATATGGACCCACTTCTTCTCATCCTGATTCCAAGGCCCAAACCTCTTTCCACTAAGCCCCACTTTTACACTGTGAGATAAGGAGCATAAGTGTGTGTTATCTCCACTCTCTGAGCCTCAATTTCCCCATCTGTAAGATTGAAAATTGCACCTGGAATCCCTGCTTCACAGGCACAAAAACAGATGGAGGCTAAGCCTTAGAAACACTCTAATCATGCCAGTTATCCCCTTTCAGGCTCTTTCTATTCCTCAGATATGGGGATTTGGATAAAAATCTGCAGAGTTCAGAAAAAGAATTTCACTTCTCTCTCAGAAAGCTTTTTAACCAGGGGAGGATGTGATAGCTGTCTTTACGCACATGAGTGTTATCCGTGAAAGGGAGATTAGTGTTGTTCTTGGCCCCGGACCCAGACCATTGGGTTAAAGTCACAGAGGCACATTAGTTTGATGTCCAGAAAACCTCTGTAAGCATTGGAGCTGTGCAGCATTGGGAAGGGCTGGATTTTCTCCCCTCACTTGGGTAGGTTATAGAGGAGATTGGTTTTGTAGGTCAGGATTGGCCCGGCTACCCTTCAGAACCTCTTCCCATTCAGGGAATCTCTGGTTGTATGACAGTTTCCCACAGAGTTCCCACAGGTTAGGTGACCAGCCCAAGGTCACACACCTGTTAAAGCCAAGACTCAACCCCAGATTCTTAGGCTCCAAAACCAAGGCTCTTTTCACTACCTCTCATCATCCAGTGCCTGACACATCTTAAATACTTGCTTAATAAACACCCATTTAATGACAATAATTAATAGTCATAGAACCTGGAAGAAACTTTGCACCATAGGATGTCAGAGTTTACAGTCTGAGACAGATACCTGCCTCAACCTGCTGTCTGTGCCCCAGCTATAGGCCAAACTAGAGATGGGCAGAAGGGCCAGCAGGCACTCTGGCTCACCCAGGGTACCTGTGGCCCAGCTGGGACCAAATCCCAGGATCCAATCCGGGTCAGTCTGTGACTTTATTTTAAATCTATAAACATCTGCCTTGAGTTCATAGCTCATGAGTTGGGAGGGACATCAGCGGTCATCTGATTCATTGTGCTCAATTTGTTCAGGAGGAAACTGAGGCCCCAAGAGGAGGAAAATGATTTATCCAGGGTCACCAAGGGGGATTAGAGCCTTTAATTCAAAGCCAGGTCCCATTTCTTGAAGGGTTTCCTGTTTTAATCCATGTGTGGGTACATTTCAGGGAGTGCTGGATTTGGGGTGAGAGGACCTGGATTCCATCTGCTGCTTTTTTTCCCATGCCTCAGTTTCCTCATCTGTAAAATGAGAGATTTGGACAAGAATGGCCTTTAAGGTCTCAGCTTTAAATCTATGAACCCATGATCCTAGTCTGTCAACCCCAAACCTTACCCCCCTTTTCCCTCTGACTGCCCCCCAATCTCAAAGCAAGCTTCCTTGCCTCTTCCCCATCTCTCTCCACAGGTGGAGCTCCCACACAAGGCAATCCAGGAAACCTCCAACAAGAAGAAATTTGAGGATGCTCTGAGCCTCATTCACAGTGCCTGGCAGAGGAGTGATAGCTTGTGTCGTGGCCGAGCCTCTCGGGACCCCTGGTGCTGAGACCAGAACTGGACTGTGCTCCTGACCCAGCTCCTCCCAAGCCAACGGGAGGGAGAGGCCCCCGGGCTGAGCACCCCAGCATCATCAGCTACTCCCGGAGGGACTCCCTGCCCACAGTCGGTGCCCTCCTCTGCGGGGAGGAGCAATGCCACCCCCCAGCTGAGATGGAGTCTTCTGGGGCTGTTCCAGGTGCCCGTCCTTTGGGAACAGGGTAGAGACAGAGAGTGAGCCCTGTGGGCTCTGCAGCTGCCTTCCCTCCATCCTGGGCCCTGATTAGGGGGTGCCCTGATGGCTTCAAGCCAATGCTGCCAATGATGAGAATAAGAATAATATACAAATATCCCATGAAAGGTTTGTGTTGGGCCGGGCTGGCCAGAGGTCCTGTCTCTGCTTTGGGTTTCAGGCAGTGGCCGGGCCGGGGGAGTGGGTGCATCACAGGAGCGCCCCCTCCCAGCGCCTGTAAATTCCAGGAGTCTGTGGCAGAAGGGGGAGTTTATGTGCATGTCTTCATCTCCTTTCAGCTTTATCCCAAAGTGCAGGGCTCCAGTCCACGCCCTGGGCAGAGGGTGAGTGGGTGGGTACCTTCTCTGGATGTCTGGCACCAGGCACACACAACTTCTCCCTCCCCCAGTGACCGGGGCCAGAGGAGTTGCCCATCAGCCAAGAGGCTGGGGTCAAGGATTGGGGGTCCAGACAAGGGAGATGCAGCCATCCTCGCCTCCATCCCTGACCTTGTCTCCTCCATTAGGAAAGGCTTACGAGGCAACACAGGGCAAGGGGGCCTGGAGAGGGGCCCTGGGGAAGAGGGAGCCACCCTTCTCTACCGCCACACCCCCTCAGTCACAGGAACTTACAGGAATAGCCACAGCTCCCCCTCCCTTGAAGGGGATGGGAAAGGTTGGGGTATTTTTTTTTAAATAAAAGACATTATATTATCTCAGTTTGTTGGTGGCTCATTTCCCATTCCCAGCTCAAACCCTCCAGAGCTTGGGATCCTCCATGCCCCTCCCTTTTATCTCTGACTTCCCACAGGCTCCTAAGCTCTAGAATGAAGAGTGTCCCGGTTTGTTTTTTGTCCTTCTATCCGCAGCGCTGTGCACATAATAGGCACTTAATAAATGCTTATGCTCCCAGAAAGCACATTTCTCAGTACAAGCCTGTGAGGTTAGGGAGTGCCTAACATTTTACAGCTGGGGGCAGATTTGCCCCAAAGGCACAGAGCTGGGCAGCTCAAAGCTGGATGAGAGGCATCAAACACCTGGATCAGACTCCCCTACCTAGCTCAGTGACCTTGGGTGAGTCACATTCTCCCTAGGCCTCAGTTTCTCCATTTGTAAGATGAGGGAGTGACCGT
>CM053588.1:49528234-49558956 GCA_028646515.1 Pseudochirops corinnae
CCATCTCCCAGCCATCCTGTAGTCTAGAGCTGGAAGGAGCTATCTAGCCCTGCCCACTCCACTCACTGATGAGCAGAGGGTCCCGGAGAGGCTAGGTGACCTGCCCTGCCTGACGTCAAGGACCACGAAGGCAGAGCTGCAGGGGGCTCATAATCCAGTGGACTCCTCTCCTCCGAGGACTCAGCATTAGTAGCCCAAGCACACAGATTTGGAGATGGGGGGGAGCCCTTTAGAGATCACCTACCCTAATCTTTTCATTTTGGAACAGAAAACCAAGCCCCAGAAAAGTCAACTGACTTCCCCAAGGTTGAGCAGTAAAGAGAATCTGAATTCGAACCCAGATTCCCGTAGGCTAAAAACAGTCGATGCCCTTCCTCCCTCCCTCCCCCACAAATGCTCCAGATGATCATACTCAAATAGACAATCCCTGAGGTCTGAGTGTCCATAAGCTCAGTGTGATGTGAATGCCAAAAGAACTTAGGCAGTTAACCCTGGGCAACATTAACCAGAATAATTATTCAGTAAGCATTAATTAAGCACCTTCTATGTGCCAGACACTGTGCTAAGCACTTGGGAGTACAAAGAAAGGCAAAAGACAATCCCTGCCTTCAAGGAATTCACAGCTTAAAGGGGGAGACCACATGAAGGAATGATGAATAAAGTATTAATTAGTGCCTACTGTGTGCCAGACTCTGTGCTAAGACCAAAGACAGTCCCTGACCTCAAGGAGTTCACATGTGATCAGTTGTGCATTTATTAAGTGCCTACTGTGTGCCAGACTGTGCCAAGACCAAAGACAGTTCCTGACTTCGAGGAGTTCACATGTGATCAGGTGTGCATCAACAAAGACACACAGGGTAACCAGGAAATAACGATATCCCAAGTCTTCTTACTTCCTACCCTGGTCAGGGCCCTTCTGGAACAAGGACATGTTCAGTACAAGGCACCACACTTAGCTAAGAGGGGATGTTACATAAGTGAAGACACTGCTACTTGGACAAACATTAATTTATCACCTTTATTACTCCCCATTAGACTGTGAACTCCTGGTGGTCAGGGACTGTCTCTGGAACATAGTAGGTATTTCTTGATTGACTTGTGCCTACTATGTGCCAGGAACCATGCCAAGTTCTGCGGATGCCATGAAAAAACAATCACAGTTCTTGTCTTCAAAGAGCTTATATTCTTCAGAGGTAAACATTCTTACAAGATGTAAACAAATGGTAAATAGAAGGTTATTTCAGAGAACTAAACTGGGTAGAGGAGCTAGGAATTAGGAGCCTGGAAGTTAAGGATTTTAAGAGGTGGTGGTGAGCAGTATATTCCAGGCATGAGACCAGCCCATGCCAAGTCACACAGGTAGGAGGTGTTGGGAGGCTAGTCTGGCCAAAACATATAGTCCTTAAATGGAGAAGGTGGGTAAGAACCAGATAGGCAGGTAGAGGCAGGTAGGGGGCACCATCATGCTCAGAGCACTGGGGTTGGAGTTAGGAAAACCTGAATTAAAATCCAGCCTGACACTTGGTCTAGCTTTGTAGCCCTGAGACCAATTAAGTATTTATTAAAAGCCTACTAAGGTCAGCTAGGTGGCCCTATAGGCACTAGTTCTGCTTGTACTCCCTCAGAAGGCAAAGTGACTTGCCCAGGGTCACACAGATAGTAAAGTGTCTGAGTCTGGATTTGAACCCACATTTTCCTGACCCCAGGTCTAGAGCTCTAGCCACTGTGCAAGCCAGCTGGAGGGAGGGAGGGCTGTTGACTGCTAGTTAGACTTTCCTCTGTTCCACTCCTTCCCTCCTGCCCATCACACCCCACCCTGGAGTGACCTTTCCTCCAGATCCCAGGGCCTAGGCACCTCCCCCAAGCTAGGGAGGTGTGAAGAGTAGCAGGCTCTGAGATTGGCCAAGGCCGAGGCAGTGGGAGCGTCTTGGCACCCAGGTTGGGTTCTTGCCGGAGTGGGCACTGGCTGGGCTAGAGAGAAGAGCCAGTGGGCCAGAGGGCACTTGAACTTGGTGAGCCGGGCAACTGCTGTCTCCTACAAGATCTGGATCTGCCTAGACTAGTATCCTCCCCTCTGTCCCCTGCCTTCTTTTCCCTTAGCCCCCGTCCTCTGTTCCCTGAGTCTGCCTTTTCTTCACCGTTCCTAACCCTCCCTAACCCTCCCTTCACTTGTTCCCAACCTACCCCATGTGTCTTTAGCACTCTGGCCCCTCCACGTTGTGCCTTGCATGCTAGCTTGAGCCATGCTAGCTTGAGCCACTCCCTGTGGCCATCTCCTCCTCCCCACCCCCACCCCACCCCCACTCCCCACCTTGGTGCACCTCTGCAGGTGGACTGAACCTTTGTTTTTTCATGTCCCAGCCCATGCCCCTGCTTTGGTCATAGCTGCTCTTGTTCCCTGAGCTAGAGAGGGGCCATGGAAAGCCCTTCTGTAGCCAGCAGGGCTGTGCCTGTGTCTGTGTCCCCTGCTGTGGACCTTGTACTGGGTGCTTCAGCCTGCTGCCTAGCCTGTGTCTTCACCAATCCCCTGGAAGTGGTAAAGACAAGGCTGCAGCTCCAGGGTGAGCTGCAGGCCAGGGGGACGTACTCCCGGCCCTACCGAGGGCTCCTGCGCTCTGTGGGCACCGTGGCACAGGCTGATGGGCTTTGGGGACTGCAGAAGGGGCTGGGAGCTGCCCTGCTCTACCAGGGTGTCATGAACGGAGTCAGATTCTACTGCTATTCTCTGGCCCTGGAGGCTGGCCTCACCCAGCACCATGGGGGCACTGTGGCTGCCGGGGCATTGGCCGGAGCTCTGGGAGCCTTCATCGGTAGCCCGGCATATCTGGTGAGTAGACTGGCAGAGCCTTTGCTGCCTTCCTCCCTTTCTTAACAAAGGACACCAGTGCCAGAAGACACTCTTTGAGTCCTGGGGTTTTTACCTCCAAAGAGTTCATGAATTTGGATAGGAGGGGAAAAGAGTTTTTTTAAGTTTTATTTTCACCAACTCCTGACTGAAATTTGGCATTTCTTCCAATTATGAGGGTTTTTAAAAAAATTGTTCTAAGAAGAAGGAACCTGTAGTTTTCACCAGACTGCGAAGAGGTCCATGACATAAAAAAAAAGGTTAAGAACCCCTGATTTAGTCCAACCTTCCCTCTCATTTCACAGATAAAGAAACTAATACCTAGAGAGAAGGGTAAGTGATTTGACCAAGGTCACATAGGTCACCCAGCCAGAATTCGAACCCATGTCTTCTGATTCCAAATATTGTGCTCCTCCTAGGAGTGGAAGAATGGGTGAAAGTGTCAAGGAGGCTGATTTTGACTCAAGAAAGAGAAAATCTTCCTAACAGCTGCCCAAAGTGAAGCAGGCTACCCAAGGAGAGGAAGGGTTAGAATGTTCACTCTTGGAGGGGTTCCAGCCAAGGCTTCTTTGTAGTCCCAACTAAACTCCCACCTTCTACAGGGAGCCTTCCCCAGCCCCTCTCAATGCCAGTGTCTTCCCTCTGTTCATTATTTCCTATTTATTCTCCACAAAGCTTGCTTTGTCTATATTTATTTGCATGTTGAATTCCATACTAAAGTGTAAACTTTTGCCTCTTTGTAACCCCAACACTTAGCATTGTGCCTGGCACATAGTAGCTTAATAAATGTTTATTGAATGAATGAATGGAGACTGGACAACCCCTTATCAGGCTAGTTACTGAGGGGCTTCCTGTACCAGATGACATCTGAGGGTCCTAATGCTGAGATTTTTTGACTTAGGATCATGGCTTTAGAGTTGGGAGGGTCCGGTCATCTATCATGCTTCCTCCTTTGGCAGATAAGTAAACTGAGGCCCAGGGAGGTTAAGGAGGTCAGGTGAGTAGGAAGGGTGGGATTTGAACCCAGCTGACCCACCAGGTCTAGTGCTCTGTACATAATCATTAGAGCTGTTCCAAAGTGTTGTCCCTTCCTGGAGGTCTTCAAAGGGAGGATGGTTGACCCATTTGTCAGGGATGTTGAAAGAGGGATCCCAGATATTGGTAGAATCCTAGATATTGGTTGGACTAGGGGCCATCTGAGGATTTTTTTATTCTGAGATTATCATATTCAGTCAGATCCCCTAGAGCAGTGGTTCTCAACCTGTGGGTTGCGACCCCTTTGGGGGCAAATGATGCTTTCACAGGGGTCACAGGGATTGCCTAAGACCTCGGAAAACATATATTTCTGATGGTCTTAGTAACCGAGACACTGCTCCTCTATCTGTCTCCAGGCAGGTCTGCCCACATGCAGATAGGCCCATGTACAAGTATTAAAGGGTTCTCAGCATTAGGAAGATTGAGAACCACTGCCCTAGAGGCAAGGACTGGGAAAAATTAGTGGTCCTCTGCCCCATGGTCATTTTTCTCTATGGAGAGTATGGAATGGCTCCTTGGCCTATGGCCTACTGGGGACTGACCACCTGCTTCCACTCCCCACCCAGAGTATCAAGGCAGAGCTTAGAATCATTAGACCTGAGTTCAAATTCCAACCATACTTTTCTTACTACTTATGTGATCTTGGGCGAATCAGTCTCTCTGGCTCTCAGATTCTTCATAAATAAAATTATGGGGGTCTTGGATGCTCTTGAAGACCTGTTCCAGCCCCAGATCTGTGATGCTGTGATCTGTCTTTCCAGGTCAAAACGCAACTGCAGGCAAAGACAGCTGCTCCCCTGGCTGTTGGCCATCAGCACCAGCACCAGGTGAGGAGTCTCCTCCCTTTCATCCCCTCTTCACGGAATTTGCCTAGTTGAGCACTGCGGTTCTACCTCATGGACCCCAGGCTAGAGCCTCAAAAGGGGAGTGGGACCACTTATCCCCAAGGACCCGGCTGCCCCCAGAATGGGCAGGAGGCCAGTCAGTCTATCCTCTCTTCTTTCTTTCTCTCTCCACAGACTGCCCTTGGTGCCTTGGAAACCATCTGGCGGCAGCAGGGAGTCCCAGGTCTATGGCGAGGGGTTGGTGGGGCTGTGCCCAGAGTCATGGTGGGATCAGCTGCCCAATTGGCCACCTTCGCCTCGGCCAAAACGTGGGTACAGGACCACGAGGTGAGGGGCCTCAGGGTACTCAACTCCCCGAAACAGCTCACATTTCTAAAACAATTTCAGTTTGACAGAAGACTTTATTCACAACTCAGTGAGCTAGGTAGTACAGGATTTATTATCACCATTATGCTAATGAGGAAATTGAGGTCCAGGCAGGGGAAGTAGTATGTCTAAAGTTATATAGTCAAACGTGAGGCCAGCACCTGGGTTTCAGGAACACTCTGTCCAGAGCTTCTGGCAAAGAATCATGGTATTTTTGGGCTAAGGGACCTTAGCTAAGAGTCAGTGTCACCTAGTGGATAGCACACAGTGGGACAGAATCAAGATGGCAGAACTAGAGGAAACAGTACAGCCTAGCTCCCTACTAAACCTCCTCCACAGAGACCTAGAAAGTACACCAGACTGAATTCTGTTTGGGAAAGCCAAGAAAAAGTCCCAGTGAGCCATTTTTCCAGACTGGAGGGACTTAGGAAGACGTGGAAGATAGTGCACTTGGAGAAGACTTGGAAAAGAACTTATTTCTTTAGGTACTTACTAGCTGTGAGATCCTTGATAAGTTATTTAAACAGAGAACTGGGAATAATAATAGCACCTGCCTCCAGGGGTCTTATAAAGACCAAAACTAATAAATATGCCTTACAAAACTCAGAGGACTATATTGTTATTGTTCAGTTGCATCTGACTCTTCATGACCCCATTTGGGGTTTTTCTGGCAAAGATACCAGAGTGGTTTGTCATTTCCTTTTCCAACTTATTTTACAGATGAGGAGACTGAGGCAAACAGGGTTAAGTTCCCAGGGTCAGACAGTTGGTAAATGTCTGAGGCCAGATTTAAACCCAGGAAGATGAGTCTTCCTGGCTCCAAATTCTGACTTGCACCACCTGGCTGCACCTAAAAGGATCATATAAACATCTAATATTAATATTATTTTCTGCTCTAATTCCCTCATTTAAAAAAATATTTTTCCTTCAGTAAAAATTCTCCTTTTTCCCACTCCACAATGAGAAAGAAAAATAAAACCGTTATTGCAAACGAGTATAGCCACGCAAAAAAAAATTTTCAAAATTAGCTATGTCATTCATTGTGTTTCAGTCTGCACTCTGACTCTATCAGCTCTCTAACAGGAGGTGGGTGGCATGTTTCATCAAGTCTTGGAAATTGTGGTTGGCCATTGTGTTGATCACAGTTTTCAAATCTTTCAAAATTGTTTGCTTTACAATGTTATTGTTATTGTATAAAATTTTCTCCCTGGTTCTGCTCACTTCACTCTGCATCAGTTCATATAAATCTTCCCAGGTCTTTCTGAAACCATCCCTTTGATTATTTCTTCTAGAATAAAAATGTTACATCACATTCATGTGCTTGTTCAGCTGTTCCCCAGTTGGGTACTCCACCAGTTTCCAATTCTTTGCCACCACGAAAAGAGCTGTTATAAATATTTTTGTACATATGAGTCCTTTTCTTTCTTTAGTCTATAATCTAGCAGTGGTATTGCTGGGTCAAATGATATGCATAGTTAATAGTTTTTGAGACATAGTTCCAAGTTTCTTTCCAAAATGGTTGGACTGGTTCACAGTTCCATCAAGAGGACATTGATGTTCCTGTTTTCCCACAGCCTCTCCATCATTTGTCACTTTTTTTTTGATTGATTTTGTCAATCTGATGCAACCTCCTCATTGATATAGACATTAATTAAATGACTTCCCCAAAGTCACACAGAGAGTCAGTGGTAAGTCTAGAACACAAGTCCCCTGAACAGGTTCTTTTCACTCTAATCTGTGGTCCCATCTATCACCAGGAGGAATATTAATCAAGTTTTATAAAGGTGAGGGTTGGGATTTCAGAAGAATCTGGGATCAGCTTATGGGGCTTCCTGTCTCCTTGCAGTGGTTACAGAAGGACAGCTGGCTGGTGGCCCTGGCTGCAGGTATGATCAGCAGCGTGGCAGTGGTCATTGTAATGACACCATTTGATGTGGTCAGCACCCGCCTGTACAATCAACCCGTAAACCCAACAGGAAGGGTGAGTATATAGGGTTAGGGGGCATATGCAATATGGATAGAGGGAGTGAAGAAGTGGGCATGGCATGCAGGAGGGTGGGGAGGAGATGGAAGGGGTATGTAGTTCCATACATTGGTCAGACAGACACAGATATACACCCGTAGGATCTTCTGTCTAGAGTCAGAAAAATCTTAGAGTTTATTGCATTCCAACCCTTTCTTCATTATACAAGGAGAGGAAAGTGAGGCCCAGAGAGATATAACCTTCACCCATGTCACACAGGTAGTAGTAGTAATGGACCTGGGATCTGAACCCAGGGCTTTTGACTCTAAAATCCCATGCTCTTTCCCCTGGGCCCCACTGCCTCCTATCTTTGCGGTAAAGAGTGTAGCCCTTGAGGACTCCCAGGATCCCATCATATGGATGTGGCAACCCATCCAGACCTTCTTGTCTAGAGATACTTTTGCCTATGTCTTCCATGGAGATCCAGTCAACATGCTGGAGATGTTTCTCCTGTCCTCCTGACATTGCATGGATCCTAGTGTAGCATGGGATGATGGCCCATGGCCATCTGGCCATCTGGCCAACTGGCCATCAGTTCTTCCCTGTACTCTCCCCATCTGTAACAGGTCACCCAGGTCAGTTTCCAATATTCTCTTTCCAGGCCCAGCCTGTCTTCTCTTTTTTCCATCCTTTTTTCTTACCATTTGAAGATGACTTCAGGTATGATCCTGGTAACTATCCAGACCTACTGTCTGCTGCTAAGGCCTGAGAGTCTCATCCCCAGCAGGCTGACTTCTGGATGGTGAATTCTTTGGCCAAAGCAACCCAGGACCTCCCCCATCCTTAAATTCAATGAACATTTATTAAAGCCCTATCAAGTGCAAGGCACTGTACTCTGAGCTGGAGACCAATCAAATGATCACCAAGCATTTATTAAATGCTTATTATGGTACAGTGCTAAGTGCTACAGAAAAATAAGGAAGCAAGATGGTTTGTGCCCTGAAGGAGTTTACACTCTAACACAGTGGTTCTCAACCTTCCTAATGCTGCGACCCTTTAATACTTGCATGTAGGTGTGTCTGCATGTGGGCGGACCCACCTGGAGACAGATAGAGGAGAGGTGTCTTGGTTCCTAAGACCATCGGAAATATGTGTTTTCCGATGGTCTTAGGCAACCCCCCATGAAAGGGTTGTTCAACTCCCAAAGGGGTCATGATCCACAGGTTGAGAACCGCTGCTCTAACAGAAGAAGACAATAGGTAGAGTTCGGAATTGGCTGGGAAATACCACAGAGGCCTGGATCTGGGCAGGAAAAGGTGAAAATTCACCCCTCAGTCATGGACTAAAGGAGCCAGTTCAGGGTCCCAGAGGACAAAGTCCTATTTCCAGTAGGAGGAAGGCCAGTGTGAAGGTAGCATAGTTTGGAAATGGCCAGGATGTTATAGGATAGATGTGACCAAGGTCCTGCCCTCAAGGAACTTACATTCTCTTGGGATAGAAATATAGATATGACCAAGGTCCATGGACCATGAAGGGAGGGAGGGAAGGAATCCAGGAGACAGAATGGGTAGGAAGATTCTGTTCTAGACACGAGTAACCACTGAGAGCAGGGAGAGAGTGGGATGAGAACAGGAATGGAGGTTTATCTCATTGGGCAGAATGGAGAATTACTCAAGGGGAATTGATGTGAGAGAAGGGTAGCCAATAGCTTGGAACCAGTTTGGCCTTTAAGTAATGGGATGCTAGGACTTAGATCTGGAAGGAGTCTTGGGGAGCAGCTAATTCCTCACTTAATTGATAAGAAACCCAGACCTTGAGAGAGAAAGTGATTTGCCCAAGGTCCTACAGATAGTAAGTAACAGAGCCAAGATTTGAACCCAGCTTCTCTGACTTGACTGTGAGGGTTGGAGCAGATGCTTTCTTTTTTTGGTGCCTGATCAGAGGCTACTAGAGACTTATGAAATCATTATTGTTTTTCGGTCATGCCTGACTCTTCATGACTCCATTTGGCGTTTTCTTGGCAGAGATGCTGGAGTGGTTTGCCATCTCCTTCTCCAGCTCATTTTACAGATTAGGAAGCTGAGGGAAACGGGGTGAAGTGACTTACCCAGGGTCACACAGCTCATAAGTGTCTGAGTCTGGATTTGAACTTAGGAGAATGAGTCTTCCTGACTCCAGACCCAGCGCTCTGTGCACTATGGTGCCACCTAGTTGCTCCAAATCTAGAAGAGATAATTAATTACAGATTCAGGCAAGCATGGAGACCTGGGGTTCTTAAGCTGGGGTCCATGGATTCCCAAGGAGTCTTTGGGGTGATTTGGGGCAAGGGGTCCATGGAAGGAAAAAATAGGGCAGAAATGACATTAGTTTCCTCTGTAATCCTGTGTGTTTTATTGTATGCATTTAAAAACAATTCTGAGAAGACATCCACAGGCTTCATGAGGTGGCCAAAGGAATGTCTAGTTCATAAAAAAGATGAAGAAATCTTAAGAGAGAGAATGATCAGAGCATGTGGAGGATATGGTGACACCCCTGCCTTCTTGTCCTATCTCCAGGGCCAGCTGTACCGAGGGGTCCTTGACTGTTTGGTGAAGACCATACGGGCAGAGGGTCCCCAGGCTCTCTACAAGGGTCTGGGCCCTGTTTATCTACGCCTGGGCCCCCACACCATCCTCAGCCTGCTCTTCTGGGACGAGCTCCGGAACCTCATCTACCGACTCCAACACCAGGGAGCCTAGGGCCCTTTCCTGGCCCTCCTCCAACAGCACAGAGGGCCCAGAATTCAGGACCCTCCCTGCCCCAGTAGGCTCTACATCCTCCCTCACCCTGGCCCTGCCCCATCTTCATGGCAACATTGAAAGGATTCATGGGTGGTGGTGCTGGAAATGGTGAGCCAGTGGGGACCCTCCATATAGAATGGGAGTGAGCAATGGTCAGTCATGGACTAAAGGAGGTAAGGTACTAAACCGAAGAGACCCTTTATTGTCACTAGGATTGGAATGGGTTAGGGAATGTTCAGAGGACACTACCTTAGTTTCTGTTTCCAAGAGGGCCCGCTTCCTGTTCTTGGGTCCATGGCCACAGATTATACCCTTCCTAAATACAGTAGAGTGTCTGAGAAATATGGTCTCTGATTTCCAGTTACCTAGTGGAGTGTGGATGCTTCATGTACCCCATTTGCACTCCTGGGGAAACACTGACACGAGGGTCAGAAGTTGGAGGAAGGGGAGGGGGGTCCAAGATGGCACACAGATCACAGCCAGAAGAGACCTTAGAGATTACTTAATTCAAACCCCTCACTTTACAGATGAGGAAACTGAGGCCCAGAGAGGTCACACAGGTAGTAACAGAGCTGGGATTTGAAAACAGGTCCTCAGACTAATGCACTGCCACTTATCCTCATTAAATAGAATGACTAGAACATGAAAATGTTCTTTAGAAAACAGAATGTTAGTGGTTCTCAACCTTCCTAATGCCACAACCCTTTAATACTCGTATGTGGGCGTATCTGCATGTGGGCGGACCGGCTTGGAGAGGGACAGAGGAGCGGTATCTTGGTTCCTAAGACCATTGGAAATATATTTTCCTATGGTCTTAGGTGACCCCGTTCGACCCCCAAAGGGATCGCGACCCACAGATTGAGAACTACTGCTCTAGAACATGGGTTCTTTACTGTCATGAACTTCTTTAGGATCCTGATGAGACCTGTATACCCCTTCTCAACATAATGTTTTAAAATGAAGAGAGTAAAATACAAGGATTTCAAAGGAAACTAATTATATTGAAATACAGTTACCAAAGTATATTTTTTAAAAGTCCATAGACCCCAGCTTAAGAACTCTTGCTCAGATTTCTCAGTTTGGCATTTAAAGCACTTCACAATTTGGCTTCATCCTTCTTTTACAGGGTGATTGCACATCACTCCCCCTCATGCATTCTAGGCTCTAGTCAAACTTGACTCCTTCCTATTCCCCCCACACAACATTTTATTTCTGCCTCTGTGCCTCTGTGTATGTTGTCCCTCATATCTTCTTCCTCTGTTGCTTATCAGAACTCCTTGTCCCCTTTAAAGCTCAGCTCTTGTGTCACCTCTTTCAGTTAGATTTTTCTTATTCCTCTAATTGGTGGTGCTAGAGATTCCTGTATTATAAAGGATCTTAGAGGTCATAGCCCAAACTTCTCACTTTACAGGGTTTTTTGCTTGCTATTTTTATTTTAATTTTAAATTTATTTTTAACGTTCATTTAAAAAACACTTTTGAGTTCTAAATTCTTTTTCTTCTGCTTACTCCTCCCTCATCTGTTGAGAAGGCAAAGAATATGATATTGTACGTGCTAAGTCATACAAAACATGTTTCCATATTAACTGTTACCCAAAAAAAGACCAATAAAAAGCAAGAAACATAAAAAAAAAAAAAAAGAAAACAGAATGTTAGAATTCAGAATGTACAGTTTATAACATAGGAGAAGCAACATGGAGAACATTGGAATCAGAAATACATGGGTTCAAAATTGAGCCTTAGAAACTTGTTGGCTATGTGTTGGGCAAATCACTTCTCTGCGACTCAGTTTCCTTCATCAGTAAAAAGATGGAGTTGGATTCAAGGGCCTCAAAGTTACTTTCCTTGGGTAACTAACTGAAGTCACACACACATACAAAGAGTAATACAGTGAGAGAATGTTGTTGAAATGAAGCCCTTTCCCATGAACTGCCTCTTCCTAGCCCCCCACCACTCTGGGGAATTTGGTTAAATAAAGATCATTGTCCCCATCTCATAGATTTAGAAGCAAACCCCAGAGAGGGGCAGCGTCTTGCCCAATGTAACACAGCAAGAGGGTAATTAATAATGATAATAGCACTTTAAAGTTTAAAAAGGCTTTTAAAGTCTTATCCATTGGATCCTCACAACAACCCTGGGGGTAGGAGGTGTTATTATCTTCTTCATTGTACAGTTGAGGAAACTGAGGCAAACAGAGGTTAAGTTATTTTCCTGGGGTCACAGAGCTCGTAAGTGCCTGAGACTGGATTTGAACTCAGCTCTTCCTGACTTCACCACCTAATGAAGAGAGACTGTAGGTGAACCCCCTTGGTCATGATGACAGTTGACCTTGGGGCTGAGGGGCTCTCCCAGAAACCCTAGAAACACTCCAGGTCCCCCTTGTCCACTCCGAATGAATAAAGTTTTCTATTTTTGATTAATTTTGAGATTTTGCTTCTGACCCCTTATTTCCCTAGTCCGTTTCCTGCTTTTGTCCTCATTGCTTCCCTTTGGGGGGGAAAGAGTGGGAGGTGGTAGGAGAAGAAGGTTGTAGTTGGAAGAAAGTGTTGGAAACAGGTCACCCAGGTGAGTTCCCATGGTCTCTACCTCATTCCCAGCATTGGCTGTGGGTGCCTGCTGCCCCCTCGTGGTGACAATGGGACTGAATTATTGGGGACACGTTGGAAAGAAATGGGAATCGTGGGGTTGGGGGAATCCTCCGACCTCAAAATAAGGAAGGAGAGGAAGTCTCAGGCTCCTGGGGGATTGAGCATCCTCTGACAACTGGATATGGGGGTGGGGAGCCTCAGAACTCAGGCTGCCCCCAGGATTCAGAGCTTAAGATCTCTGGAGCATACATAGGACCAAAGAGAGTTTGGTCACATCTGTTCTTGGTGCCTCCAGTTTCCAGACTGACATACTGAGGATGGACAGAATAGAGGATCTGGCCCCACTCTGAACATCCAGGCTCAGGTCCTCAGCCCCCACCCTAGACTCTGAGTCCTGTGCATAGTCAGGGCCCTGGGCAGCTGTTGGTCACAGGGGTACAGAACTGGGTAGAGGAGAGAAATAAGAACTGGACATGGACTCAGGGCTCTGAAGCCTCACCTAGGGCAGTCCTGACCAGGTTTAGGAGAGTTTTCACCATCTCTCCAGATTCTTGCCATCCTCTGCTGGTGACCCCCAGCAAAGCAACTTCCTGGAGTGTTCTTTCTTCAACAATGAAAATAAGAGTGACACTTTAAGGTTTACAAAGTGATTTCCTCGCAGTAGCCCTAGGTGGTAGGGAACACAGAACTGCCACATAGGGGAGGCAGCTTGGTACAATGGAAAAACAAACTAACTCTGAGTTTGAGGTCTGATGGTGGGTTCAAATCCTGCCCCAGACCTTACCAGCTGTGTGACCCTGGGCAGGTCACTTAACCTTTCTGCTAGTTTCCTCATTTCTTAAAGTGAAGGGGTAAGATTAGATAACTCTGAGGTCTCCAGCAGTCAGGGACATTCGAGATATTCCATGATGCCTTCATTTTTGTCTCTGGCTGCCACATAGGGAATAAAGTCTTAGATTCATGATTTCATTGGCATAGGGGACTCTAGGAGGGTCAGTGCCTTCTACAATCTGATGCAAACTGTCCTAGTCTCAACAGCTCCTAGTCTTAAAACAAGAGTCCTTACTCTGGGGTCTGTAAAGTTTAAAAAACTGATAATTGTATTTGAACATAATAGATTTTCTGTGAATCTTGTGTACTTTATTTTATGCATTTAAAAACATTATGCTGAGAAGGGGTCCATAGGCTTTACCAGCCACTGCCAATGAAGTTCATAACAAAAAGGAAAAAAAAAAGATTAAGAACCTCTGATCTAAGGAGACCTGAGATTTGGGGGGCTTGGGGAGGGAAGGATAGTAGAAAGACACAGTCCACAGTCCCTGACCTCAGGACCACTCCTTCCCAATCTGATTGGTATGAACTCATCTTTTCCACCAAACTTTCCCCTCTTCCTAACTTTCCAGTCAATATTGGGGTCACCAGCATCTTCCAGCAACCCTGGCTAACAGCTGCAGAATCGTCCTTAACTCCCCCTCATCCTCTCACCCCCATATTGAATCTGCTGCCAAGTCCTTTACATGTCCTTCTCTCCAGGGCAAGTCCCTCATCACCTCACACCAGGACAGCAATAGCCCAGAGGTAGGTGTGCCTGCTTCGGATCCCTCCCCACTCTCATCCTTCCTCTTTCAACCACCAAAGTGATTTTCCTAAAGCTTGGGTCTGACCATGTCACCTCCCCCTTTTCCATTTAATCAACTCCAGAGGCTCCCTATTAATTCCAGAATCAAATATAAAATTGTATTTGGCTTTTGAAGCCCATTATACCCTGATCTTTCTACCTTTCCAGTTTTTTTTAATACCTTACTCCCCTTTATTTATTCTACAATCCTCAAAAAAAGTTCATCCATCTCCTAACTCCTGACATTTTCTCTGTCTTTCCCCCATACCTGGAATACTCTCCCTCCTCATTTTTGTCTGCTGGCTTCCTCTAAGTCTCAGCTAAAATCTCACCTTCTACAGGAAGCCTTTCATAACCCCTCTTGAACATTAGTGCCTTTTCTTTGACATTAATTACAATTGTCCCCATATTTATCTTATTTGTACATAATTGTTTGCATGTTGTTTATCTCATTAAATTGTAAGCTTCCTGAGGACAGGGACCATATTTGTCTTTCTTTGTACCCCCAGTGCCTAGTATATAATAGGCACTTAACATATGTTTGTTGACTTAACTTGCCATTCAGTCAGTCAGTAAACATTTATTAAGTTCCGCTATATACCAGGCACTGTACTAACTTTTGGGGATTCAAAAAGAGGCAAAAGACAATCCCTGCCTTCAAGGAGCTTACAGTCTAATAGAGGAGAAAACATGGAAACAATTATGTACAAACATACTATACACAGGATAAACAGGAAATAATTAACAGAAAGAAGATGCTAAGAGGGATTGAGGTAGACTTACTATAGAAGAGGGGATTTTTAGTTGGGACTTAAAATAAACCAGAGAAATTAGTAAGTAGATTTGAGGAGAGAGAGCATTCCAAGAATGAGCGACAGCCAGAGAAAATGACCAGAGTAAAAAGATGGAAGGTCTTGTTCATAGAACACCAAGTGGCCAGTGTCACTGGACCGACCCAAGAGTATATGAAGAACTTTGAATGGCAAATGGAGTAATTTTTAAAATTTTTATTCATTTTATACTTAAATACAAAAAGACAAAAAAGGAGAACATGTTCTTGTACACAGCACAACATAAAAAGAGGATTCAATATAAAACCATGAATTTCCATTTCACACTGCTTACTTTTTGGAAAAATTATATAATAAATACTATATACCATTTTCAAAACTACCCTGCTTTTCTGTGCTTCCTTCTAAGTTTTCTTTTGTTCTTTACTGTGCACGTTTTATTTTTTTCTCTCTACCCTGGCCTAGAAAAGGCTACCATTAGACACAAATATGTGTGTATAAACACATACATATATTTTTACATATACATATATGTACATATATGTATATGTGTAAAACCATATTATATATACTTTTATTTATAAATTCTCTCTCTATAGGTAATAGAGTATTTTGTACTTTATATTGGAGACAATAGGAAACCACTGGAGTTTATTGGATAGAGGGGTGACGTGAATCAGATATGTGTTTTAGGAAAATTACTTTGGTGGCAGAATGGAGGATGGAATGGAGTGGGAAGAGACATGATGCAAGCCAATAGCCCAGCATCTATCACAATAGTCCAGGTGTGAGGTAAAAAGGGTCTGTACCAGGGTAGAGTAGAGAAGAGGGCTTATCCAAGAGATGCTCCAGAGGTGAAATAGAGAGACTGTGAAGGTGAAATAGACTAGAGACACTGGGAAGGTGAAATAGACAAGGCAGACTGGGAAGGTGAAATAGACAAAACAGACTGGGAAAGTGAAATAGACAAGAGATACTTAGAGGTGAAATAGACAAAAGAAAGTGTGGAAGTGAAATAGATTAGAGAGGCCCTGGAAGGTCAAATAGACAAAAGTTGCTGGAGAGGTGAAATAGACAAGAGATGCTGGAAAAGTGAAATAGAGGAGAGAGAGAGAGAGAGAGAGAGAGAGAGAGAGAGAGAGAGAGAGAGAGGCTGTGGAGTGAAATAGACAAGAGAGAATGTGGAGTGAAATAGACAAGAGGCTACAGAGGTGGAATAGACAAGAGAGGCTGGGAAGGTAAAATAGACAACAGATGCTTCAGAGTAAAATAGACAAGAGATGCTGGGGAGGTGAAATAAACAAAAGGCTACAGAGGTGAAATAGACAGGTCATAACAACAGCTTGGATATGGGGGGGGGTGGTGAGAGAGAAAGAGAAGTTCAGAATGACTCCTTGGTTGGGAGCTTGGAGGACTGGAAGGATGGTATTATCCTCCACAGTAATATAGAAGTTAGGAGAAGAGGCGGGGTTTAAGGAAGATGATAATGAGTTCTTTTTTGGTCACACTGAGATTAAGATGGCTACTGGACCTCCACTTTGAGATGTCTGAAAGGCGATTGGCGATGCAAGATAGGAAAGCAACAGAGAGGTTAGAGCAGGATAGGTAGGTGAGAAAATCATAGGCATGGAGATGGTAATTAAACCCATGGGAGCTGATGAGATTACTAAGTGACATAGTATAGAGCAGCAGTTCTCAACCTGTGGGTCATGATCCCTTTGGGGGTAAAACAACCCTTTCATAGGGGTCACAGGAGTTGCCCAAGACCATTGGAAAACACATATTTCCAATGGTTTTAAGAACCGAGATACTGCTCCTCTATCCATCTCCAGGTGGGTCCACCCACATACAGATACACCCACATACCAGTATTAAAGGGTCAGGGCATTAGGAAGGTTGAGAACCACTGGTATAGAGGGAGAAGGGAAGAGAGCCCAGGACAGAACTCTGTGGGCACCTATGGTTACAGGATGTGACCTGGATGAAGATCCAGCAAAGGAGACAGAGAAGGAACATTCAGAGAGGTAGGAGGAGAATCAGGAGAGAGTAGAGTCCTGAAAACCTAGAGGGAAGAAAATATCAAGGAGGAGAGAGAGATTGACAGTACCAAAGGCTGCAGGGAAGTCAAGGAGAATGAAAATTGAGAAAAGGTTGTTGAATTTGGCAACTAAGGGGTCATTAGTAACTTTGGAGAGAACAGTTTCAGTGGAATGATGAGGTTAGAAGCCAGATTGTAAGAAATTAAGAAGAGAGTGAAGAGGAGAAAAAGTGGAGGCACCTCTTAAAGATGATCTTTTCAAGAAGCTTAATTAGGAAGGACAGAGGAGGTATAGGACAATAGTAGGGATAGAAGGATCAACTGAGGGTTTTTGTCAGGACGGGAGAGACATGGGCATGTTTGTATGCAATAGGGTAGAAGCCAGGGAAAGAGTGAAGATAAGGGAAAGCATGAGCGTGACAGAGGGGGCAGTCTGTTGGAGGAGACCAGGTAAGATGGGATTGCTTAAAAAAGCAGAGGGGTCAGCCTTGGTAAGGAGTAAAGTCACCTGATCATGTGAGAGAGGGATGAAAGAAGAGAGACAGAAGGGACCTGAGTAACAGGAGATGAGGAACAGGGGAGATGAAGAGGTTCATGGTTTTTTCTGTAAAATATGAGACAAAGTTGTCAAGGGAAAGAGTGGGGAGAAAGGGAACCATGGAGGGTTTGAGGAGGGATCAAAAGGTTTGGAAGAGCCTTTGTGGAGACTAGGATAGTGAGTTGATAAGGGAAGTAGACTAGGATTGCCTAGCAGCAGTGAAGGCCCAGTTGAGTTTATATAACATAAATTTGTAGTAGACACAGGGAGAATTATTGCCTTCAGTAGCATGTGTGTAGCAGCAAGGATGATGAAATGGTGGGACTGATGCAAGGTTGAGGCTTGGCTAAGCATAGTTGATAATATAAGGGGGCTAGGGATCCAATAGAGGAAGACAGTGTAGAGTTGAATTGGCTCACCAAAGAATCAAGATAGGGAGAAAAGAGTGGCTAATGCATGGGAGACGCCTTGAGAGAGAATGGAGGGGTCAAGGGATTAGAGATCGTGGTGCACATGAAGACTAGGATTATATAAGGGGAAGCAGAAGGAGAGGTGAAAAACCAATAGAGTATGGTCAGATAAGAGTTTTTCAGAATTCTTGCCCATAGAAGTGCATTTGTGGGTAATGGCAAGACAGATGCTTGACTGTCTTTGTGTGTGTCTGACCTGGAGTGGAGTAATTCATGGGAGGTGGCTAAGTTAAGGAGCTGAGCCATTACTGTGTTTGAGGGAGTCTCAGTATGTATATGGAAATCCCCAGGTATTATAGCAAGAATGGGAGAGGAGAGAAAATTGTGAGCCAGGTACCAGTCTCATCAAGGAAGGAAGGGAAGTGACTCTGAGATCTGTAAACAAGGACTACCAGGATTTTGATTGAGTAGTAGATATGGATTTGCATGAGCTCCAAAGGAAAAGAGGTTACTAGATGGTGGAATTAGGGGGAGAATCTGGAAATAGCAACAAGGAGCAAGGAAAGCCAACTTCCCAGAGCTTCATTTCCTCAACTTTTTGCTTAGAAAAACTGACCCTGATTTCTCTTAGGGCCAGAGACCTGTGGAGTCTTTAGGACTCCAGATCTCACATTATTTCCAAGGGTCACTGACTCCTGGCTCACAGCCTTAATGGCCGCTTGGGGGTTAGAGAGGGAGTAAAAGCATATTTGGAAGGCAGCCTCTAGGAGTGCTGGTACGGGTAAAGTCCAGCAAGGTTGCAGGGCAGAGGGCCACATTAGCTCATTCACCTGCCTGAGGGTTTTCCTGTCACTTTAGAATGAGAAAGAAAAAGGGGGATCCCTCTCAGAAGGGGCACAGAGATCCAGCAGCTGCCCTTGGGCCCTGCCTCAGCTCCACTTTACTCATCTTGTCTTGTCCTAAGACCCAGGTCAGCTGGGCAATCATTTACTAAGCCTGTAGACGCTCTCCTCTCCCTTCCTCTCCAGACAGTGGCTTATCAAGCCCTAACCACCTTTGACCCAGGTACGTAGGGACCTCCTTTTCCTGCCTTCCTCTTCCTGGCTTGCCCAGGGCATCAGGATCTGAGCTTTCTCACGCAGCTCCTCCTCTACTCATAACCCCAGACACTCTAGCACCATGTTCTCTATTACCTCCTGGCTCCCTTCACTGGCCTCCTTGGACTGGGGCTCCAGCTTACTGGACTCCTTCCTGCAAGGCAAGTCGCCCATCCCCCATCCTCATCTCCCAGGATCTACCCTAGCTCCCTGAATTGCCTGAGTGTCCTCCCCAACCTTCTCCAACTCTCTGGGCTCCCCACCCTAGGCTTTCTCCATTCCTCCCCTTCTATCTGTGTCTCTGCCAGATCTCTGGTTTGCCCCCCATCCCTTCCCTGGGATCCTTGTGTAATTCAGAGGTACTTAACCTTTTGTGTGGCACAGGCCCCTTCAGCATTTTGGTGAAGCTTGTGGACTCCTTCTCAGAAGAATGCTTTGAAATGCACAAAATAAAATGCATAGGACTACTAAGGATACAACTGTATTTCAATACAGTTACTTAAAAAAAAAAAAGCTTATGGACCCTTGTTAAATCTGTTACAGCTGCCTGAGGTACCATCTCTGTGCCTCTCCCTAATGCTTTGGGCTTCCCCTAGGTCTTTGTAATTCCTCTGTCCTTCTGGCTCCCCCATCCCTCCACGGCTCCCTAGAGTCCCTTCCTGTGTCTACAACTCCCTAGGGTCCCTCCCAAATCTCTTTGAACTTCCCTAAGGTTCCACTATGTCTCTCTTAGCTCCCCAGGGTCCTCTGAGCTGCCCCTCCTCCAACCTCTGTCCATCTCCTTCTTGGATCCCCCTCCCCCACTTCAACCCCCATTCCTGAATCTCTTCCCCACTTCCAGAGGCAAATTCTCTTCTCCCTGGCTGCCCCATCTTTGCCTTGTCCTCTTCCCCACCTATATCCTCTGGTCCCTTTACGTCCCATCTTCCTCTTTCCCCACCTTACTCTCTTCCTCACTACTTTCCTGAAATCTCTTCTTCCCTTTCCCTGGGAAAGCCTCCTAGGGCTGAATGGCATTGTTTTCTCTCCCCTCTCTCAGGCCTGATTGGAGCCTGTGGAGTCTCTGTTCTTGGCAGCTTCATGAAAATCTATTTCTTCATCTGTTGTGTGAAGTGAGTGACCTGTTCTTGTCTTTCCCCTTCCTCCTCTCTCTCTGAACTGAGGACTAGGTTGGGCTGAGGTAGAAGGAATCCCAGGGGAATGGGGTAGCCCTGACTTAGCTGATAGATGTTGAGTTTCTCTCTGGACTCCAGATTTTTCTATTTTAAAAATTAAGTAGTTTGATTCAGGGGTCCTTGGGTTCCTTTCCAATACTCTCTGGGCTGTAAACTGGTCCAGGGCCTGAGCTTTACCCTCCTGACATTCTGTGCTTCAAAGGCTCTGACTATCTGTGGATCTGTGGGTCCCTGAGGGGAGGTCTGATGTTTGAACTTCTACCGCATGAGCTCTCCCTGGTTCCCTCCCACAGTGATCCCAAGAGAAAGAAAGAAAAGGAGCACCTGCTTTCCCAGTGGACCCTGCTGGAGCCCCTGCACCTGATGGGGCTGACAGCCTTCCTCACTGTGGTCAGGGTCCGAGTGGCTGCCCTTGTCGTATTGGAGTTCTCACTCCGGGCTGTCTCTATGCTTCTGACCTTGAACAAGGTGAGACCAAGGGACTGAGGGTGGGGCAGGGGGCCTTCCCCACTACTGTCAGTGACCTGACCATATGCTCTGTAGTGTGGAGGTCACTGAAAGGGGGAAGGGAGAGGAGAGGAGGGGAGAACACAGCCTTCAGGAATCCAACCCCATCACTGGAGACTTGGATCAAGCCTGACCCTGTAGGAAGATGCATGAAGGCCAACATCCTAGGATTCTGTCCAAAGACCTGACTATGCTAGTTATGCCAAACTGGCATGGTAGGGTCAGAACCTGACCCTGGGATTGGGGCTGAAAGGACCAGTATGAGCGGCCTTCTAGGCTACAGTTCAGAGGTCACTCCCCTGCCTATACAACCTATGTGGAAGATGTTTCCTTTGCAAGTTTGGGGTAGATAGACTGAGGTCCTAAATGGAAGAAGGCCATAAAGTAAAAAGAAATAGAGTGCCACTGGACAAGAACCTTGAGCACTCTGTCATTCCAGGTTCTAAGGGCCCTCCTTTGCTTGGACATCCTGAGATTCTGAGGTTCCAAGATTCTTTGGTTTTTTTGGAGGCTTAAAGGTTTGAGATTCCACGGAGTGGGCCTTGATGGAGAAACCTGAGCCGCTGTCCTCCTCCTCCTCCCTCCCTCCAAATCCAGGGTCCACTGGTTCCAGAGTTCCTCCGTCTGTTTCTTCTGTGCCAATATTCCCTGGGCTGTGGCCTGACCTGCGGCCTGAGCTTCCTGCTAGAGGGAGCCCCCCACCAGACTCTCAACTTGCTGCTCAGTCTGGGGCTAGCAGGGCTTCTGGCAAGTGGGGCCCGGCGCTTGTACCGCCATGTCTGCCACCTCTATGAATTGCACAGCCGGGAGCAGTACTGCGGAGTCTGCCTGACCCTGCTGGCCAAGTGGTACGACATCCCCACCCTGCTGGGCCGTGCCCTACGTGTGGCCTTCCTGGTGGGTGATGTGGCGGCCGTGGCCCTCATCAACCGTGACTTCCTGACCACCTCGGAGGCTGTGCGCTTCTGGACTCCACTTACCATCTGCTATACGTTGCTGGTCATCTACATGCAGGGTGAGAGGTCTTGGGCAGGGTCAGAGGCCAGGCAAGAAGGAAACCCAGGAAAAGATCTGCAGGGGGCACCATTGGGAGGAATATTGTGGGTTCCAGGAACCTGTGGGGTTTGTCCAAAGACTGCGAAGAATAGGGGAGGGGAATTTCTGAGGGAATTCCTCGGGCAGTAAATCTTGGGACCACCAGAAGGGAACAGCAAGGACTGGGAAACAAGGAGAGGCCATGGAAGGGGGAGCCTTGGGGAGATGCCTCCTGTGTGGGACATTAATCATCATTGTCATTTTATATCACTTTAAGTTTTACAGTAGGGAACATTAATAATAATATTATTATTTATAGCTATCATTTTGACAGTGCTTTAAGGTTTATAAAGCATTTTATGTTTGATTTTCACAACATCCCTGTGAGGTAGGAGCTATTATTCATCATCATTTTACAGATGAGGAAACTGAGTCAGGAAGCAGTTAAGTGACTTGGCCAGAGTCACACAGCTAGTGTCTAAGGTAGGACTTGAACTCTGGTCTTCCTGACTCCAAGTCCAGCATTCTACCCACTGAGCCACCTAGAGAGAGGTGACAGTGGATCGAAGCCACAGAGTGAGAAAGTGTGGGGTGATGCCATCTAATGTGGTCCTTAGAGGAGGGGTCAAGCAGTCTATAATATGGTGATTACTTATAGCTCCTACCTCCCAGGGCTGCCACCCAGGTTGAAGAAGACCACATGTAAAATACTTTGCAAGTAAATCTTAAAGCACTTTACACATTTGAGCCATTGATATTACCCTGGGAAGAGAATATTCAGAAGGTGAACGAATCCTCTTTGTGGCTGGAAGCTGTGGCAGACCCATGTCGAGGCCGGGAGAGAAGAGGGGGTTGAAAGAGGGAGTCACTCACTGAGTGAGGAAACGTGGGAGGTCATGGATCCACAGAGAAAATGAGGAGGGGAGAAGGGGTCGGGGTGTCCTGGCTGGGACAGATGGTCACACTGTGCCCTTCACACAGAGGAGCAACGACACCATCCCAGCATGCAGAGCCAATACCAGACGGTGTTTGTGCGCATGGGCAGCCTCCTCATCCTCTTGCTGACCGTTGGCCGCTGGCTGGACCTCATGGGCGTCTTTATCTCCTTCCTTGGGGAACTCTGGTGCCTGGCTGGTTCTCAAGTGCTGCTTGACCTCTGTCAGAAGCAGGTAGAACCTGGGATCTCCCACTCTCCAAAATCCTTCCATGGAGACCGCAAGCTTTGAATATTCCCCATGCCAATGATCAGTTGGGCAGTGGGGGCAGATGAGGAATCCAGGACACTAAGGTTGGGGGTAGGGAAGATGTCAGGAGATCAGCCTAACATGCCCATCAATGTTCCCTTGATACCACTGGATGGAGGTGCAATTCCCAAGGATTTGGAGCTGAAACTGAGAAGTTCTAGGCCAGGGGTGGGGAACCTGTGACCTTGAGGCCACATGTGGCCTTCTAGGTCCTTGGATGCAGTCTTTTGACTGAGTCCAGGTTTTACGGGACAAATCTTTTTTATGATGAGGATTTGTTCTGTGAAGTTTGGATTCCGTCAAGGGCCACACTTGAGGACCTAGAGGGCCACTTGTGACCTTGAGGTTGCAGGTTCCCCACCCCTGGTCTAGCCTATAGGGTAATTATTCAGGACCTCCCAAAGAACTTTTATTTATGTAGATTATATCTATTGATACTTCCTATATTAGAAATCAACACAGTGGTATTATTACCTTGAGATTATCATTGTTGTTGCTCAGTTGTTTCAGTCATGTCTGACTGTCTGTGGCCCCATTTGGGGTTTTCTTGGCAGATACTGGAGTGGTTGGCCATTTCCTTCTCCAGCTCATTTTATAGCTGAGGAAACTGAGGCAAACAGGGTTAAGTGACTTGCCCAGGGTCACACAGCTAGTAAGTATATGAGGCCAAATTTGAACTCTGGTTCTCCTGACCCCAGGGCCGTTGTTCTAGCCACTATGCCGCATAGCTGTCCTTGTCTTAGTGTTATTATAAAAATAATTTTGACCTCACAAACCTTCAACGGTCTCCAGACTACACTTTGAGAACTGCAGCTAGGAAGAAATCTCTGAAAGACCTAAGCTTGAATCCCAGAATGTTGGACTAAGGGGTCAGAAAGACCTGAGGCTCAGATCCAATATCAAATACTAGCTGTGGGGCCCTATACAAGTAACTTTACCTTTCCAAGCTTAATAATTTTCCCATCTGCTAAATAGGGTTGATGATACAATCTACTTCAGTGGGTTATTGTGAGGTTTAAATGAGGTCTTATATGCAAAATTCCTAGAGAAAGCCAGGTGGCACAGTGGATAGAGCACTTGAATTCAGGAAGACCTGAATTCAAATCCAACCTCAGATACTTACTAGCTGTGTGACCCTGGGCAAGTCACTTCACCCTGTTTTGTCTCAGTTTTCTCATCTATAAAATGAGCTGGAGAAGAAAATGGCAAACCACTGCAGTCTCTTTGCCAAGAAAAGGTAGATACCTCTACCCAGGTAGAACCATGAAGAGTTGGTTCCCACAGGATGGTTGTAGGACTTAAATGAGATAATGGATTATAAAGTGCTTTGCAAACCTTCAGGTGCTCTCTATATACACTAACTCTTGTTATTCCTAGCATTAAAGGGAACTGTCTCTCCTTCATTCTCTCTTGTTCAGGATCTCTCCCAGATACCTTCTGTTGTGGCACCCGATCAGGCAAAGCCAGAAGCTCAACCTCAGCCCCACCTCTCCAAAGATAAAGCTCATTCCTAAGACCAGGGTGGCAGAAGTGTGAGCTCTTCCAGGACCTGGAGCCCAACAAAGACTGACCTGCTCTGTGGGAGGTCTTAGAAGGACGGAGCTGAAGATATAGCCCTGCTGGACAGGACCATCCTGGCTGTGGTCCAGAAGGAAGGGGTTCTGTTGACCTGCAGAAAGGGCTCTTTGGAGATGGCAGAGTTTTCAAATTAGAACCAGACAGGATGGAGAGAGAGCCCATTTCAAACTTGGTATTATGGTTCTTGAATCAAGGTTAAGCTACTGATCTCATCCCCTGTTTACTCCTTTGGGAAGGAGGAACTGGGGAGTTGACAGTCCTTGGTGGGGGAAAGGATCCTGTACCACCCTCTCTCTGGCCTCCCTTTCCATAAGAAGTCCCATAAGAAATAAAATATTCAGACCCTTCCCACAATGCATTATCATAGAACCCTTTCCAGCTCAAATGTTCTTAGAAACCATCTAGGGCAGGTGTGGGGAACCAAAGTTCAAAGAGAACAGATGACTTATCCAAGGTTACACAGCCAGTTGGTGGAAGAGTAGAATTCAGAACCCACAGCCTGGCTACAAAAGGGGAGGATCTGAACCTGGACACCTAGAAATGTGTGAGTAATGATAAGATAGGTATGGCCTGAGTATAGTAATCATTTACAACGTACCCAATGCTGTGGGCAATACAAGTAAATCTCCAAATTGGATTGGTCCTCAGTGGCTTCCTAGTTCAACTTCTGAGCAGAATTCCCTTCTATAATATCTTGGACAATTGTAATCCAGCCTTTACTTGAGAACCTCCAAGAATGAAGAATTTGGGAGAGCTCTTATTGTCAGGAAGTCTTCCAAATCCCTTTGCCATTTCTACCTGTTGAGTCCTGTCCTTCCCTGTGGACTCAAGCAGAACCAGTTATAAGGAAAAACTCCATCATGGTAACAGCTGTCCCAAAGTGGAGTTGGGGGGCCTCAATAGAGAATGGGGATCATCCTCTAGAAGACTCAAGGTCAAGCCATATGACTGGTCCCTTGGTCCAGTAGGTTGTAGAAGGAATTCTTAAACTAGATGACTGCTAAAGAAAGATCCTAGTAATTCAGAGGAGATCTGTGAAGTCAAACCAAAGGACAGCCTTTCAAATGCTTAAAGAAAGTCATTATGTTCCATCTCTGAGTTTTCCTTTCTTCAGACTAATATTCCTAGTTTCTTTAACTATTTCTTGTGACATGGGTCCTTCCTCATTCACATTGTGAATTACCAGCCTCACTCTCAACACACTTACATGGTCCTCTGGATGAGATCTGACTAGGGCCAAGAACATGGCAGCTTCACCTTCCTGTCCTGGACACTACTTCTCACTGCAGGCTGAGCTTCCATTTTTGGCCACTGTATCACACTATTGACTCACTGACTAGCTTAAGGGAGTTGGTTCAGTAGGGGAGATGAAACATAGACACGTAAAAACTGAATATCTATGCCATACTCTATGATTAATCAAGGCCTAATCTGGTGGCAAAGCATTTAGAATTGGCAGTAAGCAGAATCAGGACTAGCAATGAGTCAGATAGGAAGCTGCCTTGGGCACAATGAAGGATGCTTATTTATGTTCACTTTTTAAAATTTTTTTTTTCTTTCTGATTTAAGAAAGAAAAGGCAGTGAGTCTGCCTCTGGTAGAGTACTGGTCTCAGACTCAGGAACACTTAGCGATGGTCCAGCCTCTGACACACACTGCCTGTGGGCAAGTCATTTAACCTCTCAAGGCTCTAGGCAGTTCTCCAAGACCATGAATTGTGAAGATGATGCCAACCTGCTTTGGAGTTACATCAGCGAAATCACTGGTCTAGCTCCTATCCCCTATCCTTCCCTGCCACTCCCACCCAGGTTTATTGATGCTCATCTCTTTTTTTGTGTGTGTGTGTTGAACTTTATTTATCTTAATAGTATTTTATTTTTTCTGCAATTACATGTCAAGACAATTTTTAGCGTTCATTTTTACAAGATTTTGAGTTCCAGAATTTTCTCTTTCCCTCTGTCCCCTCCCTTCTTCCTCAAATGGTAGGCAACTTGATATAGATTATATATTTCCACATTAGTCACAGTTGTGAAAGAAGAAACAGATCAAAGGGGGCGAAACCATGAAAAAAGAATAAAGTAAATGAAAAAAGTTTGCTTTGATTTGTAGTCAGAGTCTATTGGTTCTTCATCTGGATGTGAAGAGCATTTTCCTTCATGAGTCCTTGGTACTTATCTTGGACCATTGTGTTTCTGAGAAGAGATGAGTCATTTATTCATAGTTGGTCTTCACACAATGTTGCTGATACTGGTACATTGATTTTCTGGTTCTGCTCATTTCATTTTACATTAGTTTATACAAGTATTTCCAGGTTTTTCTGAAAACTGTTCATCATTTCTTATTGCACAATAATATTCCATTTTATTCCTAGTAGTGGTATTGCTGGATCAAAGGGTATGGACAGATTTATAGCCCTTTGGGCATGGTTCCAAATTGCTCTCCAGAATGGTTGGATCAATTCACAACTCCACCAACAGTGCATGAGTGTCCCAATTTTCCCACATCATCTCCAACATTTATAATTTTCCTTTTTTATCATATTAGCCAATCTGATAGGTGTAAGTTGCTTTAATTTGAATTTCTCTAATCAAAAGTGATTTAGAGCACTTTTTCATGTACCTATAGATAGCTTTGGTTCCTTCATCTGAAAATTGCCTGTTTATATCCTTTGTCCATTAATCAATTGGGAAATGGCTTTCCATTCTTATAAATTGGACTCAGTCCTCTACATATTTGAGAAATGAGAAGGATTCTGGTTTTTGACCCACTCTGCCATTCACTTCTGTTTGATGGGAAAGTTCATTCCATTCACATTCGCAGTTATTGTTACTGTCTATTTTCCTCCATCCTGTTTTTCCTCCTGTTCTCTCCTTTCATTCTTTCCCTCCTCAACTGTGTTTTGCTTCTGTCTGCTGCCTCCCCCAGTCTGCCCTCTCTTCTGTTAGCTGCTGCCCCTCACTCCCCGCTTTACTTAATCTCCTCCCCTTGTACTTTCCTATCATGTATATATTGATTTCTATATTCAGTTGATTATATATGTTATTCCTTCTTTGAGTCAACACTATGAGATTAAGGTTCAAGCAATGCCCATCATGCACCCTACCCTCTTTCCCTCCATTGTAATCAATTTTTCACACCTCTTCATGTGAAATCACCTCATTCTACATTCCTTCAGCACCCAGGGTACTCTTCTTTTTCATCTCTTAATTATTTTTCTATGCTATTCCTCAAATTCACTTTATGCCTGTACCCTTTGTCTATGTATATTCCTTCTAGCTATATTATTAGTGATATAATTTTTAGGAATTACAAGTATCATCTTCCCATGTAGGGACATAAACAGTTCAGCTCCATTGAATCACTTATGTTTTCTTGTCCTTCTTTACCTTTTTAGGTTTCTCTTGGGTCTTAATATTGGAGAGCAAATGTTTGTTCCATTCTGGTCTTCTCTTTATGAAAGCTTGAAATCCTTCTCTTTCATGGAATGACCATTTTTCCCCTCGCTTATGTCAAGGTCTTGTGCTTAATTTTGCCAGGTAGGTGATTCTTGGTTGAAGTCCTAACTCCTTTGCCTTCTAGATTATCACATTCCATGACCTCCAATCCCCTGATATTTGAATTGTCCCTTTCTGGTCACTTACAGTATTTTTTTTCTTGACCTGATAGTTCTGAAATTTGGCTATAATATTCCCTGGAATTTTTATATTGGGATCTCTTTCCTGAGGTGACCAGTGAATTTTTTCGATGCCTATTTTGCTCTCTGGTTCCAGGATATCAGGGCAGTTTTCCTTAATAATTTCTTGCTTTCCAGGTCCTCCTTTCAAATATGGCTTTCAGGTAGTACAATGATTCTGGCATTGTCTCTCCTGGATCTATTTTCCAGGTCAGTTGTTTTTCTAATGAGGTAATGTACATTTTTTTTCTTCTTCTTTTTTCTTTTTTGGAGGGGAGAGGGCAGGGCAATTGCAGTTAAGTGACTTGCCCAAGGTCACATTGCTAGTAAGTGTTAAGTATTTGAAGCCAAATTTGAACTCAGGTCCTCCTGACTCCAGAGCCAGTTCTCTATTCACTACACTCCCTAGCCTCCCCCTATTCTTTTCAATTTGATTGACTCTTGATGTCTCATAGAGTCATTAGCTTCCACTTGCCCAGTTCTAACTTTTAAGGAGTTGTTTTCTTTAGTTAGCTTTTGTACTTCCTTTTCTATTTAGCCAATTCTACCTTCTTTTTCCAAGCTCTTGACTCTTTTTTCATAATTCTCTTGCATCATTCTCATTTCTTTTCCAATTTTTTCTTCTACTTCTCTTATATGATTTTTAAGCTCCCTTTTGAGCTCTTCCATGAGTTCTTTCTGACCTTGATACCATTTTCCATTTTTCTTTGGGGCTTTGCCCATAGGTGTTTTGACATTGTTGTCCTATTCTGAGTTTGTGTCTTGATCTTCCCTGTCACCATAATAACTTTCTGTGATCAGATTCTTTTTTTGTTGTTTTTTGCTCACCTTTTTTGGCCTTTTTCCTTTCTTTTAAACTTGAGCTCTTCTCCTGGAGTGGAAGGGTCACTGTCTCAGGCTTCTTGTCCCAGGGACTACAGGCCCTGGCTGTTTACTTGGTGCTGCACGGATGTTGCCTGAGACCCACAGGGGACCCTCATGTCTGGTGCTGCACTGAGGGCATGGGTGCTGCTGGAGGTCTTGGGGGTCTGGCAGCTTACCTGGTGCTGAGTCAGGGTTCTAGTGGTAGTGTTTGGCATGTACTGACATAGGTGGAGTTTTTCTGTGTTTCCCCTGCGGATATACCAAAGCACATGATGGTCTGGCCACTGGAAGCTGTTTGTTTGCCCAGGGATGTACTGAAGCACATGGTGCTTCTCAGAACTGATGTCTGCCCATTCCCCTGGCTATACTGAGGCATGTGGAAGGTCCTGGTATTGGCTTTCGTCTGCTTCACTGAACTGGGGCTCAGGATCTCCCACTGGTTTGCTGAGGGGGCAAAGCTTGCTGCTGGCTTGCCGGGATCCTTCTTGTCCTGGACCACACTCTTCTTTTGAATGAGACAGACCTTTCCTGCTGATTTTCCAAGTTTCTTGGGCTAAAAGATTGTTTCACTCTATCTTTTTGCTGTCCCAGGATTTGTTTCAGGGCACTATTTTATGGTTGTTTGGAGATGAATATAGCTAAGTTACAGTAATTTACTAATTACTCTATCGTCTGGGCTCCTGGAATTCTCATCTCTTTTTAAAAAAAACTCTATTGTCACTCCTCAATGACTTTCCCTTTCCTTGGCTTGTTTCCTACCTGTTTTGCTCCAGCCACATATGAGAATGTATTCCACACCTCTGAGTTGAGTGGGAACTGAGAGGCTTCACCATCAGCCCCCTAGAGCCCTGCTTGGTTACTAAATTATTCAGGGTTCTGATGCCTCTTAATGTTGTATTCACATTGTAATCATTGTGTGAATTCTCCAGGTTCTCCTTACTTCCACCTGCATCAGTTCATCCAAATCTCCCCATGTTTCTCTGACTTCTTCAAATTTCTTAAGGTGTGTCAATATCCCCTTTATTCATATACCACAGCTTGTTCAGCCACACCCTAACTGATGGGCACCTACTTTCCTTCCAGTTGTTTGATGCTGCAAACAAGTACAGTTATAAATATTTTCTCACCACACACATTTTCACACACATGTATTTATTCTTTAATAGATCTGTGATCTAGTTGCTATGGGTAACTTTCTTCAATGATACAGATCATAGATACATACCAATGCCTTCTCATTCAGTTCAATTTCATGTCTGTCTTCCCACAGTCCTCCCCAGGGTTTCCATTCCTATGCTGCTGTCCTTCCTCTACATTAGATCCTTTGAGATTGAGTACATTCCAAATTATCATGTATATTCACAATTTGTTTGCATGCTATTTCCCTCCACTATAATATAAGGGCCATGAAGGTAAGGATTGTGTTTTGTCTTGCTTATATCCCCAGTTAATAAGCATTTATTAAGTGCCTACTATGTGCCAGGCCCTGTGCTGAGCATTGGGAAGAAAAAGCAAAGCAAAAAACAGATGCTAACTCAAAGAGCTCACATTCTTTTTTTTTTATGTTTTATTTTCTTCCAGTGACATGTAAAGATAATTTTAAACATTCAATTTTTAAAATTATGAGTTCTGAATTTTCTCTCTCCTTCCCTAAATGGGAGATGTTAAGCAATTTGATGTAGGTTGTGTATATATATTATATATATATATTTATATATATATATATATATATAT
>CM053588.1:49559456-49590731 GCA_028646515.1 Pseudochirops corinnae
ATAGGAGAGATTAGATTGGGGGAGGGGTCATACAAGGGGATGGCTTTTTTGAGGGGGGGATAGGGGAAAGATGGGGAGAAAATTTGTAACTCAAAATCTCATGGAAATGAATGATGTAAACTAAAATAAATAAAAATAAAATTAAAAAAAAGTATACGGTATCTGTCTAATATAAAAAATCAACATTTTCTGTAGCGTGATTAAACTACAGGCCCTTCTAATGAGACAAGATAAAGCAAAGATGTCCATTCTCATCATTACTATTTCATATGCTACAAATGCTTGCTGCAGCAGTAAGACCAAAAAGAGAGTGAGAGAGAAAGAAAAGAAATTGAGGAAATAAGCACAAGCAAAGAGGAAAGGAAATTATCACTCTTTGCAGATGTGATGGTTTACTTAAAGAGTCCTCAAAGCGAACTGAAAAAACTAATTGAAACAATCAACAGCAAAGTGGCAGGATGTATAATAAACTCCCATGGATCACCAGTATTTCTGTATATTCCCAACAAACTCCATCAGGAAGAGACAGGAAGAGAAATCTCATCTCAAATTGCTACTGAAAGCATAAAATATTGGGGAGTCTGCTTGCCAAGACACACAGGATCTATGGGAATACAACTATAAAGCACTCTTTACCCAAAATAAAGAGAGATCTAAATAATTGAATAAATATTACTTCTGGATGGGTCAAGCCAATAGAATAAAAATCACAATATTACCTTAATTAATTCACTTATTCAGTGCTGCACCAATTTAACTATCAAAGAATTTGTACAGCTAGAAAATAACAAAATTCATCTGAAGAAACAAAAGATTAAAAAGATCAAAGGGGAAAAATGGGAAAGGAGTAATGAATCTCAAAGTATGCTACAAATGAGTAATACAAAACAATTTGATATTGGTTAAGAAATAGAGACATTGATCATTGAAACCAACTTGGTACTAAATTTATAGAAGCAAATGAGCACTGTAGCCTAGTTTGATAAACCCGAAGATCCCAGCTACTGGGGCAAGAAATCACTATCCAACAAGAACTGTTTGGGAAACCTGGAAAGCAATCTGACAAACTATAGACCAACAACTCACCCTATGTCAAGACAAGTTCTAAATAGGTACATGACTTAAACATAAAGGATGACACCATACACTAATTAGAGAAGCAATGAATTAATTACCTGTCAGATCTATGAATGGGGGAAGAGTTTATCACCAGACAAGAGGTAGAGTTACAGGGGATAAAATATACAATTTTGGCTAAATAAAAATTTAATAATTTGCACAAAAAAGCTCAATGCAGTTAAAAGTAGAAGAGAACCAGGTAATTTAGGAGTGGGGGGAAGGGAGGAGGGAATCTTTGCAGCAAGTTTCTCTGACAAAGATCTCATTTCCAAGATATGTATGATTCAAATTTACAAAAATAAGAGTCACTGCCCAATTAGTGATAAATAATCAAAGGATATGAATAGGTAGTTTTCAGAGGGAGAAACCCAAACTATCAATAACCAGAAGAAAAAATGCCCATCATTTGGGGAATGACTGACTGAAGAAGTTATGGTATGTGTATGTGCTTATGTACACACACACACACACTACATATGTATATACACATATATGTATATGTATATATGTATATACACATATGCACGTATAAGTATATATATGATGGAATATAATTGTGCTATAAGAAACGATGAAAAGAATGTCTTCAGAGAAACCTGGGAAGATATATATGAAATGCTACAGAGTGAAGTGAGCAGAATCAGTATAATAATTTAGATAATAACATCAATATTGATAACTTTGAAAAAGGGCAGCTAGGAGGTACAGTAGATAGAGTCTGGAGTCAGGAAGACTCCTCTCCTTAAGTTCAAATTTGACCTCAGACACTTACTAATTGTGTGACCCCAGACAAGTCACTTAACTCTGTTTGCCTCAGTTTCCTCATCTGTAAAATGAGCTGGAGAAGGAAATGGCCAACTGCTCCAGTATATTAGCCAAGAAAACCTAAATGGGGTAACAAAGAGTCAGATATGACTGAAAAAAAGATTGAACAACAACTTTAAAAACAGGAACTCTAGGAGCAGCTAGGTGGCTCAGTAAATAGAACACTGGCTCTGGAGTCAGGAAGACCTGAGTTCAAATCCAGTATCAGACACTTAACACAAAAACTAGCCATGTGACCCTGGGAAAGTCACTTAAGCCCAATTGCCCTGCCTTCCCCCCTCCAAAAAGCAAAATAAAAAACCAACAAAAAAACAACCAGGAACTCTGATCAACACAATGACCAACCACAATTCCATATGACTCAAGATGAAACACGCCTTTCACATCCTGATGGTGAGCATGGGCTCAGAGGGCAGATGGGACTTTTTTTTTTGGACGTGGTCAATTTGGAAATTTGTTTTGCTTGACTATACATTTTTGTAACAAGGGCGTTGTTTTTCTGGTTTTCTCAATTGGGAGCAGCCAGAGATGAGTGAAAAGGAAAGAAGAAAGATCTTTGTTTGAAAATAAAATAAAACTTAATTTTTAAAAAAGAAGTAATGTAAAATAAGGTTGGAAAGAGAGGTTGAAGTCATATGTCCTTAAATGCTTAACACAGTGCCTGGCACATAGTAGGTGCTTAATTAATGTTTATTGAAATGCTAGATAGAGGATTTTGTCTTCTACTCTATAGAAAATAGAGAGCCATTAAAGGTTTTGATAGAAGGAGGGAAGGAAGGAAGGAAGGAAAGGAAAGGAAAAAGACATTTTTATGAAGCATTTTTTAAGGACCTACTATGTGCTAAGGACTGTGCTAAGCCTGCAGATACAAATAGAAAAGAGAAGCTAATCCCTGCCTTCAAGGAGCTTATACTCTTATCAGGAGAGTCATTTCTATAGGGAAGCAGTAGTCAAAGAGGCATATTTGGGGTTTGGAAAGTTACAGGGATTATGAGTGGAGCCCTAGGGGAAAGGATTGACACATACTTTTCACAAGCAATGACAAGGCTACTTTGATTATGGCTCCACAACTGGAAAACGCAGGTAAGGTGGCAGTTTGCCTTTGTGATGGCTACAAGGATGGAGATAGGGACATAGTCAGGCAGGAGCCAGGCTATCACAAATCAGGAAAGAGAACCCCCTGTAGAGTTATGGAGATGAAAGGGTGACCCCCTGGTCCAGACAAGGAAATGGCCTAGAATGAGGTGGCATTGTCAGACCTGAGTTTTAGATTATTTTGGCAGCTGTGTGAGGGAAGGTACTGGACACAAGAAGACCAAGTAGTGGGCTCTTTCAGCAGTACATGCAAACGGTGATGAGGGCATGGTCTTTTGAGTGAAAGAGAGGAAACCCATAGAAGAGATGCCATGAAAATAGAAATGCATCATGATGGGATATGGAGGATCAGGGAGAGGGAAGAGTCAGGGACTATAGGTATTTGGGGGGAATAACTCAGCCAGTAGCATGTGTTTATAGGCAAGGCTCCAAGCCTCCAACGGACAGTAACACACAATAGACCCAAATATTAAATCTTGCCTTGTCTGAGCTCTAACAAAAAGTGCAGTGGGTAGTCAGGGAAGGGAGAGATCTTCAGTGGCTGGTATTATCAAGCAACAAGCATTGCGTATGCACTCCCTATTGGGTGCACTCCCCTACCTAGGGGAGGTAAGAATGAATAGCCCGGTGCTCCCTAGCCCTACATCTGGGGAAACAGCTCAAAAACCACACGTGGATGAGGGTGGATCATAGCAAAGACAACGTGAGAAACCCAGGTCCCTCAGCTCCATCTTGTGTTGAAGCTGACTCAGGAGTGAGAGCCCTCCTCTGCTCCCTGAGTCACTGGCCTCTGGGCTAACATTGTTCTTGCATGAGGATAAGCAAAGCAGGGAGGGACAGAGACTCCATCTCAGGGGCCCCAGCCCCCAGTGTCTGAAGGATAACTTCCAGTCAAAAAATTCTACTGGGAAACAATACTATTATGCCCCAAAGATTGCCAAGATGAAAAATCCAAATTCACATTAGTTACTGATCGAGTCTATGTATCAGATTTTTATTAGAAAAACTGCAACTGTTTCCCACTCATTGCCTATTAGACAAAATAGAAACTCAGTCAGCCTGGCATTCAAAGTCCTCCACTCTCTGGCTCTCACATTTCCAGCCTAATTTCACACTCCTCACTTTCACAGACTTTCCTTTTCAGTCAAACTGGCTTACTTAGTAGGTGTTACCTGAACTAGACTGTTAATCTCCCTTCTCCATGAATTTGCATGAATCATCCCCTCTGTCTGGCCCTCCTCCTCGTCGTCATCCTCCTCCTCTTCCTCCTCCTCCTCTTCTTCCTCCTCCTCCTCCTCCTCCTCCTTCTTCTTCTTCTTCTTCTTCTTCTTCTTCTTCTTCTTCTTCTTCTTCTTCTTCTTCTTCTTCCTTCAAGCTCAGCTCAAGGGCCACCATCTCCAGAATTCTTCCTTGACTTTTCTTCCTAGATATTAATGATGTTTCCCTCCCTCCTCAATCTTTCTTGTGCTAAATTTATTTGTATATCTGTTGTATTCCTAAAATACAAACTCTGGGGACAAGGCTTATTTTGTTTATGTCTTTGTATTGCCAGCATAGTGCTTTGAATGTAGTAGGGGCTTAATAAATCACAGGATCCTGGGATAACAGATGGAGTGTAAGAAGGGACCTTGGAAGCTATCCAGATCAACCCCCTCATTTTGCATGTAACAGGGAAAGCTTTCATGGAGCATGTGTAGAGCTTCCTTCTGGACAGTACTGAAGGACTCCAAGGATTTGGGGATGATGAGGTGAACTGTTCTCACTTGCCTCTTTTCTTCCCAACTGCAGATCAGGTCAAGAACATTAGCATCTCTCCCTCAAGAGGTGGTGAAGGGGAGTGTCCTTCCCCCATGTTGGAAAAATGGCAATCACTCCCAGGTAGCAACTACAGCAAACATACAGGTAGGCAAGCTGAGCCTGGGTCTTGGGGGTCCTTCCTATGTTTCCCATTTTGTTTCCTTTGCTGAGTACAGCTGATGAGATAGCCACGCTGAAATAGATGAGTCCAGTCTTGGAGTCAACCCTATAAATCTGAGAAGTTTGAGATCCTGAGTCTCTTGGTTATAGCTGACTTGTAGCGAGAGGAATTGTTGCATCAGAGACCATGCAGTCGACCGAGGAAACATTCAAGTCCCTGGAATAGCTTGCCAAAAGATGTTTATCCGAGAGAGTTGTTTGGATGGTTTGGGGTAGATGTGAAATGCAAAATGAAAATTCATCAACCTCACAAATCCCATCATTCGTGTCTTAGCATTTTAAGTATCAGCCTCCTGAGAGAGCATAACTAATTATAAATTACTGAATCATATTTTTAAAGTATTTCTGTCAATGCAGACATGCTTAGGTGTCTTGTGTATGTTAAGCATTTCTTTAGTGTGTAGGAAATAAAATAATTGTCCCATGCCTGACTCATATTGTGCAATGTATTTTTCTACTGCCCCTTTGACAGGAATCAAATCTAATCCATAAATAATTTTCCCTGTTGTGATGAGATGCAGGTGTAAAGAGCCAAAAAGCTCGGGAAAAAGAGGCTGACCCTCCTTTGGTTCTGAACCAGATCCAGTCATAGTCTGTGGGTTCCGTGAGAAAGATCCCTTAGTGGAAAGGAAGGCGGTGCAGTGTTCAAACCCCTTGAACTGAGTTGTTGTTAATGTTATCAGTGGTTCTCAACCTTCGTAATGCTGTGACCTTTTAATACTCACATGTGGGCATGTCTGCATGTGGGCAGACCCTCCTGGAGACGGATAGAAGAGCTGTGTCTCAGTTCCTAAAACCATCGGAAATATGTGTTTTCTGATGGTCTTAGGCAACCCCCATGAAAGGGTCATTCGACCCCCAAAGAGGTCACAACCCACAGGTTGAGAACCTCTATGTTAGATACAGAGGAGGAAACTGAGGCCCAGAGAGAGATTAGGTGACTTATCCAAAGTCCCACAAGTATAAATGGCAGTGATACAATTTGGACCCAGGTCCTCTCACTCCAAATTCATTGCTTTCTACTATTTGAACTAAAATGAATAGCATTAAATTAAATTAAATTGCAGCTGATAATTTTAAGGGGAAAATAAGTAAAGATTTAATAATAGCAGCTCTGGTGTACCCTGAATCAGAAAACCTGGGTGCTGGACCTGGCTTTGCTCTTTACCAGCTATATGATTTCAGGCAGGTTATTTCCCTTCTCTGGGGATATTAAAGGATCTTTAAACCCCCTTTCTGCTCTAATATTCTGTGATTCTTCACTTCCCACTGGGCTGCCCTCCTCTGGACTTCTCTCTCCATGTCCCAAGAACCTTGTCATGCTGCAAGATCACATCAGCCCTGGTACTTAGAGGGTGCCTCATGAGTGCCCTCTGCCCAAGTGGAGGATGGAGTTCAAAGACCCTCCTAAAAGGTCTATTTAAGGAGGTTGTCCAGACCAGTCATCCCTTCATTTCCCAACTGGATATCTCCGTTATGCCTCTGCACTGGATAGCTTCCCTCTTCCCCACACCTTTTCAGCTCCCTCTGTTCCCATTGCATTGTAAGCTCCCTGAGGGCAGGGTCTGTCTTTCTTTTTCCCACGTGCATCCCTAAAGCTTGGCACAGAGCCTGACACCTAATAAATGTTTATTGACTCACCGAAACTTTAATAAGAAACCAACCTGGAGCTAGGAATCTCTCCCTGTCTCCAACACGGGAGCTGGGGGTCAGGGCTCTACTGGTCTGTATGGGAGAAAAGGGTCCTAGTCCCTCACTTCCACAATACATTTCTCCCTACCCACACCAACCATCTGGAAAATGAATGGATTCCAGTCAGGGACTCAGGCTTATGGAGCCTTGGGGAATAGCAGTGGCCAGCAATTATTTTCTGAGCACCTATATGCCTCAGTTTTCCCATCTGTAAAATGAGCTGGAAAAGGAAATGACAAACTGGGACCCCTTGTCCCTTCACTGAGCTTTCAGCGGCCCTGACTTTAGCCCTATTGCCTTATTGAACTTCCATCCCCTATTGAGTCCCCATCACTAGAATTGCAGACCTCTTTCCCAAGTCTACCCAAATAGTATATAGTCTGCCTCCCTCTGAGCAACGCACACCTTTGAGGACAGAGGAGAGTGGTCTATCTCCACCTATCTCTACAATATGAAAGGATGGACCTAATGGTCCTTCAGGCTCACCCACTACTCTAAGCCTCAAGTCCTATTGATGTCCAAACCCAGGGATTAGGCCTTCAAACACCTTGCTTGCTGGAGAGGGCTCCCTCCATACTCCAAATCTCAAGAGGTAGACACAAAAGACTAAAGCTTAGGCACTTTGTGAGGGGCGAATGTGTCCTCTCAGCAGGAAACTTTCCCTTCAGAAAAGAAGGAAGCCAGTGAGTATGGTGGGCACAGAGCCAGGCAAGGTCCAGAGCTTATCAGATGCAGACAAAAGCCCTGGGTTTCGGTGATAGGCTTTGCTGTATTTCCTGGCACACACCAATCTGTGGAATTGGAAACAGTTCAGGGTGTAGCCTGGGGCCCTGGCTGAATTTTAGATCCATGTAAGCCTTAGTTTTTTTATCTGTAAAGTGAGGGGGTTGGAATAGGTACTTTCTAAGCTCTCTTCTCAGCTCTTTGTCCTTAAGTTCCTCTTAATTCTGACATCTTCTGTTCTAAGGCCCCTCCCAGCTCGGACATTCTCTGTTCTAAGGCCCTCCCAGCTTGGACATCCTGTGTTCTAAGGGCCCTCCCAGCTCTGACATTCTGTGTTCTAAGGTCCCTCTCAGCTCTGATAATTCTGAGTCCTTTCCTTTTTTAAAATCCTTAGGAAACCAAGGAGAAAAAGGAGCCTGAGATGGAGAGCTGGCTTATCTCTTCTATTGAAGCTACTAGAGGCCTTGGAGACACATATGACCTGTGGGAGATGGGCAGAGACAGAGTCTCTGGGGAGAGGGGTTCTCCTCCACTCTCCTCTGTCCTCAAAAGTGTGCATTGCTCAGAAGGAGGCAGACTATATACTATTTGGGTGGACTTGGGAAAGAGGTCTGGAATTCTAGTGATGGGGACTCAGTGGGGGATGGAAGTTCAATAGGGGATAGGGCTAAAGTCAGGGCCACAGAAAGCTCAGTGAAGGGATGAAGGGTCCCAGTTTGCTATTTCCTTCTCCAGCTCATTTTACAGGTGAGAAAAGTGAGGCAAACAGGGTACAGTGACTTACTCAGGGTCACACAAATAGTATATGTAGGAGGTTGGATTTGAACTCAGGTCTTCCTGCCTCCAGGTGTGGCATTCTATCCACTGCACTACCTGTGAAAAGAGAAAGTGAACCGCCCATGCACTAGGTAATGACTGAACGAACTGAGGGACATGAATGTAATGGAATATTATTCTACCATACGAAAGGATGAATGTAAAGAGTTCAGAGACATTTGGGAAGATTCATTTGAATAGATGCAGGGTGATGTGAGCAGAACCCAGAAAACCATCTAGGCAGTGACCATAACAATTTAACAGAGAAGGAAATGGCAAACCACTCCAGTATCTTTGCCAAGAAAACCCCAAGGACGGTATTGGGATGTGGTAGTCCAGGGGATCATGAAGAGTCAGACATGACTGAACAACCAGAAAAATAATAATTTAAGAGGAAAACAATCCTGAAAGACTTCAAAACTCTGATCCATGCAGTGATCAATTGTGACTCCAGAGGGCTGATGGATAACCTGTGGCTTCCCTATCTTGGCAGAGAGATGGTGGACTCCAGGTGCAGAAGGTGGCATACACTTTCAGACTTGCCTACTGTGCTGTGTTGTGTTACTTGGCTATGCTTATCATTATAGGGGAGGGTTCTACTGAGAGATGGAAGAACCATTGGGAAGTGGTAATGATACAACATCTAAAAAGAGGGGGGGAAAGAGGATGAGGTATGGGGTCAGGAACTCCCAACAAAGTGACCTATGGGCAGTATTTATGATTTCTAGCTCTCTCTAGAGGGCCTCTGTGGGCAGTTAAGACTAGAACTGGCCTCTCCTTGGTCTCTCTATCTCCCAAACCCTAGTCTTCTTCCATGGCACAGTCTTCTTTATTAGGGGTCAGTGGAAGGGACGTGCATCTACTCCCGTGGGCACAAAGGTCTCTCTCCTTTTGCCTGGATTTTGGGTTATGGAGGAATATGTGTGTAGGAAGTATTGATGTAGATGGGGGAAGGGGATGGGGAAGTGTCTGGCTCCAGACAGCTCCAGGCAGGGAACAAGGCCCCCAACCGTGGGAATGAGCTGGGTTAGAACAGCTGACTCAGGCCTCTGGAATCACTGAGGGTTTAATGCTGAGACAACTGTTGACATAGCCCTACTCCCCAGCAATGGGGATCAGGGAAGGGGGATGGGAGGTTGGAGTTTCTGGTGGGTACCTCTCCTGCCTGTAGCCTGCGGTCCTCAGTTCCGAAGTCTGATTTGAGAGATTCTTGGGAAACAGAGGCATACTAAAAGGATGAGAGGTTGGGCTGTGAAGTGCCTCTTATGGAGACTTCCCCAATGCTCTAAAGGGTCTGTCAGCTCATGGAAATGGATATTCCTTCAAACCATGCAGGTCCCAACTTGTCCAGGCCAATCCAGCCTGAGCAACACTCATTCATAACATCCCATAAATTCCCATAAATTTGGGCCCACCCAAAGCTGAGGATTTTCTTCATTTTCTCAGGACATTGAGAGGACACCAGTGGAGCACATAGTCTGTCCATCTGTAATCCTTTGCTATGGACACCTGACCAGCCCATCTTCTTTATTTATTTTAACTTTTTTTTGTAAATAGTATTTTTTTCCAATTACATGTAAAGATAGTTTTTTATATTCGTTTTTTACAAGATTTTGAGTTTCAAATTTTTTCTCCCTCCCTCCCATCCTCGCCTCCCCAAGACAGCAAGCAATCTGATATAGGTTATACATGTGCAATCATGTAAATATATTTCCACATATGTTAAAAGAAGAAACAGAACAAAAGGGAAAAACCACAAGAACCAAAAAAGTGAAAATAGTCTGCTTCAATCTGCATTCAGACTCCGTAGTTCTTTCTCTGGATATAGGTAACATTTCCCATCATAAGTCTTTTGGAATTGGATCATTGTATTGCTGAGAAGCGCGAAGTCCATCATAGTTGATCATCACACAATGTTGCTGTTACTGTGTACACTGTTCTCCTGGTTCTGTTCACTTCACTCAGCATCAGTTCATGTAAATCTTTCCAGGTTTTTCTGAAGTCCACCTTCTCATCCTTTCTTATGGAAAAGTAGTATTCCATTACATTCATATACCACAACTTGTTCATTCATTCCCCAGTTGATGGACATTCCCTCAATTTCTACTTCTTTGCCACCACAAAAAGAGCTGCTATAAATATTTTTGTACATGTGGATCCTTTTCCCTTTCTTATGATCTCTTTGCAGCCCATCTTCTTTAGTGATTATAAGTTTCTTTGGTGATAGTTTTTATATTGTTTTTCTCCCAAGATATCCCCTCCCCTTATGTTTTTTTTGGTGACCTGTACCTATCCACCCTCCACAAGCCTCCCCAATTCATCCTTCATTCTTGATGAGATTGTAGTTGACCACAATCAGGGCTATGCTAGTAAATATTTAACAACCAGCTCTTCAAAAATTCAGGACACACTTCTAAGGTAAATCTGCATTACTGTCATTTTCTTAAAAGTTTTCTTAAATCTAAATAAGCAACAAAACAACAAATCGAGTCCTGATATGTAACTTTTACTGATTTCTGAGGTATAAATGCCCACATTGAAAATCTAATGGCCTGAGCCATGTGGTTAAAACATAACCCTGGCCATGACCTGCAGCCATCCAGTATCTCTGGAAGAATATTTCCTGGAAGGCTCTGCCCCCCTGAGTCATTGGAGTAGGATTAATATGGAAAGTAGCAGGCACCCCCTCTAAGGAATACAGTCCAACCAGAGGCTTTGGAACCCATAGGGCCAGCCCTTCCCTTCCCACAGATATAAGAGAGAGGGGAAAGGAAAGAGAAGAATGAATTAAGAGCCCTTCCCATCTGTAGAGTTCCTAATATCCCTTTCACAGAGTTATAGTAACTGACAGGGTTTATAAAGCTTGCAACAACCCTACTGGTGCAAGGATTAATATATCTATTTTTCAGATGGGGAAAATTAAACCCAAAAAATTACTTGCCCAAGATCATACAGCCCATCTATAGTATATGACAGACTCAGAATTTGGACAAAATCATCTGGGTCCAAGACTAGCCCCCTTCTTACTATACTGTGCTCTTTCACAGTCATACTATTTCTGATCCTTGCAACATCTCTCTCCTTTTTTTCTTTATTTTTTTTTTTTTTTAGATAATCGGGGTTAAGTGACTTGCCCAGGGCCACATGGCTAATAAGTGTCTGAGGCCAAATTTAAACTCAGGTCCTTCTGACTCCTGGATGGTGCTGAATCTCCTGTGCCACCTAGTTCCCCCTCACATCTCTCTTAAGTAAATAGCTCTTGGAGCTGTAAGGGACCTAAAAACATACCCAGTCCCAAACCTTCATGCTTTAAAAATAATGTATTACTATCCCCATTTTATAGATGAGGAAATTGAGGCCAAACTTCAGGCACAGTCATCCATTGATTCAATAAACATTTGTAATGGGGTTAATTAGGGGTATAACCTGATCTGCTGACTTGGTACACCTCCAATCGAACTGGTCATGCTCTCCATAGGAGAATCAGCAGTAAGCCACTGGCACTTTGAGATGATGTGACCATCCCCGATGGTTCCCATGATCCCTATTATGGGGGCTATGTCAAAGATGATTGTCAAATGAGCAGGAAGACCCAGTCACCCACTCAGGAGGCTTAAAACAAGAAACATCTTCCATTTCCTCTTTTTTCCTGGGCCTGAGTAAGGAAGCTCTTCTCCCATTAAAGGGTACCAGCCCTGGAGTCAGAAGACCTGAGTTCAAATCCAGCCTCAGACACTTATTAGTTGTGTGACCCTGGGCAAGTCACTTAATCCAGATTACCTAAAAAAAAATTTTAATACAAAATAAAAAAGGAGAGAAATATTGTAAAAATCAGAAATAGTATGGCTATGAAAGAGCACAGTTTTTCTCATATTCTCTGGGTTGTTGTTATTGTTTTATGCCCACACTTGGAGTCATTCCTGGAAAATTTCCTTAAACAAAGCATAGACTTGGCTCACTTCTAGGGTCTTACTTGCTGTTGATCAGTCATTTCAGTCATGTCTGACTCTTTGTGACCCCATTTGGCACTTTCTTAGCAAAGATAGTGATGTGGTTTACCATTTCCTTCTCCAGATCATTTTTTTACAGATGAGGAAACTGAGGCAAACAGGATGAAGTGACTTGCTCGAGGTCACACCACTAGTAAGTGTCTGAGGCTGGATTTGAACTCAGTCCACTCAGGACTTCCTGCCCTTATCCATAAGTATATACATATATATATACATGTTGTACTATACTAATAATCATAATTGGGCAGGGCAGTTAGGTGGAGCCTGAGCTCCAACCTGACTTTAGATACTCATTAACTGTGTGCCTCTGGGCAAGTCCGATGGGGATAATAACAGCATTTATCTCCCAGGGTGGCTGAGGGATCAGATGGGGTCACTGTGAAGTGCTTAGCACACAGTAGGTGCTACATAAATGCTTATGTCCTTCCCTTCCCCTTCCCCTTCCCCTTGTGGACATTGATAAAACTTAGGCAAAAATACAACTTAGAGCTTGATGGCGTAAAGATGAAATAATTAGGGAGGGGCAAGAGAAGGGAGGGGGAGAAAATTTGGAACTCAAAATCTGATGGAAGTAAATGTTGAAAACTAAAAATAAATTAATTAATTTTAAAATGTTTTAAAAAGATGAAATAATTATTTGATCCTAGGGAATATGGGGAGATCCTCTATTTTATTGAGAAGGTGGGTTGGCATGGTCAAACAGGCCCTTTCGGAAGATCAATGAGGCAGCCTGGGGAGAGACTTAAGGCAGCCAGAGTTGGAGACTGTAGCCATAGAGTGAGGTGAGAAGAGAAAAGGGGTCAGATATGAGAGACAGAGTAGGGTCAGAAAAGACCAGCTCTGGTGACTGATCGGAGGTTTGAGGGAGGGGAGTAAGGAGTGCTGGATACACCAAAGCTGTGAGTGTGTATGGCAGGAACGCTGGGTGCCCAGCCCTCCAGGGCTGTTACAAGACTCATGCCTCCTCCATGCCGGCTCACCCTGAGAGACTTGCTGCCACCTAAATGAAAGGAGGGGAGGTCCTGTGGCTCTTATTCACTACTGACCCAGCTTCCTTTAAGTCCCAACTAAGATCCCACCTTCTTTAAGAAGCCTTTCCAAGTCCTGCCTATGACTAGGGGTTACCAGTAGTAGTACTAGTAGTAGTAGTACTACTACTACTACTGTTGAAGATTTCAATTTTATCTTGTATATAGCTTGTTTGTACCTGGTTGTTTGCTCCATTAGTCTGTGAAATCCCTGAAAGCAGGGACTGGATTTTTTTCCCTGCTTTTCCTTGTATCTTTAGGGTTTACCACAGTGCCTGGCATATAGAAAGTACGTAATAAATGCTTGTTGATTGACTAGAACCATCCCTGCCCTGTACCACCTCCTAAGAGGCATCAGTTACCAGTAAACTGGGGAAAAGGTGATGGTGTTTGGTTGTGAGGTAAGGGAATTTTTCCAGTGGTACCTTCAAAGCTACTGCTGTAGGTTCCCATTTGCTGTTGGGTTATAAGTGTCTGGAGGGATCAAAAGTCAACTCAGAAGGTTGGAGGTTGGGAGGCTGCACAGCAGAGGGGGCAGAGAGAGGGAGTGTTGGGGGCTAAAGGTAGATATTGTGTCTGAGACATGTCCCATAACTAGCTATTGTGGGGACAATGATATGGTGCCCATCTTCCCCTCTGGTTAGCTGATCGTAAACCTCTTGGGATCAGATTACAGTCCCCCAGGAGGTTCAAGGCACACTTTCAAGACCACTAACCCAGAAATGCACATTCTTTGCATGTGTCTTCCATAACTGCTGATGAGGAGTGGGGAGGAGATAGAAATTCCCACACAATGCCCTCATTGGAACTCCTGTGAGTTGCTGGCAAGAGTCCTAACATTCTTGAAAGAGAAAAGAGAGAAAGAGAAAAAGAAGAGAGGAGAAGACATAGGGAAACCGAGAAAGAGAGAGTCAGAGACAGAAAGAGAGATAGAAGAGAAGTGAAAGAAGAGGGAGGTAGGAGAGAAAGAGATAAAGAAGGAGGGAGGGAGAAAGAAATAGAAGAGGGAAAGAGGGACAGGGAAGTGGGGGAGACAGAGAGAGAGAGAGAGAGAGAGAGAGAGAGAGAGTTTGATTCTCCTTTTAAGCCTCCTGCATTGAATAGAGGGCCCTTCCTGCTCCATCATTTTTGACACAGCCCCCAGTGACAGAGACCTTGGGCACCCATAAGGGATGTACGTGTCTTTCCTCATGGGTGCCATCCTCCAGTGAGAGGAGCCCCATTCCCCTCAGTCAGGGTGGCTTCCCTGGTTACCACTTTTACACATTTATCAATCACCTCCTCTTAGTTATGGGTCACAATGCTAAATAATACCATGAAGACCCTACTCTCAAGAAACTCACAGCCTAATTGAGGGAAAGACAATTACACAAAAAGCCATGAGACAAATGATTGCTATAAACCCAAAGGAAAGTTGGTTGGAGAGCTTGAAGGGGTAGGGACCACTGTCACTTTTCTGAAGGCAGAGAGGGATCAGAGAAGGCTCCCTGGAGGAGGAGGAGGCAGCACCTTAGCTATTCCTTGAAGCAAAGGAAAGATTAAAACAGATAAAGATGAGAGACACGTGCTTGGAGAACTGTTCAAGTTGGCAGAGTGGGATGTTCAGAATTTCCTGAGGCTACCGCCCTGTGTCCCCCCTTCACCTCATTATCAAGGAGTTGGGAGGAAAGCCTTGTAGGCAAAACAACTGGGAGACAAAAGACTCCACAACGCTTTTCTCAACCAGAGGAGGAAAAATTCTGCCATCTGTTCATTCATTATTGAATAGGGAACTATCTTGGACATGGTCTCCTCTGGTTTAATGGTGACCTCTCCTTTACACAGCTCCTTATCCTTATCAAAGCTTTTTCACAGCCATGATCTCATTTGATGCCTCACAACAGACTCATATAGAAGGGCAGGGCAGGAATTAATCCCATCTGACAGATTGGGAAACTGAATCCTACAAAGGAGGCATGACTTGCCTGAAGGGTCATTAGTGGTAAAGCTGGGACTAGAATCAGAGAATGTCAGAGCTGGGAGGGCCCTTAGAACATAGACTGTCAGGGCTGTTAGGGTTAATATAACCCCTCATTTTACAAAAGGGGAACTGAGTCTTAGAATGAGAAAGTCAAGTCATAAAACTAATTAGCGGGAGAGGTGAGACTAACAACTCAAGTCACCTGTTTCTCAAAGTGTCCCTTTCACCTGACCACACCATCCAAGGCTATAGAGTATAAGATTCCCTCTGAGATACAGCACCAGTGCTACATTAGACAACATATCTGAGCACTTCCCTCCTGGGAGCACTGATATCCCTCCTCCATCCTCCCTGCCCCCATCCTAACCTAATTCTTGCTTTACTGATTCTCTGAACTTCATAGTGGGAAGGGACCTCAGAGGCCATGGAGTTCAGCCATACTTCTACAAAGTACATGACTAGTGGTCATGTACACTTTGCCTGAAGCAAAGCCTTCAGTGAGGGGAAACCCACTATTCTGGGGCAGACCACCCCACTTTGGGATAGGCCAAATTGTTAGGAAGCTTTTCCTGACATTAAGTCTAAATATTCATCATCTGTACTTCAGGAACTAAGGGCTTCTGAAGACTAATTAGCTGTGAATCCAGAAAGAATGTTTGTGTGTCCTGGAACCCTAGGATGGTTATCCTCCCAAACACTGAAACTCTGGCCATAGCCACTCCAGCAGTACCCTGAACTTAGTCTGACCTGCTGGGTTCTAGATATGAACAGAGTCTATGAGGGCCCAGGAGGTGTCCCAAAATCCAACTCAAAGATGGCATACCACCAATAATCCCCCTTCTTGTACAGAGGTTAAAGGGAAGGGAAGAAAAAGTTCAGAAGTCCTTTTTTGGTCTAATCTCAGTTGTGCGTGAGGTTGAAATCAACCATAGGGTATAAATTCTTTGCTTCCCTCTCACTGGAGGGTAGCTCTGTAGGAGAGACCCTGCCTATATCACTTTCTGATTGTAACTTTCTAATGATGAGTCATTTGTATAACTGGAGTCCTGAGCTGGAGAAAGGGAATGGGGAGAAGACTCAGAGGGGAACCACAGAAGGGGTGGAAAGTAAAGGAGGGTCGGAAGAAAGTGGAAGAGGAGAAGAGGAGGATCCTGGGGAGGAGGAGGAAGGAGAGCAGGGAAAAGGAAGAGGAGAAGCGGAAGAGGGGGAAAGGACAAGGGGAGGGAGGAAGCAATAGCTCTTGGTTAACAGCCAGATTCCAGAGTCTGCCAACCCTGGGATCAGGTGAGCCCCATTGTGGGCCAGAAAGCCGATCTTTCCCCTTGGGGAGTGAGAGAGGGTGGAGTCACCCAGATGGGAGGGAGACCAGTCTAGGCAAAGGACAGAGTCTCCTTTTTCTTTGTCTTTCCCTTGATTCTCAGGCAGTATTGGACTAAGGCACCATGGACCAGCAGGGGCCCCCACCCCCACCCCTAGGGAGCCAAAGACATAGCACTAGGGCCACATCTGACTGGAATTGCTTCCTCCCATGTAACCTGGTTTGTGCCTACCAGAACTTCTGCAGTGAAGTCTCCACCAAGACTCCACTAGGGAGTAAGAAAGAAGGGTCACAGTTGTATTATTTTTACCTATTTGCATATGACTTGCATATACCTGTTGGAATTTGTCCTGAGCTCTCCCTTTGTTCTCTCTCTCTCTCTCTCTCTCTCTCCTCTTCTCTTTCTCTCCTCCCTCTCTCTGCCTCTGTCTCTTCCCCCTCTTCCCCTATGCATCATTCCCTACCCAGATCTCTCTCCTGTCCCTTCCCCCTCCCTCTTGAAGTATATAGCATCAAAAGTGGGCCACCTAGGACCTAGGGAAGTGAGAGGGCGTCATAGCCAACAGCCTATGAATTACTGATCACCTTCAGTTTGGAAAGTCCAGCAGCCCCTTGAGCAAGTTACTTCTCTTCTTGAGACTCAAGTTCTCTCAATTTTAAAATTAGGGGATTGGATCAGATGGTCTCTTCTAGGAATTCCCACTCAGCTGGCCAGATAAGTGAGTCAGTGAAAGCAAACTGGAAATATATCTATGGGTAATAGACATCCTACCTTGCTTCCTGCTAGCCACCTGGCCATCTTCTTGCCATGTGCTCTGTTGCCAAGTACCTTGCCCCTCTCCTCTTTCTCTGAGAACTCTAATTAGTAACACCATTGCTTCTAGAAAGGATGTACCAATCAGCTTCCCTATGGCTCTGCTCCCTATCCCTATGATTTCCTAGCAAAACATCCTTCGCTGTTCACCACTACCCATGATATTTTTTAATCTGTCTGTTAGACTGTAAGCTCTTTGAGGTCAGGGACTCTTGACTTTATATTTGTGTTCCCAACCCTTAGCAAAGTGCCTAATAAAATCTATTCATTTTCATTCCATTTATCTATGATCCTGTACTCAAAGGTCCTTCTCAGCTTCAACATTATCTCTTCTAAGAGATCCCTCCCAGCTTTGACATTCCCTGTTCTAAGGGCCCTCCCAGCTCTGACCTCCTGTGTTCTAAGGACCCTCCCAGATCTGACCTCCTGTGTTCTAAGGACCCTCCCAGCTCTTACATTCCATGTTCTAAGCTTCCTCCCAGCTCTGAGCTTTATGAGGGTCCTTTCAGTCCTGACATTCTGTGAGTAACTTACTGTACATGATGTAAACGAAGTTGTTTTTCCAGCATAAGTGGGAATAGACAGCCTCCAAGGTCCCTTCCAACTCTGACACTCTGTGATTCTGTGATCTGGTTTCCAGTCCCAATTCTGCTATTAATTTATTGTGTGACCTTGGGACAGGAACTTTATCTCTCTGGACCTCACCTTACTCTTCTGTAAAAATGAAGGGTTCAAGCTCAGTCACCCTCTGATGGTCCTTTCCATCTCTAAAGGCTAGGATGCTTCCAACTTTGGGTTATGAGAAGAGAATTTGGGCACAGTGGGCCTCAAGGGAGGCTCTTGCAATCAGGCAATGCTAGCTGTGTTATCCACAATGAGGTCATGGGATGAGGGTCGGGTCTCCCTCACAGCTGCTTGGCATTAACAGAGCATAAAAGGCCTGCAGCCCCTTCACCCTGTCCCTGGTCTCTCTCCCTGGCAAGGGACCCAAGTACATCCCAGAAGATACTCTGTTCCCGGGAGCCAAGCAGCCACTAGTTTGAAACAATAGAGAGAGAGGGAAGGAGAGTGAATACCTGGAAAGAGGGTGAGCCAGCTGGAAAGCCTACTGAGAAATGTCAGACAGAGTGCTGGGATTATTTCTCAGTTTGCTTCCTGGGTTTTCATTCCAGGAAGTTTGCCACTGATGACAAGGCTGGTAATGAAGGAGAGATGTTTGTAGACAATGCATCTGATGAGGCCAAGCCAGCTCCGTGAATGGAGGAAATGAGGAGTAGAGGAGAGGCTGGTAACAGGTCAGGGGCAGTGAGAGGACCAGAACCAGGACTCCTGGGACATGAGGGACAGAAGGGACCTTCTTCCCCTGATTCTGTCTCACTTTTACCAAGAGCCAGCCATACCCTGTGGGAAAACCAGAGTCTAGGGGATCTGATCATTCCTGGCTTACTGGGCACTTGGGGAGTCCAGAATCCGTGGCTATAGGACCATCGGATGACAGACTTCACACTGAAATGGACCTTAGAGGTGACTGAACCCTCACTAACCTCCTCATTTTACAGATGAGCAAACTGAGTTCCAGAGAGCTAAAGTGACTAAGATCACATCACTAGGAAATGTCCCAGGTTCAATTCAAATTCAGGTCTTCCTGAACATCCAATTCTCTTTCCTCTTTAGAGATAGTTAGACCTAATGAGGGGCAGGCAGGTGGTGGGGTGGTTAGAACACTGGACTTAGGAAGACATCTTCCTGAGTTCAAATCTGGTCTCAGACATTCACTAACTATGTCATTTAACCTTGTTTACCTCAGTTTCCTCATCTGTAAAATGAATTAGAGAAGGAAATGGCAAACCACTCCAGTATCTTTACCAAGAAAACCCCAAATGGGATCACTAAGAGTCGGGCGTGACTGAACAACAACAGCTAAGACCTGATGAACTAAGCATTTGTGTGTGTGTATGTGTCTGTGTGTGTGTGTGTGTGTGTGTGTGTGTGTTGGACCCTTTTGGCAGTATCTGGTGAGGCCTATGGACCCCTTTTCAGAATAATGTTTCTAAATGCATAAAGATAAAATATACAGAATTACAAAGGAAACCAACTAAACCAACTATATTGAAATACAAGAATCAAAATATATTTTTGAAAAGCCACCAAAATTAATGGGCACCAGATTAACAACTCTTGATCTAATCCATCCCACTCATTTTACTGGGGAGAAAATGGAATCATTGGGAACTGAAGGGTTGGCCCATTAGCCCAAAGGGTCCGCAGGAAACATCCCCAGATCACGGGAGATCCGGTTTTGACTTCCATCTCTAACTCTCCACATTGGCTTGAAAGTATCACCCAGGGCAGCAAGGCGGCACAGTGAATAGAGCATCAGCCCTTGGAGTCAGGAGGAGCTGAGTTAAAATCCAGCCTCAGACACTTAACATAATACTAGCCGTGTGACCTTGGGCAAGTCACTTAACCCCAATTGCCCTACCTTCCCCCCTCCAAAAAAAAAGCAAAAAAAAAAAAGGAATTATCCCCCAAACCCTCTCACTGCCTCAATATTCTCATTTGAAAATGGGGATAACAGCCTCTGTCATTTTCTTATCTTGTTCATGAAGTTGGTTGACTAGATGTCCCACCACTTGTCAAGAATGGGAAACTTAGAGGGGAGAGAATAGAGACCCAAAGTGAAGGCTTCACAGAATAGATTTGGAAAGTCAGACAAAGAAGAGGAGAAAGTACAGGGGATGAGGGATGGAAGTTGGGCCCCTTTGATAGATTGAGATCAAGTCACAAGACAACAAGTCAGTCAACAAAAGCTGATTCAGTGTTCACTGTGGACCAGGCACTGTACTAAGTCCTAGGGATACAAAAAAAGGCAAAGCAGCACCTCCCCTCAAGGGGCTTACAGTCTAATGGGGAGTCAACCTATAAATAGGTACAGCTAAGAGATAGAGGGAGAGAAGATGGAAGTCAGTGGGTTATATGGGCTTATTTCAGTTCAATTCAACAATCATTTATTAAGTATTATGTGCCAGGCACTGAGCTAAGTGCTTTGGAGATACAAAGATAAAATGAAACAGTCCTTGCCTAGCCTTAAGAAATGTCCTTGGGAAGGCTAGGTGGTGCAGTGAATAGAGCACCAGCCCTGGAGTCAGGAGGACCTGAGTTCAAATCCAGCCTCAGACACTTAACACTTACTAGCTGTGTGACCTTGGCCAAGTCACTTAACCCCAATTGCCCTACCTTCCCCCCTCCAAAAAGACTATATATAGTGATATAGATATAGATATAGATATCCTTGTACTGGGGAGACTAAATATACAAATCCCAGATAAATAAATCCCCAAACCTTGGATTTATGCATGAGTAGTTTTGTGCCAGAATTCTCCTGCCATGCATGAAGCCTGGGTTCATTCAGTGCCTTTTTAACGGTGTGTGTGTGTGTGTGTGTGTGTGTGTGTGTGTGTGTGAGAGAGAGAGAGAGAGAGAGAGAGTGTGTGTGTGTGTAAGAAAGAGAGAGAGAGTGATAGAATGAAAAAAATCACTGATTTGGGAGTTAGGTAACCTGGATTAAAATCCTGCCTCTGACAGCTACAAAGTTAGGATGACCTCACTTTCCTCCTCTGTAAAATTAGGCATTTGGACCATATAACCTCCGAGGTCCCTTTGAGTTGCTGATCTCTGGCCCTCTGGACTGAGGGGAGTCAGGAAAGGGCATTCCTTGGAAGGGGTGGGCAATCAGGAAAAGCTCCCAAGCCTAGGGTGATTTTGAGGGTTTTGATTCATTTGGGGTGTGTCTTTCCTGTTGGGGTCGGGGAGGGTCCCCCCAGGCAGCAGATCAGTGGAAGGGGTTCCTGGGATGGGTAAGGGCAGCTTCACCAGTAGCTGTAGCTGTGTGGTTTTAATCAGGGAGCACCAAGGCGGAAGTTATTGTTTACATCTAAATTGGACTCAGATTTCTCATTCCAGCTGCTTTGCTCAAGGCTCACCAGGCCTCTGGAGAAGAGATGTCCCTTGTCCCTTCCACTGGCCCCACGCAGTTCTTAGCCTGTGGCCCCATGAGACCTTCAGGGGGCTCTGCAGACCATCTGTCTCTCCAGTCTGAATCAGGCCCCCATTCTCTGTCTCTGCCAGGGCTGGGGAGGTCCAGTACATAGGCCCCCTTCACAGGTCATTCATGGGGGTAAACCGGGTGTGATGGCAGGAGAGGAGGACTCAGAGGGAACTCAGGGAGGTAGAAAACCCAGGCGACCTGATTCCCAGCTTTGGACTCAGCCAGCTGGCTCTCACCCAGGTCCTTGCCCCAAGGGAAGGGAAATCACACCTCCAGGCAGACAATAGGGACGGGGACTCTTGGGACAGTCAGCAGCTGGGAAGGGGGTCAGCTGGGACTAGGCAACCATCCGAGGGGGCAGGACAGCAATAGGGGGGTGGAACTTCTCCACCCTACCTGCCCCTAGCCAATCAACAATTCCAACCTAAGAAAGGGGGGGAAGACAGGCCAAGGAAAGGGAGGGGGGAAGGGACAAAAGGAAAGGAGGCTAGAGAAAATTTCTGAGCAAAGTCAGGGTAGGGGAGGAGGGGGAGCATCGGGACAGGGGGAGCGGGGCGCTGAGCCCCAGGGGCAGGTAAAGGAATTGTTTCCTGTTAGAGGTTCCCCCTAGAAGTCTTCACCTTTTATGGTAAAGGGATTGCTGTGAGACCGGCGGGGAAAGAGGGAGGAAGAGAAAGAAGTGGGGGAGGGAAAGAGGGAGGGAAGGAGGGGAGGAGGAGAGGGAGGGAGGGAGAGAGGGGAGGAGGAGAGAAACGGAGACTGGCAGGCTGGGGGCCGGGAGAAAGGAAGGGGCTGTGATGTCAGCGGGGAGGCTCGCTTACCTCCCTGACCCGGGCAGAAGGCACTGCGGGGCTGCCGGAGAGGGCGTCCGGGACTGGCGGCGCCCGGAGCTCAGGTGAGCCGAACAATGGGGACTCCGCGGTGGTGAAGGAACAGTGGGGAGGTCCGGGCGGCTTCAGGGCCGCAGGTTCGAGCCCCAGCTCCCCTCGGCATCGAGGTATGGGGGGAGGAAGGGGCCTGGGGGAGAACCCTCTGAAGAACAGAGACGGACAAAGCCTGGGAATCTGTCTCGAGTGGTGCCGGGGACCGAGAGCGGAACCGGTCCGAGAGGGACGTCGAGGAGGTAGGGGATAATGCTCATCTCAAGGGCAGGAAAGGGGCAGCACCAGTGCCCTACTGAACTCAGCTGCCCGAGCATCAGCGGGCACCCTGCCCAGTTTCTTACCGATGGCAGAGGAATTGCCCGCCTCTGTACAGACACCCCCCCCCAGCCCAACCCAACAATGATTTTGAGCTAAGAGAGCTTTTCGAATTCTTCTAGACCACCCCCTTCACTTTACAGACAAGGAAACTGAGGCACAGAGGGGTTTAGTGACTTGCCCAGTGGGGACTGGAACCCAGGTCCTCCAATTGTAAATCCGGAGCTCTCCCACTATATCAAGTCCAAGCATCTGCTTCTAAATCCGGACCCTAGAACTCTTTGCCTGGTTTCAATCTCTACACTCCTGGAGGGGGGCAGGAGGGAGGGGATAGGGAAGGGAATGAAGGGAAGGGGTGGGTGGGGGGATGGTGGTTCAAAGTTTCTATAGTCCCTTCAGAGGATAACCTACAGTCCCCCTTGTCCCCTGAACAAGGACTGGGTGCCGCCAATCCCTGGGATACCTCCCTGGTTGGGTGTGGAGAGAGTTTGTGGAAAGGCGTAGGAGGTCAGTTCACAGTTTAGGACCTTCAGAAAAGCCTGGGGTCAGAACCAGCCCCCAAGGATCTAGGGGACAGATACTTTCCAGAGGGCTCCCTGACTTCCTTATAGATGATAGAATTTTAAACTGGAGCAATTGCAGAGGTCATGGAGTACTTACAACCCCTTCATTTTATGGGTGGGGAAACTGAGCCCCAGAGGTGATATACCTAAGGGGCTAGGACTCCCCCAAATTCAGGGCTTTTCCCCTGCAGCAGTCAAGCAGGGATCCCTTCTCCCTGCCCCTCATTCCATCATCTCTGTGCCCATCTTCGCCCTGAGGGTAAGGACAAGAAGTGGAACAGTCAGTGAACATTGCCCAGCTGCTTGGGGCCTCCCTTCCACTCCCAAGCTTTGCTAAGTGGAAGGAGAGGCTAGGGAAAGGCTATTTTTGTGACTCCTAATTATCACAGCAGATTAAACCCCAGCCTGTCCTCCTGGGACAGGACCTGAGCAGCCTAAAGTACTGGATATGTGCCCCTTCTGGAGTACTCCCTTACCACCCAAGCTCTGCCACCTTCCTCCACCCCAGCTCCACCAACTTTGTGTGTATGTGTGTGTATGTGTGTGTGTGTGTGTGTGTGTGAGATAGCTTTTGTTTCTACCTCACTTTCGTTTCCAAATGGAATCATTCCTCCTTGTAGCACAGAATAAAAAAAGAGGAGAAAAAATGAATTTATTAAGACTTATCCAAACATCACCTGAGTCTGACAACACACAAAATGTCCTCACCTGTCTTTCGCTTCTGTAAAGGAACACCCTCATCCTTCCCAGTGATTAGATTAAAACATTTATTAATCACTTACCAGGTACCGACACTGTGTTGACTGTTCCCTACCTCTCCCCTTCTCAGACCTTCCTGGTTCTCATTTCTAGAACCAGTCAGTCGGTTAACAAGCATTTAAATGGCATTTACCCTCATTGTAGTCTATCATTATTCCAGTTTTACAGAGTAGACTGGAGTCTGGGAGCTGAAGTGACTTAGCCAAGGTCCTGCCACTATTAATTGTGGAGTCAGTAGTGTGATAGAAAGACATCTGGATTTGAATACTTGCCATTAAGGGGAATCCAGGCAAGCCCCTTTGTTTCTCTGAGCCTCAGTTGTTCACATCTGGAAAATGGGAATAATTCCATACTTGGGTTACATCCCTCACAAGGTACTTGAAAAAAAAGCACTTTGTAAAAGCCAGAACTTTTTAGCACCATTGAAATGGGAATGAGTGGCAGAATGGAGGACTTGAACCCAGGGCTTTTGACTGGCAGATGGGAAGGGGAGGCTTTCCCTGCCTGATTTCTCTAGACTAGCTCTCAGTCACTTTGAGAGTAGCTGGTTCCTCTGCTTGTTTATTCTAATGAGGATGAATAACTTGGTTTATTCATGTATGGGTTTGTATGTTGGGGGTGTACAATGAAGGGAAGGCCAGCTTTAGGGAAAATAAGGGAGGGCAGGAATGATGAGCGGGAGAGGGGTGAGGGAATAATCATTTATATAAGTGCCCACTAAGTGCCAGGGACTGTGCTAGGTGCTTTTACAAATGCCTCTTTTAAAAGGGGAGGCATGGTAGTGCTGAGTTCCTTTTTTCCCAACTCCATGATCCAGTTTGGGCTCAAGCCAAAATGCTTTTTAAGTCACTAAAACACAGATTGCATTCAGCTACAGACTTTGAGGGGTGACTTGAAACATCCCCAGACTATTAGGCATTGGCAAAGCAAGGAAGCAGGATAGAGCCCTCCAGACCCACCAGGTCCCCTGGAGATTTTGCCTCCTTTTTGGGTGGGTGGGGGCGGGGGACCCAACGCCTCCGACGCCTGCTCCTGCCACCCCTGGACTGAGCCCTGAGGCTCAGGCGAGGGCTGTGTCCCAGCCGGTCGGGCCTCTCTCTCTTCCTTCCTCTGGGCAGGAAACGACTTTTCTTTTCATTATTCTTACTTTCTCCTTCTCCACCCCCAAACTGGATATCCGCTGAGTCTATTAGAGGAAGGGGGGGGTGTTGCGGATGTGAAGTGTCCTAGGTTGAGGTGGGGTTCGTTCAGGTCCCCATTCACCCCTCACAGGGTGAGAAACTGTCTAGTGGGGAGAGACTGACTGTTCTCCAGAGAGGTCTGGCCCTTTAAGGGAGGGAGACGATAGGGTCTGACCACACCACCTCCACTCCCCTCCCACAGAATTCAGGGGATGACCATCGAGGAGGTAGGGCTCTCCCCACCCCCCCCAGACCCCTAATGGGGTCAGGCCTCTAGCTCTGCAGAAGGGTCTCCTGTGGAATGGGCTTTGAAAATTCCAAGCTCATCGTTCCCATGGGGACTGCCTTCTCCACCAGTAACCACAAGCAAGGCAGAGAGAAGGGGGAGTGGGTTTGCACAGCTGTCAACATCTGGTTTGCAGGGCTGGATTTCTCTGCCCCAGGCTGCTGTTCAGTTTTTCTAAAGAAATCCAGTAAGAATGATTTTCCCAGAGAGGATATGCTGTGTGTGTGTGTGTGTGTGTGTGTGTGTGTATGTCTGAGAGAGAGAGAGAGAGTGTGTGAGTGTGTGTGTGTGTGTCTGAGAGAGAGAGAGAGAGTGTGTGTATGAGTGTGTGTGTGTGTGTGTGTGTGTGTGTGTGTGTAAATCCCATTAGGATTTGTGTGGATGAGGGTCTGTCTGGGGCAGGGGTGAAGGGGCCCAGAAGGAAGGCTTAAGGCAAGACTGTTAAGGAGTTTATATATTCACCAGAACTGGAAAAAGGACCTTCTTTTTCAGACAAGGAACTGAAGGCTCAGGGAACATCACAAGCTAAGAAGCAGGAGATTTGAAACCGGGTTCTGCGTCCCTTTCCATCACCTCAGGGCTGACCTGTTTGACCATCATCTCCTCCGAGGAAGGAGCTCAATGACTATGACAGTTTTCTTGGATCTCACTATAGCTTTCCCGATGGGTACAGTTACACAGAACGATTTTCAGGCCTGGGGCATTTGAGAACTTGGGATCTCAATATCATCCAATGAAAACACAGACTCCTAATGAAAACATCCTGACATTGAATGTTGCCCTGCAGACCCCTGGAATTCTAAGCTCAGATTCACAGGGTCCCAGCCTCACAGATTTAGAACAGGACAAGACTGGACTGAATCCAACTCCGTCTTGTTTTGAGGAAAGTGAGAACTAAGAGCTTAAGTGATTTATTTGCCCAAGTCACATAGGCTGTGGCTGGGAGGCAGACCCTGGTGTTCAAATCCCAATTCTGACACTTACTCTCTGAGTGAACTTGGGGAAATCATTAACAATCCGGGCCTCAGTTTCTTCAGAGCCATATAGAAGTGGGAGCTAAGAACAGGACGCCAGACAGAACAGCTTGGACATGACGTTTGGGGCCTTTTCTCCAGGCCTGGAGTCAAGGGTGTGCTGGCCAGGGTTTAATAGCTATTTCTCTGGTGGGAGAAAGGTTTGCAGAGTCCATTTTTTAAGTTTCATTTGCATTTTTAAGTTCCCTCCATCACTTTCTTAAATTTAGACAACCAAAACCAATAGAATAAGTTACAGTTTGTCACATTTGCTGATTTCCCAGGCACAAAATGATAATGTGGAAAGTTGAACAATCCATAACCAACTGTCTCCATCATATCCCTGCTATTCTGAGAGTTTAGCTATCCCTTCTGCCCCAGCTTCTCCACAAGTAGGGCTGCTCTAGAGATGTTCCACCATCGACAGACTGCTTCTCCCTGGACACACCATTTCCTCTTTATCACAACCACTCACTGGGCTGGATCTTCATGCTACTGCAGGGTTACACTGGCCCTAGGTGTGGACCCATGCCTAAGACCCCTAGATAGAGCAGGCCCTTCTGAGGCATCTGCTGGCCAGGATGGCCAACCCAACTTCCTGTAGCTTTGTGAAAGGGCTTACTAAGCACAGTGCCTGGTAAACGGTAGGAACTTACTAATGCTCCTCTCCTTCCTTCCTTCCATCCTTCTTTCCTTCCTTCCTTTCCTTCCTTCTCATCCTTCCTTCCTTCCTTTTCTTCCATCCTTCCTTCTTTCCTTCCTTCTTTCCTTCCTTCCATGGCAAGAATGCTGCCTTGAAGTCAAGAGACCTCAGTCAAATTCTGGACTCCCTGTGTGGGGTGTGTGTGTGGGGGGTGGGGGGGGGGGGTGTGTGTATGTATATGTGTGTGTGTGTGTGTGTGTGTGTGTGTGTGTGAGAGAGAGAGAGAGAGAGAGGAGATCCACACACCATCTGCTTAACCTCTCTCAGACTCAGTCTTTTCAGCGATAGCTTGATATAACCATAGCACTCCCTCACCAGTATTCTGAGGATCAAATGAGATGCTGTAAAGTGCTTTGCAGACCTTAAAGGGCCCTACATCATTGCTGGTTATTATTATAGTCCTTACACCATGTGTACACACCGCTCCAGTGCTACGGAGTGAGGTTAAGAGCCTGAGCGGCGGATGGGACCACAGGATTCCTGTTTCTGGTCTGAGCTGCAGACCTGAGCTCTGAGCTCCTCCCCCTAAACCCTCCATGCCAGGCTCAGGCCTCGGTTCTCTGTCTCCCCACTCCTAGAGACCAGGCCCTAAGTGGAAGATTCCAGAGGACCGTGAGTGCAGTCTTCAAATAGTTTCAGGGTTGTTACATGGAAGATGCAGGGTTGTTACATGGAAGATCATCATATGGAGATTAGATCTGATCAGCTTGACTCTCAGGGGCAGAACCGAGAACAATGGGAGGAAGTTATGACAACTCCATGTAAAGAAAAGAACTATCACTTAGAGCTGAGCACATTTGCGAGCTGCGTGACCCTGGGCAAGTCACTTCACCCTATTTGCCTCAGTTTCCTCATCTGTAAAATGAGGTAGAGAAAGAAGTGGCAAACTGCTCCAGGGTCTTTGCCAAGAAAACCCCAAATGGGGTCACGAAAAGTAAGATGTGACTGAAAATAACTTAGCAACAAAAAGAGCTGAACAAAAGTGAAAATACACTGCTTTAGGGAGTAGTGAGTCCTGTCATTAGAAGGCTTTAAATAGAAAGCTAGAAACCATAGAATCATAGATCTAAATCTGAAAAGGACATTAAAGACCACCTTCTCTTTATAGGTGAGAACACTAGGGCTCAGAGAGGTTGTAACTGGCCCAAGGTGGTATTAGACATGGAATTAGAAGGCAGGTCTTTTGACTTGTCAGGGATGTTTTAGGAGGAATTTTTGTTTAGGGGGACTAGGCAGCCTCTGAGCTCCTATCCACTCTGGTGTCCTGTGCTTCCATTCAAAGACCTCTTATAATTTCTAGCCCTTGGGGTTCCTGGGACTGGGCCAATGGCTATAAGTCTCTAGATATAGGTGATTCTGGGAACACTTTCCTGCAACCAAGTAAATACAACATCTGCTTATCCTTTCCCCTAGAATTGTCTTCCTGAACCCTGATTACCATCTCCAATTACTCTGGGACCATTGTAATCTCCTCAGCAGAATATCACTGATTGACCAGAGAGAACAAGAGCTAAGTTACTGAGCCCAGGAAAAGTCGGTAAGTCCAGGGTGGGGATTCTTAGGAAGGACATCTGTTCTTGGGTGTGTGTGTTAGGTTGTGTTGGGAGGCTAGGGAAGAGCTGCAACTCTTGCCTCCAGCCAGCAGAGCCCTTCCTTCTCCTGAGATCCTTGATGGAAGAGAGATCAATCATTAATGTGGCAGTAGGGAGCGGCTGCCCTTTGCTCCATCTGACAAGGCAGGTAGAATGGGGAGGGGGCAGGGTTTCTGCATTCCATTCCCATATCCTGGTCCCTCTTTCATTCTTTGGGAAGACAAAGAGAAGGTAAGAATGGAGGTATTTGAAAAATCTCCTGCCCCTTAGGAGGAGAATGAATAAATCAAAGGAAGTAATAATTTTATGACTATGTATCTCTTCCCCTGCCCTACACCATTGGAGGCAACTGTGACCTGATAATAGAGTCTTGGGTGTTTAGAGCAATGAAGACCTGACTTCAGACCTGCCTCTGATGTTTAGTTAGTTGTTTGACCCTAGAGAAGTCATCTAACTTCTACCAGTCTTGGTCAACTCCCTAAAGCTTATCTATAACGTCAGAAATGATTCACAATCTGAATTGGGGAGTTCCCACCCTGGGATTTTTTTTAACAATGACAAACTGAACACCTCCCTCTACCACCCCACAGCCCCTTTCTTTATGATCACAGGTGATTTAGGGCAGGAAAGGATCACAGAATCTGGAGTATTAGGGGCCGCTAGGTGGCCTAGTGAATAGAGCATCGACCCTGGAGTCAGGAGGACCTGAGTTCAAATCTCACCTCAGACATTTGCTAGCTGTGTGACCCTGGGCAAGTCGCTTAACACCAATTGCCTTGCGATCCCCCATTTAAAAAACAAACAAACAGGACTATGGAATATTTAGAGCTGGGAGGAGCCTGAAAACATTGAAAATCAGAATTAGAAGGAACTTATAACATAGGCCAGGGGTGGGGAAACAAGTTTGGATTCAGGCACAGGACCACACTTGAGGACCTAGAGGGCCAAATGTGGCCTCAGAATGGCAGGTTCCCCACCCCTGACATAGACTGTTGTAACTTAGGATATCAGGCCCAGAATGTCAGAGCTACAAGGGATTTTGGGCATCTTTTAATCCTGGGGTTCTATTTCATGAGTGGATTTCAGGGGGTCTGTGAAATTAGGAGGGAAAAAAAATTTACTTGTTTATTTTCACTAACTTCTAACAAAAATTTAGCATGTTTTTCAATTACGAACTTTAAAAACAAAGCTCTTCTGGGAATAATAATAATAGCTAGCACTTATATAAAGCTTTAAGAATTGGGGCGCGCTTAATAATTATTATCTCATGGAAGCTTCATAATAACCTTGGGGGGGTGCTATTGTTATCCCTACTTTACAGATGAGGAAACCAAGGCAGATAGAGGTTAAGTGACTTACCTAGGGTCATACAGCTAGCCAATGCCTGAGGCTGGATTTAAACTCTGACTCCAAGTCTAGCCCTTTTTCAACTGTACCACTGAGCAGCCAGACTGCCAAAAATAAAAAAATAAAAATCCAACACGTTTATTTTACAGATGAGGAAAATGAGACCCAGGAGGGGAAACTCAGGTCATTTGTCATTGTTCAGTCATTTCAGTCATGTCTGACTCTTCATGACCCCATTTGGGGCTTTCTTGGCAGAGATACTGGAGTGGTTAGCCATTTCTTTCTTCAGCTCATTTTACAGATGAGAAAACTGAGGCAATGTAATGCCATGCGCCAGCAGATTCCCAAAAGAATGCTACCGTGAACAGCTTTTAAGGTTCGGATTACACAGTATAGTGAACACTCTATTTATTCCATTACAAATCAAGGCAAACATTCACAATATATCACAATATAATATTCACAACATTACATCTTATCACAGAATATCACAATATAGTGTTCGTAACGGCTTAACGTTAGAATGGTCACACAGTTTTCACTACAGTGGCCACAATATTTAGAACAAGGAATAAAAGAATAATCATCTGGTTTCCCTAAGGGGGAAACCCTCCTCACTTAATCATTCAATCAATTCACAATGTATCAATCTTCCACTCATGGGGCAACCATTAACTTAATCGGTCGCTAATCTGGATGCACAAATACTAAATACCATTAATCACTAGTACAGTCATTAGAAAACCATACAAAGCCTCCACCCCTCAGTGTCCAGCAAACCTCAATTTCATCCAAGGCGAGGCCTTTTCTTCATCTTGACTCTGGGTGGTCTCTCTTATTCCCTGGATCCCCTTCCGTGGTCCCAGCTCCCTCCTGAATCCACCAAACAGTCACCTGGATTCAGAAGCAGACAGCTCCCAGGTCCTTGTCCAGTCCTCAGGGCAGTCCCTGGCACACACTGAAATTCACAGGGTCCAGCACATCTCAAACCCTCCACCACTTCTCTTGCCTGGAACTCAAGGATCTGTCAGGCCACGAACAAACAAAGTCTTATCCTGGTCATGCTTCTTCAGTCCTCCAGCACTTCAGCTGGCCCTAGGACCCAGAAGGAATATCAGCCTTCCAGGCGATCTTCCAGGCAAGCCCTTTCAGCCTTCCAGGTGGCCTTCATCAGATTCTGGTCTCAGGAAAACTCCATCTCAGTTCT
>CM053588.1:49591231-49632601 GCA_028646515.1 Pseudochirops corinnae
CCATCTCTCCCTCTCAGCTGGCTTCAGTCTCCACAATTCTTCCTTCACCTCGAGCAACATTCCAATTCTCTCTCTCTCTGTCTCTGGAATTCTTCTTTATATACACACACTAGCCTCCTGTCTCAGCCAATCCCTTTCTCCCACATCATCATCAGGGGAGTTCATGTCCTCTCAACAGGGGACAGAGTTCACACCTTCCATACTTAGCCCTAAATTACTAAGTGCTAAGTATCTGCTAAACTGATTGCTGTTACAGGCAAACAGGGTTAAGTGACTTGGCCAGGGTCACACAGCTTATAAGTGTCTGAAGCTGTACTTGAATCCTGAAAGATCAGGCTTCCTGATTCCAGGCTGGGCTCTATCCACTATGACGCCCCCTAGCTGCCCCAACTAAGGTCCTAGATCTAGTAAATGTCTAGATCTGGGTTTGAATCCAGGCTTTCTGACTCTAAATTCAGTGTTTGTTTATTTGTTTATTGTTGCTGTTTTTTTAACCACACCACATCTCCCCCAAGTTTTTTGAGTGGAGGAACTGTACTAATTAGCCCTAGCATCAAACACAGTACTATGCACACAGTAGGATATTTCACCATTTATTTTATGGAACCGCCTGGCTCACATTTAAATTGGACCTTCTGCAGTTTGCCCAGTGCTTTGCAAAGTCATAGCAACCCTGTAGGACAGGCAGTGCAGTTGGTATTATCCCCATTTTACAGATGAGAAGACCAAGGCTCCAGCAGGTGAAGTCATTTGCCCAGGACTGCACAACTGTGCATGAAGGACAGCAGTTTTGGAGGAGTGATGCTTCTGCCTTCCTCCAATCCAGCAGAGCAGGCATGTGTCTGAATCTGCACTGTGTGTCCTGGCATGTCGGAACTTGTGCATGTAGCCTCGCAGCTTGGGCTCTCCTGGAGCAAGACTGTTACCAGCCTGAGAGCCAGAGAATTGAAAACAACTCACTAAATGTTTACTAAGCCCAGATTAGATGCTGAGTTATAGATAGAGAAGGGGCATCCTCACCAGGGAGGAAATCACAGGGCTCACCCTCATCTTCATCACTCTCCTAAGTACGAAGCACTGTGCTTTGTACAGGGAGTTTGTTGTTGTCTTTAAAGGGAAAAAAAAGACAAAGTTCCTGCCTTCAGAAGCAGCTTATGGTCTAATGAGCTAGAACCCAAGGATGCTAGAAGGTAGAATGTGAGAAGGGAAATGAGAAGTCAGGATGATCAGGGATGATCCTGGAGGAGGTTGCCCCTCAAGGTTTTGGCCTTAGAGAAGGGAAGGAATTTAACAGATGAGAAGGAGGTACTTAAAGGTGGAAAGGGACAGGATTAGAAGAGGGGATAGAAAATATCACTATTTGTGTGGAACATAGAATATGTGAGGGACTGTACTATGAGATAAGGGTGGGCAGGTAGATCAGAGCCAGATTGTGGAAGGATAGAAGGAAGGAAAGAGGGAGGGAGGGAAGAAGGAAAGAAGGAAGGAAGGAAGGAAGGAAAGAAAGAAAGCAGGAAGGAAGGAAGGATAAAGGAAGGAAAAAGGAAAAGAAGGAAGAAAGGAGGGAAGGAGGGGGTAAGGAAAGAAAGAAGGAAGGAAGGAAGGAGGGAGGGAAGAAAGAAGAAAGAGATAAGGTAAGAAAGGAGGAAAGGAGAAAAGAAAGAAAAAAGGAAAGGAGAGAAAAGAAGGGAGAGAGGTAGAGAGGAAAGCAGGAAGGAAGGAAGGATGCATTTAGTAAGCATCTGCTCTATACCAGGCACTATGCTAGGTGCATTCCAAATACTCTTTCATTTGACCCTCACCACCACCCTGATCATTCAAGGTCACTGCTTGAATTCAGTGCCAGGACCAGGGAGCCACGGAAGGTTTTTGAGCAGAGGAGTCTGCTGATCACACAGGAGTGTTAGGCAGATCTGGGCAGTGGGAAGGAGTGAGAGCAGTGCCAGGCCATTAACTCTTCTCTTTGCTTTAGCCGTGCTCTGAGAGAAAAGCCAGAGGGAGATGATGGCTGCGAAGCCAGAGAAGAGGATGGCCTCATCCATCTTCATCACCCTGACTCCCCCTCGCCGTGACACAGCCGTGGTGGACGAGGTGAGGCAGGTATCTTGTTCCAGTCAGGCCAGTTGGGCACGGGAGCCCGCCTTGGCCAAGAAGCCCCCCAGTGACTTTCTAGTGGGCAGACAGGGCCCACGGGTCCCCAGCATTCCAGCAGCACCATCTTCACTGGTTCTTCTACCTAATGGAGGTAAGATAGAACATGGGGTACGGGAAACCTGGGGCAGAGAAGTGGGCAGATGTGGCAGACAGAGAGTGGGGCCTGAGAGCTAGCCAGCATCTGAGAGCACATCAGTAGATCCAGCAACTAGCCTGCGTTCACCAGGTGCTGTGAGAGGGAAGGAATAAGCATTTATGGCACCTACTATGTGCTAAGTACTTTTAAAAATATCTTATTGGACTCTCCCAACAGCCCTGCTATTAGCATCCCCATTTGACAGATGAAGAAACTGAGGTAGGCTGAGGTGAAGTGACTTGCCCAGGGTCACACAGCTAATAAGTATCTGAGCTTCCTGACTTCAGGTCCATCCTTCTATCCACTGTGCCACCTAAAGGCAGAATCAGGGATGTGTGCCTGACAACATGTGCATCATTCCACACCCATGGGCCTCCACTTTGCTAGTGAAGAGAAGGAGCCAAAATTGGGCTTTATCACTGTAATCTAGTGTATGCTGTTTCTGGTTCTGCTTGCTCCAGTTATATAAGCCTTTTCAAGTTTCCTTGGGTGCTTCACATTTTAGGGAGTCTCATGGTCCATTACATTCAGACCTCATGGTGTGCTTGGTCAGGCTTCAATGGTCATTTGGGTTTTTCTTGACATAGATATTATAGTGGTTTGCTATTTCCTTCTCCAGTTTATCTTACAGAGGAGGAAACTGAGGCAAAGAGGGTAAAGTGACTTGCCCAGGGTCATATAACTAGGAAGTGTCTGAGACAGTATTTGAACTCCTGAAGAGGAGTCTTCCTGACTCCAGGATCTTTGCTCTGTGCACCACCTGTAAAGTCTGAGAACTGGATTAAAGAAATTCACTTCACAAAACAAAATGGGAGAGACATAGGCACAGGAGTATTCTAATTAATGTTTAACAACCAACTCCCCCCAAAATACATGCAGGACCCACTCTTAAATTTAACTTATATCATTAAGATTTTCTCCATTAGTTTCTTAAGTCTAGGTAGTCAGCAAAACATATTAAGTCCTGATTGGTAGCATTTTCAGATTTCAGAGATTGAAATGTTCACAATGAAAAGTTAACAACTGGGGGCAGCTAAGTGACATAGCAGATAGGGCACCAACCCTAGAGTCAAGAGGACCTGAGTTAAAATCCGGCCTCAGACATTTACTAGCTGTGTGACCCTGGGCAAGTCACTTAGCCCTACTTATGAAAGAAGGAAGGAAGGAAGGAAAAAAGGAAAGAAGGAAGGAAAGAAAGGAAGGAAGAAAAGAGAGAAAAAAAGAAAGGAAGAAAGAAAGAAAATTTAGTAATCAGCTCTCCCAAACTGGTTCAACTGGCTCCAGCGTACTCTTGCATGGACAGTAGTTTTCTGAAGAAATCTGAGGAGTTTTGTAAGGGGTAAACTCAACAAAATTCATCAGGGCAATAAGGGAGCAACAAAAGCCCTAATGTGAATTTGGGCTTTAATAAGAGAGGCTGAGCTCTGGGAAATAAAAAAGAGACAGTCCCACTCTCCTCTGCCTGAGTCAGGTCACATTTGGACAGCTGTGGTCAGTACTGGGTATGAGGGTTTAAGAAGGACATTGCTAAGCTGGGGAGAGTCCAGAGGAGGCAACCAGGAAGGTGAAGGGCCTTTCCATGATATATCAAAGAGGGATTGAAGGAATCAAGGTGTTTAGCCTGGAAAAGAGGACGGGAAAGCTGGATTCAAGTGTCTGTTCATGTAAATGAGTGATTGAGTGTATTCATTCTGTCTGGGTCCAGAGAACTACAAGGAGCAGTGTGTAGAAACTGCAAGAAGGCAGATCTAGGCCTGTTGTCATGAAAAGTCTTCTAAAATGAGAGCTGTCTGCAGGTGGAATGGGCTGCCTGGAGAGCAGAGGGCACCTAGCAGAGGCTGAATAGCCACATGTTGGAGATGCATTCCAGGATGGTGGCTTCCATAGGTCCTCACCAACCCTCCAATTCCACCATTCTTTGTTTGCTGGGTGCTCCCACCCTCCCAGGGCAATGGGGAGACATCCTTCAGGAGCTTTCTCCATCTCTATTCTGAAGAGGCTAAGTTAAAGTGAGAGGTGATTCAGTTTGGGAGAACCAGGGAGAAACAGTCTGGGGCAGAGGGGAAAGGCAGTCTGATGGGAACATATTGCAGCAGCTGGGAGCAGGACGCAGAGAGCTATTTGGCCAGGATTTGCTGGAGACAGCAGCTGCACCCTGGCTTGCCTTGGGACGCCTAGGGAAGGCCAGCCTCTTCTCCCTCCCCAGCAGCCTGAGCAGCTGCCTAAACCCACAGACACCAGAGGGGAAAATGGTGGAGCCAGGGGTTGCAGCTGGGGACCATGAGGCCTCAGAGTCCTGGCTGGGAGGGATCCCTGGGCAATGTGCTAAAGTGTGTGTGTGTGTGTGTGTGTGTGTGTGTGTGTGTGTGTGTGTGTCTAGGTGGGCACACATTCCGGGTGTCCTGACCACACTGCCCCCAGCTCCCAGCTGTCCCAAGCAGAAGGCCTCCTGATTTGTCTCTGGCCCCTCCCCACAGTCCACACGGAGGGAATCCAGACAGGGCTTCCTCCCAGCCTCAGCTCAAACTCCACCAGTCATAAGAATTGTTTGCCAGTAGACAGGGATTGTGTTGCTATCTTGTCAGATCCTCACAAAGACCTTATGAGATAAGGAGTGAAATCTTTTTATCCTCATTTTACTAATGAGGCAGCTGAGGCTTAGAAGGTGAAGGACATGCGGTAATCACAATAGCTAGTGAGGACATTATATGCAGGATTTGAACCCAGGTCTCCCAATTCCAAATCAAGTTCTCTTTCCTGAAACACATTCATTTAATCATTTAATCCTTGAAACTATTCAATCAATTGTTTTTCAGGCCTGTCTGACTCTCATGGCCCCATTTGGGGTTTTCTTGGCAGGGATACTGGAGTGGTTTGCTATTTCCTGCTCCAGTTCATTATACAGATGAGGGAACTGAGGCTAACAGGGTACAGTGACTTGCCCAGGGTCACACAGCTAGTAAGTGTCTGAGGCTGAATTTGAACTCAGAAAAATGAGTCTTCCTGACTCCAGGCCCAGTGCTCTGTGCACAATGGCATCCCATAGCCTCCTACACACCTGAGGCAGGGAGATTAGTACAGAGACTATTAAAATAGTTTTGAAATTCCTTTCCCTGCCCTTCACCAGGGTCAGATTATTTTGCCTAGAAGGTTGAACAATTTAGCCAGGTGATCCTGACCTTGGGCCTCAGTTTCTTCATCTGTAAAATGGAGCCTAGGGACTAGTTCTAAACCTAGTGATGCTAACAGTGAAAAAATGAATAGCTCTCAAGTGGGAGAAGACCTGTGCTTAAAACACACCTCTAATGCTTGCTTACTTAAGTGACCGTAGGTAAACCCTTCACCTCCCCAATCTGTAAAATGAGAGGAATGGCCCAGGCACACCCAGATGTCCCCTCCAGGTCCAGATCTGTGGTCCTATAAGCTGGAGGAAGCTCTTTGGGGCAGGGGCTGGGCCCGTAGTGGGGACATTCTTGGTGACGTCATCAAACCAAAGGTAGACCTCAGCAGCAGTCCTACCCACATCCCGCCCTCCCAGGCTCCCAAATGGATGCAGGCTGTGATGCTTGAGGGCCCACTCCCCCTTGGGGCGGCGAGAACTTGCGGGGGACTAGCACTAGCCAGGCCCCAGGGTTAACAGCAGCAGGCAGCCTGGGTGGCTCCCTCCTCGCCAGCACTTTCGCTGGGCTGTGATTTCCCATCCCTCGCATCTGTCTGGCTCAGGAGGTAAAGCTGGTGATCCATTCAGCCGCTGACATTTGTTCCCACAGCAATTATCCACCATTGTTGTGGCAACCGGGCAGATGCTGGGCGTGGGGTTGGGAGGAAGGCTCCCTGGTGTTAATTACACCCGGCGTAATTGTTAGGAAACAAAAGGAGGAGGTTCAGAATTGCTGGGTGACCACTAACTTAATCCTGCTCAGCGTTCTCCATCCCCCCCATCCCTGGAGCCTCAGAGAGCCTGGAGAGGCGGAGCATCGCCTGACAGGCAGGACTTCTACGGCCTCTGGCCCCTGCTCCAACCCCAGCTGACCCCAGCCTGCCCTTGTTCTGGGTCATCTTGGACAAGGCCTTCCACCTTAGTTCTTTCTGCTCTTTGGTGTCCTCTTCAGTAAAATGACCTCCACGGGCTCTCCTAATTCTAACATTCTGTATTCTATGGTCTTCCCAGCTCTGAAGTTCTATGTTCTAATGTCTCTCCAAGCTCTGACATCCTGTGTTCTGAGGACCCTCCCAACTCTGACATTCTGTATTCTAAGCTCCCTTCCAGCTATGACATCCCATTTTCTAATACCTTTTCTAATTCTGATATTCTATGTTCTAAGATGGCATTATCTCGTAAAATGAGCTGTTCAGAGCACAGTACTCTGAGAAGATTGGATTTGGGGACTGAGATTTGATGGAAAGGAGAAAGAGGTCTGAGGGTCCATGCTGCCAGTGCCATGGAAGGCCTTAGTGGTGCAAGATGCCTCCTGGGGGAGCATACATACAACTTCTTCCTCATTTTTACTAGGAGTCAGACCCTTCCCATGATGGTCTGGTCTTCATCTCACCCTTCCTTACACTTACACTTGCAGGTTCAGCCCTCCCTCATCCAGCCCCAGAGGCTGAGGACAACTTTCCTGATCTGGATCTCCTCCCTCCTCCACCACCCCCTCCAGCCTTCCTGCTTCCACCAGAAGAGGAGAGCCTCACCCAGGGAGGAGATTCACTCTCAGAAGACCTACAGCAGCTGCATGTGGTTCCTCCACCTCCCCCCTCACAGGTACTGCAGCCCTAGGAAACTCAGCAGCCTCCTTGCCTCCCCACAGCCTTGTTGGGTGGGCAAAGACAGAGGTGGAGAAAGAGAGGGGGGATCCTTAGTCTTGGAGACTATTGGACCTACTCCTTAACCTCCATGGAGCTCCTGAAGCCTTGTAAGTGGAAGAAGATGTACTGTGCTTATAAAGGCCCCAGAGAAGGGGAGCCCATGCCTTTCCCCAGGGACAGTAATAGTGATAACAGTAGGAATAGCAACTGTAATGATGATGACAAATCGCTCATGTTCCCTGCTTATCAAGCACTTTATATCCTTACTTTATTTCATCCTCATGATGTCCCAGGGAAGTATGTAGTGGAACAAATATTTTATCCCCATTTAATAGATGAAGAAACAGAGGCCAAGAGACATGAAGTTACTTAGCCAAAGTCACATAGCTTGTAAGTGTAGTCTGGGGCTCAAACCCATTCTTACCTCTTTGATTCAGACCTCTTTCTCCTATACCACAATTCTCACTATTTAGAAGACATTCCTCATGTCTGTCCAGAACCTCCTAAGCAAAAGAAGAAACCTCTGTTTCTTAATCCGCAAACGAGACAGTTGGAATAAATGATCTCTAAAGCTCTCCCCCAGCTCTAACATCCTGTGTTCTAAGGGCCCTCCCAGCCCTGACATCCTTTGTCCTAAGGGCCCTCTCAGTTCTGATATTTTATGTTCTACATAGTCTTTTTAGTCATAGATCCCTTGGGTAGTCTGGTAAAAACCTGTAGACTCTTTTCAGAATAATGTTTTAGTTGTTTGTTTCAAATTCATAATTGAAGGAAATAATAAATTTAACCAAAAACCAAAAAGATGGGGTTTTTTTCCCCATCCCAAGGTCATGGACCCCTTTGGGGTCTGTAGACCTCAGGCTTAGAACCCCTATTTATTCTAAGGTCTCTCCCAGCTCTGATATTGTGCTCAGAGGTCCCTTCTAACTCTCTTCAAGTATTTGGAAAAAGATGAGCCTTGTTCTTGGCCCCAGAAAGTGTAACTGAGAGCCATGGGAAGAGATAACTTGAGGCCGAAAGCCAGGGAATACTTCCTGTTAGAGCTGCCTCCATGGGGAGTAGGATCCCCCTCACTGAATGCCTATAGGCCAAGATCGAATGACCTCTTGTCTTCTCTGTAGGACTAGCTGGCTGCTGGCTCCCTTCCAACCGTGAAATCCTGTGATTTGAACATTCAGTGTTCTCAGTTCCCTGCTAGTTCTGACATTCCATGTTCTGTGATGCTACAAAATCCATTTTTCTTGCTTTTGTCCACAGCAGAGAGAGGAACAATCTGGTAGTAGGCCAATGGGAATGGGGGGAAGGGTTGGAGAACGGAGGAGAGAGAAGTGCCCACCTATCTACTGAGGCAGGCTCAGGCCAAAGGCCAAAGGGTTCCAGGGAAAGCCAGGTCTTGAGCAATTTCTTGGGAACTAGGAGTGTGGTGTTACGGGATGAGCCTGGGACAGAGAGCAGGGAGACCTGAATTCTAGTCCTAATTCTACGACTAATTTTCCTGTGACCTTGAGGAAGTTGCTTCCCCCTACCACAGGGCCTCTGTTTCCCCATTTGTGAAATGGAGATGAAAATAGCCACATGGCCAGAGTAGGAGTCCCATTGTATTAGATGTGCTTTGTGACTACAGAGGTGTGAAGGCCATTAATGCAGGACATCAGGTGCCAGAGTGTCAGAGCTAACAGCATGTCTCTACCCTTACTGGGACCCATAGGCACTGGTTTTTTTTTTTCCTTTTTGCTTCTGTTACAGGCCCTGTCTGAGCCCTGTCAGCTCAAGCCTTGGCCCAATCACCTCAAGGGAGCAGAGGAAGAGTTGCCACCACCTCCTGAAGAGCCAGACCCCATCCCAGGGAGGGAGGAGTCCATAGGTATCCCCATGGGTAGTGGGCAGGAATGAGAGCCTTCCTAAGCAGTCAATTCCTGGGAACTTGCCTGCTCTGTTCTGAGATAGCTGGAGGTATTAGGAGCAAGGAGGAGAGAGGAGTGCTTGTTACTCTTCATGCTTCATACTCTTCATTCATGCAAAGCCTGAAAAGGCCTGGACTTCAGTTTTCCCTCTTGAAAAATGAAAATATTGGACTAGGTGATTCCTAATGTCCTTTCTAGCCCTGACATTCTGTGTTCTAAGGTCCCTCCCAGCTCTGATATTCCACGTTCTAAGGCACTTCCCAGCTCTGCCATTCTGTGTTCTAAGGGCCCTCCCAGTTCAGACATCCTCTGTTCTAAGGCCCCACCAGCTCAGTAATTCCTCTGCATTCTCTGTTTTTCCAGTGATTTAAGCCTGACGAAGTATAGGACACACTCCCCTAAGAACCACACAGTGACCTCTCTCTGTCTGTCCATCTCAGTGATTCTCCCTTAATGATAATTAATCCTTCATACCCACAAGGCATCACCACAAAGTGAATTGTTCTCATCAGAGAGCATTCTTCTTTTGCCTTACCTAGAACAATGCCAGGTTCTTTGCACCGTCTCTAATTAAAGGTACTCTAGTGCTTTGGGAAAGCTTTTGAGTTCATTCAGCATGGACTCCTGACTCTTCCTCTGTCCTTTCCCACAGACATCTGTGCTTTCTGCCACAAGGTAGTGTCCCCCCGGGAGCTGGCCGTGGAGGCCATGAAGAGACAGTACCACGCCCAGTGTTTCACATGTCGAGCTTGCCACTGCCAGTTGGCAGGCCAGCGCTTCTACCAGAAGGATGGACGGCCCCTCTGTGAGTCTTGCTATCAAGTAAGTATCCCCTGGTTGAGCCTTGGGGAAGACTGCTGCAGAAAGGTGAGAGGAGAACAAAAGGCAGAGGACCCATGGGGTCATCGATTTAGAACTGGAAGGGACCTTCCAGGCCACTCTAAGAGTCCTACCCCCTCATTTTACAGATGAGGAAACTGAAGTCCAGAGCAGTTAAGTAGCAGGGGCCAGTCCAGCCCAGGTCCTCTGGCTTTGAATCCAATATTCTTGCCCTTGCACCATTATAGGCTGGAGGATTGGGGGGAGGGGGTGATGAAGGGAGAGGGTGGAGCTCCCAAGGAGCTCAAGGTGAGAAAGCAGGAAGGGCCTAGAGGAGCCCTGAGAGGAGACCCCATTTTTTTTTGGAGGGCAATTGGGGTTAAGTGACTTACCCAAAGTCACTTGGCTAGTAAGTGTGTCAAGTGTCTGAGGTCAGATTTGAACTCAGGTCCTCCTGACTCCAGGGCTGGTGCTCTATTCACTGTGCTACCTAGCTGACCCAGTAGATCCCATTTTCAAAGGAATTTAAGTCTCTATTGGCCCAAAGTGTGTTTCCTGAACTTGGAGGCCTTCCAGAAGAGGCTACAGGACCACTTGTCAGCGATGCTGTAGACAAGGATTCCTGATGCATGCCTGGATTTGATTAAATGCCTCCTGTCGTATCTTTCCAACTGGAAATGCTCTGATTCTTTAGGAAAGCAGAAAGACCAAAATCAAATAAGTAAGTGGAAGAAAGGAAGGAAGGAAGGAAGGAAGGAAGGAAGGAAGGAAGGAAGGAAGGAGAAAAGGAGGGAAGGAAGGAAAGAAGGAAGGAATAAAGGAGGGAAGCAGGGAAGGAAGGAAGGAAGAGAGGGAGGAAGGAAGGGAGGAAGGATGGAAAAGGAATGATGGAAGGAAGAGAGAGAAAAGAAAGAAGAGAGGGAGGGAGAAAGAAAGAAGGAACAAAGGAAGGGAAGAAAGAGAGGGAGAAAGAAAAAGAGAAAGAAGAGAGAGAGAGGGAGGGATTCAGGTTCCTTGCCTTCACTAAAACCTTCAGACAAGATTCAGTCCTTTCCCTTGGCCTCCTCCACTATACTTTGTTGGACATCATGTTGGACTTGTAGTCAGGAAGACCTGAGTTCAAATTTTTCCTCAGCCCCTTACTAACTATGTAACCGTGGGCAAATGACCTCTGCCAGTCTGAGTTTCCTCCTCTATAAGATGAGTCTAATAGCATCTCCTTTGCAGGGCTGTTATGAGGATCGAATGATTTGACTTTTGTAAAGTGCTTTGTAAGGCCTGGGTGTGGTTGTGTTGTAGCTTGATGAGAAAAATGGAAAGAGAGAGGAAGAAAGATACACTGGGGGGGGGGGGGGAGGGAAGGAAAAGAAAGATTAGGAGAAATGATCTCGTAATTATGGTGTACTAATAGATACCTACACATACTAAGAGAAAGCAGTGGGGGAACAGCTGACACAATCTCCCTCTCAGCCAAACTGGTTAAAGGAAGAAAGAATACTCACATACACACACACACACACATGCACACAAATACATATACATACACAAAAATACACATACATATACACATGCACACAAATACACACAGGGTTGGGTAATATATTTCATTCAGAAACATATTTCATTCCACATAAAAGTAATAGAGAAAGGGGAAAAGCAGGGAGGAGAGTTAGAGGGAGGGCAGACCAAGGGAGGGATTAGTCCTAAGCAAAACAAACTAAGAATGTATAAAATATATTTATAGTTTTTTTGAGGCAGCAAAGAATGAAAATTTGAGAAGGTGTCTATCAGTGGGGAAATGGTTGAAGATGTTATGGTTTATAAATATGATGGAATAGTATTATGCTGGAAGGAATGATGAAGGGGACGGTTTCAGAGAAACCTGGGAAGACTTGTATGAACGGATGGAGGGTGAAATGAACAGAACCAGGATCACAGCTTCTACAACAGTAATATTGTGAAGGCAAACAACTTGGAAAGACTTAGGAACTCTGATCAATATAGTGACCCATCACAACTCTAGGGAACTAATGACGAAGCATGCTACTTACTTCCTGATAGACTCAAAGAGCAGAATGAGATGTTTTTTCCAGACATGCCCAATTTGTTTGCATCGACTGTACATGTTTGTAAATGTGATGAGGTTTGTTTTTCTTTAGTTCTCAAGTAGGGGCAAGGGGCAGGGATTGTGGGTGGGAAAGTGAAAAGGCAGATTTTTGCTGATTGAATAAAAATAGAGTACTTTATAAATCTTAAAGTACTATATAAATGTTATTTAATGTTAAGATATTTGTCTCTTTGTAGAAAGTAAAATTTTGCAATAATCTCATCCCTCCTTTTCAGCATCCAGGGAGCCCCCAAGGATAAGTCCAAAATAGTAGCATGGTGGAAAGAGGACAGGATTTGTAGTCATAGAGCCTGGGTCTTTTTCTGGACCTCCGTTTCCATATCTGTAAAATAATAGGATCAGTCAAGTTCCCTTTACAGCTCTAAATCTGATGACTCCCAGAGTTCTCTTCTCCCCCTTTCTCTCTCCTCTGTCTTTTCAGGGGCAGCCCCCAGTGGGCAGCTCCTTCTTCAGATGTGGCCCTCTTCCCCCAGGACACTCTAGAGAAGTGTGGCCGGTGCCAGACGGTGGCCCTAGATCATGTCATCCGAGCTCTGGGCCAGACCTTCCACCCAGACTGCTTCACCTGCGTGGTGTGCTCCCGGTGCATTGGGGATGAGAGCTTTGCCTTGGATGAACAGAATGAAGTCTACTGTTTGGATGACTTCTACAGGTACAATTCCATCAGGAGCTGGGACGGTGGGAGAGAGGTCCACTAGAGTGAGAAAAGATGGAAAGAACTGAAGAAGAGAAACTGAGGGGTAGGGGTGGTGAGGCAGGGAGGAAGAAGACACGGCCACTGGCTTCAACTGTTTGAAAGACAATCATTCCACTGGTCTCCCAGGACAAAACAATTGGACAAAAAAAGAACCATGGAGGGGAAGTTATACAAACAGTCAAAAAGATTCATGATTTTGTTGATTTAGAAGTTCCCTGCTGAGGCAGAGATCACAGCCTGTCCCTACCTGCTCATCCGGGGTGACTCTTGCCCATGTCTTCCCATAAGTTTCCCATAGGGGAAATTTTCAACAACATTTTATTTAATTAGCATAAATGAGATTTCATAGGAAGACATAGGAGACACACAGAAAAATCTCATTAATTAATTAAATTAATCTCATTAACATGGAAAATAGTCCCCAATAGCTAATGAAAGTTTTTATTTCATATGAAATTGTCCTGGCTAAAATTTATGCTAATTAAATAAAATGTTGTTGAAAATTTCTTTCATTTCATTTCTTGAAAATATGCATAGTTAATGAGATTTTCTATGTGTCCAGACTTTAGGGACACCCGAAATGATTTCTAAAGTCTCTAAAGACCATGAAGCCCATCCTTCTGATTTACAATCAAAAATTCTATTATGTGGTATCTCCCCCTACTAAAATGTAATCTCCTTGAGACCAAAGACTGTATTTTAAATGTGTATCCTCAGTACTTTGCATACAGTAGGCACTTAATAAATGCTCGTTCATTCATTCTCATTCTCAAGTCCTATGATCTCAAGTCCCCAAAGTCCCAGTAGTTCCCCTTTCCTCTTGGGGAGGCCTAAGGTTCTGAGGGCTCTGAGGTCATTGGGCCCCACAATCAGGAAGCCAGGTCCCTTCTAGTTCTGAAATGCAATTTTCCTGTTAGGGTAATAAAGGGTTGGTGCCCTCATGGAAGTCAGGGAGAAAGACTGAACAATGCTGAGTCTGAGAACAGGGTTGATGGCTACTAACTAGCCATGTGACTATATTCAAATCACCTTTCCTCTCTGGACCTCAGTTTTCTTCTCTGTAAAATTGGCATAATATTTGTATTGGCTTATTTTAAAAAAAATCAAGCAGTACTTTTAATGATGCCCCAAATTTCTTTATGAGAGGTCCATCACTCTCTTCCTGGTGATGCAATATAGCCACAAGCCATGGAATACCACAATCTGAAGAATTGTGGGTTGTTCAAAAAAGTAATGAAGAGGTAAAGGGTGGGCATGTGTGGGCTGTATCACATTACCAACAAAAATCTCTCCAGGTGACTGAAGCAAAACTCGTTATCGTTCTCTTTTATGTCTGGTTTTGCTTTTTTTTTTTTTTTTCTTTTCCCAGTGATCACTCATAGGTTACAGCCCTTCTATATGACCAAACTATTGTACAATGTGAAAGTATTTGCAGATCCTATACATGATTGCACGCCACCATGGGGGGGGGGGGGAAGGGAGGGGAGAAAATCTGAAACTCAAGTGATTGTGGAACTGAATCCTGTAAATTAAAAGTAAATGAGTAAATAAAAAAAAATTAAAAAAAAAATCTCTCCAGGAGAAATGCTGTAAAAGATTATGGATCTAGAGAGTGTCAAAGAGGTCATCTTCTCGAAACTTTTATTTTACAAATAAGGAAACTGAGGCCCAGGGATTTGCCCAAAGTTATACAGGTAATAAACATCAGAGGCATCATTTAACACAACGTCTCCTGATTCCGAAGCTAGTATTCTTTCTACTGTCCTATGCTGTCCTCCAATAGAATCAGCTAGATATGTGACTAGAAGAGGTGGGCCAGATATGTAGTCGATGGGATGGATGACCAATGGGATTTCTGCATTCTTAGCCAGTACTGGCATCATGTCAAGAGATTCAAAGGAAGGTCCCTTTTCATTCCACCCACACTGCTCTCTCCAGTTATCAATGATTTCTTCATTGCTAAATCTAACGGCCTTTTCTCTATCCTCATTCTCCTTGAGCTCTCGGCAGCCTTCGACACTGTGGATCCCTCTTCTCCTTCATACTCTCTTCTCTCCAGCTTTTCAGGCTACCCCTCTCTCCCTGTTCTTCTCCTGCCTGTCTTACTGTTCCTTCTCATTCTTCTTTGCTGGATCTTCTTCCAAATCATGCTCTCTAGTCGTAGGTGACAGACCCTCAGGGTCCTGTCCTGGACCCTCTTCTCTTCTCTCTCTTTACTACTTCGCTAAGAGAATCCACCCCAAATGAACTATTTGTGGCAAGAGCATTCCAAGTTCATATTAGTCTGATCACATTGTAACTTGAATCTAACATAGTGATGTCATTTTGGTCCTCTTCGAGGTTGAAGGACAACAGTCAACCAGCTTCACTTGGCAATATCATCAGCTCCCATGGATTTAATGACCAACACTATGCTGATGATTTTCAAATCTACCTGTCCTGCCCCAACCTCTCTGCTGCCCTCCCATCTGACATCTCCAATTGCCTTTTAGACGTCTTAAACTCAATGTGTCCAAAACGGAATTTATTCTCTTTCTCCCTAAATTATCCCATACTCCTACCTTCCCTGTCACTGTAGAGGGTTATCACTATCCTCCCGGTCTCTCAGGATCATAACCTAGGTGTCATCTTGTATATTTAACTCTTCCACTATCTTCCCCCCTATCATGACCAATCTGTTGCCAAAGACCTCTTGACTTCATCTTTGTAACATCCCTCTGACACTGTTACCACTCTGGGGTGGGTCCTGATCATCTCACCCCTGAATTATTGCAACAGTTGCTAGTGGGTCTGCCTGCCTCAAGTCTCCCCTCCCTTACACCTATCATATTAGCTAATATAACAGAAAAGGAAAATGATAAATGTTGGAGGGGATATAGGAAAATTGGGACACTAATGCATTGTTGGGTGAGTTGTGAACTGACCCAACCATTCTGGAGAACATGGAACTATGGAACTATGGAGCTATAGAACTATGCCCAAAGGGCTATAAAACTGCATGCCTTTTGACCCAGCAATAACACTACTAGGTGTTATTTTTTTAATTTTTTCAAAATTTTTTTAAAAAGGAGAAAGAATCTGTTTGTACAAAAATATTTATAGCAGCTCTTTTTGTGGCAGCAAAGAATTGGAAATTGAAAGGATGCCCAATAATTGGGGAATAGTTGAACAAGCTGTGGTATATGATAGTAATGGAATACTATTGTGCTATAAGAAATGATGAGCAGGATAGTTTCAGGAAAAACCTAGATTTACATGAACTGATGCAAAGTGAAATGAACAGAACCAGAAGATCTTTGTACACAGTATAGAGTCTTAATGCAAATCCAGGCATACTATTTTTCACTTTCTTTATTTTTCTGTGGGTTTTTTTTTTGGTCTGCATTTTTTTTCATAACACGACTAACATGAAAATATGTTTTGCATGATTGCACATGTATAGCCTATATTAAATTGCTTGCCCTCTCAGGGAAGGAGAGAATTTGGAACTCAATTTTTTTTAATGTAAAAAATTGTTTTTATATGTAAATAGGGAAATATAAAATATTATTCAAAATAAAAATGTCTTTCCCTACTCCAGTCCATCCTCCATTCAGACACTAAGGTGATTTTCCTGAAGTGTAGTTTCAGTCATGTTACCCCCTACTCAGTAAAATCTAGTGGCTACCTATCATCTCCAGAAGCAAATACAAAATGCTCTTTGGCATTCAAAGCCCTTTCTAACCAAGCCTCCTCCTACCTTACTCCCCAAAAAGTATTCTTCCATCCAGTGACACTGGCTTCCTGGCTATTCCACAAAGGCACTCTGTCTTTTGGCTTTGGTTATTTTCTCTGGCTTTTCCCCGTCTTGGAATGCTCTTTCTCCTCAACGCTGACTACTGACCTCCCTGACTTCCTTTTTAAAAATAAATTTATTATTTATTTATTTTAGCATTCATTTTAATAAGACTTTGAGTTCCAAATTTTCTCCCTCCAGTCCTCCCCCATCCTTGAGAAGACTAACTCTATATCAGTTATACATGTGAAATGATACAACACATTTCCATATTGACCATGTTGCAAAAAAAAAAAAAGGAAGAAAAATACAGAATTTATCGGTTTTCTCTCTGGAGATGGGTAGTATTTTTCATCATGAGTCCTTTTGGAATTTTCTTGCATTGGTTTTGGATCATAGTAAAGTCTTTCCCAGTTCATCATGGTTACAATATTGCTATTACTATGAACAATCATCTCCTGCTTCTGCTCACTTCACTTTCCATCAGTTCATATAAACTTGACTTCCTTTAAATCCCGACTAAAATCTCATCTTCCACAGAAAGTCATTCCCAATCCCTCTTAATTCTAGTGGGGCAGCTAGGTGGCACCATAGTGCACAGAGCGCCAGGCCCAGAGTCAAGAAAACTCATCTTCCTGAGTTCAAGTCCAGCCTCAGACACTTCCTAGCTATGTGATCCTGATCAAGTCATTTCACCTTGCTTGCCTCAGTTTCCTCATCTGTAAAATAAGATGGAGAAGGTAATGGCAAACCATTCAGTATCTTTGTCAAGAAAACCCCAAATGGGGTCAGGAAGACTTCTACATGATTGAACAACAATAAACTTAATTCTAGTGCTTTCCCTCTTAAATATTTCCTATTTATCCATTATATATCTTATTTGTTTGTTTCTCCCCAATTAGATTGTGAACTCCTTGAGAGCAGAGACTGTCTTCTGCCTCTTTTTGTATTCTCAGAGCTTAATTAGCACAGTGCCTGGCATATAGTAAACATTTTGTAAATAATAAAATGACTGATTTGACTGAGGGAACCCACAGAGGACATCCCTTTGTCCCATGGAGAATAGTATTTTCTGGCATTTAAAACATATGCAATTTAAAAAGTCACATTTACTATTTTCCCTTATTGATTTTATACCCTGTTTTTAAGTGGAAAGGGGGAGGGCTAGCATTACTGATGGCGTTAAAAGAAAGTTAGTGAATTGGACCACTAGGGGGCACAGTGGATTGAGCACTGGACCTGGTGGTAGAAAGAGCTGAGTTCAAATTCGAACTAGCATACTTACTATCTGTTTGATTTACTCTTGGCATGAGTTAGCTCACCTGTTAATTGGAGCTCATAAGAGCACCTCCCCGGGTGGGGGAGGAAAGGGGGCGGGTTGTAAAGCGCTTTGTAACTCAAAAAGAACTATATAAATGCAAATTATTTAAAATACACAGAAGGAAGCAAAAATAACTCAAACAGTTTTAAAAGTGATATATAGAATTTATTGTTCCCTTTTTCCCCCTATAAAGTAGGCAGCATAGAATAGAAATTCACAGTTACATGTACAATCCTTTTTATGGTCTATTTTTTTTAAGTGAAAATAGTCGTCTTTGGGGGGGGGGTATTAAATTCAGAATTTTAAAAAATGAAAATAATTTTCATTACTTATTTATTAAAATTATAATGCTTATAAAAGGGAGAAACTGACCCTTGTAGCCCCTCTAGTTTGTATTTTGCCCTAGGCAGCTGCCCACATGGGCTATTCCTGGTTTTCTTCGTCCCAACTTCACTGTGACTCTAGAACACATAATATTTCTCCTCTTCTTCCTTTAAGTCAAATGGCCCTCAAGCCATCTCCTCATCCCTGAGAAATGATACCCTGAGAGACTACAGTTAATTACACGTCTCTCCCTTCAGCTCCAGAGAGGGAAAACAGAGATGTTGGTGGTCAGAGTTCCATGAGCATTCCTAGTGACAACCACATGCAGGCGGGGTATAATTTGTCTATGAATTCCAAATGCTAATTGCCATGATTGCTTATTTCCTTTCCTTTCTTCCGCCAGGAAATTTGCACCAGTATGCAGCATTTGTGAGAACCCAATCATCCCCAGAGACGGGAAGGATGTATTCAAAATCGAGTGCATGGGACGGAATTTCCATGAAAACTGCTATAGGTGTGAGGTAGGTGTGAGAGCTAATGAAACCTACTGAGTATGAAATGAATTTTCCCATTCCTGCAATCATTATTCATTAAGTGGTCATTGCAGGTACCCAGGGAAGGCAGGAAGTTGAGGCTACTTGTGGTCTCTGCCTCAGAATTGCACATTTAGAACCCCAAGGGACCTTAGCAGTCCAAAGCTGCTATTTTTACATATGAAGGAACTCAGGGGTCCAGAGAAAGGAAGGTGACTCTCTGTTGTCCAGGAAATAGATGGCAGAAGCAGGATTTGAACCCAGGTCCTGGAACTCAGAATCACCATTCTTTCTACTCTTTTGCATGTGTTCTCTTCCTTGGGTTCCCAATCTAGTAAAGAAATAAGATAAAAGCAGAAATCATTATAATTTTTTTCAAGAACAATTTACTAAGTAGCTACTTTGTATGAAACATTATGTGGTCTCATCAATTAAATATTTTATGTATATTTGTGCACATATGTATATGTGTATATATTATATGTTTATATTGTATTATTGTGTATATGTATGTACATGTGTATATATGTATACTATGTATACATATGCATGCGTGCATATAGATATACATACACGTGTGTATATGCATGTATGTACACATATACATTAACATGCATATACATATATACAGTGGAAGAATAGATAGAGCACTGGGCCTGGAACCAGAAAGACTCATTTTCATGAGTTCAAATCTGGCCTCAGACTCTTACTAGCTGTGTGACCCTGGGTGAGTCACTTTACCCTATTTATCTGTAAAATTCACTGAAAAAGGAAATGGCAAACCGCTCCAGTATCTTTGTCAAGAAAACCTCAAAATGAGCTCACAGAAAGTCAGACACAACTGAAAAACAACTTAATAACAGCATTTATATAATATATATTCATATATACAAACTACTATATGTGTGTGTATTTTTTTAATGTCATGTGAAGGCCTGGGGGCAATATTGCTATAGGGGAGAGGGATTAGGGAAGGCTTCCTGGAGGAAGTGTGCATTGATTTGGCCATTAAAGGATGGGTAGTGATTCAGCAGGCCAAGAGGGAAAAGGAGAGTGTGGCTGGCACAGGAAACCGCAGGAGCAAAGGCTTGAGGCATTTGGGGGAAGGCAAGAAGTTACTGGAGCAAGACTAATTCCCCAGTAAGGATGTAAGGTCCTTATGGCCATGGAGTTGTTTTGTTTTTGTTTTTTATACTAGGTGACTAAAGCTAATGAACATGGAATCAATGCTTATTGAGCATATGGTTTTAGTGTGTTCTTCACAGCTTCACATCCTCCTTCTCTACCCCAGTTGGAACTAAGAGCATGCCCTGTGAAATGATGAACCCCAGCTAGATGTGTATGCTGTCTTGGAGAGGCTAATATTAAGATTATTCAGCTCATGCTAGGTCACACTATGGGCTGGAACAATCATGAATGGGTGGGTAACATTCTCAAGTTCTGGATTCTCTCTCCTCTAGCAGGGACAGGTCAACACTCTTGCTTAAGACTTCTCTCATCAGTCACTTGTATTTACAAGGATGCTGCCTGGGGCTGGGTTGGAGAGAATCAGTCTGTGTTGTTAAGGAGTTTCTCTCTTTTTCAAAGCTAAAATAATCATGGTAATTCTGTGATCCTGGGTTTGCTCCTCAGAGGAGTCTTTGAAGTAAGTGTGAAGGAGGAAAACGGAGAGGACTTCTAAAAATTAGAATAAAAGTAAAATATATGGCCTTGTAAGGTAGTGAGATCCCTATAACTAGGGGCAGTATGTTTTAGATCAGGAAGGTACCTCAGAGATCACTTAGCTGGCATCCTTCATTTTGCAAATAAGGAAAAGAGATTTGTCCCCGAATCCTAGCTTAGAACTGTAACCAGAGGAGGGTAACAGGAGCTTGGCCCATGGTGGAAGAAATTTAGACCCTGGGGTCTATAGTTGATTTGAGAACGCACTCTGCTTGCCCCAGGAGTCAGAGTGCCTAGTCTTTTGCCTTTGTTGGAGCTGGGCTTTGAACTCTGGTCTTTGACTACAAGTTCTGTGTTACAGTACCACAGTGAAATCTGGGTGGACCTATTTGGCCAATTTTAGAGTTTATTTGTGTGAAAAATGGTGTGTGACTTGAGGCGTCAGAATTAGAACCAGTAGGATTCACACTGTCAAGTGTTGAAAGAGATGGCTTTAGAGGTGCCTTCCAACACAGCAAGATTCTATGATCCTTGCCACAACAAATTGTATTAATATTGTGAATATAAACAGATTATAAATTCAATAGAATTTAAGCTGCTGGAGAGCAGGGACAGTTTTAGTTTTTGTCTTTGTATCTCCAGGGGTACAATGACTGGCATATAAAAGGCGCTTAATAAATGCTTGTTGGCTTGAATTGGAGTATCGTATCTCTAAGACCCAAAATGATATTACACTGTGGGAACACAAGAGGGTGCTCTAACCAACCAGGAATGTGTCTGTTATAAAAATTCCTCACTATAAAGCGTTTCTAAAGTGCTTTAGAGTTTGCATCAGGATGATTTGAAGGTAGTACAAAGGACAGGGCAATGGATTTGGAATCTGAGGACCTGGATCCGTCTCTCTGCCACACACTACCTGTGTGGCTTTAGGGTACTGGTGAAACAAAAAAATGTAATCAACTGGGGGAAGTGCAATCCCCAGTTTTAACATTTTCCCCAATCACTTTCTTAAGTCTATAGTCATCAGAACAACAAATCAAGCCTTGATTTGAGGCATTTGCCCTTTTCTTAGGTGTAAAATGTTCACACTGAAAATTTAACAGTTGTCTCTAGGAAAACCTATAGGAACCAGCCTCCTGCATATTACTCTAATGACTCAACCTTTATGGTCCTTAATTTCATACTTAGTAAAACGAGAGGGTTGGATTAGATGGCCTTGAAGGTCCTGGCCAGCTTTAAATCCTATGAATAAATTTTCCCCAGCTTCGATAATTTATAGAGACCACCACTTAGTCTGTGTGTGATCTTGGGCAAGGCTTCCTGGGCTCATTTATTCTTCAGTAAAATAAGAGGTTAAACCAGATGGCCCCTAAGGTCCCTTGTGTCTCTACAGGAATAGTTCTATTAGGTTGATGGTGTGTCTTAACGTCTCCCTTTTACAGATGTAGAAACTTGAAGCTCAGAGAGCCACAGTGATTTGTGCACAAATCTATCTAAGGTGCTGGCTGATGTTTCAGGTCCAGTCAGGAAACACCAGAAATCAGGGCTTAGTGTCATTGTTTAGTTATTTTCTGTATTTAAGAAAGTGATATGGAAAATGCTAATAACTCAGATTAAATTTAAAAGTGTGTTGTAAGGGGCAGCTCGGTGGCAAAGTGAATAGAGCACCTGCCCTGGAGTCAGGAGGACTTGAGTTCAAATCCCACCTCAGATACTTGAGACATTAACTGTGTGACCTGGACAAGTCACTTAACCCCAATTGCCTTGCCTTCCCCCCTCCAAAAAAAAAAATCCTGTCCTAGGTATGTTTTTTTCAGAGAGCCACTTGTTAACCATTTACCAGCCATATTATTGGTTGAATATATATTAAATTGCGAGTGAAGGAGGAAGGTTTATAGACTGGACTTTGGAGATCATCATGTTTAATCTCCTCAACTTACTGAAAGGGAAACTGAGGTCCAGAGAAGTGAAATAATTTGCCCATGGTCTCATAGCTAATAAATGTTAGTGACAAATAAGAAATAGGGAGGGGTGCTAGAAAGACACTAATTCTGGAGACTTGGGTTCAAATTCTGCCATCTCTGAGCTTTAAAGCACTCCACAAACCCCAGTGCCTTGCAGGAAGGTGAACTGTTATTATCTAGTAGACTGTAAGCTCACTGAGGGCAAATTCTGTCTTTTTCATGCGTGTGTATCCCCAGCATCTAGCCCAGAGCCTTGCATGGAGTCTGTAACTACATGAATGCTTTGTGGAGTTGTTTTGGAAGGCTTTCCCAGGTTTGGCTGGTATCTTAGCTGGAATCCTTCTCTTTTTCAGGATTGCAGGATCCTACTGTCTGTTGAGCCCACAGACCAAGGCTGCTATCCGCTGAATGACCATCTCTTCTGCAAACCATGTCATGTCAAGCGCAGTGCGGCAGGATGTTGCTGAAGGCACTATATGGGCACCTGGCCCCGATCTCAGAAAAATGAGCTCCTGCTCCGGAGCCCTTCCTATGACCTTGACAACCTCAGTTTCCCTTCTTCACATACTATTGCAGAAGGTATCCTAAGCCACAAGAAGATACCCACCTGCAGGAACACCAGCCATATCTGAACAGAGTGATGGGAACTCCCCTCCACCTCAAAACTTTGGTCTCCAGCTTGAGAGAAAGCCACATGGTAGCAGTGAATCAGCAGTAAAAAATGTGCTAAGCACCTGATATGTTCCAGCCACTGTGCTAAGGCACTAGGGATACAAAAAGAGGCCAAGACAGGCCCTGCCCTTGAGGACTCACCATCTAATTGGAAGAACCCTGGAGTTAGAAATCAGGGCCTGGGTTGAAACACCAACTATGCCACTTAACTGTGTGACCTTGGACAAATCCCTTCATCTCTCTGGCCCTTAGCTTCCTCATCTGTCAGATGAAGGGTTTGGACAAGATTCTATCTAAAGTCCCTCCTGGATCTAAAAAGAAATCCTCTGACTTTCCCTCTTCCCCCTACAGATTTTCAGTTGTTCTATGCCACCCTCCTCTCCCTCCCACCCTGGAGTGAGGGATCCTTTCTCCATGAAAGCTTGGTTGCCCCAATCAATTATGAAAGGAATAAAAAAAGGAAGGAAGGAAGGAAAGAAGGAAGGAAGGAAGGAAGGAAGGAAGGAAGGAAGGAAGGAAGGAAGGAAGAAAAGGAGGAAGGAAGGAAGGGAAGAAGGAAGGAAAGAATGAAGAAAGGAAGGAAGGAAGAAAGGAAGGAAGGAAAGGAAGAAGGAAGGAAGGAGGAGAGGGAGGGAAGAAGGAAGGAAGAAAGGAAGGAAGGATGGGATGGAGGAAGGAAAGGAAGGAGGGGAGGAGGGAAGAAAGTAAAAGAAGATTTATTAGGAGCACAGAGGAAAGAGTCTGGGAATCAGGAGACCTGAGTTTGAGTTTTGCTTTTGCCTTTACCTTGCTGTGTTACCTTGGACAAGCCTTTTGCTTCTCTAGTGCCCAGTTTCTTCATGCACAAAATGATGATGTCTAGACTAGAAGCAACAGCCCATGATCTCATGACTCTGAAAGCCCCTGGCTTTTTGTGCTGTCAAGACTGGGTAACCTGAGCAATATTGTAGTTTCCCCTGGGGAAACCCCTCATCCTTTCCAGATACCACAGGGCGGAGAAGGGAAACTTGCTAGTGGGAAGGAGCTAAGAAAGTCAGAAGACCTTGAGCTCTTCACAGGTAACTGCAGGTGGACAAGTACCTCCATGAATATGGAGCCCCCAAGGCAGAGAGAGCCACTTTCTCCCTGCTCCCCCACATGCCAGCCCCCCAGGGTAGGTGATAGGGGCAGGTCTGCTGTCCAGGGTGTTCTAGAGGAAAGACTCCAGGAGCTGAGTGTAGGGTGCTGCCCATTATTCCCCTCCTGTTTCCTCCAGGCTTGTGGATCTTTTTCTCCACCCCTTCCATCCTAACAGAGCTTCTTGAGGGACCCAGACTGTCCAAACTCTAGCCTGACCCTCACCCCTTATGTTGATTCCTTCATTAGAGGGTAGGTAAATGGATGACTTTTCTCACTCCTCTACCATGGTCTCTGGAAGGTCAGTATTGGGAAAACCTCATCTTTAGGCAGAATCCCTTTAGCTTGGGATTCCACCTCATCACTATGCCTCCTCTCCCACTGAGGGTAGGGCCATGAGCTCCAAACGCTCCACCACACCTCACTCTACCCCTTACCCCTTTCCAGTTTCCTTTTGTGCATTGTCTTTCCCTAGAGATTGTAAGCTCCTTGAGGACAGGGATGGTATTTTAGCCTTTCATTGTGTCCCCAAGGGTTTAGCACAATGCCTGGTACATAATAGACCTTAATAAATGTCTATTGACCAACTGACTGATAGGGGAACCTGGTTGTGGTACTCAGCCATGAGTCCCTAGCATTGATACTGTAAATGCCCTAGACAATGGACAAAGCTTGTTTAGGGCCTAGAAATACTAGGCATCTAAGGAAATGAAAATAATAATAATAAGCCTCAAAACACCTATGGCTTACTTCAGTGTAATTCAGAATTAATGACACAATTCTAAATAATTAAATTCAGTTCACCATCATTTATTACCTGTGTAACCTTGGACAAAGCACCTCTTTTCCCCTGTAGAATTACAGTGTTGGATGTGATAATCTCAGAGGCCTCTTCCAGGCTGAAATCTATAATCCTATGTGTCAGGCATTGCGACCAACCTGGGTGATAAAGAGGCAAAAAAATGGGAAATAGTTCATGATATGCTATCTTTATCCTTGTCTTTCCATCAGTCCTCCACAAAAAGGTCTGTCCCACTCACTGGAGGCCTTCCTTTGGTTCCCTGCCCCCTGCTTAGACTCCAAGGCCGCTCTGGAAGCTGTCTGTCTGTCAACCTCATGGATGTGACCATTGCTTCCTGGCTACATGACTGTCCCAGTCCTTACAGTGTGAACAAGGCATCCTTGGGATTTCCTTCTGTGAGACTGTTTCCCCCCCTCCCCCCACATAAAGAAGATGGCCTGTCCAAATCCTGACAGTGGCATGGTCTAACGTGATATGGCCATACCCACAGTGCTCTTCAAAGGAAAGACTGTGCAGTTAGGCTCCGGAATGACTATTGGACAATTTGGACAGAGTGGGGACACTGCTCAGCCTCGCAGGCCTGTCCCTTGCTCGCCCTTTGTCTGGGGTCTCTGTATACTCACCTGTAAAATGATGTCGTATTCCAAAGGTTGGTTGTGATGTGTACTTAAAGTGCTATTCAAATGTCAACGATTATGCTTATGATTGTGGTTATTACTGTGTGCCCAAGAGTTTGCCACAAGCTAGAAAACTGGGGAATCCCGGTGCTATTCCATGCTCAGGCCTTTTGCCAAAATGTTGTGTAGGCAACAAATGTGTGGGCAACAATGTGTGTAGCAGGGAGCCTGCTTACAGCCTGGACAGAATTTAAAGGATCAGGGTGGCTACATGGTGCAGTGAATAGAGCACCAGCCCTGGAGTCAGGAAGACCTGAGTTCAAATGTGACCTCAGACACTTGACACACTTACTAGCCATGTGACCTTGGGCAAGTCACTTAACCCCAATTGCCCTGCCTTACCCCCTCCAAAAAGAAAAAAAAAAGAATTTAAAGGATCACAGGGTAGAGCAGAAAGAGCACCAGGTCTGGAGACAGAGGACTTGTGTTCAAATCCTGCCTCTGCTGATTAGTCAGTTAACAATGATTATTAAAATTTATTGTGTGTGCTGAACTGTGCTGAGTGCTGGGGATACAAAGAGGCAAAAAACAAGAGTCCTGACCTCAAGGAACTTATATTCTTTAAAGGGGGGTGTGGGGAGGGAGGAAGGACATAGGACAATTCAAATAGCTATGTGCATGCAAAGTATATACAGTGCAGATGTGACTGACAAGTACATACCCTCCGGGGCTTCAACTTATCAGTAAAATAAAAAGAATTGGGCTTGAGCTCCAGATCTCATCTGTGATGCTTTGAGCTCCCACACTGAATCCTGCAGGAAATGCAACTGTCCCCCACTCACCATTCTGGTTCCCACCTCTAAGCATTCATTCATTCATTCATTCATTCGACAAAATTGTAGTGAGTGACTCCAGTCTCATTTGCAGAGCCCTGTCCTGGACACTGAGGGAGTTAGCAAACCAGTCTAGTCAGGGTGATGGTGGGGTTAAAATGCAAACCCACATAACTCTGCTCCCTGACTACACAATAAACTCATCAGAGAGGGCCAGACCAAAGTGAGGTCGCAGAGACAATATTCGTTTCCAAAGAGCAGAGGCTTTCTGGATGTGGTGGCATTTGGATTAGGCTTCCAAGGATGAACAGGAACTGAAAAAGCAAAAAGCAGGAGATGACCTTGACCTTCACTGCAAAGTTGTCCAGTTTGACTAGAGAGATGGCTGGAAGGAAGGGCCTTGAATGCCAGACACAGGAGTTTGAATTACATCCAGTCAGGGTTAAGGAGTCACTAAAGACGAGAAGCGCATTAAGAAACCCCCCTGTAGTCCTTCTGATCTTGGAAGACAGCCTGGTGGAAATGCCTTTGACCCCACAGAGAATGATTTATTCATTTGCTTCCAGCTTGCTATTTGTGTCCCAGTAAGAATCCCCAGTGACCTTTCTGCCCCAGGAATCCCAGCCCCAGGCAGCGCCTTCCTCCCTCTCATAGAAAGTCAATGTGTCTAGGGGACTTCCAGCCAGTGCTGGTGTGGAATGAGTTCAGTGTGGGCTGGCTGTTTTTCATTTTGCTTTTGGTTTTAAATAAAGTGGACTTTCCCTTTTTGGAATGAGCTCCCCAGTATCACATGGTCTGGCCAGAGAACCTAGTAAAGATGATGTGGATTCTCTATGCCTGTAAAGTGTCTCCTTTCAACCATAAATTCTGGGTCTGGGGATCAAGCCTCAGAAAGGGAGTTGGGCCAACTCACTTCAAAGAAGACCAAAAAAAATGGTGAGTGTGTGGGTGTTCATTTTGGTGGTGGGTGGGTGGAGTTGGAGAGCTTGCTTCAATTGGTTTTAGTCCCAGCTGACATCCCACCTTCTCCAGGAAGCCTTTCAAATCCGGGTTAATGCTGGTTGCCTCCCCTCTATTATCTTTAATTGGCTATTTAAGTACCTTGTTTGCCTGGGATCTCCTCCATTAGAATGTAAGCTCCTGAAGGGCGAGGACTGATTTTTTGTTTTGTTTTGTCTTACAGTTCTAAATATCCCCAAATCCCCATTGTTTAGCCACGTGGTCTGATACTTAGTAGGAGCTAAATAAATGTTTATTGACTCACTTTCAATGAAAGTTCTAGCATTAATGCCTCCTCCCTCCAAACATTCCCTTTTAAAGCTATTACAGGCTGGGCCTTCCTGGAAGATCTATCCTTTGGTGAGTTCACCTGGGGCCTACTCAGAGTCTGATCTTGAACTTTATATTGGCCCAACCTGCCTTAGTAAACCTTCATACTCTATAAAAATGTAAATTTTTATTACTACTGGTCCCCAAACTAGATTTTTATCAGTTCAAGGAGCACCAGGAGTCTTGTTTCTAACTGGACCACCAATGTATTTGTTTACCATGGGAGTATGGCAGTGTGGCGTGGCAGAAGGAGCACTAGGTATACACCGGGATTGAGATGATTGACATGAAATCCCAGCTCTGATGCTTATTTTCTGTGTGGTCTAGAGCAAAGCATTTCACTTCCCCATTGGCTTCCTCATGTGTAAGAGGAGGAAAAGAGACTGCTCATCGCCAGGGTGGTTCTGTGCTTCGTTCACCTTAAGAACTGTAGAAATGGAAGTTATTAGTAGTAGTCACATTGCAGGAGTGGTATTGGTAAGACGATTTCTACCAAGCCATAATAGTCTGATGAATTGACTGCTCTAGCAATCTTTCTATTAATTAGTGAACTAAAATGGTCTAGACCCCAAGCACCTTCTCCAACAGATGCCAGTGGGATAATGGTGAAAACTCATGATCCGGTAGTTCTCTTTTTTCTCTATTTCTTAACAGTTGTTAAAAGTATGTGACTCATCCTATCCACTATTTATGTGAATACTTTTCTGCCAGTTGGTGAGTGAATGCTTCCTGACCTTGACCCCAAACTATGCTTGGGAGCCTCATTACCTTCTCTTTGGTTGAGTTCAACATTTATAAGCTGCTTGCTATGTACACAACAGTGTGATAGATGAGAGTTGGAGTGAAAGAGGCAGAGAGAGGGAGAGGGAAAGGAAAATAGGGAGGAGGAGGAGGAGGAGGAGGAGGAGACGAAGAAGAAGAAGAAGAAGAAGAAGAAGAAGAAGAAGAAGAAGAAGAAGAAGAAGAAGAAGAAGAAGAAGAAGAAGAAGGAGAAGAAGGAGAAGAAGAAGGAGAAGAAGGAGGAGGAGAAGGAGGAGGAAGAGGAGGAGGAGGAGGAGACGAAGAAGGAGGAGGAGGAGGAAGAGGAGAAGAAGAAGAAAAAGAAGAAGAAGAAGAAGAAGAAGAAGGAGAAGGAGGAGGAGGAGGAGGAGGAGAAGAAAAGAAGAAGAATAAGAAGGAGGAGGAGGAGGAGGAGGAGAGAAGGAGGAGAAGGAGGAGGAGAAGGAGAAGAACAAGAAGAAGGAGAAGAAGAAGGAGAAGAAGAAGAAGAAGAAGAAGGAGAAGGACGAGGAGGAGGACGAGGAGGAGGAGGAGGAGGAGGAGACGAAGAAGGAGGAGGAGGAGGAAGAGGAGAAGAAGAAGAAAAAGAAGAAGAAGAAGAAGAAGAAGAAGAAGAAGGAGAAGGAGGAGGAGGAGGAGGAGGAGGAGGAGGAGGAGAAGAGAGGAGGAAGAGAGGCAAGGTAAAATGGGGAGAAGACATGTATTTCAGTGACGGCAGCTATCTGTACGTCTGGAGTTAAAGGATTCTAGGTCCAGAGCTAGAAGGGAATTCAGCCCATTGAGTCCAACTCTCTCAGTTTACAGATGAAGAAGTTAACTTGCTCATGGTCACACAGGCAGTCAGCATCAAATGTGGCATCTGAAGCCAGGTCATCTGACTCCAGAGCCGGATTTTTCCCCTAGACTGTTCTGCCCCTTCCTAGTCCTTTGTCTTGGGTCTCTGTAAAATAAAATAATATCTACTACAGAAGGAAGCTCTTGTGATAATGTATTTAAAGGACAGTGCAAATATCAGCATTTGTGACATCACATGAATAACTAGTTTCTAGGTGCAAAGTAGGGCTTAGTGAGCTTATGTGAGGGAAATCATAAGATGTCAGAAGGGCCTTAGAACCCAGGATGTCAGGGCTGGGAGGGGCCTTAGAACCCAGGATGTCAGGGCTGGGAGGGCCCTTAGAACCCAGGATGTCAGGGCTGGGAGGGCCCTTAGAACACAGGATGTCAGAGCTGGGAGGGCCCTTAGAACCCAGGATGTCAGGGCTGGGAGGGGCCTTAGAACCCAGGATGTCAGGGCTGGGAGGGCCCTTAGAACACAGGATGTCAGGGCTGGGAGGGCCCTTAGAACCCAGGATGTCAGGGCTGGGAGGGGCCTTAGAACACACAATGTCAGAGCTGGGAGGGCCCTTAGAACACAGGATGTCAGAGCTGGGAGCGACCTTGAAGGTTGTCTAGCACTTCATTTTACAGAGAGGGAAAATGACCCCCAGAGAACTTGGATGGTATATGCACTGATAAGTAAGTGGGAGACCTGTGTTTCAGTCCTATCCTAATTCCATTTCTTAGCTGGCTGCTTTGCCCCTTGGGAAGCCAGAAGCAGTATGGTTTATTGGGAAGAGTGCTCGATCTGGGGCCGGGCATGGGGGGGGGAGTTGGGGGGTGTCAGTCTATAGCTCAGGCGCCTGTGCTGCCCAGGGCAGGCTGCTTGCCCTCTTTGGGCCTCAGGGCCTGCAGAAGGAAGGAGCTGTTTCTGACTCCCAGGTAAATAAGTCTTCATTCTTCATTCTTTTCTTGTTTTTAGTACTTTCCCCTACAAGTCTAGTGTTTTGTTGAAATATTTGTTTCTGTTTCTATGCTTTTGTTTAAAAAAAAAAAGCATTTTCAATAAAACACTTTCTCCTGTACAGCCTGGGAAATCCCCTTTCTCTTCTAGAAGGCTGAAGTCTAGGTTTGAGTTACCAAGTAACTTGACATTGCCCAGGAAATCCCCCCCTCATTTAGCCTGGGGACCAGGTTCCATCACATCTCAGAGCTGGCATCTAGCTGCAACATGCCTTTGCCCCAAGGCAGCCATAAGTGGCTGGGGATAGAGAAGGGAGAGAAAAACGGGAGGGGGATGCTCCCCTTAGCTCTGAAACTCCTCACAGTGAGAAGGAAAAGGGGTGGATCATACGCTAAAGATTCCCCCCTATAGGCCCGCACAAAGGGGGTGGCTCTGACATAAGCCAATCAAATCATCAGTAAAGCCCAGCAGCTACTCATAATTTCTCATAGGCTGCCAACGGTTATACTGTTCCCCCTCCTGGGAGATGCTTTCAAAGCCCCAAACAAAGGCTCAGCATCCATTAAGCTACTTCAATTAATTTGGAACTCTCCAAATCAACCCTTTACATGGAAAATAAAATAAAGAAAAACAAAAACAAAAAAAACCCCATAAAACAAAAATCTTCCTCCCCCTATAAAAGAAACCCCGACCAACACGGTGAAGGCTAGCTGCCTTAAAAAAATCACCTTCATTTTACAACTCTTCCCCTCCCACCTCTCCAACCCAAGAGCCATTGTTTATGACAAAGAAGAAAAAAGGAGGTGGAGGAAAAAGCAATTCACCAAAACTAGTCAGCATAGCAACTAGGCCTGACACTAGATTGTGGGGTTCCAGACCATTAGTCTTCAAAGTTGCTAGGCGAGGCCGCGGATAGAGCTGGGAGCCGAGAGTCAGGACACCAGAATTCCTATCTGGTCTCAGGTGTTTCTTACTGTGCCACCGTGGCAAATCACTCCACTGTTTCCTGCCTCTGTTTCCTCAACTGTTCAATGGGGATGATAGTAATCCTTAACTCCACTAGCAAAGCGCTACGGAAAGCCTAATGTGCTATATAATTGCTAACTATTACTATGCAGGAACCAGGTGTGGTCCCAACGACCCTTCTTCTGAGCCGAGTTTGGGCATTATAATTACAGTGTATTCCTTTCAATTTCCGATTTTTGTTTTGTTCTTTTTATTTACATTGTCCTGGTGGATGGGGTTTTCAGCGTCCTCTCGATTCATTCTGCTTCCTATTTCCCATAACAAAGCTCCATCTACTAGACCAAATGGGCCTTACCCAGGGAGCTGCCTGCATATTACAATTTAAGGTGTTTCAATAGCACTTCCACCAAAATACGATTCCCTTCAGAAGATGCAAATTTCTTTCAGAGGGAACAAAGTCCTTTAATTTCTACCATTAAAAATCAGATTTGAAACATATATATGTTGGGCGGCTAGGTGGCGCAGTGAATAGAGCACCAGCCCTGGAGTCAGGAAGACCTGAGTTCAAATGCGAACTCAGACACTTAACACACACCAAAAAAAAACCCCAACCTAGCCATGTGACCTTGGGCAAGTCACTTAACCCCAATTGCCCTCCAAAAAAAGCAAAAAAAAAAAAGAAACATATATAGTGCATCTATGTATATATAAACATATGTGTATATATGGTATATGTGTGTATGTATATATGTATATGTCTGTTGATATATATATATTATATATTCTGTTTTATAAAATAAGATGAGTTGGTGTAGACAGTCTTTAGGGTACCTTCCATCATCTCTGATTCTGTGGATGTAACTATCACACTGGATCCTTTCCTGATAGCAGGGCTCACCGTCCTTTCAGGATTGTTGTAAGGATAAAACAATAAGAATAAAATGATAGAATATTTATAAAGTGCTTTGCAAGCCTTAAACTGATACATAAATAAAGATTTAGAACTCAGGATCTTATAAAAGTGAATGTTGAAAATGAAAGATTAATTAATTTTTTAAAGTTGATATATGAATGTTAGCTGTTTTTATTATTTTTTTGGTAAAGCTCTAGGAGTCATTGCATAGAGATGATCACTGAACCCATAAGAGCTGATAAGCTAGCCAAGGAGAAAATATAGAGAGAAAAGCAAATAGGACCCAGAGTCTTGGGGGACACCTAAGTTTGTGATGTCACCCCGCACAGGAGATTGAGAAAAAGCAATCATACATGTAGGAGGAGACCCCAGAGAGCAATGTTATAAATACCCTGAGAGGAGAGAGTGAATCACCTTCTGAGCAAAGACTGCAGAAGATCAAGAAGGATGAAGACTGAGAGAAGGCTGTTCAATTTGTCAGATAAGACATCATTCAGTAACTTGGAAAGAGTTCATTCAATGAGTGAAGTCAGAAGTCACGTTGCAGACAGTTTCATCTCCAAAGGGGGGAGTTGACAAAAGCAGATAGAGATAAAGGATGCTTGCTGGCGGGGACGGTGGGATAGAGTGAGGGCTCTTTAAAGATGGGGAAGATACAGGCATACTTGAAGATAGCATGGAGAGAGTCCTGAGGGTGAGAGAGACTGAAGATTATTAACTATATTTATTGAGGGCATCCTAGGTACCAGCTATTATGTCCATCTTAGAGATCAAAGCCAGCTTCTCCATTTGAAAAAAAAAAGAGGCCCCAGATCGGGAAGGGACTCGTCCAACATCACATAGGGTAGCAGAGACAGGATTTGAAGTCAGGCTCTCTGAACCCAAATCCAGCAACATGGAAGTTTTTGGCCTCATGATACAAAGCAGTACTAAACTGTAGTCTACCGGTGTAGGCTTCGTCATGGGAAGAAGGAAGAGGCCAAGTCTTGTGACTGATATCTTTTTCTAAGTTCTAAGCACCTATGATCCCTTCCTCTGGGAGAGAAAGACAGCGAAAGGCGTTAAGTACTGGGAATATCAAGATAAACTTCCCATTTATTCCCAGGGCCCGTACACAGGCAGAACAATGTCCAAATTAACCCAGCATTACCCTGCTCACACACAAGGAGGCTGGCAGAAGAAGAAAGGGACTGGCTAAATGACTGCCCTCCAACATACGCTGGGATGTTATCATCTTAAAGCCTTACCTCTGTCCACCAGAGGTCAGGTGTGTAGTTCCTTAAACAAAAGCCTGAGTGGTGCAGCTGTGTGGCCACCGGGAGCAAATTCCATATGAGGTCACCGGAAAGTAGATGAGATCTCCCTTAAAGCAAGACTCCACTAAAGCAAGACCAAAAAGCAAACAGGGGCCCAGACAAGGGCAAGGCTTTTCAGTCCTGTAAACAAAGCAAGCCAGGATTCCAGAGAGAGCACAATGGGGCTGAGAAATATGTGTGTTGTTGTCTTTTGACCGCAAGGAATTCTACAAAGTGATTTTTTTTGCCTGGGGGGATGGGGAGGCTTGGAAAGATCAAACTTTGGGGGCCAGGATGAGAAGAAAAGGAAAACAGGAAAAACCCATCAAGGCTAAGGGCTGAGGAAATTCAGGTTGGTCAAGGTCAGAGCGGGCTAGAGAACAGATTATACCCTTGGATGGACCTAGCCGGGGGAGATGAAACAGGGGCTCCCAAAGGACTGACCAGTTTATAACTCAAACCAACATCTCCTCTTGGCCAGACTATCCCACTCCAGTGGCTTTTGGAATGATCCTGAGCTTGGAGTACTGCCTCTGCCAAGAGATAAACAAACACCACTCTTAAGGCAGGCTGGCCCTTCTCTAACAAATCCTTTTGGTCACCTCCTTCTCTCCCCCATCAGACTTGGAGTTCCCAAACCAAGGTCAGCTTTATCTATAGACTAAAAAAGCACGTCTGTCCTTGAGTTGTTCAACTGTTCAAGGAGAAGTAGTAGAGGTGCATGTTGAGGAAGAAGGGTCAAAGAAGGAAACAGGCATTTATTAAGCACTTGATAGATATGATCTCATTTTATTCTCACAACACCCCTGGATGATAAATGCTATTATTATCTCCACTTTACAGATGAGCAAACTGAGGTAAACAAAGGTTAAGTGACTTGCCTGGCTAGGAGGTGATTCCGTATTTGAACTAAGTAAGGTCTTCCTGATACACAGCCCAGCATGATCTACCTGACAATATTATAAGGTCCCTTCTAAGTCATGACATACTGTATTCTCAGTTCCTCTCAGTTTTGATATTCTGTGCTCTAAGGTCCCTTCCTGCTCTAACTTTCTATGATTGAGCAATTAGGACCTCTATTAGGGGCTTACATAATTTGGTGGGGCAGTGGTTAGAATGCCGGATTTAGAGTCAGAAAGATTTATCTTCCTGAGTTCAAATCTGACCTCAGACACTGACTATCTGTGTCACCCTGGTCAAGTCACTTAATCTTGTTTGCCTTAATTCCACATCTGCCAAATGAGTTAGAGAAGGAAATGGCAAAACAATACAGTATCTCTGTCAATAAAATCCCAATTGGGATCACAAAGAGTTGAACACAACAGAACAATAACTCAGAAAGGGGCCTATCTATGCCCTCAGGGCTTTTATATCCTAAATGGCAAAATGAAACAGACCAACAGTTGATAAATATTTATTAAGTGCCTACTATGTGCTAAGCACTGTAAACGCAAAGGAAACTTAAAAGACAGTCCCTAGACTTGAGGAGTTCACAATCCAAAGAGAAAAGCCACACACAAACAACCATATACAAACAAGCTCTATAGAGGATAAATAAGAAGCTATCAGAGGGAAGGCATTAGAATTTACTATTTAGGAAAGTTTTCCTATTGAAGATGGAATTTTAACTGGGTCTTGAAGGAAGCTAGGGCTGAGGAGGGAGTGAATTCCAAGCATGGGGGACAGCCAGGGGAAATGCCTAGAGCCCAAAGATGGGGTTTCTTATTTGTGCAACAGCCAGGAGGCCAGTTTCACTGGATCAAAGACTACATGGTGGGATATGAGGTATAAGAAGCCTGGAAAGGTGGAAGGGGAGTCAGCTTGTGAAGGTCTGTGAACACAGAGAATTTTATACTTGTCTCTAGAAGTGATAGGGAGCCACTGACTGAGGTTTAGTGAGTAGGAGACATGGTGTCAGATTTGCACTTTATAAGGATTATTTTGATAGCTCTGTGGAAAAGAACTAAAATATTCCCTGATAACATGAACTTACCCTGTGCATAGATATTGAATCTCAGAAGTATCAGGAACCTTCTACTGACTATTTTTACAAATGAAGAAATTGAGACCCAGAGAAGTTTAATGTGAGCAGCCCAAGGTCACAAAATCAATTAGTGACAGAATTAGGATTAAAACAAAGTTGCTACTGTCCAGGCCTCTTTCTCTTCTGCAATGGTATCTCTCTAGTACAGTGATTCTCAACCTTCCTAATGCCGCGACCCTTTAATATAGTTCCTCATGTTGTGGTGACCCCCAACCATAAAATTATTTTCATTGCTACTTCATAACTGTAATTTTGCTACTGTTATGAATCGTAATGTAAATATCTGATATGCAGGATGTATTTTCATTGTTACAAATTGAACATAACCCACAGGTTGAGAACCGCTGCTCTAGTACTTACTGCCTATTCTTAGTGGGGGGAAATCTATTGATACCTTCTGTTATTTCACCACCTTCATTTCTAAACATACTCCCACCCTACCCAGGCAGTCATCTCTTGGAATAAAAAATAACAAAGAAAGAGAAACAAAACAGTTCAGCCCAACCAGTTAAGTCATCAACCTTATGTGTTTGTTGTTCGGTTATTTCTCAGTTCTATCCAACTCCTGTTGAACCCATTGGGGATTTTCTTAGCAAAGATACTGGAAAGGTTTGCCATTTCCTTCTCCAGCTTATTTTACAGATGAGGAAACTGAGGCAAACAGGGTTAAGTGACTTGCCCAAGGCCACTCAGCTAGTAAATGTCTGAGGCTGGATTTGAACTCAGGTCTTCCTGACTCCAGACCCAGCAGTCTATTCACTTCCCACCTAACATATATTCTTTTAAAGACATACTTATTTGCCAAGGAATACTTCTGAACCAAGGTGGAACAAGGCCAGTGGGTTAAATTGGAGTTAGTGGTGTTGAATGAGTTTAACAATGGGTCAGGCCAATTCCAGTTTATTGTGGGAAGGCCAGCTCTAGTGGGTAAGAGTTTAATTGCTTAAGAAGGCAATAACCGTGAAGTCACTTGTGGACTTGGTTAAGATTTTCTCAGTCCTCTGATGCCTAGCCTGATCCATCTCCATTGAGTTCTTCAGCTCCATAGCCATTCAGGGCAAGGGTCCTTGAACTAACCCTCCATTATTTAGGGATCACAGCTTCCCAGGCAGGATAGTCTTACCTAAGGTTGTTTAGTCAGTCAGGCCTGCCCCATCAGGGTAAGAAGTTTGAGTCACTGCCCTTCCAATAACTTGCCTTGTTTGTTACTCTGGACTACTCATTTCATTTGTGTATCTCTGATTTTCATCATCCCTGAATGAGGCCAGAAGTCAGAGCAATGAGTATGGAAGGTGGAGGCAATCAGAGAAACTTAGAAACATGGAGATTCTCTTAGAAGCCTCAGGAAATTGTCTTGAAGATAGCAGTAGCAACTCTCTGAGGGACCACAAACTGAGAGTTCCAAAAATGATGCCCAGATTGGTTTGGAGGATACCACCTGTCCCTCTTCAAGGAAATGGCCTAGAGGAGCTTTGAATCTTAAAGGGAAGAAGGTCTCTCTGTAAAGGACTTCACATTAAAAGGCACACACAGTCTCCTGTCCATATTTCCTCCAGAGAGAATGAGCTAATCTTAACCGAAGGAACAACTTCCATCCTTGGTGTCTGGAGCCCATGCAGTCCCGGTAACTGATGCTTCTTGGGGCACGGACGTCCTCTTTATTTGAGCACCCAGATATGTAGAAGGGACCTTAGAACTATTATCAAAATGAACAACAAACAAAAACAGAGACAGTCTTAACATATCAGAATGGAGCAACAAACTTCAGTGATAAAATACTAGTCAAACTGGTCAGGGACCTGCCAGGTGGCTACCTTACTCAGAACACAGAATGTCAGAGCTGGGAGGGCCCTTAGAGCACAGGATGTCAGAGCTGGGAAGGCCCTTAGAACACAGAGTGTCAGAGCTGGGAGGGCCCTTAGAACCCAGAGTGTCAGGGCTGGGAGGGCCCTTAGAACCCAGGATGTCAGGGCTGGGAGGGCCCTTAGAACCCAGGATGTCAGGGCTGGGAGGGCCCTTAGAACCCAGGGTGTCAGAGCTGGGAGGGCCCTTAGAACCCAGAGTGTCAGAGCTGGGAGGGCCCTTAGAACACAGGGTGTCAGAGCTGGGAGGGCCCTTAGAACACAGGGTGTCAGAGCTGGGAGGGCCCTTAGAACACAGGGTGTCAGAGCAGGGAGGGCCCTTAGAACAGAGAATTTCAGAGTTGGGAGGGTCCTTAGAACGCAGGATGTCAGAGCTAGAAAGGACTTTAGATAACATGTAATCCAACACCCTCATTTAACAGAGTAGGAAACTGAGGTCTAGAGAGGCTGACTTCCCCAAAATTATACAGTGAGTTATCAGTAGCTCGGGGTACTACTTGTAACTGCCAGAGTAGGACCCTCCTCTATTCCATACTATTTTTCCACCTTTGGATAAAGGAGTAGCAAGATATGGCCCCTGGAAAATTTTCTACAGGCTTTATTTACAGAGAAGGAGGCCATGCCACCACCCCTACCCCCTGCAGTTCAAGGCATCATTCTGAAAGAGTCAAGGTTTAGTCAGCAGAGATCCTCCTGGAAGGAGGAAGCAGGATGGTATGGCACTGTATGATTTCTCCACAGTTCCTCTCTCTCACTAATTCTACCTGCCCTGGCTCTTGCTTCTCACTTCCCAAGTCAACATACAAGATGGGAAATAAGTTGATGTCCAACTCTTGTAATTCAATTACAGTGAGCCCACAGGGCCCCCAGCTGAATCACAGCATGAGTTACAGTTTAGACACAAACTTGCTGGAAGAATCCAGTCTGGACAGCTGGTTAATTTTTAGCCAAAGTGATTAGTTTGTCCAACTGCGCTTCTCTTCCCTCCCACTCACTGCCCTTCTGTCTCCTTCTGCTAAGATTAGACTGTTTTTGCCGAGTAGAAGAGACTGGAGACTAATGGGAGGTGATGGGGGAGACCTGGCTTGAATCCTGCATCCAGTACTCACTGGCCCTGTGACTTCTCTCCTCTAAAACTCAGTTTCTTCTTCTGTAAAATGAAGACAATAATAGCCATGCAACCTAGCTCATTGATGCTGTGAGAAAAACATTTGTATATTGAAAAGTCCTATAAAAACAGGAGCTGTGATTCATTTATCCAAGTATTTTAGTATCCATCCTGCTGTGGGGCCAGAAGAGGGAAACAACAAGGCTCTGTGTGTGTGTGTGAATATGTGTATAGGTATGTATAGATGCACATGTGTGTGCATGCATATACTATACATGTGTGCATGCAAATATATTTATAGCCAGTGTTTATATAGCACCCTAAGCTATATAAAGCATTTTAAACATGTTGTTTCATTTAATTCCCTGGAACCACCCTGGGAGGCTACTCTTGTTGTCTCCACGGACCATGGAACACCAATGGTACTCACAGGGTTTTCTTGGCAGAGACACTGGAGTGGTTTGCCATTTCCTTCTTCAGCTCATTTGACAGATGAGGAAACGGAGGCAAACAGGGTGAAGTGACTTGTCCAGGGTCACATAGCTGGTAAGTGTCTGAGGCTGAATTTGAGCTTTGGTCTTCCTGAGGTCAGGCCCAGAGGTCTATCCACTGAGCCATCTAGCTGTCTCATTACCTTATAATGAGAGTTGTCCAAAAGTTAAATGAATTCCCTCAGAAAGTTATGGGTTTCCTTTCATTAGAGGAAACTGAGGCTAAGGTATTTGTCTATGGTTACAGAGCTAGTAAGCATCTAAGGCCAAATCTGAACTCAGATCTTCTTGATTCCAGGTCCAGGGCTTTAAACATGCCTATGTTTGAAGTGCCACCTGATTGTGTCTACACTGCTTATTCACCCATTTTATCAATGAGGAGAAGTAATGAGATATACCCACGGCCACACTGCAGATGTCTCTCTTGGACTCAAAGGCCAAGGTTCTTTGTGTTCCCTTTCCCACCTTCTACCTCCATTGGGTTGACAGTAGTATGTGATAAGGAGTCAGAAAAGAATGATAAAGGTAGGAAGTATTTTAAGAACTCAGAGCTGGGGAAGGTCTTGAGACCTTGGATATTCTGTGGGAAATAGAATGTGTCCTGGGGCATTAAAATGAGAGTGAGGAGGGACACATTTCTTCCTGCAGTCAGAAGGATGAGGTCAAATAGATCAGGACAAGGAGGGACCATTTCTGTTTTCTGGCTGGGCAAATTGGGTGGTATTCTCCCAGCTGGACAGATGACTCTCAACATGGGCCATGGAGACAGGTGTGATCTTGCTTGTGTACTGGTGTGAGTTGAGGCTGGGAAAATGGAAAGATTTGGCCACTCTCTTTGGCAAGGCGTCTCCACTCTCTCAGTGCTTCCATCTACTCAGCTGCATAATGAGAGAACTGGACCCTAAAGGGGCCCAAAGAAAGGCATCTTGGAGGTACTAGAAAGCACACTGGACTTGTCCAGCCTCCCAGCTCCCCAGCTTCCTCCAAATCCCAGCTAAAAGTCCCTCCTTCTACAAGAAGTCTTTGCAATCCCATTTAATGCTAATATCTTCCCTCTGTTAGTAATCTCCAATTTACCCTTCCATGTATCACGTATGTACAGAGTCATGCCGACTGACTTCCCAACTAGGGTCAGGAGACTCAGATTTGAATTGTGAGTCTGGCCACACTATTGGGTGTATCAATCAACAAACAAATAAATAAATATTTGCTTATTAAGTGCTTAACTATGTGCTAGGAAATGTGCCAGCACTGCAAATATAAAAACAAGCAAAAGACAGTTCCTGCCCTCAGAGAGCTTGCAATTTAATAGAGGAGACAACACACACACAAATATGTACAAAGCAAGCTATATATAAGACAAAGAGGAAATATTTAGTAGAGGAAAGGCACTAGAATGAAGGCGGATTGGGGAAGCCTTCCAATAAAAAGATGAGATGTTATTCAGAACTTAAAGGAGCCAGGCAAATCAGTTAATTGGATTTGAGGAGGGAGAAAGTTCCAGGCACGGGTGACAGAGAGAGGAAATGCCCAGAATCCTGAGAAAAAGTGTCTCGTTCATGGAATAGCCAGGAGACCAATGCCATTGGATGGAAAGGTAGATGGGGGTGAGATTAAAAAGGGCTTTGAACGCCAAACAGGACATTTTATATTTGCTCCTGGAGGCAACAGAAAACCACTGGAGTTTATTGAGTAGGGGAGTATATTGATCAGACCCGAACTTTTAGGAGAACCACTCTGATGGCTGAATGGAGGACAGATTGGAGTGGAGAGAGACCTGAAGCTGGCAGACCCACCAGGAGCAGTTGAAATAATCCAAGGGTAAAGTTATGATGGTCAGCATTAGAGTGCTGTCAAGGTCAGAGGAGAGACGAGGGGTGGGGTGGAGGCTATTTGAGAGATGTTTCAAAGGAGAGATTAACAGGTCTTGGCAATAGATGGACAAGGGGGCAGGGGATGAGAGGTAATGAGGAGTCCAGGATATCTCTTAGGCTGTGAGCCTGAAGTACTAGGAGGAGGGTGTTGCTCCCTATAGTAATAGGGAAGGCAAGAGGAGAGGAGTGTTTAGGGAGAACGATAATAAGTTCAGTTTTGGACATATTGAGTTTAAGATGTCTACTGGACATCCAGGTTGAGATGCCTGAAAGGCAGTTGGAGATGCTGGATTGGAGGGCAGCAGAGATGTCGGGCAGGACAGATAGATTTGAGAATCATCAGCATAGAATTGGTAATTAATTCCATGGGAGCTGATGAGATCACCAAGTGATGTAGTATAGAGGGAGAAGAAAAGAGGGCACAGGCCAGAGCTCTGAGGGACACCTACAATTAGAGGATGTGACCTACATAGAGATTGTAATGCCAAGCAAAGGCAACTTCCAAGGTTCGGATTACTACCATAGCAAACCCCATTTATTCAGTGACAGATTAAGGCAAAACATTGACAGAACAGAGAAAATCAAAATACAGTGTAACTCATTCATTTAGCAAGTAAGTTCTCAATTCAGTTGCAAAGCACCAAGGTCCAAGTATCCCACCC
>CM053588.1:49633101-49643166 GCA_028646515.1 Pseudochirops corinnae
GAAAGAAAGAAAGAAAGAAAGAAAGAAAGAAAGAAAGAAAGAAAGAAAAAGTATTAAGGGACCCCCCACAAAAAAAGAGTAAATCAAAAAAACATAGTATAGTGGAAAGAGCCCTGACGGTGGAGTCAGAGAATTTAGGTTCAAATTTCACTTCTGATACCATCTGTGTGTAAGTCACAATCCTCCTGGGTCTCAGTTTCTCTACCTTTTAAACGAAGGGGAAGGACTAGATTTTAATTTCTCACCAGGATGTGCTTCTGATGCTCACCCAGGCACTTTCTCCCTCCTTCTGCTTTTCCACTCCTTTTTACGTATTGTCTTCCTGACCAGAATGAAAGCTTCTTGAGGCAAGGACTGGCTTTCTTTTTGCTTGTGTATCCCCAAAGCTTATTTAGCACAGTGCCTGGGACAGAAGAAAGAGCTTCAGAAATACATATTGACTTGACCTGACTTAACTGAACTAGCAACATTACTCGAATGCTGAACATGTTTACATAGAAATACAGAGGTTATAGATTGTGTATGTTTAAACTTAATTCCCATCTAACCAGAAGGGAAAACTCAGAGGTCATATGGACCACTTGAGAAACCTGACTTTGCCAGAGATGCCCACATAAAGTTGGTATTTAAGTCCTAGAGGGAGGGTTGGGGAAAGAATTCAAGCCACACCAACTCATAAATAGTGGTTTTAAATATGTCAGTATGTCTGTGTCACCATCCCACATGTGTTCCTTGCTCTGAACGGACTCAAGGATGACTCTCCATGCCTTAATTTGGCCTCTTGGGGTTAGTGCGGCTGATGCCAACTTCCTCTATAATTATTGTTTGCCAAGTGCTTTGAGATCCACCAGATTAAAGGTACCCCATAGAAGAGGCAAGGCAACCTGGTGTTATTGCTGCTGCTGTTGCCATTGCTGATCTGGTGTGGTCACTCTCATGGTTTGCCGAGCTGATGGGAAAGTAGATTGAGACAGTAACCTGGAAAGGGGCCTCTGGAGAACCTCCAGCAGCACTCACATTCAAACAGAAAAATTTCACAGAGAATGAACAAACTCCTGCACCACACCCAGGAGACCTCCTGGGGGACTAATTAGAGAAACCCATATGCTATTTTCTGTTCGACATGGGGGCTGTAGGGACTGGGCTTGCGCTGCTCAGGAAATCTCTAAGGTTTTCTGAGAATTCTGTATTTCATCTGAGGAATCCTGAAAAGCCCCATACTCCACTCCAGCAAATGCTGGTGACATAATTAAGGGCTCCCATATTGTACCACTTATAAAACACACTCATGGGAATCCCAATGGATTCTAAACATCCAATTCTAAGGAGTTTAATCAGAATTCATCTTAGTGGGAGTTAGAAGGTCAGGTTCCAATGACAAGGACTTGCATTTTGAAAATGGCAAGAAGGTAGATGTGTTTTCTCAAGGTTAACCAAGGAGCAAGAGGGGCAGGCAGGCAAGCAGTGTACCATGCAGAGGGCTAACCTCAGAGTAAGGAAGATCTGAGTTTAAGGCCTGCCTTTGACACAAACTGACTGTGTGACCCTGTCATTTAACCCCTCAGTGCTCCCAAGAAATAATTTAGGAGCTGCTCAATAACCACTGGTGAAGGCCTGTTTCCACACCTGGACTTCCCTATACCAATGATATGAAAGGTTCAGAACAACCACAAAAATCAGGACCAAAGCAAGTAAGCCTTATTAAATGCCTACTGCATCCAGCACTAGATACTGTGCTGGACAATGCAAAGATAAAAATGAACATAGAACCTAATTTCAAGGACATCATTCTTCTGTGTTGGAACAACATATATTTGAATAAATACAATAATTTTTTATTTTTTGAGAGGGAAAGGTAACAGAAAAAAGATGGAATCAGGAAATGAATGATGAAATGAAAAGACGTTTTCTAAAATGGTGTCCTGGGAATCCAAAGAAAAGTGAAGACAGTCCCTGCCCTGTAGGAGCTTACATTCTAATAGGGAGAGACAAGTGATGACCCTAAACCTGGGAATGAAAGAATGGTGGTGATCTAGGGAAAGCTAAGCTGTTTTGTACATGTTGAATTCAAGGTGTCTGTGGGATATCTAGATAGAGATGACTGAACTGATGGGTGACAACCTCAGGAGAGAAATGCAGGGTACATAAGGAGACATGGAAGGCATCTGCAGACAGATGATAATGAGTTGAGATAATTAAGAGAATTCAAGAAATCAAGGCTCAGCATTCAGAAACAAATTCCTGCTTTTCCTCAGACCTTACCAATTCTGACCAATACTTTTAAGTTGTACTTGGAGAATTGTGTTTGGTTATAAGGACTACAATTTTGGAAGGGAGTTGTCCTTCCAGAGGAGGACAACTTGAATAGTGAATGGTCTGCAGTCCATCCCATATGAGGGTCAGTGGAAGGAAGGAGCTGAGAATGTTTAGCCTGGAGAAGACTTAGTGGGGTCGGGGGATGTGGAGTGGGAGTGAGAAGTATCAGTCTTCAAACATTTGAAGTGCCATCAGTAGAAAAAGAATTAAGACTTGTTCCCTTACCCCAGAGAACAGAATCCAGAGCAAAAGGTGCAAAGAAGCAAATTTGCAAAGAAACAAATTTAAGGCTGATTTCAGGAAAAACTTCCCAACAGAGCTGTCCAAAAGTGAAATGGGTTGCCTTAGAAGGTAGTGGTGCCCTCATTGGACATTTTAACAGAAAGACTGGAAGACAGTTGGAAAAATTGAAGTTCTTGTTTGTATGTGGGTTGGACTAGACTCTTGAGGTCCTTTCCAGTTTTTAAATAGTTATTCCTTGAGAAAATATCTGTACCCAGAGTCTGTGGAATGGGTACAAATAGAAAGTGTGCCACACAGGAACAATTTTCACTTTTCAGTGAAATGCGGGTTGTTTTTTATTTTTTTGCTCTTAAGCTAAGGTTTGCCATTCTTGGCAAAGTTAATCAGGGTTATTGTCCAGTAAGACTCTCATTTATAATAGGAGTAGAAGATTAAGGGGACCTGGAAAAAAATTAGACTTTTTCTCCTTGATCTCAGAGGGCAGCATGAAGAGAAATGAGTGAAAGCTGGGGGCAGGTTTAGGCTTGAGGCCTGAATAAACTTCTAATGGAGTTGTAACTACGTGGAAGTTAAGTAGGCAGCTTTGAGAAGTAGTTTATTTCCCCTCAAGCAAAGGCTGGATGACCATTTGTATGCTGTTTCAGATATGAGCTGGATTAGGCGGACTTCCAACTTTGAGTTTTTGTGATTCTGTGACTCAGTGGAATGTTGACAACAAGCCTCAGCATACCTCAAGGATCAAAAAGTTGGCAAAGAATCGAGAATTAATGAAACCTGAGTTCTCCTGCTCAAGTCCCCTCAGATACCTGTTTTGGGTTTTGTTTTTTTTTCTAGACCTATCAGCTATCATTGGCCAAACTGGTGGGTTAAAGCACAATGCCAACCAGAACTATATGACAAGTTTGATATTGAAAGGGGCAGCAGAGAAAAATGGTTTCTGCTCCATAGAAACCTAAGGTAATCCCTAGCTTTGGCCAACTGTTTCACATATGTACAACTGTCACTGATGAAAAGGTAGGTGATGATTGCTGAGGGCACGGACTGAGAAAAAGGTAGCACAGCAGATAGAGTTCTGGGCTTAGAGTCAAAGAAGACCCGAGTTTGAATCTAGCCTCAGATGCCTAAGGTTTGTGATCCTGAGCAAGTCACTAAACCTTGGTCTCCCTCATTTTTTTCATCAGTATAATAGGGATAATGGTACCCACCTCCCCTGGTTGTTGTGAGGATCAAATGACAATATTTGTAAAATGTTTTGCAAATCTTTAAAGTGTTATATAAATATCAGCTACTTCTAAGTATACTTAGAAAAAGTACAACTATCAGGAAAGAGAAGATAAAATTACCTCTATTTAGGAAATCAAGTAGAATCAACAAGTAAACTAATTGGGATGATTGACAGCATTAGTCAAGCAGCGAGATAAAATAAATCCATAAATATAATTAGCATTTCTATACAGTACTAGCAAAAACTAAGAGTCGAAAATATCCTGTCACAATATATTTGTACTTATATAAAGATAAGTAACAAAAAGACACTCAAAGATTTAAGTCTAATTGGAGAGATTTATTGATCATATTTGGGCTACAGCAACATAATAAAATTGATGCTACTAAACTTAAGTAGTTAGATTTAGTACCATATCAATCAAAACACGACAAATTTATACCAGATCTCAGTCTATACAGAATATCCCAACATCTTCAGAACAGTTTGGTACTCATAAAAAACAGAAGAGAGGCTGTGAATAGTTCAGTGCAATACATTTCCCCGTTACTGGTGAAACTACTAAAAGCCCATTTTATTTGCCAGGTGATTGGTGATATCATCTTCCTATATATAAGGAGCAGCAAAACAGGGTGTTTAGGAAGAACAAGTATGGTTCAGTGGGACAACTGGAGCTGGAGAGCTGAACTGCATTCCTGGTTCCAATAGCAGCCATGTGATTGTGGGCAGATATTTGGCAGGAAGCAGTGGCACTGTTACTGGAAACTTTTCGACTTGACGACGGTTTAAAGGTCTGAGATCTTTGGAAAGGAAAGAGGCAGAGAGAGATTTCAAATGAAAAGTATACTCATGCTCTAGATCGAGCACGGAGAGGGAAAAAAAATGGCAGGAATCCATTTTGTAAACATTTGGAAATAATACAGCATTGAAAGGAAAACAATATTGCCACCTGGATGATCTGGGGCAATTTCTCTGCTTTGCAAAGTGGGCATGGGTTGAATTGGATGATTTTTAAGGCTCCTTCTAGCTCTAAACACTGTGGTCCTAAAATCTTTAAACTTCTTTGAGTTTCTGCCTCATCTTACAAATGGGGGTAATACCACAGGGTCCCAAGGAAACTCTTTGGGAATGAGAGTGTGTGTGTATAAACATATATGTACATTTTATACACACATTCTAACAACCCTCTGTAAGGATTCTTTTTTTACTCACTTAAAACTTTAATTCTTTTTTCCTCCCTTTCCTTCCCCTCCAAAAGAAAACTCATATCCTATCCTGTACCAATGGGGGTCTACTTAACAGCTGGCAGCGATGTGGTATTTTTAAGGTTTTTAAAACTCTCTACATAAAAACACCTCCTTTGATCCTCATAATCACTCTCTGAGGTAGATAGTACAGGTATATTGTTTTACACATGAGGAAACTGAGGCTGGGAGGTGACTAGTTCATTGGTCATACAGCTGTCAGATGGAATCCAACCCCAATCTTTCCTGATGCCAAGTGTGGTCCTCTTTCTACTACTACATTATAACAAATATACATTGTATGTTAAAGTTATAATTTATTTTACTTGAGTCTCATAACCACCCTGGAAGGCAGGTGCTAGTATTATTTCTATTTTACAAATTAGGAATCTTAGATGGAGAGAGGTTAAGTAACTAGGATAAGGTTACACAGACAATAGTGTCTGAGGCCCTGCTTCCTAGGAGCTTAACAGGATTTATTGAGACAACAGTAAGTACAAAATGTACATAGGAAAACAAATAAATAGGGAAAAAAATGGGGTGGTAATTAGCAACTGGGGGAATCAGGATAATTCTACAGTTGAACATGAAGGAAATTAGGGATTCTAAGAGGTGTAGAGTAGTACATTCCAGTCTTGAGGGACAGCTCATGCAAAGGGATGGAGACAAAATGGAATGTCATGTATGGGGAGCAGTATGTAGGCCAGTTGTGCTGTGATATGCACTGAGTGAATTAGTAATGCATTAGAAGCCTGGAAAAGTATGCTAGAGCCCAATCTCGAAGGTCTTTAAAAGAAAAACCCGAGGCATTTATTCTATTTAATCTTCTCAAGGCAAGGGGGTAGTGCTTCTTGAACAAGAGAATGACAGGGTCAGAGGTATGCTTTAGGAACATCACTCAGCAATTGTGGAGAAGACTGACTGAACAAGACATCTTGCTTCCCAGCTCTTAGTCTCTGTACTTTTTGTTGTGTTTCCCATCCAAGGATCTCAAGAGAAAGTAGCTGACCATTATCTTGACCTAAAATAACACCGTAGGTATACAGGCAAGTTGGTCTCTTCATCTTACAGTTGGGGAAACTGAGGCCCAGGACATTTAAAGGTTTTGGCGAAGCTCACACACACATTAGCAGCATCCCTTTCAGGTTGGTTTGACAAGGCCATTTAAACTAGGGCACCTTATGGTATTGAGGGTTATAATGCCACAATAATAACTACCCAGGCTCCATGTAATCTACACACCCCTAACAGGATTTCTTTTGTAGAGTTTACCATTTGCACCCTGCCTCTGGTGTCATGAAAACATTTTGGTTTCCATGGAAAATTTTCTACATACTCAGAGGTGGGTGTTCACAGTTCTCCTAAGCAGTTCAAATGAAAGAAATAAAAATGATTGTTTTAAAAATACATCAACTTGAGATTTTGCAATATCAAATATGGAATTTTCCTTTAAGAATGAACTGGGAAATCATTCTTTCTGCTGCACCTTACCACCTACTGAAGTCAAAAGAGGAAATGAGATTTACTTTCACCTAAGAAGTAAAAAACTGCTCCTAACTATATTGTACTGAAATTCTGGTAGTGATGTCTAGAGCACAGGTCACTCAGGGAGTCAGAAAGAACTAGGATTATTCTCAGTGCTTGGCACTTAACCTCTAAATACCCCAGGCACTCCCTAAAACAGAAAAGTTAGATAAGTCTTTTTGACACATGGAGTTCCCCACACAGGTAAAATCACAGGGCCGACAGTGAGAAACAAAATGCAGCAGATTGAAGGCAGTTCCTAAATCACGTTAGACAACTTTGAAGAGTAAGAGGAGAATCTGGAACTCAAGCAGAAGTACCTTTTGCCTCCAAGGTAAAGCATTTAACATACTGGAGCTCTAACTTCAGCCAACCGAGTTTCCTGGTCAACTTCCCCGGACACCAAAGTGTTAGGTGTGACCAAACAATTAACAAGGATTTAATAGGTTCCTGTTATTCGCCAGGAGCTGAGTACACAAAGACAAAAACCCCTTAACTAACTTAACTTTACAGACTGGCTTACTTATTCCCAGAATTTGAATTCTGCCCTTTTCTACTACATTACAGCAGCAAAGCTTGGGTCAAGCTTTTGATTTGGGAGACTATGCCAAGGGTCACCCTTTATGCTCCAGCTAATGCCAAATACAGGGAGACTTAAAAGCAATTACAATAACAAAACAGAGGAATGGGCCAAAAGGGATTTAGTTTTTACCAGGATTCTACCTTGGAGCCAACCAGTAAAATAAAAATACAAGGTATCATAGGGTTTTAAAGCTGCAAAGTGCTTTACTTCATCTCACAGGATTCCCACCAACAACCTTCGAAGTGTGAGGGAGCTACTACAAGGATTATCCAAATTTTTGTCCCACAGGTAACAAGTAGCATTAGTATGGATTTGAACAGTTTTCCTGACTTGATTGCCATAGTAAAGGGAAAACAGGGCCTTCAAATCGACTTAGCAAGAGAAATCAAACCTTAGTCATAGCTAAGAGCCTGAGTTTATGGGTCTTAAATAGCAAGGTTTTTTTTTTTTAATGGATTTTAAAAAACACCATTGTTGTAAAATAGCAAGGTTTTTTTTGTGTTTGTTTTTAACAAATTTTCAAAAACACCACTATTGTAACTATGGGAGCCATAATCAATTTGAACACTGCTAGCCTTCTATCCAACAGTATATACAGTTATGTTGGCACAGCTAGTTAGAATTGGGGAGGGTGTGCCTTCAAGGCCAAGATCAGGGTTTTATTCCCAAATTGTCAGCTTTATACCAATCTCCTGTCCTTAAAAAAAAAAAAAAAAAAAAAAGGCAAACTGCTAATATTACTTAGAATGTGTGCTGATTCAAAGTGGGGCTATTTTGCCTTTGCATCCCTAACAACTTAGCATAATTAATAGAAACATAGTGGGCACCGAATAAATTCCCTGTTTAACTGCCAAACTGAAGATGTGGGAGAAACTGGCCTGTAGCAAACCATATTCAATAACTGAAAAAACAAAATAGTAGTTTCATAAAAGCAGCTCAGGAACCACATCTTACTATCTGAAAAGGCTCTAGATACAATATTAAAACACCAAGTACTTATTTTGCATGCATACTGATTAACAATAAAATTTTAAGGATGCCCAAATGTAAATCCTTCTTTTAATTAGTGCATCACCACAAAGGAGCAGACTATTTTGTAAACATTAGAAGGACCCTACTATTCAGGACTTAAATCAGGTAAAACAAAACAAAAAAACTCTCCTCCTCTTTAAGCCAGTGCTCCGAAAACGTTTTCCTTCACTTATAAATGTGACGTTTCTCAATCTCTTGGCATCCAAGTTTTGTGCAGGACTTTGTCCTGAATTTAAGACCAAAGCTTTAGAGAAGCTGAATTTGGTACGAAGCACAAGTGTTTTTATACAATTCTCACCTAAGTCGAAACACATTTGGAATCTGAAAGTGTCTTCCCCAGATACTTCTTTCATCTGGAACCTATCAAATGCAGACTGGTTGCACATACACGCAGTGACTCTGTCTTTTCATTCTCTCCTTCGCAGCTTTACCTATTTTTTACTGAGGCAGATGACTAATCTCTGACAGTAAAAATACGTACATACATGATTTTAGGCGTGTATGCGTGTATACACCCGCATAAATAGTAGCCCAGCGCGGTCCCGTCACCCCAAGGGCTGGCGGGGCCATGAACTCCTGCTGCTGGGAACCTTCCCGCCCCTCCCCCTCCTCCAGAACAAAGGTTCACAAACAGCCCCGAATGGCAGCGTTTCAAGCCAAAATTAGCAGCATTACAGTTCTAGCGGGCCGATTCCGCACGCTGATGTCACGGCCTCCATCAGAAGACTCCTCGATTCCCATCTAACTCTTTCCCTTAGAATGGATCAGACAATGCCTCTTCTAGCCACCGGCCGGGCGGGAAGACACGCGAGGGGAAATGGACTGGCATCCACGCGGGCCAGCTCGGCTCGACCCGAGCCTGGGCACTCCCCACCACACCCTACTCCAGCGCGTGAACCCCTCCTCTTCTATTGTTCAGGCCCAAACCCGAGGGGACAAAGTGTGTATGCGTGTGTCGGGTCATCGGCGTCACAGCCCGCCTGTGAGGCTCGTGGGCCCCAGCTCTCGGGCACATGTAAGACCCGAGTCTGTCCCTCTAGGAGGCCGCCGTTATTTCCAAGCGCTGGGGAAGGGTTCCTGGGGAAAAGGAGTATTTGGGGGAGGGCAGTGTGTGTGACCCACGTCCAGACTTCACGGCTTCCCGCTGCCGAGTGTGTGCTTGGGGGGGGGGGGGTTGTCTTCGACACGTGCTTAAGCACACGCTTCTTCCCCTCCCCCACTTCTTCCCACGCCAGCCAGCCAGCCCCTCCTCCCTTCGCCCCCCCCCCCCGGGCTCCCCTCCACTTCGCCTCCACAAAATGGCGCCCGAGCTCCCCTGCACTACAAAATGGCGCCTGGCGAGGCGGGTGCAGGGAAACTGCAGCCCTACCCGGACCGGCTCGTGGCGCCTACGGTCCGGCCCGCTCATCCTGCGGGCCAGGAGGCTGCGGCCCACCTCCTCGGCCGGCAGGGCCAGCGCGCTCTCCCACCAAGGCCCCAGTAAACGGCCGAGGCGGCTCCGGCTCCGCTTGGGGCCCGCAGCAGCCCTGGATTTAGGCTCATCATTCCGCTACGTCGGTGTCTGTAGGCCCAGCCCCGGCCTTGGTGGGCAGAAAGAGCGAGGATGCAGCGGCCCATCTCGTGGTGCTCGTGGCGGAGGATTGTGTTCGTAAGGCAGACGCGATGGCTGCTAGCCCAGGCGGCCCTGCCGGGGCTTTTGGCTTCCCCTGCTTGGGCTCTTGCTTTCCAGAAACTTCTCAGGGAAACCCAGCAAAAAAAAAAAAAAAAAAAGAAAGAAAGAAAGAAAGAAAGAAAAAAAAACCAATTACACCACCCCTTCCCCCTCCCCCGCACCAGTCACCCGAGCCACTGCCTAGCTGCGCATGCGAGACAAGCTAGTGTGGGGGCTGGGAAGGGGG
>CM053588.1:49643266-49672907 GCA_028646515.1 Pseudochirops corinnae
AGAGCCTGCGAGGCGGAGGCGGAGGCTCGGTGGGCGTTAGACGGCGAAATGGGGCTACGGTTACCATGGCAATGGCCGTTGGCGCCCCCCCCCCCCCCCTTCGGCTCCCGGGCTGCGTTCTCTCCCGCCTCCCCTCCCTCTTCTTATCAGCCGCGCCTTGGGAATGTAGTGGAACCGACTCTCGCCACCGTGTGACATTAAAAACAAAACCAAAAACAAAACCCTAACCAAAACGAAAGCACCGCCACCCGACCCGAGAACCTTAACCTTCCTCGACCTTGGCTCTGGTACCCGCGCCCCCAAGTTCAGGGCCCAAGTTCACCCTGGGCCCGGGAGGCGAAGCCGGCCCCGCCCGAGCTTCCCTCCCCCTCTGCAGCTGCTCCACAAAGAAGGGTTGGCATTGGGCGTGCGCCCTTGCAGGTGGTCCTCCCAAGGCGCCATCTGCCCCCTCCCCCCAAAACAAGCAGCCCACCCCACTTTCCTCGTTTCCAGAAAACTAGGACTTGGTTCTGGAAGGAAGCAAAAGTCATCATTCCTAAAAGCTTGACACGTCATTTCCAATTCGGTATTTTGTAAGGCTGTTGGCCGTGACCTTGCCCTGAAGTGTCCTGGCGGGTGCTAGCATGCCCACAGGTGTGTGGGTGTGGGTGTGGGTGTGTGGTGTGTACACGGGCGCGCGTGCACAATGAGACTATGTCGAGGTCACTTTAGGTCATCCTTCTATGGGCCGTTACCACTCCATAGTGGCTAACGAAGAGAGGGACCTTTCCTACTGGTGGGAGTTCTGGTGGGGTGTGTCAAATCCCTGGTAAGGAACTGGGTTCATAAAAGGCCTTATGGAAGATTGAGGCTACTAACAAGCAATATTAATTTTTCCTCTGTTAATACGACTATAATTGAAGCTTCTGGTAGAATGTTGCAAGGTTCACGGTCTGAAATAATTTTGTTGTGAACTTGTCTTGCAGAAATAATAGCTTGGGTGGGTGTCCGCCAAATTGCAACTGGAATAAAGTTGACCAGAAGAAAAATTCTTAGAATGCATTCTTGCAAATATCCTTAAGTAGGAAGCATTTACATGGGTGTGTCTCAGTGTTAATGTCAGAAAATTAGATTTCTGAGGGAAGTTAAAATTATAAAGAGCAAAACATTTTGGGTTTAAAATCATATTGTGCGGAGGCAGGGCCACTAAGTATTTTTGTAATGTTATTTGTGAATCAAATGGTATGTTCTGAATTTTCTTTTTTAAACTCAAATATGTTGTAAGGATAGGGGAGATAACAAAGAAGTTCTCCAGTGAGTAGATAACATAGATGAAGAAAGCTCTTCTTTTAGAAATTCTGGAATCTAGGCAACTCGACAGGTTTGGAGGTTTTTTTCTCTTTTTTTTAAAGAAAAAAAATAATTTTGGCGGTAATCCAGCATTTCTTAAGTGAAATGTGGATAATCTCTTAAGGTAGTCTCAGTTTTTCAAAATCCTGAAGTATTTTCAAAACCACACTCTAAAGTAGTTCTTAGTCCTTGTGAATGTGTCTTTTTACATGTATTGTATTTAATACTTTATCCACAAATATTGGAATTGAATTTTTCTTAGCCATAAAATAAAATCATGTCATTGTCTAATTCAAAAGTGCTTCCTGTTCTACCTGGTTTCTAAATAGAGGCGTGGTGATTTTCTTTCAAGTTTGAAATATTCCAAATTCCCAATAGTGGAATAGTACAAAAATTAGTAATATTATACCAACCTGAAGATTGAATATCATTAAAAAATTTATTTTATTGCCTTAATGCAAAAAACAAACAAAAGTCTGGGGACTATTAATGGAATTTATCCTTTTGGTGGGGGAAGGATGTGTGTGTTCCTAGTGCCTAGGAGAGTGGTTAACACATAATATTCACTTATTAAATGCTTCTTGAATTGAAATGTTGTCTTTAAATTCTTGCTTTTCTAGGGAATGCTGTTTATAGCATAACTGTTTTTCTGCTTATATTCTTATCTTCTATCTTTTGCTGGACCTGTGATCATAGAAGTCACAAGGGAGCTTTAGACATTTGGTTTCTCGGTCAGTTAAATCTCTCTAAGCCTTTGCCAGGTTACTCAGTATGTTTTATTTAGAATGAATATTATTGAAGTTCTATCAAATGCAGTGGGGTGCATTTTTCTGAATTCATAGGTAGTCACTAAATAGTATATTTTGTTTACTTTTGCAGGAGTTTTAAGAGTTCCTTTCAGCCTCTTTAGGCCATAGGGGTCAGGCCTCAGTATGATACAATGTTATGGTGAGGATCTTTGTTCCAATAGTTAAGCATTGTTTGAGTTTTGGTCCTAGTATGCTTCCTATTTTAAAATTAGTACTTGTCTTAGTTGAATTCTTCAAAAGAGCTCTCAGATCTTGTGCATGTGTAATTTGGCAAATATATTCCAGACAGTTCTGGAGAGGATGAAAGAATTTGAACTGATAAATGATTGCTGAAAGAATCTTCAAATGATTTTTTAAATGTAGACATTAATACTGGGTATCAGGTACAATGGCAGTATTTTCTGAAATGTAAGGGGAGGTTATTTTAGTGATCTCCTGGAAGAATGCTAGAAGCATAAGAATTCACTCAAAAATTTAAAGCAGATTACTCCTATTTTTTTTTAAAGGAATTCCAATTTAATTTTCCAGCATTCTTGGAAGGATGAATGGTTTGTTAGTTTACAAAATGCCTTCAGGGACCATCTGATGAAGAAAAAAAATCATTCTAGGTATTAGAGGGAGATTTGGCAATTTATTTATAGATCAAAGGACCATAGATATGAGATTTAGAGCTGGAAGAAGAACTTTAGAGGAAATATAATCCTTAGAATCTCTTTTTGCAAGTCAGGAAACAAGTCTAGAGGAATTGAGAGATTTGCCTAAGGTTACAAAGGTAATAATTGGCAGAAGCAGCATTTGAACCCAGATTTCTTTATACTATACTATTGTGCATAATTCCACCTGGATCAGCCTTCTGTTATCAGTACTATTCTGTTCAATTAATGAGTGAAACTCTCATTTTTGTCCTTTGGAAATGGCAGGAAGACAAACATCTTTCTAAGCGTAGCTTCTGATAACAGAGTTTATTTGCTGTTCTCAAATGAAGCTGCTTTATGTAAGATATTGTAGCAGAAGGAAGAGTTTACAATTACCATTGATTTATGGCTACAAAGTGTTCTTACACAAATAGGGAGAACTCTTGTGCCTTGAGCTTTGACCATTTGAGAGCTTTTTTGATGTAAGTGTCCTACTGCCCACAATGGAGGGGGGGGGGGGTGTTTAATTTGGAGTCCTAAGTGTGATTCCTGGCTCTGACCTCCAGCAGCTGTGTGATCCTGGGCAAATCACTGAACCTCTTTGTGGCTTAGTTTTCATATCTATAAAGTGGCAATGAAAATAATGTACTATCCACCTCACAGAGTTGAGGAAAGAAAACACTGTAAACCTTAAAAAGCTATGCAAATGTTAGCTGCTAATGTTACTAATATTACATCCATAACTTTAGATGGCATCTTTAGGAAGAAATATTTGCTTGGGATTTTAAAAAGTATACTGTGAAAAAGATTAATTTCAGTAGGTTAGAGCAAGAAAGAAGTTCATTTATGAATGTATCCATACAGAAGTGGGCAATATTTGTATTCAATTCAACAAATTTATTAAACTCTTAGTACTTAGGTACATCCCTGAAGCAACAAAGACAAAATGGACATACTTCTTGTCCTCTAGGACTTTAATACTACTGGGGATAGTGGTAGTAGATGTTAAACATAAAAACAGATAATATAATTTGAGGAGAGAGAACACTAACAACTAAGAAGGAAAAAACTGAATTGAACCCTGAAATTTTCAGAGGTGGAAGTGAGGAGGGACTCATTAAATATCTTGTCACCTTTCTGTACCTTTGCTTAAAGACTGATGTATTGATTGTACTTGCAGAGTAGCTAGTAGCATTCAAATCGTTAGTGGGATGCCCAGATGCTTTTACCAAATGTGTTTCTGTATGCATGAGTGAACCCTCTGAGCATGCCTAGAATCCTAAAGCCAGTAAGCATTCAGTGTGAAAAGAGCTGATTAAAAACAAATATTTTCGAAATTTCCTTTTGCAAATGGCTGTTTTAATGTCACCTTCCTAAATCATGCACAATGCTCACATGAGGAAATACACTTCAGTGTCCATTAATCTCATATGAAAGAGATCACACACATCCTGCTTCCTGACCTTTTTTGTTTTAAAGACATCAATTATTTATGCTTTAAGATGAATATGATGTCAGAGATTAACAAAAAGCATGTTATCTCTATCTATCTATCTATCTATCTATCTATCTATCTATCTATCTATCTATCTATCTTAATTCTTTGGAAGAATTCTGTTCTTGTTGTGAGACATAGGAAAGAGAAGAGGCTTGACCAATTTCTCCTGATGAATTGCCAGTAGACAGGAATAAACACTTGGTTTGGGGCTTTGCAAAGTGCACTGCATAGAACAGTTTTAAAGCTTTTTACAGTCGTGAAAGCTATCACAACAGAAAAGGTCAGTCCCCAGTTACCTGGCTTGACTCCATACTTCATATTTCAATCATCATTACACATTGATTTGAATTGGATTTTGATAATGAAAATACTTAGACCTATAAGTGTGTGTATCCTTATAAAACCTTACATTTTAATTAATTGCATTTGTTTTTAATGAGATTAAAGGTGTTATAATTTTCTACTATTTCCCAAAGTTTAATGAAAAATTGTGTTTATTACCCAGAAAATATAGACTTTTCACATACAACCCCCCACTATGCTTCCTTCAGTATTATCTTTTTTAATAAGATTTTTAAAAAGTCTTTTGCTTCTTATATCATCTTATTTATCCTGTGTCCCAGAGAGCCATCCCATATGACAAATAGTATTTTTAAAGAGGAAAAAAAATAAGCACGACTGATTGAAACATGGGAAAAGTCTGAAAAATGTGCACTATGCTACACACGTGGACTTCTCACCTCCATGAAGGGGTGTGTTGGAGGTGCCTTTTCATATCTCTTCATTTGTGTCTTGCTTGATCTTTATAATTTTGTTACATTCAATTTTGATTTTTCGATATGTGGTGGTTCTTTCCATTTACCTTGTTGTAGTCATTGTATAGATTGTTTTCTTGGATTTGCTTACCTGGGCTGCATCAGTTCATATAGAGGTTTTTCCAGGCTTCTCTATAATTCATCACACACATCATTTCTTGCAGCGCAGTAATATTCCGTTACTTTCATATACCATAATTTATTTAGCCTTTCTCTAGTTAGATGGGCATCTACTTTGTTTCTACTTCTTTGCTACCATAAAACCTGTGCAACATTAACTTTTTTTTTTTAAAGAAACATACTCAGTTTTCTCCTGAATTGTAAGTTTCTCTAACCTAATACAGGCATAATGTTAGTTGGAATTTTTCTTTCCAGTAAATTTCCTTAATTTAGACTAAGCAGCTTAATTTTCTGTCAAAGGGGCACCTTTTTGTTCTCAGAAACAGTACGCTATTTGTTTTACTCAGTCGAGGTAACATGAAAATACATCTGTTTAGACTCATATCCTTTGATAACATAAGCTGAGAATTATTTAAATAATCCTAAATTGAAAAACATGTAGATTTGATTTTTTAAAAATTAACTTTTTTTATTTTTATTTTTTAGCTATTTTTAGAGTCTACTGAAAAGGGGATTTTCCGATGTGGATATGTTTGTTTGAGTAACTGAGGGTGCAAAAGGAGTTTTGTTTACTTTAAATTTAAGCCATTAAACAAATTTTCTTTTGATTGATTTTAGACCTAAGGTGGTTTGTTGTCCTCATTTGCCACGTGGCTGTCAATTGCCCTGATATCCCCCCCCCCCCCCAAAACCTTTATTCCTCTAGATACCTTACATTCATTTTCAAACCAGCAGTTTAAGGCTTTTTACCACCTAAACAAAAGAATAGTCAAAAGGACAATTAAGAATATTTGTAATTTCAAATGAAGTTTTAACAAATTTTTTGAGTGCTTTTACACAGGGAAATGGATTTCTGCTAGAAGACCTTTAGCCTATTCTGAGTACTGGTTTCTCTTTATTATAAATATGATGCTTTTAAATTTCACTATGTTCCCCTTATTTTTGTATCCTCAGGAAAGTAAATAGCTCTCAATTTGTTTTTCTCTCTTAGGCATTCTTTTTGTATTTCTATTCTAGATCCATAGATGGACACAAAATAGAAGTTATCATTATTGTCAACACTACTGTATTATTGTACTCTCTTCTAATTGTAGGAAGGTGAAAACTAGGTTTTCCCATTTTTTTTCACACCCTGGGTTTTCCTAGAATTCAGAGAGATATATTATTTGTTTGCATAATTGCATGATACTATTTTCTGAGCCATGCCAACTCCATGTCACTTGCTTTAAAAAAAAACAAAAAACAATCCTTGTGTCTTGAACAAAGTCTTGCTCTCCATGGTCATGCTTTGGTCTTTCCAAGAGGTTATAGATAATTTATAACCCATCAGGTTTTATCTGAGTAATTTGCACCATTTCTTCAAATGTGCCATGCCTTGCCCTGTGGTTCCTTGTATTGAAACTTATGCTTCATTGGAAGAGTGCAGGACAGTTCAGTCTCCCCAGCTGTCATCTCATATATTGTAGACAAGTGGTGTCAAAGTCAAAGAGAAACAGGGGCCACCAAACTGTAGATAAGGATCTCTGAGGGGGTTGCATATTGACTTAGTTTTAAAATGTAATATTATCTATATTTTATTCTATTTTAGTTTATTTTGTTACATATTTCCCAATTACAATTTAGTCTGGTTTGGGCTCCATGAGTCCTATGAACCTCATGCTTGACACCTCTGTTATTGTCCATTAAAGTTTCTATAATAGTTTGCTGCCTTTCAGACTACTTATTGAAATGTTCTGGTACAGAAATGACTTGTATTTGTGCCCAATCCTAAATCTCAAGGCAGACTGTTTTCTCTTTTCTCTCTTATTACTCAGGAACAGATCTTCATATTTCTTTCACTGGCAAAAACTTGCATTTCATTCAGTGGGACTTTTGTTTGCTTAAGGACAATGAGAGTGGCCCCTAAGGGTGGCACTGTTTCATGTTTCTTTCCATTATATTATGAATGAATGCTGATGCTGTGGCTGTTTTGTGGCTGTTTTCAACCCTAGACCTTTTTCTGTCTCTTCCTCTAACTGAAGTCCCTAAAATAAGCAGGAGAAAAATGGCTGTTAAAATAGAAAATGTAAACCACACACTTGGAAAACTCGGCATAGAAAATAGCCCTGTTAAATCAGTAGACCTACAATTTGGACAATTTATATGCAACTTGTCAAAATCCCAAACCCGATTTGATGGAAAAAAATCAACCAAGTTGGCAAAGTTGGCCCTTGAACTAGCTTATCATGTGATGTAATTGTTGCTGTGGTGGACTTGTTTCCTATAGCGTGCAAGTGTGTAAAGGCCTTGCTAAGCCCTGGAATGTTCTCAGAGATAGTGGAGAGAGTGTAGGTCAGTGGATCTAACTTGTGGAGACAGTTTATTAATCGAAGTATAGAGTGAATGATGAAATTAATGGAACTGGAGTATAGTTTGATGCTTTTATTGCTCCTTAACAACTATTAAGAAATTATTTTGTGCTTAAAACAGACTAAAGTACAAACTGCATTGAAAGCTTGAGACACTTGTGAAAAAAACGTTAGGAGTTTGAGGCTCATGTGACTGTAGAATACAAGTGCTAAGTCTTGTTATGGCAAAATTTTCCTTACGGATGTTTATGTTTTCTGCGAATATGAAAAATAGAGATTTCAGTACATGAGAATTAAATGTATATTCATTAAAGTAATACAATCAAACGTTTGTTTTCCAGGGAACTACCTGGTATTTCCAGTTAACGGCTAGGTATTAGCTCTAAAGGTGTTCTGTCATTGCTGGCCTTTTCAGTTCTTTCTGAGCTAACTTCTCTTCTAGGCCCTTCCATTCCCGTTGTTCCTACACACATCCAGCTTCCCCACTTATCGGTGGCAGTGACTGCAACTGGCTTAATGGTGTGCAAATTGCTCCCTTAGGACTTTGCCTCTTAGCTGAGCCGGGTCTGGCTCAGGCTCGGGCCTTACGGATTACTTGGAAGGGGGACCAGCCTTGGAACTATCCAACTTTCCTCTAAGTACAGTTTTTAAAGAATCTTGCTCTTGGAGAGGTCTGATTCGTCTCCCTCCTACCCTCTCCCTCTCCCCCTTGGCATGGTTCAGCGTCACCCATTGAACTGGCTTTTGCATAAGAAGCTGCCCCAGGTTCTAAGACAGCAGGTACTGGGGTAGTTTGGAGGCTCTACTTGTCCTTCCATGCCAGCGCCTGGGGTGGGGGGTGGCGGCGCCGCCAGCCGAAATAATCATAGCTGGCATTTACAGAGCGTTCTCGGGCTTTGCCAGGGCTTTCCGCGCGTCCTCTCCTTCGAGCTGGTGGCTCTCGTTCCCATTTCACAGATGAGGAAGCTGGACCTGGGGGTGGGGGCAGGGACTTCCTTCCCTTCCCAGAAGGGTGCCCCTGTACAGATTCCTTTCCTTTGCCCGCAGCTGGTCAGGGGCAGCGCAGGCTTTCAGGGAGCAGCCACAAGAGACTCCACCACTTCCAGGGCTCCCTGACTCGGGGCCTAGGCTCGGAGGGGAAGAGGAACATCAGCCGGCTCTCTACTCGCGCGGCTGCGCAGAGAGGGAGCGGTCAGCTTTGGTCTCTGTCCCCTCCCTCCCTCCTTCCCTCCCTGCCTCCCGCCTCCTTGCGCCTGCGCACCTGCCAACAAGGCAAGCGGAGCCGAGGCTTCACTGGGCGCGCGCCCGCGGCACAGAGCAGAAGAGCGGGCGGGCGGGCTGGCGCGCGCGTGCGCCGGTGGGAAGCGTCCGGGCTTAGGCAGGCGGCGAGCTCCGCCGTCGACGCCGTCGGCGTGGGGCTTCGCCCCTCCTCCCGTTCCCCCTCCCCCTCCCCCTCCCTCCCTCCCGCCCCCCGAAGCCGCCAGTGCGCATGCGCCGCTGCAGCGCGAGGGTCGGGTGCGAGTGTGTGGAGGAGCCAGAGCGGAGTGGGGAGTCCGGAGAGTCAGAACCTGGGGGAGAGGAATGGTGTCTGCACGGGGGGGAGCCGGAGGAGCCGCCGCCGCCGCCGCCGCTGCCGACGCCGCAGCCGCCGCCGCCGCCGCCGCAGCTGCCGCCGCCGCCGCAGCTCCCGCTCCGGCTCCGGCTCCCGCTCCGGCTCCCGCTCCCGCCTCCCGGGGCTGAGGGTCCCGCACGGAGCCGGGGGGGCAGGACGAGGAGGAGGCGGAGGAGGAGGAGGAGGAGGAGGAGGAGGTGGCGGAGGAGGGGGAGGCGGAGGAGCCGCCGCCGCCGGAGCCGCCCCCGGGCCGCTGCCCAGCATGGTCCGGGAAACCAGGCACCTCTGGGTGGGCAACTTACCGGAGAACGTGCGGGAGGAGAAGATCATCGAGCATTTCAAACGGTGAGTGAGCGAGCGAGCGAGCCCGTCCGACTGCGCCGGGCCCGCCAGCCCGGGGCCTCCCCCCACTCGGAGCCGGCGCCGGCCGGGGCCCGGCCCGGCCCGGCTCGGGGAGCCTAGCGGGCGGACGGCGCCCCGCCCCCGGCCCCTGGAGCGGGAGGCCCGCCGAGCCCGTTGCTGCGGGCGGCCTCCCCAAGCTGGCCCAGGGCCGGCCCCGCCACCTGACCCCCAAGATCTGCAGCCCCACGGGTCCAGGCTTTTTGGGTAAGGGAAGAACGGCGAGCCTGGCCCGGCAGCCCCGGGCACTCTCCTGCTGGCCCGGGGAAGGAGAGCTGTGCCTCTCGGACCAACAGAGCTTACCTAATCAGGGGGTGCCCAGCCCCTCGGGGATGGGAAGTGCTCCTTCCACCCCCCTCCCTCCCCATCCTCTAACCCCCAACAATCCTCATGGACTCCGGGATGGGAAACTCTGGAGTCGCTTAGCAACTCCTGCTGCTGCTGCCCCTCCTGCTGCTGCTGCCCCTGCTGCAGGCTCGACCCGTGGACTCGGTGGAAATTATCCTTGTCTTTCAAAAAGGGCTTTTGTGCGAAAGGAAAACAATGCCGAAAGGAAGATTTTGGTAGGATATGCAGAGAGAAATTTTGAAACTGGTAATCTAGTCAAAGAGGCTGTTAGACGGTGGGGAACCTTTTACATAGAAGATATTAAGTGGAAAGGGAAAACCTGGATTTTATCGTGGGGAGTTCGATGCGTGGAAATAACGCGCTTTTGGAGCTATTGGAGCTTTTTTCTCTTTCCCTATTTTCTGTCTTTTTCAGTCTTTCGAATAAGAAGGATACTGGTGGGAACTAAGTGGTTGCAATGTAGAAATCATTTAATTTTTTTTGAAGAAGTCAACTTCAAATAGGATCTGTTAGTCTACAAGAAAGCTCTGGGATCTCTAATACTGCAGGCTGTGCTGGTATTGTTGATGGAATATTTATATTTAAAACCGTGGTGTTTGTAGTCACTGTAGGCACCTTCAGTGGTTAAGAAATGCATTGCTCTGATGAGATGAGATTCGCTCTCCGAAGAGTTTTGTTAGGCATACGTTTGCTTTTAATGCCAGTTTAATTTGTTGGGTAGCATCTCTTTTCTTTGTGAGAGGGAGAGCCACGTACTGTAACTGATAGGCGATCGAGAGCCCAGTGTAAATCATGATTTGCATTGCCAAGCTATTTTAGTCAGGAGCAACGTACGAAATATTTTCATATTGTCTGGAAGTAATTTTGCTGGTCCGGATTTCCAAGACCATTCTCTTTCCCCTCCCCTCGTTTTTGGAGTGTAGTTCTCCCTTAATCCCTTCTGCCACTGTTTAGGTTTAGTGAGTGTAGGAAAATTGTGGAGCGTCCTTATTAGTGAGTCACCATGGGAAAAACGTTGTCGGTTGCTCGCACATGAGCAGCTCGGATCAGGAAACGCTTGGCCTGGGCAGAGCTGTGCCTTGTAAATGGAGGCTCATTGATCACTACTGGCTAGTGCTGCTTCTTGGCTGGGCGAGCTAGCCCCGGGAGCGCGCCCCGGCGCGCCCCCGCGTGTGAAAAGGGCTGGGGGGAGGCCATTGAGCAGCACCTCGGCCTCGGGAGGAGGGGCGGGGGCCTCCTCATGACTTTCACCTTACGCTTGACTACAGGGGGAGGGGGGAGCCGCGGCCTGGGAGGAAATTGGGTTCGGGAAGCGGAGCTGAGGAGCGCAGCTCCCTCCTCCCCTCGCCCCGACAAGTTGGGCCCCGGTTTGGCCTTTGGGGTCGGTGTTGGCCCGGCTCCCCTCGTGGTCTTCTCCCCGACGTCAGGGGCTGGGAAATGCCGGTGGTCAGTACGTGCCCGGCCGCCTCGGCGTGGCCGGAGTGTGGGGCCGGGCGGCCGGCGGGCAGCGGGCCGGCCCGCTGGTTGGGCCGGACGGCCTTGGCGTCCAGGCCGGGCCGGTAGCCGGAGCGGCGAGGCCAGCCCGCCCGGGCGAGTTGGCGGCTCTGAATGGCTTTAAAATGGCGGCTAGCCCCAGTTTACGTGGGAAACAGCGGAGCCGCCGCGCCGCGGGGGGGGGAGGGGGAAGGGGGAGGGGTGGGAAGCGGGGCCGCCTGCCCTGCCCTACCTTCCCCCTGCCCGCCTGTGGACCCGCAGGGAAAGGCCGGGCTCGGCCGACCCCTAGCCTGCTCCTCTGGGCTTCGCTGCCGCCCAGACTCGCGGGATGACTTGGGGGGAATCTGTAAGCATTTTTGCCTTTTCCCCGGCGCTGTCTAGTGGTTGATGGGCACTCCTCGCAGAGGACCCACGCATGGGGGCGAGCCGCGGGGCCCGGGGCTGCTGCCTTTGTTTCCCTTTACGGCTTTCTGTTCGGACGGGGCAAGGCTTACTCGATTTGTTCGCAGTTCCTTAAGACAGAATCAAAAACCCCTTAGAAAAGGGCACGAGCCGCGAGAAGCCTGTGGCCTCGAGTGCGTCCGGTCGGATCCACGGCCTCCCTGGGCTGTCCGAGGGCCCTGGTAGCCCAGGGTCTCTGAATATCCGCCAACTTTATTAAATCTGGAACGTGTGTGAGGGAGCTCCTGCGGGCCCAGGCTTCCTGGTAGGTGCTGTGTTTGCACAATAGAGCTCGTCCTTTCCTTTGTGGGGGAAGGGGCCCCGGAGACAGCCGTTGCCTTGCAGTCTCGTGGGGCTGTGGGAGGAACCAGAAAGGTGGGGAGGACCCTGCACACTTGAAAAGCAGCTTCCCGAATTTATGCAGTGATAAAAGCTTTTTTTTTTTTTTTAAGAGAGCTTTCTGTACCTTAAAATTGCATTCCTATTTTCCTTATCTTTAGCAAATCAAATAAGGTTCCCACCCATCCCCCAGTCTGGAGATACCGTAGAGAATATGCAAAGAGGTTGAGCGAGCAGAATTACTAAATTTCTCTTACTCCGAATGGAATGATTTTCTAAAGATATTTCTCTAGCCAAAGAGTAAAAGATAGCAAGCAATTTCGGGGGGGGGAGGGGGTTGGGACTTTGAAAGATCACCATGATTCCACCACATAGTTAAAAAGCAGTTGAGTCTGTTAAAAGTTGTATTTATTAAAGCTTTCTTCCCTCCTACATAATATTAGAGTAGATTTTTTTATCTGTACTTTATCATTTAAAGTTATTTCCCATCTTGTAATAAGCCGAATAATTTCTACTTGTACTTTTAATTTATGACTGAAAAATATTTTTTTTTCTGAAATCGAATATACAGAAACACTACCTGAGAAGATTTTACCTTGCCACATTTTTAAATTTTGTGTGTGGGGGGGGGGGGGAGGAAGAGGCTATTCTTTATAAATGGAGCTTGTCCTAGAACTGCCTAGAAGGAAACATTTTAAAAAAAAATTATAACATATTGTTTAAGATGTGTTGCTACTTTTTCTGTGAACGATGCTTTTCTCAAATTGGGAGGAAAACATTGGGCTCAGTGCCAAGGAGAATGACTAGTATTTGACTTGAGTGTAAGGCATCTTCCTGCCCCAGCATCCCCAATTTATGTTGTGGACTCTTTTTGTTCCTCTTTCTTTATACTGTTTTGTTTGATTTTGAAGAGATTTTGAGGCATTTTGTTGGGAAGTTTTTATTATCATGAACCTGCTTCTACTTTTGGAGAAATTAGTAGAATGTGGTAGTAATTTGGTTGTTGCTTTTTTGAAAAGAAAATGTAAATTACTGAAGGATTAGATTGTGAAATTTCCACCTTCCTACTGATTTTCGGTCTTTCAAGAAAATTGATGCAGGCAAATGGAGCACATGTTCCTGCAGGCCTTGTTATATTTCCCTTTTTGGTCTCTGCTTAAGATTTGAACAGCATTATTTAGTTATTAATGTTGCATTCTAGAAATACTTTAAACATTTGTGCTGTTCTTCATTAAAATGAGAATCCAGAATTGCAGTCTGCCATGGTTCTAAATAAATATCCAGCACCGTTGAAACAGATGCAAGGAAGCCTGAGGAAGGAGACTAAATATAGCAACATTTACCCCAGTACAAGTGCCAACCTTCCATACTTTTTTTCCCGTGATTCTTTCCCCTGGTTATCCAAGAATCTGCTTTTGTTGTCTTTCAGTTCGTCACATTTTGAATAAAAATACATACTGGTAGAAACCAATTAGAATGTTTAATCATTGTTATTAGAAACCATGTTATTTTTGTATGATAGCTAGCTCTCAGTGTGTGGGAAATAGGCTTGGGGGAGGGCAGAGATGTTCTCAGAACAAATGAGTTTTTTTAAGAATCCAGTATGCTGATTTTTTTTTCATTCCTACTTATGACCAGCAGTTTGAAAATGTCAGTATCTTCAAAGACAATCTAAGGAATGTGATTGTCTTATTATTTAGCTTTTAGATAGTCTCCTCAGATTTTGAATTTAGGTGTTTCATTTTTTTAAAAGCAGGATAGAATCTTAATCAGCACGTTTAAGGTTTATTTAATGATAATATTCTTAGGATTGGCTGAATTCTTTTGGTCCAACTGAAGATTTTTAGAAAAGGCCAAACTGGGAAACAGTGTTTTGGAGAGTGCCTATGTTGTTGAATCGTTGAGGCCCCAAACCAGTTTGGCTTTTTCCTGGAGAAGTAAATTGTTGTAGTTGAAAGAAAGGTAGACTTGAATTAAGTGCATGCTCCATTCGTGCAGGTACTATGCTGAGCACGGAGACCTGGGGGAGTCATGTTATTTGCCACTATGTATGACTCTTTCCTCATCTATAAATTAGACACAGTATTGATATATCATGTGGTGGATATTTTCAGGAAGATGGTATATGAATGGGCTTCCAGTGATTATTGTAAAGCGTTTCAATTAAGAATCAGGCACCATTTCGAAGAATGGAATGTTTAACAAAGAGAAATAACCTTGAAGTATTTGATATTTTTCATTTCATGCTCAGGTTAGGTATTGGAATAGATCATTTGGTAATATAGACAAATGAAACAGATTTTCTCGTCATGCCGTGCAGTATTTTGGTGTAATACAGTTCTATGATAATGACATCTAATCAATATTTTTACTAATCAGAAATGCTTATTAAACATTTACTTTGTGCCAGGCTCTGTGCTAAGCACTGGGGATGGAAAGGAGGGCATAAACAGTTCCTGTCCTAGATGAACTCATGTTTAATGGAGACAAAATGAAAATTACTACATTTAGATTTTCTTTTAGAGATGACTGGGTTTTTTTCTCTGTATTAATTTTACATTTCTATATTAACATTAACATTACTGATTTTTCTATATTAACAAGAGATTAGCACTAGGAGTCAAGTTCTGGGTTTGAATCTCAGCTATTTACTAACCTTGGGCCAATCATTGAGGCTTCAGTTTCTTCAGGTCTTAGTTTTCCTTATTTGTAAAGTGTGGGTGAGAATGGATTCTAGCCCGTCTCTAAGGTTTTTCCAGCTTTAAATCCTTCGGACATTTTTGTAGGACCCTAGATCTAGTGCTGTTAGAAACTCCAAAGTTTAGCTTTCCAGTCCTCAAGGTTTACAGATGAGCAGACTCTTAAGGTGCAGAGATATTAAGTGTCTTAATTCAGAGTCTCGGAGGTGGCATGTGGCTGGGCTGGGTTTTGAACCAAGGTTTTTTTGACTACAAATTTAGCACTCTTTCCTCTGTCCTTTTGGTTTCCCACTTTTCGTTTATGTGATTGCCTTTATTTAAATTGGAAAGCAGTATATAAGGTTTTTGTTTTGAAGCCTTTAGTAATACATACATGTGTCATATATCCCTTTCATTAAAAATCTAAGGAATAAAAGTTGATTTTTACAAAGTTTGAGAAGAGATTGCCAACAGCTACATAATTGACGAATTTTATCACTGGCATAGATAGGATTGGACTACCTGAAAAAAATCCCAAAATATGCAAGTAATTAGGAGTTTCTGCTAATGGTTTACAGAGTTCTTGAAAGCCAGAGAAGAGCCAGGTGATGTTAATTATTGAAGCTGTTTCATTTTGGCCCTCAGCTTGAAAGGACTGTTGCCTAGATTTTCCTTGGGAAATCCACCAAGTTGTGGAAGTAGGCAGAGGAAGATATCCCCGTTGTATAGATGAGGAAGCGCAAGTTAAGAGGGTTCCATGACTTGCAAAAGTTGTTACTAGGAACTCCAGGGCAGCCTCTCAGCAATTTGGACTGATTGGTGAGGCCAGAGTTCTGTCTTTCGTGTCTGCAGGTTTTCTACAGTTTGTTCCAGAACAGGATTTCTTATCACGCCTGCTGCTCCTTCTCCAAGGCTGAGTTTGGGTGGATTTCTATACATGATCTCCGTATTTCTTGGATTCTTAACTTTTGAGGTTGTTGCTTTCCAACAATTACAGTAGCTGCTTTTAATGTAACACATTACATTGACAAATGTGATGTTTACAAATCGCTGCCTGTCTCTGTCGTGAAGAAAGCAGGGAGCATTATTACCAGGCGGCCGGGTCAGAGTCTGGGATGTCGACCCACGGTCAGCGTCAGGAACGGGCGAACCCTGGCCTCCCTACTCCCCTCAGCATTCTTTTTCACTATTCTGCATGCTGTTAGTCTAAAATACACCCATAAAGAATTAGAATTTACTTCTGTTATGTAGGTAAATACTGCTTGAATCATAGAACCTCAACTCAGTTCAAGTGGAAACAATGATACCCTTCATAACATTTCTCTTTGTGTATGATTTTTAAGGCAAAATAGAACAGCATGTATTTAGCTCTGTTTTTCCCATAAACACCTCCATTTTACACCTGACGTTACAGTGTTTTTCCCTAAATCTCTCAGACATGTTCCGTTGTTGGCCCACAAACTGAATCAGTGGCAGTGGTATGGTGGATAGAGCCTAAAACCAGGAAGACCTGAGTTCAGATCCTGCCTCAGAAACACTAGCTAATAAATGAACCTGAACAAATCACTTAACCTCTTTCTTTCCGCCTTACTTTCCTTGACTGTAAGATGTGGATCCTAAGAGCACCTATCCATCTCTCAGTACCTTTGTGAGGTTTAAATGAGGTAACTGTAAAAAATCTTAGTACTTTTACAGTGCTTGGAACATAATAAGCATTTAATAAATCCTCCGTCACTCCCTCCTTTCCTTTTTTATGAAAGGTAGACACCCAAAAGAGAATCTGGGTTTCACACTTTTTGGACCACAGGTGATGTAATAGTAAAGACATAATTTTTGGGATCATCGAGTCATTTTGTAAGGTTGGAATTGTAGTTCTTTTTAATGTAATGAGCCTTTTAAAAAGGTTTCTTGAAATGCTAAATTATGTTGGAGTGCTTATACGTTGAATGATTAAGATGCTTTAAAGTTAAACAGTGGGAGGTATCTCTTAGAATGCACACTTTTTCTCGGATGGACATGTATGTCTACTTCACCGAAATGTTTGTTGTTGGGATAAATGTTTGATAAAGTACAAATTAAAATGAACTTAAAAGAGACATCTTTAGAATGATACCCTTCTCCATGAGTACAGCAGCAATAGGATAGAGGAGTGACTGAGTTCTGTGAAACATGACATTTCCTAGACCCAGATAGATGTGTGTTTATGTCAGAAATGAAGAGAAATAAAGTTGGATGGAGAATCTCAGTTGTGTTGCCAATAAACAAGGGCATGTTGTAGAATGTGTAATATTCTAATAGTTCATGCTAAAGACTAAATGATCTTCTAAAGGTAAAGACTGTGGTCTGAGAAAAAGAGTACTGAACAAGGAGTTAAGTGACCTGGGCTCTAATGACACCATTGGTCACAGTGCTAGGCATGGGATCAGGAACATTTGGATCCAAATGTTGCCAAAGAAATTTACTAGCTGTATGACTTTGGACAAGTCATTTAACTTCTTGGCCTCAGTTTTCTCATCTGTAAAAAGGAGATGGACTTGATGGCCTCTGATGTCCCTTTTAGCTCTACATGTATAACCCTACGATCTATGATACTGCCCTGTTTCTCTCTGGGTCTCGGTTTCCCTCTTTGTATCATGGCAGTTGGCTGTCCAAGGTTGCTTTAGGTTGTGCCTCAGCTGTAAAGGGAAGCTTGCCCGGTGTATAGTGTCTCCAGGGAGAGGGGGATCGGGGAATGGGGGGGGGGATTGGGGCTGGCAGAGCCTGGATTGGCCAAGTCCCGGAACTGTGACCATGACCTTCTCAGATCTCCTCCCTTTTGAGATTTCCAGAACCATCTCATTAAGATTCTGTGTGCCCTACTGAGAAAATAGACTGGGCAAATGTAATAAATTGAATTTGTGCTCACAGATTTCTTTTTTCTTAACCAGGAAAAAAATAGCTGATTACTGACAAGGCTTGAGGTGAAGCAGGAAATAAGGGAATAAGCATTTATATAGTACCTACTACTTAGCAGGTACTACACTAAGAGCTTTACAAATATTATCTTATTTTATCCTCAGAATAATTTGGGAGGCATATGCTATTATTATCCCCATTTTACAGATGAGGAAACCAAGGCAGACAAAGGTAAGTGATTTGCCCAAAGTCACAGCTAGTAAATATCTGAGGCAGAATTTGAGCTTGGGTCTTCTTGACTGCAGGCCTCATTTTGTAACCACTGTGCTACCCAGTGGCTTCTGCGAATATAAATGGTCCAAAATATTGACTTTGCAGTTATTAGCATTACCTACACACCTTGGAAATAAAAATTTGTTAGTGTATTTATGTTTCATTATAGGAGCAGGAATTTTTTTTTTTTCTTCCTTTGTGATAGATAAAAGTAGAAGATCCTTTCAATTTTTGTCAGAACCTTATGTTCACCTTTGCCTTCTGGATCTCTTTTTTTATTGTAAAAGTTCCTGAACATCTTTTTGATTTACTGGGAAACACTGTTTATTGAGAGCTCTTCTTAGTCCTTTTGGGCTTGAACCACTTCGTAAAAGTTAGATTTATCTTATGAAGAGTTTTTCATTCAGTCCGGCTAATGACAATTGAATGTTCCCCAAAGTAACCTTTCATAACAATTCCAGAGATTTCTGGCAGTAAGTCAGAAAATGCTTGTTTTTTTTTTTTCTAAAAGCCACACCTACGTATGTTTTATTTGCAGGCATTTATGAGCTCACTTTGAATGTGTTGGACTAAGTGGCATAATTGGATTGGTTGAATTAAAGTTATCAAAACAAGTAGAGACCCTTTTGCAAAAAGATTTCTGAGTAGATTCAGTAAATTATTTTTCAAAACAAATCACATGTTTACTGCTTTTTCTGTTGCCATTTTTTTGGGGAGGGGCAGTTGGGGTTAAGTGACTCGCCCAAGGTCACACGACTATTTTTTTTTTTTTTTTTTTTGCATTAAGTGTCTGAGGCCGAATTTGAACTCATGTTCTCCAGGGCTGGTGCTCTATTCACTGTGCCACCTATCCACCCCCTCTGTTACCATTTTCTAGAAAGCTGATCTCAAGGCTTCTCAACAAAGATTGGTAGTTACAACCAGAACATTTATGAAAATGAGCAAAATTGTGCCCAAGATGTGGTGTCATTGTCTAAAGTAGATTCTTAGTTTTGAGAGTAGGTGGCTCGCTCTCACCTGGGGAAATTGCTGTGATGTTCCCTTCCTGTGGCCCCATAGCCCAGAATGGGTGGTGGTTTGTTTGCCTTAAAGGAGAATGACTCAGCCAGTTAGACTTATGTGCAAGAGAGTAACACTGAAATCAGGAGGTATGGAGAAGAATTCGATTAAATAGTCAGTACCAGAAAACGATTTGGAGTTTCAGCTTGAATCTTCATGCCCCAGGTTTCAGGTTCCCTTAGGCCCTAAGGCATAGGGGGAAGCACATGATCATGAGGATGGGAACCAGACCTTGTGCAACCTGTTGATACCTTGAACTGGAAAGAGCTTTGTGTTCTACTGTGGTAAATGGTTATAGAGAACTGGACAAAGGTTGGATTTTATTTAGCATCTTTGTAAACTGGACTTGAGCAAAGCTCGTCCTTCATTGCCATGTGTACGGTACAGTGTTGGTGACATGCTGAAGGGATTTGCTTTCTGTTGACTAATCTTTTGAAATGTTTTTCTTTCATGATTGTGGATGATTGTTGGTGTATGTGTATCAGCATGCCTTAGATCTGGAATATATCTTAATAGATCATCCTTCTTGTGGAAGCTTTCTTTTTACAAATGAGAAAACTAGGGAAATTGACTTATCCAAGATCACACAAAGTAGTAAGTAATAGGCCTATAATTTTATGCCAGGTCCTTTAACTCCAGTTCATGTTCTTCCTACTCTTCTGGACTCCTTTCAAGCCTCAAATAAGATTGTGCTTTATCGGTTATTATGGTGACGTTTATGTAGAACTATGCCTCATTGTTTCCAAAAAGAATAGTTGTACAGAGGCAAGGGCACACACCTTATCTTTGTATGGTGTTTTCCACTTTTCCAAACACTTTATCATTTGTACTCTAACTCAGTGAATCACAAAAAAGGGGAGACTGAGGCTGAGGTCAGGTGACCTGCCCAGTCACATGGCTCAGCAGGAACTAGAATATTTTAACAAAAGGTCTAACTGAGGCTAATACTTTTCAGCACATCTTCTGTCTTGTGAAAGCTCATTCAGTAGAGGCTGTCCATTTGGCTTTGTGAAGAAACATTTGTCAGAAAAACTCTTTGTAAAAGAAGTTAAAAGCATTTAAGTGATGTATTGAGGCATTTTAAAAAATTCATGAAGTGGAAGAACCAAAGTTATCTTGGGGATAAAAATATTTTAGTATTTTTTAGAGTGTCTTTAAAGTCTTGGTAAAATAAAAGTATTTTCAAATATTTGATCTCAGTAATAATGATCTTTTTAGTGTGTGACACAGTGCTTTTGGTGTGTAGCGGCAGGTATTTACAGAATTGAATCAACATGTAAGTGAGGTTCGTGTGGTTCACTGGAAAGTGCCTCATCAGATGAGGCCTGGGTTTGAATTTCACCTCTGACACTTAATTGAATTAACTTTTGGGCAAGTCAGTTGACCTTTTTGAACTTCAGGCTTAATCTGTAACCTGAGGCTAGCAGGACCCAACCCAAAGGGTTGTTTAGAGGATCAAGCTAAATATGGAATATAAAATACATTTTAAATCTTTTTGTGCCATGTTGACCTCAAGAAGCCATTTGTCTTGTTCACCCTACAGCTGAACAAGGATTCCGGCTCTCCCCTACCCCCCCCCCCCCCCCCTCCATTTGGGCAAGTGGCCATTGAGCTCTTTTTTCTTGAAGATCTGTTAAAGGAAGCTGCTTTATCACCTCCTGAGGGCCTCCTATTCCCCTTCTTGATAGCCAGGCCTCTTTGTTGGGAGTGTAAGTTTGCCTCTGTCACTTAGTAGTGTTATTATCTAACTTTCTTATGATGGATTTGGGAGAATTATTCTGACTCTTGTGCTATTTATAGTAAGAATTTTTGTTCATTTAAAGGATGAAATTTTTAGAAAAATTGAGTGGTTATATTTGGGCATTTTCTACTTTCCCAGTAGAAATGCATTGTACAATATGATATGTCTCAAACAGCCCTTTAGCCTCAGAAACATGGCAGGTTTTGGCTGTATTGAAGAGAAAGCTCAACCAGGAAAAACTTAGTCCACCCTGACCAGTTGCTTGAGTTCTTAATTAGCTCTGACCATTTAAGTTGTGAACCTCATAATCATCGAATATTTGTCCTGTAATTGTGGTATAGTTTAGGTGCTCACCAAATGGGAATCCCTACTATATCATGATAATGTCTACCTGAATTGCCTTATATATCAGTGTTATTTCCCTTCTTTTCCAGAAGTTTAATTTACCAAATTCTATGGTTACTTCATAATTAACATCCTTCAACACTTGAAAAGATTTGTGATTTATTCCTCTTGGAATTTTGCCTCTACTATGCCTATGCTTATTATCTGTGCCTATGCTATTACCATTATTAAATAATCTTAGGATTTGTACGATTTTGCTTGGCATTGCAAAGTTTTACTTAATTTTAGCTAGCATTTTGTTCATGTAGCTTAAATTTTTACTTGGTTGCTGATGGAATTAGATTGATTTAAATCCAAGTTTCTAAGAATTCCTTAAATTAGAATTATTTTGGTTAATTCTGTTCTTTATTGCTCAGGTCATTTCAAACATTTCAAAAGACTTTAGGATGCCAACTTTTTTATAATATGAAAGAAATATTAGTAAATGAGAGGAATCTCTGGCTTTCCTGATTTTTTTTTTTAATTAAAGAAAGCTTTTTTTATTCTAAAGCTATGGTAAAAATGACCATTTCAGGCAGCTCTAACTTAATTGATTATACAGATTCAGACTCTCTACAGAGCTTCAGGGTTATCAAAATTGGAAACCTAAATTAATATTAGAAAATAATCATTCTTAAAGCTGAATGGAAACCAGTCTACATATAGACAGATGGAATGGGCTGCAAGTGTATTATGAGATGGAAAATTGACCTCAGAATCAAGATCTGGGTTCATCTTGTGCCATTGACACATACTGGTTTTGGGCCTGGCAAGTCACTTGATTTCTCAATAACCCTGCACAACTTGGCACTGACTTTTAAATTATAGAGAATGTACAGATATCAGCATTGGTAGAGGGAGTTTCTACTCTTGAAAGTTCTTTATGTTAGTGAAAGAATAGATCCAGTCTCTATCTGTATCATCAATTAATAATAGTTCTCATAAAGAATTTTTGATTATGTGACAAATATTGCCCTGTCTTTTTGAGTAGAGTAGAACAAGAGAATGTGGCTCATACAGTCATAATGGATTGGAATTTGTGAATTCGCTGTCTGGGTCCCAAAGGAATCTTTTTGTTATGTGGAAAAAATTAATTGGCCCTGTTACACTAATAACCCAACCAGACTTACACTGTATTGCTTCCTATGTCTTTTTGATGTTGGCTTTTTATCCTACATGCAACATTCACCATAGAGTTAGCATTTTCTTTTTTAAAAGGTCCAGCTTGACAGATTAGTAGGGTAGGAGAATTATACAAAGCCATTATTATTATTATTAGTTTGATGTACCAGATAGTTACCCAAAAAGTGCTTGGGTTGGGGTTTGTTTGGTTTCTGTTTGCACTGGAGATCTTACCTTGCAGGGACATAAACCCTCTGAGTAGGGAGTTTGACTGGATGACCCCTTATTAGATTGGTTGTAAAGTGGGGCTTTCCTACTACGTACCAGGCACCATGCTAAGTGTTTTGCAAATATTATCTCCTTTGAAAGCATTTATCTATTGAATTGAGAGTGGGATTGGATGAACTGGAAGGTTCCTACTCGACAACAGATGGTGGCAAGACAATAAGTTTGTCAGAGCTCCCTAAGTCAGGTACCTACAGAGCTCTTGTGGACCAAGACATTTGAAAAGTTGGACATCAGGAAAGATGTGTGCAAACTGTATGCAGCTTATAGACTTGTCACTTAAAGCTTTGAGCTAAGAGGAACATTTTGAAAATTCCATTTTCCTTTGGGGTGGAGCTATGAAGACCTATTTCATAGTATGATTCAGGAGGGGCTTGTTCATTGGTAGGAGGGGGTTATGGGAAAAATAAGTGTGTGGTAATTCTTTGTCTGACTTAGGGTCAGTTGCAAAAGCCTTTACTGAAGTTAATCATTGTATTTGTATTGCTGATCCACCTAGCAAAGACCAACAGCTGGTCCTTTGGGGAAATCTTTGAGAAATGATTAATTGTATTTACTCTAGCAAACTGATGACCCAGTTCCTTAATTTTATACAATTGATGTTCCATTGGCAGTCACAAAGTCAGTTTCTTTTGGTTCTTAATAAAAAATGACTATTAAAACTAGAAAAGGACAGAAAAATCGTACTATTCATTCATATGAACAGTTTAGGTGAGGCCTTGGAAGTTGTGACTTCCTCAAGGTCATATTGCTAGTTAGTTTTAGCCAGAGTTCTTTGGCTTTGTCTCCTGTCTTTACATCTGTTTGACTGCTTTCAAACACCATATTAAAGTGTGAGTAGGGACACTGAAATCTTATTTCCTTGGAACTTGTTGAGGAGAATGAAAGCTTATTATAGTAAACTAAACATTTTGGAAATTTGGAAGATTGTCTTGAATAATTTCTGTATCCTCAGGAAAACGGAATGCAGTGTGGAATACTCAGGACCATGGTTTGGATGATGTGGTTTAGGTTCCATCCAAATAAAACTCATTTTTGTTTCTGTATTTTGAAATGTGCTCTTTGAGGTAATGGATGACCAACTGAGGCTATTTCTTTGGGAGTAATCAACAATAACAATAATTTCTTTTAAAAAGAAACTTTAATTTCTAGTGAATGATGTTTTGTTGGGTTTTTTTGTTTTTTGAAATCTGTTGTCAAGCATTTGTTTTTTTTTTCCTGGCTAATTCTGCTACTTATGAGATCATGATAGGTGTTTAAAATGTGTATTCTTTCAGCAATACAAAAAAAGAGCATTTTGTGCACATATAAACTGGAATGTTAGTTAGTTATTAGTCTTTGGCAGTATGAAGGTTAAACTGTAATTTTTCTTCTGGGAGTTTTGTGATGATTTTATACGCTAAATTAATCGTTCATAACCTATTAGAAGTGCTCTTGGCCAGAATTGCAGGTGGCTGTGTTATTTTCTTCCCTTCTGTTCAGAAAGGGTACCATGATGGACCCTTGGTAGGGTTTGTGCTCTGCCTCAGGACTTCAGTTCAACATCAGGGCATATAAAGATCAGGAGAAGCTCTAGGAGATATTGAACCTGGAGAGATGAAGCCTCAGGTGGGACATGATTGGGTGACTCTCCTAGGTCTGAAAAGCTGGCACGGTGAAGAATGACTAGGCTTGTTCTATTTGATCTCAGAAGGTGGAACTAGGAACAAAACAAGACAAAGTTGGAAAGAGGTAAGTGGATTTAGATAGAAAAATGCTCCCCAAAGTGAGATGGGCTGTTGTGGAGCACGGCCTGGGTCCCTGAGGACACTAAAGGATCTTGACTCTAAGGCAGACTGGCTGGCCCTGTAGTTAGGGGAGTGAATCTCCGGACCACTGACCCCTGCTGGAAGGCCACAGGGTTTTCTCTCCATACAAACGATGTTTTCCTTTAGTTTGGCTCAAGTGGCCAAGGGTTGTGCAGGCCTGCTCCGCTTCATCAATTGGAGTAAGCACTGAGAACTTTGTGATGGCCAGCCCAGCTAATGCTGGGTGTCCTTGAACACAGCCAAGGTTCTGACTGACCTTGTCTTCATTCGGTGCTCTGCGCCATCAAATTAATAGGATGTTGAAGAACTGGCACTTCTGTGGCACTTTGAGGTTTGCAGAGCACTTTACAAGCACGCTCTCATTTTACCCTCAGAGCAGCCCTGGTGCTGTTATTATCCCCATCTCACAATTGAAGAAGCCGAGGTTGAGGGAAGTTAAGTGGTCACACAGGTAGTGGTCGACTGAGGCAGGATTTGGACTTGGGTCTTCATGACTCCAGGAGCAGGGGAAACATCCATAATACTTTCATGATCCTTGTTCCCAGTATTTAGGAGTTCTTCGTGTGTGTGTGTGTGTGTGTGTGTGTGTGTGTGTGTGTGTGTGTGTGTGTGTAAGTGAAGCTTAGTGTTGCTTCAATTATGAATGTAGGCAACAAACTACAGTAATATTAGGCTTCCCCAGAATACTAGAGAAGTCCATGAACCAAAGGTCAGGAAAAAGGTCAATTCTCCTTCAGGTATCTTGGATTTCAGTGGTGGAAGTACACTGACCATTGATCTAGACAGCAAAGCCTCTGATTTAGTAGATTACTGGGGTGAGTTGCTATGTCCCAAAAAAAAAAAATGGATGTTCTTTCTAGGCTGGTGATGAACCTTTTCCCAAACCCTGGGCTGATTCTCAGGACACAGTGCTTTCCCAATCATGTTTGGGCTTTCACATTCTTGTTCCCCAAGGGGCTAGCTAGGTGGTACAATGGATAGAGTACAGAACCTTGAGTCAGGAAAGACTCATTTTCATGAGTTAAGTCCTGCCTCAGATACTTCCTAGCTGTGTGACCCTGGGCAAGTCACTTTACCCTGTTTGCCTCAGTGTCCTCTTCTGTAAAATGAGCTGGAGAAGGAAATGGCAAAGCAATCCAATATCTCTGCCAGGAAAGCCCCAAATGGGTCATGGAGAGCTGGACATACCTGAAAAACTACTGAAGAACAGTCCTTGTTTTCCAGTGTAGTTAGGGAAAGCTGAGCATCATTGCTACCTCAGAGCTGGGCCTCCAAGGAGGACTTGGGTCATGATATGGATGAAGTCCAAGGGAAAAAAACAACATCATTACCTTAAAATTACATGAGTGTGGAATTCCCTTTTGATAATCCCCTTCCATGTGTCTTATCTAGCATAGATATGTATAGTCTTTATTTAACTGTTTTTAGCTTTCCGGGGTGGGTAGTTTGTGGACAGGATCACCAGAAGTTACGATTAATTTATCATGTCTTCCCACAAGCTGTACATTAGGATATTTTCTTTTTCCTTTTTAAAACTTCTTCCTTTATTACATGTTGCTTTTTTTAATTGCTCAGGATTTAAACTGCTTTTTATTAACTTTTGCTTTGTGTTCAGTGCCTTTGTCTTGTGGCTCTTAGTGTTTTGTAGGCTTTTCTTTCATGTGATTTTGATTGTCATTTGTTCCCTAACTTTCTTTTTTCCCCCTATAAGTATTTTTATTCTTAGGTCTTCACCATGTCTGAAGATATTATAATTCTCTGACCCTTCAAGAACACTGATTCTTTTTGGACTTAACTGCAGAAGGTAGCATTTGCTATAGTGTTTAGTGTGCCAGAATTTATATATTTAATACATTTAGGCCACTTAAAAGAATTCTGGTAATTCTGATTAGTTACAATGGTTATTGTCCTGAGAGGTTCTGAAAATAATCCTTATATGGTCTAGGTGCATTGGGTCACATCTTTGCCACTGTCTGCCACGGCAATTCACTTAACATTTCTGACTCTCAGCTTTACTGCTTACAAAAGATAGTTCTTGGTCAGCCTACCGAGAAAATCTTTTGAGAACTGCAAAGCATGAATAAAAACACAAACTTATTTTTCAAGGACCTATGGTTTCATTAGCTTTGGTGCTCACTTAACACTTACAAGAGGTCATAGTCCTTCTGTATGCCTAAGTTACATTATCTTCATGAGTTACTGTGATCTAAACATTTGTTTGGTGACTAATTCTTAGGTGACAAACCTTACCAAACTTGGTGGGTTCTTTGCCCAGTTCACCATTAGAGCCAGTGGGGATGGTGCAGTGCAAAAGAATTTGGAGGCTGACAGTGTCCAGATTTAATATGGGTGTTGCTTCTTTTTTTGGATGGGGGAGAGAGAATGGGGTTTAAGTGACTTGCCCAGAATCACGCAGCAAAGGGAGTATTTGAGGCTGGATTTGAGCTCAGGTCTTCCTGACTCTAGGACCAGTGCTCTATCCACTGTGCCACCTAGCTGCCCTGGGCATTACTTCTTATTTATTCCTTGTGGGTTTGTCTAAGTCATCTCACTGCATCAGGCATTAGTATCCTCATTTTTAAAATGAGGGGATTCTAAGTTCGCAACTGGGATTTTAAGCTCCATCCTCTTATTGAGCCGTGGTGACGACTTGAATGGAATGAATCTTATTTTGTTACCATGAACAGTCCTTGTAGTTTCTAAGTCTTTGATTTTTTGTCTGTGATTCCAGATGTGCAGTTGATGGGCATGTTGTACTTGGGTGTGTTCATTGAATTAAGAGCTCTTGAGTAAAATTTTCCATTTTCTCCAGAGTATTGAAAATAAGATCGGTAGTTTATGCATTTGACAAGGCAAAGCTTACCAGGTATTGAGATGTCTTAATAGTAGCAGCTCCTGAGACAGCTTCCTTTTCTTTTGTGAAACCACAAAGACCTTTTTTCCAGAAAGAGCTTGGTATAAATTTATAGAAGCTTATCTTTATTAGCAGCTCTTTCCAAGGTGGTTTTAATCTCTTTCAAGATAGATATAACCGTTACAGATATACCTTGCAATGTTTAGCTTGTAGGAACAAGAAAGAAATCACAGTATGGAGGGGAGCTAGCAGATGTCTTGTATTTCATTTGATGTAGTGTGATTTGGTACTTTTAGAGTTTACTGGTAGTACAGACTGCACCTGCCAGTGTTGCTGCATGCCACAGATATGTCTGTTATGGTGTAAAGTAGTTGGTGAAGCCTGACCACTTGGGTCAGATCCCTTCCACTGCCTGGGCCTCCATTTCCTCAGGTACAAAATGAGAGAATGAATTTGAACTTTCATCGAGTAAGCATTTCTGATCAGTATCTAGTGTTGAGTGAATCCAGGCAGCAGAAATAGGTTGTCTGCCAGAAAGCTTTGGCTTTGGAGGGAACTTTTAATGAATACTCTTTTCCTCTTTCCTTCATAAGGAGCCCTTTGCTTTGTCTTTCCACATAGGTGCTTAATACATTTCTCAATTTTTTCCCTTCATTTCACTAGTCCTCATGTTAGAAAAGAAAATTGCTTAAAGAATAATAAAACTTTGATAAACTTCTGCAGCATTCTCTTTTTTCCCTCTCCCTCCATAAGCTGATGCTTCATTTTAATTGGCACATTTAGAGGGAGGCAGGTGCTGTAGGTATGCTTGGCATCATTTCTCACCTCAGATTCATTGTTCTTAGAAAGAGAAGGAAATGGAGAAAAATGCAGCCCGAAGCCCAACACATTTAGTGGCTTGATTACTAGGGACACTTGAATCCAAAATGCTGGAACTGTAATTTTTATCTTCTTGTCTTACCAGAGCAATTGAACAGTCATCTAGTGTAGCAGTCTACAAGGCCCCTCATTTTTTATCTGGCAGGTTCGGGAGGAGAAGCTCCAGAAGGATTTCAGTTGCAAGGGAAGGAGGTTCAATTTGCAGGCCTTAACAAATGATGACCACAGTTTAGGTTTGGAACAGAAAGTAAAAGGTATTTTTGATTTTCATATTTCTAGCACCCACCACTAGTGTCTTACATGAAGTAGGCAGCCCTTAATAAAGGCTGATGGAATTAAGAGAGCCCACCAGTGGGAGTTACTACAAATAGATTTTTGTGTTCTTTTCTTATCTTAGCCAGGACCTGAGACCACCTTGTGGCATGCAGAGCTCTGAGAATGCTGTTTTTAGAGGAGTCTTTGCCAACTTTATAAAAAGTTGTAGGGTCTGTGACGCCCCTTACCATTTGATTATACTCTGAAAGAGCTCTAGACACACACACCACCCTTGTTGCTGTTTTTGTGGCATCTCTTTAATCATGTTTTAATACTGGAACGTAGTCATTGCAAGGAATGTGGTCCCCAACTTTACATTGAAATCTTACTCTTTTTGAAGAAGTCATGTGTGTATTATGGTGCTTCATTAACGTGTGTCTTGTAAAATAACATTGTAGTTCTCCCATGGATCAGATGACATGAAGCAATGTGGTTTCCTGGGACTCTAGCCAAGAAAGATGTAGTTGAGGCCAGGGATGGAGCTGGTTTGATTATGGGAAAGATTTTAATCCATACGTTGGACGTGAAATGGGGGGCCCAGGGGTAGGAAGTGTAATTAATGGACATAGGAGAATGGAACAGGAAAAGTACATTTTTCATTCTGTTAATTGAGGCTGTTCTCTGATAGGTTCCTAAGGAAACATTTCCAACAAGGAATGAGCTTAGATTTTTTTTTTCCTACTAGTGTTGGAGGATAGTACAATCAGGCCCAGTTGAACAACCAAATTGCAAGAGTAATTAGAAAGTGCATGGATTGGTGCCCCTTACTTAAAATTGGATGTCATTATTATTGGTGCAGCATTTGTAACAAACCAGAATAACTAAATCTCATCTCTTTCCCCACTTAAAATCATATACCCCAGAAAAAGCTCACCTTATACTGGAGAATGAATATTGCTGGTTCAATGTTGACCTTTAACCAACCGACATAGTATGAAAAGTTGGCATTTTTTCCTAGTCTAAAAAAATAAAATCTTTTTATATCTCCTATACAAATCTTATAAAGAAAAATGTTTGTATAACAATATATTAAAAGTCTACAACAAATGACAAATTTTATTTTTTTATTTTTTAAAAAATTTTATTATAGTTTACATCATTCATTTCCACAAGATTTTGAGTTACATATTTTCTCCCCCTCTTTCCCCCACCCACCACCCC
>CM053588.1:49673407-49695468 GCA_028646515.1 Pseudochirops corinnae
ATAGATAGATACACATTCATAACATTTGATTATGGAACTCCAGATTCCAGATTCTTTCTCCTCTTCCCTCACCTCCCATCCCCACTGGAAGGACAAGCAATCAAATACAGGCTTAACATGTAGAATTACGCAGAACCTCTCCATAGTGAGCACACTGTGAGAGTCTGATTAAATGTCCCTTCTTCCTATCCTGCCACCCCCCATCCACTCTCCACCCTGTCCCTCTCCCTCTACAGAAATGTGAATATTAAATGACAAATTTTAAATTAAATTACTGGTTTTTGGACTTAGCTGTCTTTTTGAATTTTTTGATTTTGTTGTCGTTTATTTTTTGTACATAAATTTCTGTCACGGGTACTTTTCTCCAACAGAAAAGTTTGAATTTGAGCTTAAGAGGCACATTTGTAACCTTTTAATGAGCTGCTGGCTTGATGATTGATAGCTTCAGGGAATCCATCCAGTAGATGATGCCCTGCCCATTCCTTCTCATCCTGTGCCCTTGTTCACAGCTTTCCATAAATCTTACTATAAGGGTCTTCTGAGTAAGGGGGGGTGGTGTGGAAGAGACCATTCTGGTACTAAAAGCTGAACTTGGGCCACATGATTATCAACTATGTAGAACTCATTCAGTACATGAAGATTTTTGTAGTAGAATTTAGGTTTCATCAATATATTCTGATTTAGAAGTATTTTTGAAAATCAAATTGAATTTTTATTTCTTTAGGAATATTTTTCTGTTATCGCCTGTTAAGTGAAGACATTGGTAAAAGATCAAAATTGTAGATTAGTTGTGAGTGGAGTGTAAATTGGCAGAAAGTATCGTTCATTATGTTAGAGGAAGCTTTTCTTCCTAGTGTTGGATTAAAGTCCTGGCAGAAATTTCTGGAGGAGAAAAGGGTGACTTGAAAAATATATATATATATATATATATACATAATGAGCATGGAGAAAAAGTCAGGAATCTGATTTGTAAACACTTAGAACTGATGGTGTTAAACTGGAGAGGAAGAAAAATCCCATTACTCTGGGGCTGTGCAGCTGAAGACCCCTGTGCCTGTGGGCAACTTCTCTTCTGCCTTTTGGTTTTCCTCAGGTGTGAAATAAGGAGACTGAACTAAAGGCATCTTCTCTCTGTTCACTTGACCTTCTATCTTGATTCAACAAACAAAACAAATCAGAGATGAATGAAGTCACATATCCCATTTTGGATCCTGGTTATTTGTTTTACTTGGTTTTTTTTGGAGGCAGTTGGGGTTAAGTGACTTGCCCAGGGTCACACAGTGTTTTGGGTTAGATTTGAACTCAGATCCTCTTGACTCTAGGGCTGGAACTCTGTCTGCTGTACCCTCTAGTTGCCCTTCCTGGTTATTTGTTAAACTACTCTTAGAGACTGGGGAGCAGAAACTGGCTCTTAGTTTGTCTTTGTTTCCCAGTTCTTTGCAGGAACTCCTGAATAATGTTGGCATCTTTCTCAGTTTCTGCCATTGTATTAGCTTCTGCTCTATCTCTCTCCTGTACTACTTGTCTTCCCTTTTTTTCTCAATTTCTACACCTCTGATACTGTTTTTCCTCTTACTATATTGCACATATCTTGTTGTTTGCTGGCTGATACAAGTTACTCTTTGACTCAAAAAATCCATCGTTTTTAACACCAATATTCTTAGAATAGTGATTGTATATCACTGTGGCAAAGCTTATTCAGTAAATATGAAGTGCCAGCTATGTGCCACTGTGTAGGCACTGGGGATACAAATCCAAATAAAAAATTCGAAAGAGAGTCTCTTCTTCAAGGAGAACTTATACTCTAATGAAGAAAGACATCACACAAAAGAAAGCTGAAAAGTAGAAGGTGGGGGTAAGGTGCCCCAAAGTCTAGGAACATGTGGCTGGTTGATGGGAAATGGGGAGAAGACAGTGCTAGTCCCCTACTTCAGTGGAGGTTTTGGAGCTCATGGCTCTGCCCTTCAGTCAGAGGGGTCCCATCAGAAGTGCAGAAAGTACTCATGAGAGGCCATTCATCACCAAAGCTGATTCCACCTGGCCAGGTAATAAGATTTCCCAAGGGTGAATTCTTAGAACTGAGAAATCAGAGCTGCTGATAACCCAAAGGACAGTGGGTAGTTGCAGCTTTATTTCAGCTGTGACCAAATGGTGGTGACGTTAGAAATATTATACAGAAAACATTTCTGAAAAAAGTGGGGGAGGGTGGACAGAGAAGCGTCAGGAATGAGTTGTGATCTGTCCTGGGAGGGAGTGAGCACAGGGATAAAACGACATATCCCATTAGGTGTTGGTGGGATCTGCTGACATTGACCAGTCAGTGACCTTTTCATTTTCTAAGGGGGAATTAAACAGTGAATCGAAGGCACCAAAATCTAAGTGCTTGTGTGAATTGACAATAGAAACGCACTAATTTATCTCAAAGCACTATTTCCAGAAGGCCTCTAAAGGAGTTTTAAAATATACACATTTTACCTGTAAGGAATAAGTTAGTAAAACCTTAGTAATCTTATCAGGGTTTGTTTACTAGGTCTCCTTGGACCTTGAGGGAATGGGACATAAGTTAGTCAAATTTTGATGGGAGCATCGCTGAGGTCCTGACGTTGGACATTGCTTGGAAAAAGGACTTGGCAGAGAGACCAGGACGTGTTACAAAAAGATGGAGAGTTACCAGAAGACACATGTTTGACATTTGTTCTTGTGAATGCTCATATTTCTGTTTTTTTAAGATGGAACCAAATAGTTCTGATGTCAGTATAGACAGAAAGTTTCTAGTGTGTTTACTGATGAGAAGTGGTCAGAAGTTGATTTTGTTATATTGTAATTTTATGACCCCTTCCATTTGGGTTGTCTTTGGCTTCCCAGAGACCATACTATCTTGGTTCTCTAACATCTCTATTTTTTTTTTCCTTTTTGGAGGGGGGAAGGTAGAGCAATTGTGGTTAAGAGTGGCTTGCCCAAGGTCACATTAGTTTTTTGGTGTTAAGTGTCTGAGGTCACATTTGAACTCAGGTCCTCCTGACTTCAGGGCCAGTGTTCTATTCACTGCACCACTTTGCCACCCCTCTCCAACATCTCTAGTCAGTCCTCAGTCTCTTCTGTTGACTTTATTTAAGTTGGGTCTCCTGTCAATCTCCCTTAGTCCCATAACTTCCACAATCTGTATCTTCAACCCTGGACCTCTAAATCCTGTTCTTTGTTTCCCCTTGCATTTAAGGTAGTTCTTCCTTAGTATTCCATCTGCCACCTCAAATTTGGGTATCCAGAACTTGAGCTTTCTCATTTGACAGTTTCTGTCAGTGGTACTCTTACTCATGTGGACTTCTTTTTTGACACCTTAGTGTAATCTTTGATTCTTCTCTGTTAGATTTTTTACTTGGGCAACAATTTTTCCTGTTCTCTATTCCCAACTTCTACTACCCTAATATAGGTTCTCATCACCTCTTGCTGGTAGGACAGAAGTAACTATTAAATATGAATAATGATCTCCACCTTCCTTCCTCTTTACCCTCACCCCTCCAAAAAAAGGAAGGAGGGGGAAAGTCCTTTATAGCACTGCCAGAATAATTTTTATGCAGAGTCATGGTCATGTCACTCAATCCTTCTTGCTTATTGGGATAAAGTTCAAACTTTGCTTTAGCATTTGAGGCCTGACCCAATCTGCTCCTGCCCTACCTCTCCCTGTTCTCGCCCTTCTCCCGCATGAGTACACTGTGGTTTGTGCTACTCACGTGGGAATCTTCTCTCCCATCGCCATCAGTTACAGACTTCTGTTGTCTGTCCAAATCCCCTGCCAAGGTTTGTATGTCTTTTGTAGGTGCCTCCCCCATGTCCAAGGAGATGCTGTGGACACAGGTTGCATGATAAATGTGAAACTGAATTAGATTATTTTAATGCTCCGAAGTAGGAGTGGGAGCATCAGATTTTTATTCATGTATTCGTCTGTTACTGTGCTGGTTGTAAAATAACAGTAGTCTCATTGTCTTCCAGTTTATTGGATGCAACTATGGATTTGGTTAAACCTGAATGAAGAGAAGGGGAACCAAATTACTCTCCTGCTCTCATGAAAATCTCTAAGACTTCCCTTGGTGATAGTTTATCACCTCAAGATTTGATCCATGAGTTGAGTGGACAGAATGATAGTACTGCTGTGTATTTCTGTAGTACATTTTTACCTTGGTAAAGCTTTTCTAATTTTATCCTCAAAAATACCCAGAAAATAGTTGAAATTGTTGTTCAGTGCAAAATGATGGTCAAACAGCTAGTTTGTAGTTATAAAGTTTGGACTAAGGCCCTAATTTTATAACCCAAAAAGAAAACACAGTTTTCTTTTAGGTATAAAGTCACCATTAAAATTGCTTAAGCCACTAAAATACATTTTCTCTTTCTGAGCAGAAGGAGAATGTATTATTTGTTACCAATTTTGGTATTTATATTAATTTTTGGGGCATTTTATAGTCTTTAATGCTTTAATGTAAATTTCTATTTTCACTCTTTTGAATTTGGATATAAAATACTTGATCGGAAAATTTTTCACCTTTTCAAAAATACGTAAAAAGTTCTTCCTATCTTGTTTTTAGCATAAAATTAATCATCCTTCTAAAGGCTTAAAATAAAGAGATTGAAATTTGCATTAGATTATTTCTTTCTAGCAATAGATCTGGGGCATTTCCCCTGCTGTTCTGTAGTCACTTAACTTAGCACATATATTTGTTGGGATGTCATGTTTCTTATACACCTTTGTGTGTGTTTATTCCATAATGGCAAGCCTCATTTAAGTCCCATCAGCATATAAGGTATATTTTTGGGTCACACTTATGAATAGCGTTTGTTTGTAAATAAACAACTCCCGTCATCCAAAAGGCATCTTTCTATGTTTGTATAGGGAGAGAAACATATGTTCCCATATCCTTTTATATATTTAAACTAAACAAAATAAACCTGCAGAACAAAACTTCTATAAAATCTACCTACCAATTTCTTCATGCAAATAGAGTGAGGAAACTCTTCCTTCCACTTAGCTGGCAAAACCTGCTTTGGAGAATGGATAGTATGAGGGAAATCCTACTGTTTTTTTGAAGTTTCTGCAAGGGGAGCATAGAATTGCTGTGACTTTGGGAGTTCATTTTACAAGGACTGTATCTTAAGTCAATCTTTCTAGCATTTATTAGTACCTATGATGGGCCAGGCAGTGGTCTTAAACACTGGGGATACCAAGAAAGGTCAAAGACACTCCCTGCCTCCAGGGAGTTCACAGAGACAACATGCAAACAGCCATGCAAAGATAAGGTATAGACATGACCTTTTGGAGATAATCCACAGAGGGAACACACTAACATGAAGAGGGACTGGGACAAGCTTCATGCAGAAGGTGGGATTTTAGTTGGCACATGAGGGAAGTAAGGACAAGGATACCAGAATAATTTCTCATGTTCAGGTTTATGAGGTGTGTAATAATGAAATACTCAAATTTGACTTCTTGGGCCTGAATGAATAGAGGAGTTGATTATTCCTTAGAAAAAAGTAATAAAGGATTTTTAAAAAAAACATCCAAACTGGTTTACAAGAAAAAAAAATGTACAAAAAAAGTTTCTCTAAGGAGGAACACTACTTAAATTTTGTATTAGCTGTAGAGGAAACTTGACTTTTGAGAAGATCTCAGTTTTTCATTGAAGTCATTGTTTGGCACATAATAATGAATTAAACTGGGATGAAATTGGTAAAACAACTGTATACGGTCACAGCTTTTATTTTAAGGAAGGTGGTGGGAAATTTTTAATCCCTTTGCTTCCGTTGTTATGTTAATCATCTTCCATTAGACTTTCATAACTCTTAACTTTTAGAGGTTTATCCTAGCCAAAGGTTTTTGGAATTCAAGGCCATTGATGTTATTACAGAAATGAAAATATTTTTCAAAAATTATGTTCATTATATTATCTGTAAAGGAAGCATGAATCTTCAGCTGGAGTGGAGAGGCTTCCTTCTCCACTTAATATAGAAATTTTTAAAAGTTTGTGTTGGAAAATGTCTGTTGTTTTATTTGTCTGGCATGAATTTATGAATCATCATTAATATATTGGCTTTGTCTTTTTTCCCCAGATATGGACGTGTTGAAAGTGTCAAAATTCTCCCTAAAAGGGGATCTGAAGGTGGAGTGGCTGCCTTTGTGGATTTTGTGGACATCAAAAGTGCTCAGAAGGCTCACAACTCAGTCAACAAAATGGGTGATAGAGACCTACGGACAGATTATAATGAACCAGGCACCATTCCGAGTGCTGCTCGGGGATTGGATGATACAGTTTCCATAGCATCTCGTAGTAGAGAGGTTTCTGGGTTCAGAGGAGGTGGTGGAGGGCCTACTTATGGCCCCCCGCCATCACTTCATGCACGGGAAGGACGCTATGAGCGGAGACTTGATGGGTAAGTTCCAAGGTTACACTAGGCAGGTATTTTGTATTTGATATGGTGAGAAACACAAACTCATATGTAGGGGCCCCAGATGGATTTAAAGTTTGGGCATTCTCTATGTTGGGTTTGGAAACGGAGTGATTACTCTCTCAGTGGCTGGTGTCTTGTGGAGTCGTGGAGGATGTTTCCAGCAGCTGGTTGGATATCAACTCTTGAGCTATGTTGGTGGAAGATTTCCTATGGCAGCACGATTATTGGAGTTACCTTTCTTCTAGAGCCGGTGATTTCCTTTTCTTGGATAATGTTAAGGCCTTCCTGGGATGTATATCTACAACGAGATGGAGCTATTTGGGTTACTTCTTATGTTCCAGTTCCCGTGGAGTATCTTTGGAATATTACAGCCTACAGCTTCTTGGAGAATTTGATGTCTGGTTCTCGTTTCTCACAACCTACAGTTTACATGCCCATTGGATTGTCAGCCCCCCAGAAATTTAAGCAAGTTGCAATGATGCAACAGCTTGGATTCTACAAACAACGATATAGACCTGGAAATGTGTAATTGGATGGAGAAGAGAGAAGGCAGTCTTTGATTTTGGATCTACACAGTTTGCAAATGATTGGAATTATATTTTTTGCTGGTATGAGAAAAAAATGAGATGATGGATGTTCCTAAATCTTGGAATTATAGCAATTTATCCTTTAAATGCTGGAATAAGATCTATGGCTTCGCTTTTATGGAATGGCGTGCAGACAAGACTTCACTAGCCCAGGGGGAGTGGATCACTATCTAGTTTCTTAAGCGGGTTGCTGCACAGTTAAAGGTATTTTAGCTTTAAGGACTTGGTGATAATCAATTTGTGGATTTGTTTGTCAGAGGCGGACTTCTGGCCTGCAACGATGCATTTCTCATCCATTTGGGTATTTCTTCCAGCTGCTTGTTTAAGACAGGGGTGGAAATTTTTTGATATTTGAATGGAATTATAAATTTGCTATCCCAAGAAAGAAGCCTGGGCTTTGAGAATTACATTATGTCTGGGACTCCTTGCTTCCAGTGGATTTTTTTTGGTCTTGTTACTAAGATTTTTTTTCTTGGTTCATCTAAATATGATTTGACACCCTTGCCCCTTAAGAAGGTGGATTACCCCATAAGAGGGACCAAAATTGGGGAAGTTATATTCACAATTCTCTCCCTAGATTTAATTGGGATTATAGGTCGTGTTTCCACAGTTGAAAAAGGTTGGTATGTCCTGCCCTATGTATTAGCCCCTCTCCTAACCCAAGTCAAACTCTCTTTCCACTAACTCCAATAGTACTTAGTACTAATAGATAAATCAGAAAAGCACTGTAGCCACTAGATTTTCAGCTCGGCTAGCTCTTATGCCTGTCTTCTGTGTCTTTTTTAATGTATAAGGGCTTTTCATGTCAGCTCTAACCCTTTTAGAAGTATTGCTTCTGTTATACCATTAAATCAAGCTCTTACCAAGTCACATTTGATAGGGTGCTAAATGCACTTTTTTATAAATGGTTGATATTGAGCCTTCAAAAACATTCATGTTCAGACTTTGAAATATATCAAATGCCAAAGTTGTAAGTAGTTAATAAAAGGAGGGCACAATGAATTTTAAGTTGGAAGGACTTTATGGAATTTTTATTTTTCATTTGGCAATGCTTGGTTGTTTTGGGGAAGCAGGGAAAAAAAGACTTAAGGATGGGGCTGCTTCTCTGTGAAGCAGAGGGTAAGAACAGAGGTTAGAGAAAGCTGAAGGGAGCTGGCATGGAGGAGACTGCCCTCAAGACTGCCTTCGTACTGAGAATAGAAACTTACCCTGCCAAACACTCATTGGGGAAAGCCTGATTCCATTGTCTGATTTCATGTTCCCTTTAAATAGAAGTGTACCCTGAGTGTGGCAGTCCAAGAGGAGAGAAACTTGCTAGTTAAGTTGTGAAGGAAGGGCTTCCAGGAGTTGGACATCTGTGACACAATGAGCAAAGGATAAGAGTGTAGTGGGAAGTCAAGGGTTGGAGTTTCAAGGCTCCCATACCCTTCGAAGCGGATTGGCACCCTTGGTGCTGCCTGAGTCTCCACCTCCCAGTTGTGAACATTGAATGAAATAATTCGTAAAGGGCTTTTGTGAGGCTTTCAAAGCTCTATCCTCAATAAATTACTGTCATTGTAGTAATTGAGAATTAATGCATTCCAAGAGATCTGTAGAAAGACAAGGAAGAAATGATGTTTATAAAACTGGAATATTAAATTTTAACATTAATGCTATATATACACGGGAATATTTCAAATTGTGCATACTTTTTACTTAACCCTCAACAAATTATCATTAAATGCCATGTTTTTAGTTTAGAAAGACATTCTTATAGATATGCCATTGCTTAAATTAGAATATGGAGCTATTCAAATACTTCTAGTAGTCTCACCTTAGGGAGTTTGACAAGAGCAAAGATTAAGAGGACATCTTTCTTGACTATCAACTGCACACAAAACAATTAAATGAACTTCACATTGGAAATTTTGTTTTTAAATTAACTCATCAGCATTAGAGAGACTGAAGAAGCCTTCGGCCATAGCTAATTCAACATTAATTTTGCACAGAACAGCATGTTTTATTCATCTAATATTTTAGAATCTTCAGACTTTTATGAGACTGTTCATGAGTTAATATTCTTTGGCCTTAGCAGTTGGCACATTCTAGTGATGATGGTAACTGGAGAATTTTCCTAGAAGGATCCAGTGATCCCAAGAAGTCAAGATGTAGTGGCTCTCTTAAAAATGTTTGTTATGAGATAACTTGTCATTTTTTGGACTTCTTTGTGGGACATTTAACTCTTTGGAAGTGGCTTCTTTTTGCTGGACCATGCTTTGCACCGTGGCTTTCATGGCTGTGGTAAAAATGTATCTGGACAATTTGGCACAAAGAAATACTTGGCAGAAGTTTAGAAACAATTTAAACAAAACAGATGACTGTGATGTTTCTTAGCGACAATATAGTGGCAAAGTCTTGTTTAATGCTACTAAACTTGAAATCAAAAAGAAGAGCTGTAGCAGCTCCTTCTGTGTGAAACCAAGAATTGTGATGAGTGACAAAGTCATGGTCATGAAAGCCCAATATCTGATTTAAACAAAAGGATTGCTGAGCTACACTCTATCTGAAAATATTTGGTGTTAAGTACAATGTTCAGCTTGTCAGTGTTTGCTTACGAAGTTAATGCTATTTAAAGAAACCAATTGCTGAGAGGAAGTCAGTGCTGAAGTGAATGTGTTTGCATGACTTGCTTGTAGTTCTGCTTGCCCCTCTCTGATTGATTACATATTTTTCCCCCTCCCAAATGCAGGGCTTCAGATAACAGGGAGCGTGCTTATGAACATAGTGCCTATGGACACCATGAACGGGGGACGGGAGGATTTGATCGGACAAGACATTACGATCAGGATTACTATAGAGACCCTCGAGAGCGGACTTTACAGCATGGGCTCTATTATACTTCTTCTCGGAGTCGAAGTCCAAACCGCTTTGATGCACATGAGCCCCGTTACGAACCTAGGGCCCGGGAGCAGTTTACACTGCCCAGTGTGGTACACAGGGATATCTACAGGGATGAGATTACACGGGAGGTACGAGGCAGAAGGCCAGAACGGAGTTACCAGCACAGCAGGAGTCGCTCACCACACTCATCCCAGTCTAGGAATCAGTCTCCCCAGAGGCTGGCTAGCCAAGCGTCTAGACCCACCAGGTCCCCTAGCGGCAGCGGCTCTAAGAGTAGATCTTCAAGTAGTGATTCACTCAGCAGCAGCAGTAGTACCAGCAGTGACAGGTAGGTTAACCACCAGCCTGCGCGTGGCAGGGTTACTGTGCAGTCAAACTCACAGCCATTCTCAATGGTCAATGGTTGTCAAGGTAATGGGCTTTCCAGAGCACAGTCCTTGGGTTTTACTTCTGGATGATCCATGCATTTATTTCTTCATTAGTCAATGAAGAAAAATCTCAATTGCTAGCGTGTGACTGCTGCTCTCACCATTTCTTTCTATTACCTGACACAAAATGAGTATTTGGAAAGATTGTGCTATGAGAGGCACTGTGGGGTAGTGGACAGTCCCCTGGGCCTGTTTCCCAGGCCCAACTCTGCTGCTCATTAGCTATGGGACCTTGGCAAGTCAGGTGATCTCTTTATGCCTTAGTATCCCCATCTCTAAAATGGGGATACTTATCTAGCCTCTCTCACAGGGCTGATGTAAGGAAAGCCCTCTTGTTGTGTGAGCTCCATGGTAGTGAGGCCCTGGGATAATTGAGTGCTGGATTTGGCATCCCAGGACTAACCTCAGATTCTGGCTGTCACATTCCTTCCTCTGTACTATGAGTGGGTTAGGTCCAATGAGGCCTTCTTCAGCTCTAGAAGTAGGAGCTGATGTTAAATGTTCTAGGCTAATGAAGCGTCGAACTCTGGATTTGAACTTAGGCTTCGGAAGGCTATGTCCTTGGAACATCAGACTCTGAGAGGAGGTTCTATCCAGCTGGAAAGGCAGCTTACTTAGCGGTCCATCAGGCTAGGCCAAGGATGACCTAATGTATTTCAGACAGGCTTCTCACTGAAAGGGGGGTCGCTAAGGGATAACATTTTTGGGCACAGCATCTCCTGAAACTCTTCCAGGTGTGGACATTGGCATTCTGTTCTGTGGGCAGTCACTCACCTTTATGAAATCACAGCTCTTTGGAAAGAGTGAGGCATGGTCAATGTTAGTGTGTAGCCAGAGAGAATATTAACATTGACATTTGGGGAAAGGCAGCTGCTCTGACTGCTAGTCTGGTGGAGACTCCTGCCCAGCACCAGGTAGCTCATCGGGTGAGATTCTGGAACCACCTTACCTGTTGCGAACATTTCACTAGCAGGTGTTTGTAAAAGTTGGAATAGCAAAATAGGTGATGTAGACACCGTTATATAGGTTATATTTATTTCTATTTACTGAAAGGGTTATCCCAGGAAGATCCGCTAAAGCATACATGCATTGAAGGTTGGCAGACCAAGTGTTAGCAGCCCAAACAGAGATGTTCTTTTGAAATGGGAGTTGTAGCTGTATCTCTAATTAAGCTGAGGAAACAGCATATTTCTAGAATTGAAGAAATAAATTTTTGTAACAAGTATATTTAAGAGGTGAAAATGTCAAATTGTAAGTTTAGAATCAGAGAAAATAAACTGGGAATTCATCATTGCCAGGATTGAAAGTAAAGAAAATCATTAGCTGCCCTAAACCAAGGCAGGGGCATCCTGGTCTTTACTTATTGGAAGTACCTTAGCCCTTAGCCCTTAGCCTGGGGGCAGTTCAGGGCTGGCCTTTTACCTTACTGGCTTTCCTTCCTTCTCCACTTCAGTTGTAGCCACTTAGCAGAAATGAAAGCCGTTTTTGTCATGTATCCTGATCATACTTTTAAAAAAAAAAAAATCACTTCTTCTTCTCCTCAGTTTGACAAGATAGAATTCTGTTTTAAAAAATCTTCATGTAAAATGTTTTTAACTTGTATCACATGTACTTTGGGAATCAGGAGGCCAATCAGGAAGGAGGCAGATCTATTCATTTTGTTGGGTCTCAATTTTCTCCACTGTGGAATGAACTAGATGACTTAAGTTCCTTTTAGAAGACTCTATATTTAAAGCTATACTTGTGAGATCTAAAGCTGTATGACACCTATTTCCCACGACTGGTGTTCTCAGTATTGCATTAGGAATAGATTTTTAGCTGATTGGAGTCATTCATTGACTCTTCTTTCTGCTGTATTAGCCTCTATTTCTGTGGGATGTCCGAGCTTCCCAAGAGCAGGGGCCGAGGGGGATGGGACAGGATGGTTCGGTCAGTCTTTTGTTTCCCTCGTTGCTCATTGCTGAGACAGCACATTCATGATGGTGTTTTTCTTAGGCTTTAAGATTTACATGGCTTATTTTGCATCTTGTCTCACTTAGATCTCCCAAGAGCTGAAGAGACAGGTTCTGAGGCTGCGAACTCACGTTAGCAGACTCCCAAGTCTCTGAGTTGGGATTTGATCAGTCCACAAACACTTATGAAGCACCTCTGTGCTGGTTCAGGGCTTTATGAATCAAGGCCAGCACTCTCCAGGCCATGGGCCTATCCTGCCCTTCTGAGTAAAGGAGATTCGTTAGTTGAAGCAAAGTATGAATAAAAGTTTAGGGATAATAAAAGCTGAATAAAAGTTTAGGGAAAACCAGTTGAAGTGACCAGGTATTTGTTGTTCAATTGTGTCCAAATCTTTGTGACCCCTTTTGGGGTTTTCTTGGCAAAGATTCTGGAGTGGTTTGCTATTTCCTTTAGCTAGTTTAAAGATGAGGAAACTGAGGCAATCAGGGTTAAGTGACTTGCCCAGGGTCATACAGCTAGTGGTCTGAGTTGGATTTTGAACTTGGGCAGAATCATCTTCTGACTCCGTGGGGCTCTGTACTCTATGCACTATGGCGCCACCTAGTTGTGTAACCAAAGATTGGTAATGCATTCAATAGAGGAATGAAAACCAGCTAATGTTCAAACCAGAAAAATTGTTATTATTTTCACTGTCATTTTAACTCCATTTGTAAATAGTTCCTCCAAATTTGGCCCCAAATAAAATTTTTTGGGGGCTGCTAGCTAAATTAAGATGAGTTTATTTCATTTTCTTTTTTTTTCTTAAAATCAGCCAATTATGAGATTTTCCATCTTGAGAAATTCCTGAAGGGTATTTGAAGTAACTGTTCTACATTCATTTAGCATTCCCTGTCTCTCCTCGCCAGTACCATTTATTTCTCTACCTGAGAACAGATTTCTTTCACTCTTGTATGACTGACTAGAGAATGCATTTTCCTCTCTTTACTAATTAAGTATATAAGTTTCAGTGAATAGATTCATAGTCATGCATTTCAAATGAGTAAACCTTGGCTTACTAGCAACCTGGTTATGCATTCTTTCTAAGTGGTAAGACTTCATGTTTCTGTCAGACTCTTCTTCATAGTAGTTGACTGGTGTGATACTGAATGTCATTACTGTACCATCAACTTCCCAGGATACTCCTCTGTTGCTTTATATTCTTTTTTGCTTCTTAAATGAAGAAGCTTAACTTAACTTTCATAAAGGATTTTTCACATCAGTTCTGTCAAAGGTGTTTGTTTTTAAGCCCCTTGATTGAAATGAAAGCTGAATCTTCTGTCTACTTTAATTTCTTATTGCTGGATAATGGCAAATGGAAAATTTTTTTTCTGCTACCACTTTTCTATGCTTAGGTAGTTTATAGAAATTATGAATTGATAGCCCATTCCTAAGGCCTTCTATCATCCTCAGTAACACAGTAACTGACATATAGTATTTTGCCTGATCTCACTTGATTCATGCAAGAATTTAATGAAATATATGGGACAACTATTACTGTTTTATAGGGGAGGAAACTGAGGCATAGGATAACATGACTTACCAAAGATTGCACAGCTAGTTAGTAATAGTGTCTGGGCTTGAACTCAGTTCTTTTGATTGTAAATTCACTGCCCCTTAAGAGGTGATCGGACTAGCTCGAATGAAGGATCAGTGGTCAACTTTTGATTATCTGCCTGATTGGAAGGGAACTGAAATTTGGATAATTTATGATTAATTTCTGTTTGCCTTTGAAAGATATAGCATTTTGTTCATAGCAGTCCTTTCCTAGTTTTGCTTTAACTGGGCTGATATTAAATTTTGTTTAAATCTCTTGTGGGGGTATGCAGTTTATATTGGGGTGAGGTATGCTGGAATACAGGAAGATCTAGTCAAGGATTAAAAGTGGACTGTGGGCAATTGATAGAAAAAGACAAATTTACCTGTGAATTATTTGAGAGTCAATGTTAATTAAATTGTGAATGCATATTAATTTGAGTATTGTCAAAATTAATCTTTCAGTATGGCTAGCACTTTCTAACTTTAACAGGTTTTCTCTATTGTGTCCTTATCCCTCTCTGTTCCTCCCCTATATGCCATCATGTATGTGCAGATTTCTCACTTATGAAGGATACCATATTGAGTAACTACAGAAGTTTATTACTTCTGGACCAAAAAATCAAATATTCAGATGAGCCCCTTTTAAGGGTAACATGGTAGCAATAAGCAAAGATAACTTTATGAAAATAACTGGTGGATTTCTTTCTTTGTTTAGTTTTGCTTCATGGCTTTTAGCAAGCCACGTAACATAGAAACAGTGAGCTTGATTAAAAATTTCTTCTTTTCGTGGACTCTTGGATAAAGGTGACTGCAAAACTGCATAATGTAGAATTTTTGAACACAGTTCTTTTTCTTACTTATTTTTTTCCCTTTTTGAGTTACCCTTCTTAAGTAGTTTTGGGATGGAGGTTGTGTGGTTTTTGTTTTTGAATGAAAGCTGAAAATGACACTTAATTTAAAAAGTTATTTTCATTTTCATTTCTCTTGAGTAATTCTAGAATAATTTGGAAGATAAAAGATTGGAAAAAGAAGAGGAAAGTAAAAGAGACCATCAGGCATTCCTGGGTAAATCAGACAGGAAAAATGAGTTAATGTGAGATGCCTGTGTAATTTTTTGAGTGATACTTTAAAAACAACTTACAGAGTGTTGATAAATGAGCTCATGAGGAGTTTTCCCTCTGTTGGAACCCATAGGATGGTTTTATTTTCTCTCTTTCCTTAAATTGTATTATAGAACTTTGTTTAAAAAATTTTAAAATTGAAAGAGAATCATTTATGTATGTATCAGATATATTTAATACAATGAATCTTCCCCCCCCCCCCACTTCCCTGCTATTCCTAGTATAATTCATTTTGTTTGTCCTAAAGCTTTGAATTTTTAGTGTAGTCACTTCTGTCTCTTTGGTTAAGAACTCATCTCCTTAACTGTAGCTGTGAAAGGCACTCATAGTAAGTGACTAAAATGTCATATCCTTTAACTCAGTGATTTCCACCAGTAGAGCATATACCTCAAGGTCAGATAAAAAAGAAAACTGCCATGACACCAGCATATTTTTATGGACACGTTTTGTAGTAGTAAAGAATGCCTGAAGATTGGGGAATGGGAAACCAAGTTGTGGCACTGGAATGTAATGTAAATATTACTACACTTTAAGAATTGATCCTTACAATAAATGAGGAAAAACATGGAACAGTTTTTACGAACTGATGCAAATTGAAGTAAGCAGAGCTAAGAAATAATTTACAGACTGAGTACAATAATGTAAATGGACAGAAGAGCAACAAAACAATTGAATCCAACAAATGCTGTGAAATGAAAGTGACCAAGCTTGTCCCCAAAGACAAGAGAGAAGACAATCTCCTCTCTGGGAGCAAAAGTAGAAAAAAAAAATTGACTCTATTTAGAGACTTTAGGAATAGTTCCTAGTTTTCAAATTGTTCCATTGCTGATGAAGCATCTACTGTGTGCACAGAACTGGGTTATTCCTCACAGTATTTAAAGTCAAGAGAGGAAGAGAATAACCTAGAAGAGATAACCAGAGGAAGAGGTGTGGACAAATTGCTAGGAGAGTTTTGGGGGGGTGGAATTGATTCCAGAGGGAAAAGTTAGAGGAAGTTAATCAAATGAAAGCTCCTTATCCCTAGCTGTGCTCATTCAGCAAATAGTGTTTTTTTTTTATAAATGTAATTTTTATTTTCACAAAGATCACAGAAAATAATCTTATAAGCACTTTTAGTTTGCGCTCACTTGTTCAGAGAGGGGAAAACCATTGTGAATAGGGATTTTATTTGTGTTTTGGTGACATTTGAATTCCTTTAACATCTTTGATTTGTCCAGGGTTTGGCTGAGATGTGGGGGGAAGGGATCATCATACTGCATTACTGATAGCAACTCAGAGCTGTGATGGATAATGAACATCACCTAGAAACCCGGCAGGGAGATGGGGGCACAATTGAAGGGTCATGGAGAGCAAGACTGATTTTTCATCACATGTTACCCCAGTTTGTAGTTATTCCTATCAGCATGACTGGTACAGCTTGGTGGCATGTTAGCTGGTTTAGTCATTAAAGTATACTTCAGTGAATTAATTGATCGTTTACCTAGTGAGCCCAGATGGAATAGCAGTTTGGGGTGCTGGTGTTCAACAGATCATGAATGGACAGAATTTCTTAAGTTTGAGTAACTTTTAAGATTTGCTTTATTGCTTTTTTCAGGTAACAGATCTCATTTCAGGGACACATATCAAAAAATTTTTTTTCTTCTGCAGTCCACAAAATGTAGGAGAAAACATTTTTTCTTTTTTTCCTTTGAAAACATCATTTTAATCACAAAACTTGATGCATCCAGAAAGGTCTGTTGTGGAAATTAGTGATTAGAAGGCATGCTGTTCACTTTGGTGGTTTTCTTTGCAGCTGCAGTGGGGCTGCAGTGAAAGTAGAAATTAATGAATTTAGCTTTATTGTAGACTGCCAGCCTTCTACACAAGCCTCCCTCCTTTCTAGTTGCTGTTGAGATTGCCCTCTAGAGATGAATCACTCGGTTTTAAATGGAATTTTTTGTTGTTGTTGTTACTTTGAGTGTGTTAAGCTGTCTGTGCTAGGGACAGGGGAGGACAAAAGTGCATTTATGTTCAAATAAAAAATGTAAAATCGGTGATTAGCAGCTTCTAAGGCTTGGGGTTTGTGGAAGGCCTGAGCGCAGCCGTGTGGCCCCAAAAGGGGATGAAGGAAAGGAGGCAGTTTATGTACAGCGCTTCACTGTCTTCTGTTAGTGTCAGGGCGCTCTCCTGGGGGCACTCCTTCGCTTTGCTTCCCCCGGAGCTGTTGGCCCCGCTGCGGGGGGCGGGGGCAGGCTGCGCTCATTAGCCATCTTTCCCGCGGCCCTCCGAGCAGGTGCCTCGAGCCGCACTTTGTGCTCCAGCTCGTCCAGCTCCTACGTCCACTTCTTTTCTCCTTGAAAAGTACAGGTGTCCTTTCCCTGAGGAGGCGGTCGCAGGCAGGCCGGCAGGGGATGGCCCAGTGGGGGCGGGAGCCCTGGAAAGGAAGCCGCGGCCTGCCCCTCCTTCGAACCCCGGGGCCTTGCCTCTGCCTCATCTCCCCACCTTCTCCACTCCAGGGGACACTCGGGGAGGGATGGGCCGGTCCGAGGCCTGGTGGGCACGGGTTTTGCGCGCACGAGCTGCAGCCGCTTGTTTGTGTCTCCACAACCAGTCCGAACTGGAATGCGCCGGTCTAAATCGGCTGCTTGCTACCCTTCCCCCACCCCAATCCCCCCCCCCCCCCCCCCCCCCCCCCCCCCCCCCCCCCCCCGCCGTGTCCGTGGGCGGGGCTGCTTCCTCCTCCGTTTTCCTCCTGCCACGTGACCCCTGGGGAGAGGGGGAGGAGCCAGGCTTACACACCAGGTCTGGGTGTAAAAGTGGCTGCCAATTAACCCGGATATGAAGATGGGGACAGGGAGAAGGAAGAGAGTGGGGCCTGGGCGTCCGCCACCGCCCCAGCATCTCTTCCCTGGCCCGGGACCCTCCCTCCTCCCCAGGGAGCGCAGCCGTTCCTCCGATCGGCTTGGGGAGGGGAGAAGGCACCAGTTTTCCGAAGTTGTGTGGGGTGTGGGTGTAGCTCTGCGAGGTGCCGGGCGGCTCATTTTTAGATGGAGGGGCCGAGCCGAGAGAGAAGCTCACAAGCGCAGCAGGACCCCGGCTGCGAGAACGAGGGCTTGAATCGGAGAACCTTTTGCCACATTGTATTTTCTTGAAGAGCGTTTTATGTGAAGCTCCCTTTTTTGGTCCTGTTGAAATTGCAGAACGACTTTTTGGTGCCATTTCCGACGTTGTTCTCGGCTTGTTTCTTGGAGACTAAAGTCACCACCGTGCAAGGAAAGCCGAAAGAGAACAGTAGTGAAAGTTGTCCTACCCTCTAGCTAAATGGGAGAAAATTTAAACACTTCTCCCTTTTACATTTGTTAGCTCTCTTGGACCGTCCTTGTACCTCTCCCCTTACACCACCAAACAGTTCAATTCTTTGTGGGCCTCATCCTTCAGGCCCTGTGAGGTCTTGGAAGGGCAGACCTTGCCTGACTCGATTTAAAATGCCTTGGTGTAATTTGAATCTTTGTGCACTCTGCTAATCCACCCAGTGATCCTTCACCAAGACAATTGAAAGGCTTGGCTTTGTTGCCTTTATTAATATGAATATTTCTGGAACATTCCATAAGTGCTTCCTATTCAGAGCTCACAGTTTGTATTAAAGAGATTTTCTCCAATAGTCTTACATCTCTGTGCCTGGAAAAGACTAAGGGGAGGGAAGGGGGAATTCGTCATTTCCTGCTTGAAATGCTTTCTGGTCATTGATTAAATAAATCATAGTGCCAGGACAGGTTGAACAGACTGCTTATTTTTACAGTCAGACTTTTCTTAGGCTAATAAGCAGAAACTATGCAGATAGCCTTTTCATGGTGGGAAAAATAGCAAGAGACTTTGGTAGCAAAAAATGATAGATAAGAACCTGAAAGAGATCTTAATCACAGCAGAGGGGCAAGAGGTTTTAGGTGAGCTCCAATGTACATTTCTATGTACTTTTCTTGATAAAACTTCAGATTGTTGATGGCTTTCCTTCATCTTCCCCTACTTATAATAGATTTTAGAGAGAAGAGGATGGGAGGAGAACTGTGACATTCTTAGGAGGTAGTGGGAGACAGTCGTTCTATATTTAACCTAGTCAGAGAAGATAGGAAATTTTTGTCTGCTGTAAATTTAGGTTCTAACCTAGTAAAGCATTGCTCCATTTTTGCTCAGGGTTGTAAACTTCAAAGAAAGTTTTACCTTGTATGTTTATAACTCTAACATTTGACTTGACTTAATGTTAAGGTATGGTTTTGTTTTTTTCCTTTGGAATCATCTTCCAATTATAGTGCATAGATAATTAAACATCACAGAAAGGAACAATCCAGTATTGAATGAACCCACCTTGTTCTTGTTCCTGTATTTTCCTCTGCTTGTTAAAATGGAAGTTAAACTTTGATTACGTAGGAGCTGGTTGTCTTGGCTGCAGGACCTTGTATTGAAAGCAGGGCTACCGCTAATATTGGGACCGGTAGTGTCCTGATGACTCTGATGCTAATTGCCAGTTCTCATTCAGTTCCTTGTTTGTAAAGTAGCCACCATTTTAAGAAGTTCTCAACTTTCACAAAATGATTCTTCCCATAAATAGAGTTTCTCTATTAAAATCTTGCACGCATTTTGGGCCTTGGTTTTGAGAAGCTGTGAATTTTAGCATGATTTTTACTTGGACATTTAATTTGAAGACCATTTATGTTTTATTGGATATGGTCTCTAGATCCCAGTCTCCAGCAAAACAGAATTTTACTGTATCAGAATATTACACAGTGATCTATGTGATCCTTTCTACTCTTCCTTTTAACGTAAGATAGAAATGAGCATTTGGCCAACTATCTGTTGCATTTGGTCTTTTTGAATTATCACAGCTGGAAAAAACTTCTTGTGAAATCTTAGGCACAAAAAATAACCTAAACTTGGCTGACACTGTATTTGGTGAATTTTGCACTGGTCAGTCCAGGACATGTTTAACGTGTTTTGGTCTTTATGTACTTGAGGGAATTTTTCTTCTGTTGAAAAACTTTGAAATTCAGACTCCAAAATAAATAATTAAGATTCTCAAAGTGGAGTATTTCTAAAAGTAAACTTAAGTAAGATTTAAAAAAATTAAAGCCCCTCTTTCATTTTTTGAGAGCTATTTTTTTACCAGTATTTAGGCATTTCAAATGATTTAAATAGCTCTTTAGAAAAATCAGTGGAAGTTTACAGATTTTTATTGTATAACATCATAGATCCAGAGCTGGAAGGGACCTTAGAGCCTGTCTAATCCAACTTTCTCATTTTAAAGATGAAGACACAGGCCCAGAGATGTAAAAGATGAATTAATTATCCAAGGTCACACAGGTAGTAAGAGATAGAACTGAGCTTTGGGCTCCAGTTCTGTGACTCTTAAGTTTGGCTTTTTAAACCATCTATCTTTTATCACTCTGCCTCCCCATAGTTTTCAGCACACAGTTATTAATGATTGTAGTGATGGCCAAAGATTTACACACATAATTTTAAAGGAAACATCTCAATCATGCTTCATACCTCACCTGGACTCTCTATCTGGATGACTCTTCCTTGCTGCATTGCCACCCTTAGAAACCTCCACCTGTGGACCCTTCTCTTTCTTCCCCTGGGACCACCGGTTTAGGAACGATCTCGGCCATGCTTTACCTCCTTCATGCCTGCATGTTCTCAGGAGGATTCCGATTCGTTCTCCGAGTAATGCCAGCCTGCTGAATTACCAGAAATGTCTGCCCTGGTGGTCTCGCCAGTCATTGATGCCTCCTCCCTCCCTGGATCACTGTTTAAGGAAGGATCTCAGCCATGTTTCACCTAAGTCATGCCTGGACTCTTTCAGGACTCCTGTGCTGCTGCATGGCCATTCTGACAAACTCCTCTCCTTGTTGGTGCCTCTCTCAGGACCACCTGTTCAGACATGCTTCAGTTTACTGATAGCTGGACTCTGTGGAATCCCTCTCTTACTCCTCTTCCTCCTCCTCCTCCTCCTCCTCCTCCTCCTTCTCCTCCTCATTCTCCTCCTCGAATGTAGCACATTCCTTCTGTGAGGGAATTCTCTGCTCCTCTTGTAGTTTCTCTTTCTGAACTGTCTTCATCCACTAGAATATAAGCTTCTTGAGGCTAGGGATTATTTTGTTTATATGGATAAATCTGCTGTAACTTGACTTACCTTCCCAAAAGACACAGTGCTATACAGAATTGTGGAGCATAAACCACAGAACTTATGGGAAAATGGGGTTAGAGGTACATACTCAAAAACTTAGTCAATGATAGATAAGAATTTATTTTTAAAAAACCTGCAATTTTTTTTTTTAAGCGAAACCTATTAAATGGTTAGAGATGCATAAATATTACAATAAATAGTAGTGGCCTCAACTGCTCAATATGCTCCCCCTGCAATTCCAGAGCATATTGGTTAGGGCGGCCTCCAAAGTAGGAAGGGTGCTGGGGGTGGCGTGGGTTAGCCCTTCCCCTCCCATCTCTTCTTGCACCAGAAGATAGGATAAAGACCTGTAGTTTGCTTGAGGAAGGGTCCCAGCTTGGGCGTCATTGGAAGGTGGTGTGCAGTTTTCTTGGAAGAGGTCAAGCAAGAGCAGACTTGAAATTTGCATCATGCTCAAAGCGTTCCTCTAAGGTTTCAGTTTTGTTGAAATGGGCATTCCAGCAGAATTGAATGATTTGTTTTTGTAATGCTTAGCTCCACATAGTCCAGAGCCAGTGCTCAATAAAAGCTTCCCTGATAATGACATTTCAATGGGATTGTCACCATAATTGGCTTTTTTAAACTTTCGAACATTGAAATGATGCCGTGTTTTGGCAGGTTTAGCCATTTAGACTGTGACTTTGTATTCTTCAGAAGAAATGGTAGTCAGATGGTGAAAATTTATATAGAATATATTCAATTTGGTGTTTCTTATTCAACTTTAAGGTGGTTGTGTGATTTGGAAATTACATGTTGCAGATAAAATCTAACCTTAGTAGTAAACACACAGCTCTATGAGCTGCTATACTCTGTCTCCCCATTCCTCCCCCCCCTCAAAAAAAAAAATAGGTCCCAATCCCCTGATGACCAGTCCCCTGCT
>CM053588.1:49702953-49753535 GCA_028646515.1 Pseudochirops corinnae
AAAAAAAAAAAAAAAAGAATTCCCAGGCCTAACATGACCAGTTCCTTTAAACCAGTGGTTCTAAACCTTCCTAATGCCACAACCTTTTAATACAGTTCCTCATGTTGTGGTGACCCCCAACCATAAAATTATTTTCATTGCTACTTCATAACTGTAATTTTGCTACTGTAATGAATCGTAATGTAAATATCTGATATGCCGGATGTATTTTCATTTTTACAAATTGAACATAACCCACAGGTTGAGAACCACTGTTTTAAACAGTCTTTGAGGGTCCTTTAACCCTCCTGGTTGCCTTTTCCTGGACTCTAGCTTATTGACTTCTTTCCTAAATTGTGGCCCCCAGACTTGGATACAGTTCTGAGCTGTGCCGTGGGTCTGGCCTGTGGCAGAATGTAACAGTGCTCTTCACTTCCTAGTTGTGGGCACTACCTCTTTTTGTGATAGGAGTCGAAGATCACACAGAGACTACAAGATTATATTGTTGAGGGCTGCATTAAACTTGCAGTCCATAAAATGCCCTGGCTCTTTTTCTAAATGAACTGTGGTTTAGAGGTCCAGTTTACTCTTCGATTTATATTCTTTTAATTTTACTTTTACATATTTCAAATGTAATTCACAATTATCTTAAATTGTGCAACTCTTAAAATGTTAAATTAATTTTTAAAAAAATTGTCCCATATAAAAACTCATGGTTTTTATTCCATGAAACTGACAAATTATCCAATATTTCCTCATAATATTTAAGATTGAAAGGAGCAACTTCTGTTACCAGTTATTGGAAAAGAAACAGCAAGCTGTGTTTTTATACATAATAATATGGGCCTCTAATTAATGAAATGTTATTAATGATACAGAAAGAAATTTTGTGCACAAAAAAAATCACCCAACTCTTGGGTTTCCCTAATAAGCCCAAAGTTGTAGGAGCCAGAATTAGTGTTGTTATTTAAATGCAGGGACCTTTAAGGCCATGACAAATGGGAAGCAGGAAGAAGAGGAATTTTCTAGGACATCGTGAACACCTGTGCTTTGCAGGCTAATGAACATTGCAAGTTGGCTTACAGAGAAAATGATTGCCTCTTTTTGCACCACCGATGATTTCCTTATCAGTGCATTTTTGACTTAAAAAATTTTTTTTAAAAATTATTATAGACATTATCATATACACATTTGAGTATGCAGAGAAAAACAGAAAAATCAATAGCTTCTCTTAAGTACCCCAAGAATTGAGTGGCAATGAAATCATAATTTGGCTACTATATTGATCAGAGTTTTTTTTAGTTATTTCAGAATGTTTTCCTTTTAGTGTAGTCACTGAATTGTTCTCCTGGTTCTGCTTACTTCACTCTGTATCAATTCATACAAGTCTTCCCCTGCTTTCTCTCAAACCACCCCCTTCATTATTTAATTACAGTAATATTCTGTTTCATTTATATATTGCAACTTACTCAGTCATTCACCAGTTGATGGGCACACAGTTTCCAATTCTTAATACAATAAAATGTGCTTCTGAAAATACTTTTGTACATGTGTGTCCTTTACCTCTCTCTGACTTCTTAGTGGTAGGGGAGGATGTATATACCTAGTACTAGGTCAAGGCGGTATACATAATTTGATCCACTTTTTGGTTCTGGTTCCATGTTATTAATGCATGGATCTCTTCTGTGTGTGTCATCGTCACAATTTCTCTTTTAAGTTGTGCAGAACCAAATTCTGTTCTTGATTCCAAATTCTGCTTTGCTAGCAAAAGGAGTCTTCAAAGGAATTGCTTTTACTCTGTTGTACTTTATTGTAAATCTTTCTTATAGATTGTACAGTTACAGCCTTTTAGAGCTGAGAGGGAGCAGTCTGAGATCTTCTGGTACAAATCTTTCATAAAGAACAACCACCGACGTCCCCTGAGGGGGAAAATAAATCCCTACTTCCCTGTGAAATGGGAATCAGCTTGTTCTGCCTACCTTAAGAGGTGGTGGATTCAGCTGCTTTTAAATGGTATGAAAATGTAAGCTGGCATTATTGTCTTAACAATCCAAGCTTTTGTATTGAGTTTTTGTCTTTTGTGTTCCACTGTTCATTATTTTATTGTCAGATAATACAGTCTTCTTTTACTTTCCAGTTTACTTAAATGTTTGCTGTGTATTCCCCATAGATTGCTATGGAGTTGTGTTTTGTGGCAAGTACCATAAGAAGAGGGAAACCCTCATACTTTCTCGGTGGACTAATTCACACCATCTCCTACACTGTAGAGCTTCTCATTTTTAGTCATGTTACAGAAACTCTTTTCTTGGGCTACTCGTGCACTGTCTGGTGTTCATGGAATTGCAGGTACTTCCTTCCTTGTTAGTCTTTCTGTGGCTGTTTGCTGAAAATGCAAGGTGGGAATTGGTTTTATTAATTTCTTATTTCAGCCATTGTATTTCTCTCGTGTGAGTAACTAATGACTTTTATCAGGGATTCTCCAAGACCACAGCAATACTAGCCAGCTGTGTTTGTTGAAGGGGAAACTGAGTGCAACTAGGTACTTAGACTCTTGGGGTTTGGGGTGTTGAGTGAGTGAGGACCTGCTGCTACCCCACTGGTCTTCTAGACTTGAATCTAGGGTTCTTTTTCTACAACAGGTTAACTTTTATTGTAGTGGAGGCTAACCAAACCCAAAGGGTATCCCAACTCTGAAGTTACCATCACTTTTTAAAAATTGTGCACTAGCTGAGCATCCCAGCTGCATAAGACACTTCATCTTTCTGATCCTGTTTCTTCATTTGTAAAATGGGAAAAACATTTCTAGAACCTCCTCTCAGGGTCCTTGTAAGGTCAAGATGCTTTGTAAATTTGACAGCCTCCTCACTTTAAAGATGAGGGAAGATGCTGAGGATTTCCGTGACTTGCCTAAGGTCAAACAAGGAGGGGCCAGGAGTAGAGCCTGAGCCTTCTCACCCTTAGGTCTGCCATTACTTCTGGTAACGTTGTCTAAAAATATATGCTAGTATTAAGTCTTAACAGCTTTAAGAAATAGAGTATCTGTGCTGTGTGATGCTCCCTCCCCCTCCAGGTGATGATGATGTGTTTGGGGACTCAGATTTGTTTCTCTGGGTTACAGATTTTCATACAAATTTAGTTTTTAGTTGAAAATAATTGGCAAAAACTATAGTGGATTTTATATGTGATAATTGTGACGATTATTGTTACTAATAGCATGTTCTACTTCACAGTTTAAAGGAGATTTGATGAGGATAATTTTCCCATTCTTTGATTTGGGTATTGTGTTTCATAGGTGAAAAGGAATCTAAACCCTTTTTATTCAAATTCCCTAAATTCCCTGGTCATTTTCTGAGATGTAAATAAACTTTCAGAAAAAAAATTGGAGGCAGCTACCACACAACTCTGGTACATTTCACTTGTGGTTTGCGACATAAAGAAGTGAATTATGGCATCTAAAACTGTTGTTCCCCCAAAACCCTAAAATTGATCTTTGATATCTATTTGGTTTTAGAGGGCTGACCACCACGTGGCCACACTTGTTGGCCATAGGAACTCATGAAGAAAACCTACTAAACACGGAGGGCGGGCTGGTGAGCTTCCTCTCGGTACCCCCGTGATGAAGTCACAGGTCTTTTGAAATAGTGCCCTATTCAGGTTTAATAAGCTCAGCACTCCTAAGAACCGGGTTCTCAATGGCAAACGTGTTTATTTTTTTTCCTGAGCCTGTTTCCTTTGTCTACCCCCAAGATATTTTGGGATATTCTCTTGTCTCTATTTTTAGAGTAAAAAAAAAAAGGGGGTGGAGGTGGTGGTGGTGGTGGAAACATGACTTAAGAGGGCGATGATGCTATTGAGTTGATAGAGAAAGATGCTTGGGGTGTACTGTGATGGGCATGTGACTGAATTTCTGTTTCCATCCTCTCACAGCAGTGATTCCAGCAGTAGTTCAAGTGATGAGTCTCCTGCGAGGTCAGTTCAGTCTACAGCAGTGCCAGCACCCACTTCTCAGCTGCCTCCATCTCTGGAGAAGGAAGAGCCTCGCAAAAGTTTTGGGATCAAGGTTCAGAATCTCCCCGTGCGCTCAACAGGTAACTCTCATATTACCCCCCCCACCCCCTTCTGGGGGGAGCAGGAGAAAATGAACACTATTTTAATTTGATACTTTGCAGTGAAGGCAACATTTTAATGTGTCGAGGAAAATGCAAATTCATCTTAACCTGGCACTGACTGCTTCAAACCTCTTGGTTTCTAAGTTGCTGCAGTTATGATTATAGAATGATCCACCTAGAAATGAAGCGATCTGAAGCAGTTTCCCTTGCCCATAATATTTTGAGTTGGTGTCAGAAGCGTACCTTGGTTTGCATCCCAGCTCAGATGCTTAGTTACTGTAAGTAAGCAGCCCTGAGCTCGCCGTTTTTTAGCCCCAGCTAAATGGGGAGAATACGTGTATTACCTACTTTTCAGTTTTGTTGTAAGGAAAATGCTTTGTAAACTTTAAATCGCCACAGAAATGGGAACCGTTCTATTTCACCAACTGAGAAACTGAGACTTACTCTAGAGCACTTGGTACATTACAGTGGGAACTGTGGTAAGGTGTGGCTTTAGGAAAACTTTGGCCCCCTCACCGGCCGTGCATCCTACAGGCTTAGGACTGAGAAGCGAGTCAGCGCACTAGCTGAGGGCTAGCTTGGAGGAGCCAACAGAGCCAGCACAGCGCACGCCATCTCTAATGTGAATCCCCGCACTCAGAGAGGGAGAGAGGGGAGACCAGCGCTGACTCCTTGCTTTTTGAGTTACTCAGTTACAATAGAAAGAGAAATGACTCTGGTTTCTGTTGGGGTGGGGATTTAGACACAAGCCTTAAAGATGGCCTTTTCCATGAGTTTAAGAAGTATGGGAAAGTGACTTCGGTGCAGATCCATGGGGCCTCGGAAGAACGGTATGGCCTGGTATTCTTTCGTCAGCAAGAGGACCAGGAAAAAGCACAGAATGCGTCAAAAGGAAAACTCTTCTTTGGCGTGCAGATTGAAGTGACAGCGTGGGTAGGGCCAGGTAAGAAAAGTAGACACTATTGACCTCAGTGTGAATGACGTGCGAGCTTATGCAGGGAAGGGGTGTTACTCCTAACTGCGCACAGCGCTCCCCTTTCCTTACCGACACGATCCAAGGGTGTTGTGCAAGAGCTGGCAGTGGTGGACGGACGCACTTGTGTTCAGTTAGGAGCTTATTGTGGGCAAAAGCCTCTGGATTCTGCCTCTGGGACCCAGGGAAGAAGGCTGTGATGGTTAGAGGATCCAAAGTCCCAGGCTAGTGGCTTGCTAAGAGAAGAAAGCCATTTGTTCAGAGTTCTAGAGTTGATCCAGATGGTCAAGGTGTGATGATCTCCTGGGAGCAGGCAGCATGCAAAAAGGATCATCGACCTGAAGGGAGAGTGTGGTTGGACAGGTTCTTTCCATTATGCAAAAATCTAGCCGAAGTTAGATCACCTTTCATGACCTGGATGGACTCGCAATGAGAGAGAAATATTTTGGGTGGAAACTCTTGATTTTGAGGGATTCATTGGCTGTAACCCATGAAGCATTTGACTTGTGAAGACAGGAAGAGGTCTTAGGGCATCACTTGAGCTTAGTTCTTTCAAAATAAATCCCAATATGATGAAGCAGGAGTCTAGAACTGATGACTCCTTCAGACCAAGACTCTGTTAATAGTGGTACCTGCTCAGAAGTCTACTCTTAAATGTTATATACACATACACATCATAGCATTATGCAAATGATCTGATTTTTCTTTTTCCCCTTGTACTACAGTTTGTGAGACTCTGCATTTGAGCCTTAGATGATTATAGTCCTTCCTAGGGTCTTTCTGGTTCAGGGACTAGGATATTCCTCCTCCCCCCTTTCCTAGGGCTTTCTTCTTCAGCTCCTGGCTTTAGGCATACCTCTTCTCCCAGGGGATCTTAGACTGTTTCTATCTTTCTGGAGGAAATTGTTTTTCACCGGCCCTGAGAAGATTTCTTAGATAAACACAAAAATGGATTTGACAACTGAAAGCAACATTTAAGAACCACTGCGTGGTGCTTTTATTTTTGGTTTGTTAAATATTGGGCTTGTTTTTTTCTGTTAAGAGAAGGACACTGCAGCCCTCTTAATATTTTCCTTTGTAAAAGTCATATTTGACCTTGATCATTTTAATTTGGAGGTACTTTGCCAGGACTGAGATCACCTTGGCTTTGAGGGTTATATTTGGGTAGGATGTTGTGACTTGGGAGTAGCTGTTGAATTAGACTAGATAGTAGGTTTTCTCCTTTGTTTTCAAACGATAATATTAATTTTTGCATCTTTTGATGGTGCTTCCAGGGCTTTGGAATAAGGATGTATTTGGTTTTTTATTTAAGTTACTCTCAGAGAGACTTTGTTGTTCACTGAGCATTATACTATAGCAGTCTTTCCTTTGCAACATAGTTAAACAGTCCTAGTGGTTTGAAAAGCTGTAGTCATAAGTCTTGGCCTGGTATATGACCTGTTAGGTTCTCTTGAGTCTTCAGTGGACAGGGTTTGGTAGCTGGTTGATTTATGAAGAAGGAAAAAGGAGACATTCTTAATCTGCTAACTAGCTTTCTGTCTCTCTTGTGGAAGACCCTATGGTCTTGCAGTACATGCCCAAGGTTATTGAAATGGAATTTACTTAGAGAATAATTTCTGAGTATTTCAATGTTACTTTTTTCTTTTGAAAATTGATGAATACCATCAAATAGGAATTTTTTATTTTTGTGCCTAATACAGTTTTTAGAATGTAAGGAAGAGAATCTGGTAGACTCAAGGCAATGTTGTTTATCTTGGAATTTTGAGAACCACAACCCTGGAATTCATTGAAAGTCAGACGACACCAGGGTTTTCCTTTAAAGCCAGTTAATATAAATTGACTTGAGGAATGATGCTAATAATTTTTAATGCTGTTTCTTTATATGAATAGACAAAGGTTAGATATAAAAGTAATGCAGCTGTGGATTCACCATTGTGTTGTATCTAAGCAGTGTTTCCTGATTATAGATAGATACAAGAAGAACCCTATCAGCCAGGCCATTAGTGGCTGAATTGGAAATTGAACCAGGGAGACTAAGTCCTCTTGTCCCCATCACATTGCACTCAACAAAGACCTTCTGTAAAACATCAGTGTCCTCAAGCAAAGATTTTTCAACCATGTGACATCAGAGGATAATTTCCATATTTGACAACTTTCTGCATTCATGGCATTGGATCATTAGGTTAATTGGTATGGCAGCAACCATTCAGGGTGTTAGTTGAGATTTTTTGTTGAATTAAGAATTAATTAAGCTAAATTAGTTTTTAGCTGATTTCAATTCTGGGTGGTTTTTTTTTTTTTTTTTTTTTTTTTTTGGTTTTTCTTTTTGCTTTGCCTCCTGAACTCTTTGCTAAAGGGTTTGCATAGCAGCTGGGAGCCTGAGATTGAAAGAAAATGATCACTATTTGGGGTTTAAAAGTGACCAGAGTGTTGATTGATTTGTCATTTAACCAAGCTCACAACAAGCAGATTTATTTCTGTTTTGGAAGGTTAGAAGTTCAGCAGGTGCTTTTAAATAAGGCTTTACCCATATATATATCTTTTGACAGTGAATTACCCTGTGAGTTACGGAAGAGGTAATGGGAAGCCAAGACTGTGTATCTGAACTTGGGTGTGTATATACAGATATACATAAAAACACATATAATATGTACATATATCTACTCAGTTCATATGCTGCATATCTGTACATGTGTATATACCCTATTTGCCTGCTGGATAAGCCTGTCATTTATTAGATTACTAGTTTCCTAGGTATAGATTCATCCTAGAAACTAAATGGACTATATACAGTTGTTACACTTTTATTTAAAAAAACCTTTTTCCTCCTTTTCCCCTCTCCCCATGTCTCCCCTCTAGAAACAGAAAGTGAGAATGAATTTCGTCCCCTGGATGAAAGGATAGATGAATTCCACCCCAAAGCAACAAGGACTCTCTTCATTGGTAACCTAGAAAAGACCACCAGCTATCATGACCTTCGCAATATCTTCCAGCGGTTTGGAGAAATTGTGGTACGTTACTTCCTAGAATACAAAATGTTTTTTGACCTCTGCTAAAGCATATGCACAGCATAACTTTTTGAGGAATCCAGTTAATTTGGTTTTAATTAATGTCTCACTTCTCTGTGTGGATCTTAATGGTTAATTCAACTGAGTGACTCTTTCCAAAAGTTACTCTCAAGACACACATTAGATAATGTTTTCAGTGTGGTTTTTGTGCTTTGGGGTTGAAGGTCAACAAGATTTGGAGGAGAGTCTTGACTTATATTACTTCAGGAAAAGACAGATTGGCTTGTGGGATGATCTGGATATGAATGATCAGTGCTGGAAGTTCAAATTCCATGTTAATATTTGTCATGGTGATTTGTTTTAGCCTTGGAAGCTGCTCATTGACTTTAAGTATCAAAGGCTTTGCAATTCCCTCCATACAGCTGCCGTTAGTTAAACTATGGGATTGGTTCTAGTTGTGCTGAATGATGAGAGTGCAGCATCTTGGCACCTCTGAGCTCTATGAAGCTCCTTCTTTCTGTTTGAAAAACAAACAAACCAGGAGAAGTACTAATGATGTTTTTGTGTAGTCTTGTTTAGAGTTATGGCCAAAGAGCAATGTGTCCTAGGTGCTCTAGTGTGTGTAGACATTTTTCTAGGTTAATGCTCTTATTTATGCTTTGGAGAATAGTCACCCAAAGGTACCTTCTTTTAAGCAAAGGCCTCTTTTCTGTTTGTATATATTTTATATGGAAAATTATTTGGAAGTAAATATTTTCCTACTGTATGAATACATAATATAGCATCTCGTGGGGGCGGTCGTATGTGTTCAGCAAACAAAAGCATATTCACTGCATATGATTTAGAATGTTGCTGCTCCTTCCCTTGTTTTATAGGGATCGGGTGTAAGAAAGGGAATGGAAGAAGAGATAAAGGAAAGGGGAGAAAGGTGTTGGTACTTGGGGAAATGGACCAGTACAATAGCTGCCTTCCTACTCTGTTTAAAAGGTTAAATTTTTTTTCTGTATATTAAAATTTTTGCTTAAGTGGATGGAATATGTTTGTGTCTCAAAATGATACTCATTCATTTCTACTTGATGAATATAGCAGCTATCCCTTCACAACTCAGAAGATTCGAGAGTTGGAAAGAATCATAGATTTTGGCATAGGGGTGACTGTCTTATGGGATTGTTTGAAAGCGCAGGATGCATTCTGATCCTGAAAATGTAATTATTGTTTATACCATTTTAAAGATTATTAATTCCTAGTAGGATGGGCACACCTGGGTATAATAGTTTCAGTCATACTAAGTCTTACCATAGTGTTAGTTGATAAAATTAGACCTAACAAGACCTGATATTTTGATTGTCATCCTGCCTTGGGCAAAAAGGCCAACTTTTCAATCACTGCAGCATTGATTTATAGCAGGCCTGTACAGTGTTTGGCTGCTGACACACCAAAGGATTCCAGGAGGCCTGCAAACCCTGGACCACCCAAAAATCCTTTGGTGTATGCCACAAGCGGCCCATGGGTGTAGGTTGTGCAGTCCTGATTTATAGGCAAGTTGAACTTGATTGCCAAGTTCTTCCCAAACAGTCTTTAGTTTTTAGAATATATTAATCATTGTCTTCTATTTAATTCATTATTCTGTGATCTTACATTTCACATGATGGTAGACATTGGTTTCTGTTTACCATCGTCTTTATCCAGAAATTGACTTGCCTTGAAATAACGCTACCTTGTATGTTTTTCCCCCCAGTATTGGCTTATAACTTATTGCACTCAAATGATAGTTGTCTGTCTTCATCTTGGAGCAAGTTGTTATCATTTAATCCAGTGTAACTTCATTTATCTGGTTCTTCCTCCCTTCCATATCTCGGGGTTACCTGGGCCACTGGTTGGAACATGTTTTTTTCTCTATTACTTTGATAAGGCAAATTGCCAATTCTAACCAGTTATAGGCACACTGAAAGGGTGTGTATTGTTGTACATAGTAGCTATCTCTCCACCTCATTGGCCCTTTTTTGACTCATTTCAAGAAAAGAGTCTGGAGACACCTATGAATACATATTTTTGTAAATCTGAATTGTTCGGGCCACAATCTGCATGGATGTAAGTTTTGCATACTATATTTACTAAGCAAAACAGCATGCTGGGCTCATAGGATACGATTCTCCCATGGATAGAACAAACTTACATACTTCAGTTTCAATAAAGTCATTTTTGATTGGACATTTTAGAAGTGCTTTTGAAAATGTGGCTTCTTTGTAATTTTTAGTCTGAATATTATGTTTCGAAAATTCCTGATACCTAACAAAAATGTCAGTATTGGAAGGAGAAATTTAACTGTTTTTTTTTTCTAGTTGGTTTGACATGGAAAATGAGACTGAATCATAAACAGACTCAAGGGTACTCTGGTGTGATTATTATACCTCTTGACTCATTGCCACAAATCTGTATCAACTTGTGCTATCTTAGGAAAGCCGTTTCCACTGAGGGCTGTGGCTCTGTGCTGCTGCTGGTGAAGGTGATTTTCTTGAAGAGCTGACTCTTGATAGTTGTTGCAAATGACCCCTGCTTTCCTCGTTATTAGTCAACTCAAGCCTTTCTTAGGCTGGCAGCATTCAGTTGGTCTTTGAGTAGTTAGGAGCACTTTTTTGGGAGTGGGGGAAAGAAGAGGGTTCGGGGAAATCTTGACTTAAAATGGATTGTTGGGGTTTGAGTGTCTAGTCCATTAATTTAAAGTTGCATTGAGATAAACATTTTAATTAAGAAATGCTTGCCTAGAGTACTTTGAACATTTTGGGAAGAAACTCCATGCAGGATCTCATTTTTGCAGTGACTTATGTATGTCCTTGCGTATCACTGAGTATTATTGATTGGCTTTTTTCAGGATATTGACATTAAGAAAGTGAATGGAGTTCCCCAATATGCATTCCTACAATATTGTGACATTACAAGCGTCTGTAAAGCTATTAAGAAGATGGATGGGGAATACCTTGGAAATAATCGACTCAAGGTAAAGGAATCTCTATCTGTACTTACTGTGCGTGACTTTTGGTAATTTTGTTAGCTTGTGAAATTGAATCAGTGTATAGTTGGGTTGTACATCACCTTTGTATTCTCTCAATATATTATGAGGTAGTATTGTACATGGTTGAGCAGGTTGGATTTCAGTATCAACTTTTTTTTGTTTGTTTTTATTTTGACTTGATTTTTTCTCATTTGAAGAGCTAATTGGTGTGCTCAGATTGCTGTAGAAGAATAGTTTTTTTTCTCAGAATTCTGTGGCTATGAAAGATTGTGAATTTTACTGATGGAAATTTCGCCCTTTTATATTCAGCTGGGTTTTGGAAAGAGCATGCCTACAAACTGCGTGTGGTTAGATGGGCTTTCTACAAACATAACGGATCAGTATTTAACACGACATTTCTGCCGATACGGGCCTGTGGTAAAGGTAGGTGGGAGGCTTTAGTGTGTGGTTTGAAAATTTTACTGTTTTCCTTTCTTTATCCTGTCCTTTCATCCCCTGTTTCTAGTGTGTTTTTATATAGCTTATGAATAGAAATTCTCTCTGGGTGGTAGGGGTTAGTATTTTTAATCTGTTAGTTTACAGTGTAGGCTAGTGTTCGGAAAAACAAATATTTTGAACCAGCCGAGATAACTAATTTTTTTTTTGAAACTGGTCTGCCCTTAACAGAGCAGTATAGGCACATAGAAAGTTTCCTAGGGCTGTTTAGGATTTCATTTTTGCCTTAAAATTAGTCTAATTATATGATTATATATATTTTCATTAATTGTGTATTTAGACTTAATTACATTTTTGGAAATAAACTGGCTTTAAAAAGAGGAATTCATACAACAAAAGGTTCATCTAGAGTATTACTGTTGTGTAACACACCTGCAAACACAATTGGAAACCTTAACTGTATTCTGGTATGTAAAGGTTGAACCCTTTCTAAAAGTGAATTTCTCAATATTGTGCGGGTATGTGACATAGAACTTTAACGTTACTTTAATGTAGCTTTTGTTGTCTGAACAACATCTCATCAGGGCCAGCTGGGTGAATGGCAATTCAAACTGCTCTGAGATACCAGTCACCTTTGCTCGTAAGCAGAAATGACTGGCATTTTGCTCTTTGACTCAGTATTCCTGTTACCTTTTTTCTCCCCTTTAGGAAGTTGATTTTTTTTTTAAACCAGAAAAACCTAAACAAAAGCATATAAGTAATAACCTCAGTCTCCAAGGAAAATCAAGTAAAATACAGAAAAACAAAATAAAGGCATAATATACCTCAAGCCACAAAATCCACATTGAAATCAGTCCCTGCTCCTGTGATTGTCTTCATTTCATTGTGCATCATCAGAAAAGTCTGACAATTTTCTGGAGTTTAAAAGAACTATTTTCTCCAGGGTATCCTCGTGACTTAGGATTTTGTTGGGACTGACCTTAAGTCCAGTGGATGAGGCGCTTATTTGGTTTTTGTTTTGTTTTTTTGTTTTTTACAGGTGGTGTATGACCGCTTAAAAGGCATGGCCCTGGTTCTCTACAATGAAATTGAATATGCACAAGCAGCTGTAAAAGAGACCAAGGGGAGGAAAATCGGTGGGAATAAAATTAAGGTGTGCAGAATGACCTTTCAAAAGAAAGGAACAAAATTGTATTGAGATCCTGCCCTCCGGCCTCCCTTCTTAGTCCAGTCAGGGGACTACTTAATTAAGGACCTAGATTGTAGGTCCAGAGTTTTCCATAGATGTCTCAGATTTTTTTTTTAATACTCGGCTTATTGAGGATTTTAGGGTATTAGCAAGCCTTCTCTGAGATCCTCTCATTTGTCTGATCAAAGGTCCTGGACGCTTGGTGGTGATGGCTTTTAGTGACCATCGTTAGCTGATGAGTAGGCACGTAGGGACTATAGAGACCCAGGAACATGGAGTGTCAGTCCATCTTCTGAATGATCCTTTTCTCTTCTTTTTTTCCTCCTCTCCTAAAGAATGGGTAACCGTTTGGAGTATGGTTCTTTTATTTGGTGTATTTGTCTAAAACGTTGGTGTTTATAGTGGTTTTGAAGGAGTTGATGCATTTTCATGACTGGTCATTTAATTTAAGTAAAAACGTCTTTCTGTGTGAAACCTGGGACATAACATGAAGGCACGGTGGTGAGGAATTTTAGATATGAGACTCCAGCAAACATTTATACCACTAGAATTGGTGGATTTAGTTGGAATTTTTCATCGAAGGAGGACAGGCTGGAATCTTGGTATAAAGTACTATACTAGAATGATGGCCCTGATCTTAGACTTCAGTTGGGCAGTTTGCAGTTTGGCTGGGGATGCCTTTTAAGTGTTTGTGCTGAGGGCAGGAAGGGATTTCAGTTCAGCTAGATTTCTTTTTTTCTCTTCATCTTTGCTCATTTTTCAGGATCTAATATTGTGTTTAAAATAGAGGATTAGAATTTGTGGATTTAATTATTATTCACATCACTAGAAATCCGGTACTTTTATAATATCTGATTGGTTTTTTTTTTTCTTTGTATTTTAGGTGGACTTTGCAAACCGTGAAAGTCAATTGGCATTTTATCATTCCATGGAGAAATCAGGTCAAGATATCAGAGATTTCTATGAAATGTTGTCAGAAAGAAGGCATGTATCAAATTTAAGATGATTTACAGATTTCATGAAAACCCTAACTGTAACTTGAAATCAGTGGTGTTTCTTTCATTTTAGTATCTGTAATTGTAGAGACGGTTGTCTTTTTTTAAACACTTCAAACTTCTCCTCTTCCTTAAACTCACAGGTAGCCTGACAAATTCAGATTCTATTTGACTTTTTTTTTGGTTGTAATATAAAGTGACCTGCCCACACACTCTGAGCAATGTAAGAAATTACTATTTAGTGTTAATTTTTTCACTGACTTGGTTTCCTTAACATCGACATTTCATCCATTTGTAGTGAATTTACCCCAAGTATGGGAGGGTCCCCCTCAATTATTTTTTATTGGTTGACAGTGGAGCCTAATTAATAGTAAATAATAGCTTCACATGTCAGTAATATGTGGCAGTTTATAAAATACCTTTCATCCAATAACCTTTTGAGGTCCCTAGTACAGGTATTTTATTTTGTTTTATTAATTAGCAATTTGGGGTCACAGAGATGAGAATGACCTGTTGGTGGTTATTGTCTCTGTTAGTGGCAAAGCCGAGGGCTCATGCCCAGGTCTCAGCCTTACCATGAGACCCCAGTCTGATTTAAAGGCTAAGAAGTAGACCTGAACACTGGGTAGTTTGGGTAGTCTGAAACCCACCCTTGATTGTTTAATTGGAAATTAGTTCAAACATCTCATTTTTAGGTACCTTAAAAACTGCTCCAGAGTGGTCCAGAATTGTATGGATCTAATGCAAACCCCTAGAGAAGGTCTTCTTAAAGAATATCTGAGTTTATATCTAAAAACATAGTTTAGGTTAGTAGCATATTTAAAATTGACAAAGCGAACAGTAGTTTCACACCCCTTCTTTCTAGCGATGGTGCTTGTGCCTGGTTAAAGATCTTGAAAGTTTAAGAGCTTTTTTTCCTCCTTCTGTTGTAAATCATTTCATAAGCATATTCCTATCAATGCTTGAATTGTGAATTTAGCACTCTCCCCCCAAATACTTAGTGTTTATCAGGACCAGATGAAATATTCTATCATGGTATTGCCAGTTTCTCTAAGAGCCAATTGGATTTGAAAGTGGAAATAATGACTCTTAATGTAATAAAGCACTTTGCTTCTTGAGGCATTGCCAAAATGATTTTTATTGCAATTCATTAGACTTCAGAACATGCCTGGTAGATCCCCTAGAGATAATCTTGGACTTCTTTGTAATCTTGGATACATTTGTCCTGTGTCTTCAGATACAGTGGATGTTGTGAGAAATGTCTTTTCACACTTGGGTTCACTCTTGCTTTTGGGGGCTTTGAATCCATTTTTGATTTTGTTCACATTGGCCCACAGACATGATGATGGCATCCTGCTTAATATAATTTTTAACATGTCGTGTCTGTTGTCATTGAGATATTTAAGCTATGAGAATGAGCTAATGTTCATTTCAGAATCTTTTTTTATGAGATGATTGAAGACCCTTCTGTCTATAGTGTTAGAAGCACCAGCTGCAGCCCATAGTCATGATTCCCATGGTCTGAAGAGACTGAAGTTTGAATCCCAATTTTCTTGCTTATGACTTCTGTGACTTTAGGCAGGCCTGTTAATCCTCTTTGGTCCTCCCTTACCACTTCTATAAGAGAAATTCAGAAGAGGTGATTCTCAGAGGCCTTCCTGTCACAGAATCCTCTGATGATATAAATTGTTAGTCTACTTTTGGTGTTCTGTTTAGTTCATTTGTGTGGAAGTGGTTGAAACACTGCCTGCTGTAGTAGTTTTATGAAGTTTTTAAATTCAGAGTTTTCATTTATAAAGTGCAGCTCAGATGCCATTTCTTTCATCAAGTTGTTCCCGATAACTTTCTTCTATAAACTTCACATGCTGCTTAATTTCACGACTTTGTAATGTCCTTGGATACATTAGCAATTTGGGGTCACAGAGATGAGAATGACCTGTTGGTGGTTATTGTCTCTGTTAGTGGCAAAGCGAGGGCTCATGCCCAGGTCTCAGCCTTACCATGTTATGTAATATGTATATTACATGTTATGTAATAGTTTATATCACGGCAACTGGTATTTCTTTGAGTCATAGAACACAATATAGTCTTCTCAAAGAATTAAAAATGTGCCTCAAGAGAGTGGGAGGTACATGTTAATTTTGAACAGGATACAACATGTAAAATATAAGAAATTTGAGGAGTCAAAATAATGGATGCCATCAAATCAACCAACAGTTATTAAATGCCTGCTACGTGCCAGGAACTGGGGGTACATAAATGGGGCAAAAGCACAGTCCCTGCCCTCAAAGAACTTACAGTCAAATGAGGGAGACAACTTGCAAACATCTTTGTACAAACAGCACGCGCACACACACACACACACACACACACACACACACACACACACACACGATAATCTCAAAGGGAAGACACTAAGATTAAGGAGAACCAGGAAAAGCTTGCTTGACTTATATCTAAGAAAGCCAGGAGGCACATGTGAGAAGGGAGGGAGTTTGAGGCATGGGGAAGACAGTCAGTGAGAAGGGAAGGAGTGGGGGGTGGGGGGGAATGGAGACTGGATCACCCAGAGTGTGTAGAGTGGAGAGGAAAGGGGAGAAAGACTGGAAAGGTATCAGGAAATCAGTTTATAAAAGTCTTTAAGAGCCAAAGAGGTTTTGATCTGGAAGAAATAGAAAGCCACTGGAGTTTATTGAGAGTGTGTGTGAGAGGGAGACAGAGACATGGTTCGATGTGCTCTTGAAGATTTGTTAGCTGAGTGTACAACAGACTGGATTGGAGGGAGATTTGAGGCAGGAAGATGAAGCAGCAGAAGGTTGTTATGACAGTCCAGGTGTGATGTGATGAAGGTCTGCATCAGGGTGCTGGCCATGTCAGAGGAGAGCAGGGGTGCATAACATATGGTACAAAGGACAAGATGTGCCACCTATTGAGGATGATACCTAGGTTATAACTTGAGCTTTGGATAGCAATCGACTAGGAAGAAGGGAATGATTTTGGGGAGGAGGGAGGAAGATAGTGAGTTCAGCTTTGAAGACTTTTGAGTTTAAGATGACTACTGGACTTCCAGTTAGGAATGTTCCACAGAACATCTCCAGTAGTTGGAGATTTGAGACTCTGGAGGTCAGTGGGAACGTAGATAATTACAAAAGATGATGAGAATAGGGAATTGTTAGCAGGCAGTGCTCATGTGGTCCCTCAGCGTCCTTGCCATGTCAGGAGAATTTGGGGAAGACTGTTTTCTCTCTCTACCAGCAAATTAGTTAGAACCCATGTGTTCCAAGAACCTTCTGGGAATGGGCAGGCCTGTTTTGGCTGTGAGCTGTGTCACTACAGGGCATGTCCGCCTTTATGATATCAAAGCCCCATTTGAATATGGGAATCTGTATCAAAAAAGATGATCACCAAGGTAGCCAGTGAATTGTGTTGTCACTACCATCTGAGCATCCTGGGAAGATTGATTGGCTTTTATGATGTGCTTCATTCTGCTCAGGGTGGGGGGAGATAAAGTAGTTTATATACACAGCTCTTGGCCTCGTGAAACTGACATTTACAGGGAATGAGGCAGCAACATAGCTATGATAGCTTGGAGATTCATGAAATTGTTGTGTGGAGGCCCAAAACAGAGAAGAGTAGTTCAGAGAGAGAGGTGGCCTTTTATCTTCAACCTTAAAATACAGGTATAGATTTTACTAAAGTCATGGTTGATAGGCCACCCTTTTTAAAAAGCTGTGATGTGTGTTCATTCTCTTAGACCTGTAAGAAAATTGTATACATCTGTGTTTAAGTGGTCTAGTTTTAAACAGCGTACCCTATTGGACCATGCTGAAAATGTAACTGAATGACCAGTTATATATTGTAATTGAATATTTAATGTAAACTTATTTTTAGTGTATTCTTGGTTGTTGCTCTTGCGTGCCTGAAAAAAAGTGTATATCAAAGAGTTATATTGCATGGATTTATTTATTTGTAATTGGACAAGTTTTGAGAATAAAGAAATATAAAATATAAAAAAATTCCCAGAAATAGGGAATAGCCTGGGTGGAGGTGTGGTAGTAACTATCTGCACTTAGCGGGGATGGTTGTCCAGACTGGCTAGAAGGGAGTGATAGTCTTCGTAAGGTCAAGTAGTGCCTTTCATTCTGATGTGTAATATATTGTTTTAGAGGATTACAGTGTGCTTTGAGTTTTAGTTAAAGAGGTTTGGATTTTGGTCACATAACCTTTGAATATTTTTTAACAGAGGAGGCACAAAATAGAAAAAAAAAAACAAACCCTGACTGTAGAAAAAGTTAAATTGTGTTCTCTGTGCAGAGAGAAACATTAGGACGTTTTAAAGATGTAGCGTTGTACTTTGTAATTTAATGTTACATTAATTACGGAAAGAACTAATGTACTTCTCTCCCCACCCCCCCCTTTTTTGTTTTCTTTTTTTGGACAGAGATGAAAGACGAGGATCCTATGAATATACCACCGATCGTACATATTATGAGTCTGTTAGAACTCCAGGGTCGTATTCTGAAGATCCTCGGAGGGAATATCCAGCCCGAGGGAGAGAATTTTATCCTGATTGGGATCCCTATCAAGGAGACTACTATGAGCCACGATATTATGATGACCCCCGAGAATACAGGGATTACCGAAATGATCCTTATGAACAAGATATAAGGGAATACAGTTACAGGCAGAGGGAACGGGAAAGAGAGCGAGAACGATTTGAGTCTGACCGAGACAGAGACCATGAAAGGAGGCCGATTGAACGTAGTCAGAGTCCGGCCCACTCTCGGCGGGCCCCAAGCCCTGTAGTTCCGTCTCCTCAGTCAGAGAGACACCAGAGTGATTCTGAGCGGAGGGTTTATAGCAGGTCTTCAGATCGGAGTGGGAGCTGCAGCTCAGTTTCTCCTCCGAGGTATGATAAGTTTGAAAAAACACGCATAGACCGTTATACAAAGATTGAAAAGCCTGACAAAGACCGTACATTTGATCCAGAGAGAGTCGAGAAAGAGAAACGTCCAGTGAGAAAGGAAAAACCTGAGAGAGCAGAAAAAGAAAAGCCTACTTTTCAGCAAAGACGAAAAGCCAAAATTCACTCCCCTGGTTCTCAGTCTTCAGAAACAGATCAAGAGAATGAGAGAGATCCCAGTCCTGAAAAATTGAAGAGTATCAACAAACAAAGCAAAGAGAAAGCTGACAAAGAAGGGACAGCCAAAAACCGGCTAGACCTGATGCCATGTGTGGTCTTGACTCGAGTGAAAGAAAAAGAAGGGAAGGTTATTGAACAACCTTTTTTAGAAAAGTTGAAAACTAAGCTTGATAATGACTCTGTGAAATCTTCCTTTCTGGATCAGAGATTCCAGCTCTTTCAAGCTGATGCAGCAAAATCTGGTGATCAGACTAAACCTGATGCTGTCAGATCCAAAGTGCCCAAAGAAAAGGTCCAGGTGAGCCACCCAGAAGGGACTGATAAGGAGGGAAAGCCAAAACCCAAGAAGCATTTAAAGGACTCCACAACTGAAGGAGTGAGTGCTGTGGATCAGGACAAGCTGGAGGCTCGAAAAAGGCGCTTTGCTGATGTGAATTTGAAACCAGACAGGCAAAAACTGGAAGTCAAAAAAAGTAACCTTGATGAAGATGATGCCAAAGCAGTATTTAAACGGCAGCCTGAGACCTCTACTAGAGAAGTGATGGTTTTAAGGGATGCTGAGCCTGAAAAAAAGCCCATAAGGAAAGACATTTTTAGAAGAGAACCTAAAAAACTGGAGAGAATCAAACTGGAAAAACTTATTTCTGCTCCCAGCCCCAAAGAATGTCAAGAGCTTGCAAGTATTTCTGTGGGGATTATGTCAAAGCCTACCTTAGACCTGCACACTAGAGTAGGAGATACAGTTGAAGAACCAGTGGAAAGTCAAGAAATTTTATCCAAAAAATTTAACCTTATAAAGCCACAACACAAGCAGCCTCAACCATTAGATGATCAAGGAACAGAAAAGGAAGAAATTAAGAAAAACTTGGGTGGCATTCCTGAAGAAATGGCCGAACACAAACTTGGCCAAGAGAAACCACAGTCAGCAGATAATGAGGAAAAAATTGGCATCGATATTGATCACACACAAAGTTACCGAAAACAAATGGAGCAGAGTCGCAGAAAACAGCAGATGGAGCTGGAAATAGCCAAGTCTGAGAAGTTTGGCAGTCCTAAGAAAGAGGTGGATGAATATGAAAGACGAAGCCTCGTTCATGAAGTGGGCAAACCCCCTCAAGATGTCACGGATGACTCTCCTCCAAGCAAAAAGAAAAAGGTAGATCATTTTGATTTTGAAATTGGCACTAAAAGAGAGAGAAATTACAGAAGTTCCCGCCAAATCAGTGAAGATGCAGAAAAGAGTACTTGTTCACCTAGTATTCGTCATTTTCCTTTTCATGAGGATGATGAGACTGTAGATTCCCCTAGGCTAATACCACTAAAGGAAACCAAAGAGTCTCCCAAAATAGATGAAAAGGGTGTGTCATATTCCAATATGACCATGAGGGAGGAGGCCCTAAAATTTAATCCTTATGACTCCAGCAAGAAGGAACAGATGGCAGACATGGCCAAAATAAAGCTCTCCAGCTTGAATACTGAAGATGAACCAAATCGATGGGAATCTCAAATGAAAGCAGAGCCCAGCAGAGTTGATGTTAGCTTTCCAAGCAGCATAATTAAGAGAGAGAGCCTTCGAAAACGGTCTATACATAGAGATTTGGAGCCTGGAGAAGTCCCTTCTGATTCAGATGAAGATGGTGAACTGAAATCTCATTCTCCCAAAACTTCGTCATTATTAGAAAACTCTCGGTTGTCTTTTTTATTGAGAGACAGAGAAGACAAAGTACGTGAGAGAGATGAAAGGTTGTCTGGTTCTTTAGAAAGGAACAAATTCTATTCTTTTGCACTGGACAAAACAATTACTCCAGACACTAAAGCTTTGCTTGAAAGAGCTAAATCTCTCTCTTCTTCTAGGGAAGAAAATTGGTCTTTTTTAGATTGGGACTCTAGATTTGCTAGTTTTCGAAACAACAAAGATAAGGAAAAGGTTGACTCTGCACCAAGACCTATCCCATCCTGGTACATGAAAAAGAAAAAAATTAGGACTGATTCAGAAGGGAAGATGGATGATAAAAAAGATGATCACAAAGAAGAAGAACAGGAAAGGCAAGAATTATTTGCTTCTCGGTTTTTACATAGTTCCATCTTTGAGCAAGATTCTAAACGATTGCAGCATCTGGAAAGGAAGGATGAAGAACTCGATCTCCTATCTAATAGAATATATGGGAGGCAGACATCATCTGATGGGTCAAACAGCACATCTGATTTGATTCAAGAACCAGTAGTTCTGTTCCATAGCAGATTTGTCGAACTCACAAGAATGCAACAGAAAGAAAAAGAAAAAGACCAAAAACCCAAAGAGGTTGAGAAGCAAGAGGATAAAGAAAACCGATCTGAGACACTGGAATCTGTTCCTGAGCATAAAGAGCCAGAACTGAAATCACTCTCTGCTGTCGGACCACCTCTGAGTTCCACTGTATCCCAAGAATCAGGCACTTTGTCATTAGAAAAGGAGAAAACAGAGGTGCCTTCAGGAAAAGAAGAAAAGATTGTAGAGGTGGTTTCTCTAACTGGAGAACCAAAATGTGTTCCTGAACATGCTACTGTCACTGTGGAGCAGCCGGAAAAAATGGACTTACCCTCAGTATTGGAGATCAACAAAGAAATTGTTCCCGTTCCTTTGGTTTCACAGGAAAACTTGTCAGCTGAGCATCCTTGTTATTTAGATACCAAGCCTCCAACTCCTGGAGCCTCATTTTCTTCTCAGGTAGATATTAGTATAGATCCAGAACCTGAAAGTACCCCACTAATCTCACCACTTTCCAAACCAGTTCAGAAGCCTGAGGAGCCTAGTGAAGTGAAAGAGGAAAAACCTGCCCCTGCTGCTAAGACTAACTGTGATACAAGTCAGAAAGTTGAGGTCCTTCCTGAGGTTCAGCCTCCAGGTTCTGATAATGACTTGGAAGTGGAACCACCAGTTGTTGCAAAAGATAAAAAGTCCAACAAAAGCAAACGTTCTAAGACACCAGTCCAGCCAACTGTAGTTAGCGTCCCAGAGAAGCCAGTCACAAGAAAGAGTGAGAGAATTGACCGGGAAAAACTCAAACGGTCTAGTTCTCCTCGTGGAGAAACACAGAAACTCACTGAGTTAAAGATGGAGACAGAGAAGATTTCAAGAAATGCTGCTAAATCGCCTAGTTCTGCTGTAGAGACTGAAAATATTGAGCCAAGTTTGCCACTCAGTCGAACTCGGAGAAGAAATGTGAGATCTGTTTATGCCAACCCAGGGGACAAGGAAGAACCATCTCCTGTTAAAGACCCAGTAGAACAGCCAAGGTCAACCAGAAAACGGGAGAGAGAAGCACAGGAAATGGGATCGCTTGCTGCTACTCCTAGGAGGGGGAGACCTCCTAAAACCCGTCGGAGGGCTGAGGAAGATGTATCACCTGTCAAAGCCGAACAGGATGCGGAAGAGGCAGAACCCAAAGACACAGTGGAGCCTCTTAAACTTGCTGAAGGTTGGCGATCACCTAGATCTCAGAAATTGGCAACTCTTAGTGGACTGCAGGGGAAAAAAGGAAAAAGTGAACAGAAAGTAGATGTTGCAGCTGACCCACCTGAAGAAGCTAATGACATGGGTGAGCAAGAGCCCAATATTAATGACAGCAATACAAAACTCAAGTCAGACAAAGAAGAAACAGAGACAGGAGGAAATGAGCAGAAACGGGACAGAAAAGAAGTAGACTCAGACAAGAATCCACCTGAAACTCCCATAGTTGAGACTGTGGAGAAAAAACAAGTTCCAGAAAAAAGTTCCAAATATAAACGAGGAAGATCTCGAAATACCAAGCCTTCGGTGGACAAAGCATCTCTGTGTCTGAAGAATGTGGAAATTCGCCTCAATGTTGATGAAGTAAAAGGAGCTTTGCGACCCACCGAAGAGGAAGGAGAACCAGTGGCTGTCCAGCCCTCAAAGACTAAAAATCCCCCAAAGGAAGACAATATGTCCCCTCCGTTTAAGAATGAGCCGGAAGATCTTGTTAATGAGTCAGAAAATGAAGTTGTACGTGAGCCCAAGCAGTCCCCAGAGGCGGCCCAGTTAGCCAAGCAAATTGAGTTGGAGCAGGCTGTCGAAAACATTGCGAAGCTGACAGAGACCTCCCTTGCTGCCTACAAAGAGCCAGCGGCCGAGGTGACGGATGTCCATCCTGAGGAGGAGGGAGACAAGCCTGCCCACCAGGCCAGCGAGACAGAACTTGCAGCAGCCATTGGGTCCATTATCAATGACATTTCTGGTGAGCCAGAAAGCTTCCCAGCTCCCCCAACTTACTCTGCAGAATCTGAAGCTGAAATATCAACAGAACCCCTTGTGCTGCCATCTCCTCAGGCAGAGATGGAGCCTGAAACCGATCAAGCTGTATCCGGCATCTTGGAAACAGATACTGTTGTGGAAGCTTCAGTCCCACCTGCAAGTGACCCTGCCCCGTCAGCACTCCTGGCCAACCCCAAGGAGCCTGAGGGGACTGTGAATGCATCTCCCAGCTCTGCCCAAGAGCCGGAGGTGGTGTTACAGGATGCAGAGGTTTCCCGGAAGGATAGAGTGCGCCAAAAGGCCACTCGGTCTCGCCGGAAGAGAAGTACCAGTAAGAAAGGGGATGCCGTGGAGGCAAATGCTCTTCAATCTGAACAAGCACAGAACAAGTGTCCTGTCACCGATGAACTGAAGTCAAGACCCCCAGAAACGCCAAAAGAAGACAAGCAAAATAAAAATTCCCATCCCATCTCCTCTGAGCCAAATCCCGCTGAGTCAAGCAAGAATCCAGCCAATGAAATGATTTCCATCCAACTTGCTGCTGAAGAAGATGCGCCTGCTAAAGCTCCAGCTCCACTGGACCTACCGCCTCAGGCAGTGCCAGTGGATGATGGGAGTCAAGCTAGTTTCAAGGTACGTTCTGCTAGTGAGAATGCACCAATTACCCCACCCAGTGTTCCAAGCACACCCACTCCCACGATTCCTTCTGCAGCTTCAGCCAAGCTCCCCACCCCTATCCCATCTGGGGTGGTCCCACATCATTCAAGTACCACTAAGGTGGCAGACTGGATTACAAGGCATGAAGAGGCCCGGGCACGTTCCACCCCACCTCCAGCCCTTCCCCCAGATACAAAGGCCTCTGACATTGAAACCAACTCCAGCACTTTGAGAAAGATCCTCATGGAGCCCAAATATGTTTCAGCCACAAGTATCACTTCCACTCATGTCACAGCAGCCATTGCTGAGCCTGTCAGTGCCCCTCGCCTAGAAGAGGGACCTCACCCCCCAGTAGAGTCCATAAAACCAGTTTCAGAAGAGAAACCCGCTGTTCCAATTCCAAATACCTCTAATCTGCCTGCAGCAGAGGCCCCAGTGTTTACTGAGAAAGAAAAGGTCACTACAGTCATTGCTCCCAAAGCCACTTCTGTCATCAGCCGGATGCCTACAAGTAGTGATTCGGAAGAGTCTCCACGGGTGACTGCCATGAAGCAGACTCAGTCAGTTCAGACGTGCCTTGGGAATGCACTTTCTTCTAAATACAAGCCGTGGTCAAGCACTAATGAGAACAGTCGGTTTCACCCAGGATCCATGTCAGTGATTGAAGATCGGCCCTCAGAAACAGGCTCAAGTCCAGGACTTAGAGTGAATACATCAGAAGGTGTGGTGCTCCTGAGTTATTCTGGACAGAAGACTGAAGGTCCCCAGAGAATCAGTGCTAAGATTAGCCAGATTCCCCCAGCAAGTGCCATGGACATTGAGTTCCAGCAGTCGATGTCCAAGCCACAGGTCAAGCAAGAATCCGTTATGTCATCCCAGCCAACTCCAAAGTTGGGTTCTCAAACTCCCACAGGTTATGGGAGTGTCCCTACTCATTCTTCCCTGGTCATAGGATCCCAACCATATTCCACATCTCCCGTGATAGCATCCATTAAGCAAGAGCGCCCATCCTTGGAGAAATTAGAGCCAAGTCACTTGTCTGTGTCCACACCTGTCAACCAGGCTGGGCCAGGGAAAGTCCTTTCACAGGCAGCAAACACTCCACCAATGTTGGTTCACAGCCAGTTGGTACTCTCCCCAAGTATAGCTTCCACCAACAAAAAGCCTCCTGACCCTGTCTCACTCAAAGTGGAGACCAAGGCCCTCCAGCCATCCAGTCTGAGCCCTGGGCTTAGTTCACATCACCCACCTGCCCTCTCTGGCAAGCTGCATTCAGAAGCAAATCATGTTGGCTCTGGACCCAGTACCCCAACAGATCGAGCCATCTCTCATTTGGGAGTCTTAAAGCAAGAGCCACATTCTCCCCGTACAAGTGGGCATTCCCCATCTCCGTTCCCAAGGGCTTGTCATCCCAGCAGTACCTCTTCTCCAGTTTTATCCACTAATGCATCAGTCATGTTGGCACCAGGCATTCCTGTGCCTCAGTACATATCTAGCATGCACCCAGAGCAGTCTGTCATCATGCCCCCTCATAGTATCACCCAAACTGTGTCCCTCAGCCATCTCTCCCAAGGTGAAGTGCGAATGAACACCCCCCCTCTACCCAGCATCCCCTATGGCATCCGGCCTGAGGGACTGCACTCTCCAAGGGCCACTCTGCAGCCCCAGATAGAGATCCGACCTCAGCGATCTGGTACTCCCCAGCCAGCCCCTCTTGTTCTGCCCTCACTGTCCAGTCAGCATCCTCCTGAAGATGAGATGCACTATCATCATCCTGTGTGCAGAGGGTCGGCTCCTGTGCAGCCTGAAGTGTTAGTCATGCAGCCCGAATACCGGATGCACCCCTATAACGTGCCCCGGGAGATGAGGCTCATAAGGCATCCGCATGTGGCCACCGTCGGCGAGCACCACCTAGACACAAGGCAATCCCGGACCCCGGAAGGGTCAGCGAAAACACCACCAGCCACCAAGACCCCTCAGCCAGGGAAGGAGACCCCAACCCCCAAAGCACCAGAGGTCACAATGGCCCCCTCCCCCCACAGTGAACCCCGTCTTCTTAGTGTTCCCCCCGGTGGTGGCCAGCTTCCAGGGCTCCCTCTGACCCCACCTGCGGGCGTGCCCCATGGTGTTCAGATTATTCGTCCCACTGGGGATGTGTACCATGAGTACAGATATGGTGATCTCCGGAGCTATCATACAGCGGCTCAGCTTGGGCACCCTCAGTTTCCTGGTGCTTCCCAGATTGGACTGCCTTCCCGGAGCATGACCCCATCTCAGGTGAGAAAGCAGTGCTCTTCTTTCTCCTTGGGGTGTTGGGTGCACAAACAGCAGCTGGAGAGCGTGAAGGGCTTTCTCAATGCCATGTTAGCAACCACATGGACTCAGGTGGGCCTGAAGAATGAAGCGTAAAAGTTGAGAAGTCTCAGCCCTGCCTGGCATAGGGGAGGATGGTGGCTGGGATGTAAGGGAAGTGGACAGCCTTTTCTCAGAAGCATTTGGAATTTGTGAAGGGTTTTGAGAGAGGGATTGACTCCTAAAGCCTTTCTCTGATGCCTCATTCTGGCTTGGAGTTGACCCTGGTCTCTCCAAAGGCTGTGCCAGTGGAATACAAGCCCTGGGAAATCCCAACACGCAGGAAAGGCCTCAAGTCTGAGCCTGGCGATGGACTGTGTGCCTCTTGTCCAAGGAGCAGCCTAGTTCAGAGGCTCATCACCAGAAGGTTGATCACCAGGTGATCCTTTTTTGTTTTTTAAATGGCCATAATAACTCATGAAGACCATCGGCTAAGGTGTGAAGGGGTCACGATCTGCATTGGTGGAGAGAGCGCCCACCGATGAAGTCACAGGTCTTTACATTGTTGTGTCAGGGCTCTAAAGGTTCCCAAGTAGGCCAATAAGAACTATTTGATGTCATTATTGAGGCTTTTTAGGATAAAGATGGTTATCTCGAGGATAGTTCCAGTTCTTCTTCCTTGAGGCCAAGAGATGTACTTAGATTATTTCTGAATCCCTACAGCTTGACATCTCCAAAGCACATCGTTTATGTCCCTCTCAGGTAGGTTGGAGCATAAGGAGAAGAAACCTCCAGAGCTTATTTGGTCCTTCCTCAGTTTTCTCCATAGGATCATTTGGGAAGTCGGTGGAGGGAAATTTTTGGTAAATGAAATGGATTCTGATGCCTGTTTTCCTCTTCCCATCCCACTTTTTCATTCATAGGTTCCGGCTGAAGGGGAACACACTCATCCTAACCAGCCCGTGCGAAGCAAAACTCCTCAGGTTTCCCAGGACGTTAAGGCCACTCAGACAGGAGCTCCTGAGCAGACTCAACACACCGCTGGAAATAGACACTCAAGTCAGCTGGACTCCCATCTACACATTCAGCGGGCACAGGCAGAAGCCAGTCAGACCTCCTATCCATCCCCTGTGGCTGTCTCCATCAAGACAGATCTGCCATCCCCTCATACCCCTCAAGCAGGGCAGAAGCAGCCCCTTTTGATTCCTGCAACCTCTGGCCCTGGGGCTCCATCAGGATTGCCACGCCCTGAGTCTCAGCCTGTTGTCAAGCAAGAGTTATCTCCTCAGCCTGTTTCCCAGAGACCTGTTGATATGGTCCAACTTCTGAAGGTGAGTGTTGGGGCAGTGTCTCTTGTCTGTGCTGGGCCCCCCTTTGGTTCCTCCTCCCCCTTTCTGTGGTGCTCACTCCCCCTTCCTTCACCTCCATAGAAGTACCCAATTGTGTGGCAGGGCCTCTTGGCTCTAAAGAATGACACTGCCGCCGTGCAGCTCCACTTTGTCTCTGGCAACAATGTCCTGGCCCATCGGTCTCTCCCCACTTCGGAGGTGGGGCCCCCCCTGAGGATCGCCCAGAGGATGCGCTTGGAGGCCTCCCAGCTAGAAGGAGTTGCTCGGAGGATGACGGTAAGTGTGGCTTTGCTCCCTAGATTGTTAGGAGGTTTTCCTGTTGTCACCCTCCCTTAGAGGTTGAATCCCATGGGAATGGTTTGTGTTGATTGGTTTTTAGATAACTATCTGATTCTTCCCTGGTGCAAAAGACTTTTTACAATTAAGGATTGTATGGTAGACTCACTGGCTAGGCCTGGCAGTCCTTCCTTTTGAGATGCTTATAGTCTCTGTGAGGAAAGAAGACCAGGATATAATACCAGGGCTGTGGCTTTCTCCTGGCCTGGTTGGGGTACCCGAGGACTGGCTAATCACCTCTTTGGGTTCATAGATGGATCTTCATTTTGGAGAGGAGCCTTGGCTACATGGTGTGGGTGGCTGAATAACTGACCAGAATCTCTGACCTCAGGTGGAGACAGATTACTGCTTGTTGCTGGCCTTGCCCTGCGGCCGAGACCAGGAGGATGTTGTGAATCAGACCGAGTCCCTCAAGGCTGCTTTCATCACCTACCTGCAGACCAAACAGGCTGCAGGCATTATCAATGTCGCCAACCTGGGCTCAAATCAGGTCAGTTCATCTTCCCACAGGTAGCTTGAGCAATTTAAAAACTTCCATGGATCTTATGATGGCAAGAATGAGAAAATGTAGGCACAGACTTTGGTCATTGGTGCCCCAACTTAAGGAAGCCTTGAGAGCTTTTTGGGAATGATTTCATATCTTAAGGTGTCTTTCTTTCCCCTCGAGAACCTATTTCTTACTGAAGAATTAAACTCTGGCCAAGTTTATATTGAAGTAGTCACCGGGAGGGGGTGATGGGACAGGATGACAAAAATCCCTGTACCAGAGAACTTTGCAGTCAGTGAAGGGAAGTAGAGCTTGAGACACACAGACAAGCCATGGGGTTCCAATAAGGAGAGCCATGGGAAGCTGGAGAAAGGACTGAAGAAGCGTGGTCCCCGAGGGAAAGGGAACATTTCAGGTGACCTGGGCTTTGGGGGTATGGATGCAGAGTTGAGGGGTCCTGGAGAGACTATCCCTTGCCCAGCTCTTTGTGTTGAGGGGCCTGGTTGAATTGTGCCAGGGGCAGCAGGTTTGAATGCAGTGATGGAACTCCTTGGTGCTTTCAGAGGATCCCTGCCCAGAAGCGCTTGGGTTAGCAGCAGCCTTGTTGCCCCTCTGCACCTTGGGGTGGAGATTTTTGAGCCCATCAGTGGATCGAATCTGGCAGTATGATGAAATTGTCGTTTAATTGTGGTTGGGAGGTATCATCCGGAGAGGTCTTACTGAAATGTTCATTCTCCTCATCTCTTCTTCTCCAGCCTGCTTATGTCCTACAGATCTTCCCTCCCTGTGAGTTTTCAGAGAGACACCTCTCCCGCCTGGCCCCCGACCTCCTTGCTAGCATCTCCAACATCTCCCCCCACCTCATGATCATCATTGCCTCTGTGTGAGCCACTGACAGACTGCTGTCCGAGTTGGTTTATTCTTTCCAAGGCCCTGCAGCAAAAAACCCAAACAACCACCACCACCACCGCCACCACTGCAACATCGGACGAAAGGAAGAAGAGGGTGATACAGAAGCAGATTGTGAAGACATTGCTGCCGGATGCCCAGCCTCCTGTCCTGCATGGCCTCAATCAGACTTTGTGTCGCTGGGTGTGGTGCTGCTACCTTGTATGTTTACATGATGCTTTAGCTTACGGACAATGATGCACTCAGCAGGCAGATTGAGGCCTGGGCTTGGGGGGCTAAATAAAAAACATTTTTTAAACAAACAGAAAATGAAAAAAAACCTGAACTGCCTTTGCACTAAATTAGTGACTTGGACTTTTGCACAGTTGAAGACATGCTGTGACATTTTGGATGTCTTGATGTACATTAACATGCATCGCGGACTCAAAATGCAGGACTTGGGAGTTTCTGCAGAAATCTAGGGGTCAAGGAACATTTCATTGGATTGTTTTTGCCCCCTTTCCCTAACCCCAGTTCCCCTTCTCTTTTAGACCCATGTCATCCTTCTTAATCAACTCTCCCGCTGCCACCATCTTTAATTCATCTGGGATGTACAGTTTACATTGGGGAAGAAACAGCAATGGGGAAACCTTGGTTTTCCTTCTTGGTGGGATATGCAGAACTCAGTGGGTGTGTGTGTATATATAAATATATATATATAATATATATAAATATATATAATACTGACTTTAAAAAAAAATCAAATCCCAACATACATTTTTTTTTAATCTGTGCCAAAAATGTGTTTTCAGAGAAAATCTTATTTTCATACTCAGACTTTGTATCGTCACTCATTTGTAAGTGCGCTTCATTTAAACATGGCTCACCCCTTCCTTCATCCATTCTCCCAAACCTTCGTGGGCCCCCCTCCCCTCTGCCCTGCGATGTGGGAGTGTTATACACTTGTACAAAGAGACTTTTTATTCCCTCTCCCCTCCTCTAACACTTATTAATTTATGGAACTGTTTTTTCTCAGCGCAGTTTTGTTTTGTGTGTCCATTGGATTACAAACTTTATTAAAAAATACAAAACATGTCGAGCTTCAATGTGATTGTCAGTCTTGGGGAGCTGGGGAGGGTAGACACGGGATTTTGTGGGCTTCTTCTGCAACCCCATCCAACATTTGTGCACAGGACAAAGTCGAATTTTTTAGAAAGCCCTGCTCTCTTCTGGTCATTTGGTACTTGATGCTCAATCGCCTTTCTTGTGAATTATTTTATCTTATACAAAAGAAGAAATTTTATCACAGATCAAGTTGGATTTGGACCATGTTTGTTTTGTGGTGTAAATTATTTGTAAAACTCAACAGAAGTCCTAATTGGTTCTTGAGTAGTATCGAAGGCACTTGCAATTCTGATACCCAGAATAAACAACCACCGAAGGGAACTTGACAATTATAAGCGGGCTTTGTTTCTTTGTTTTCATTCCTCCAGCCCCTGAAATTGGGGATCAATTCATGAGGGAGGTTCAAAGGTCCTTCCTCTTAAGATGCCTCGGGAGTCTGTCGGAGCTACCCCCTGTGCATCAAGGATGGTCACAGGGCAGCCTCCTGCACCACTCTGGTGCAAGAGTGTGCTGAGAAGGGGGTGGCAAGGACCAACCAAGGCATGAACTGAGATCTGTGCTTTCCACTTCTGTCTATAAGGTCATCTTTGACTGCTCCAGCCCAAAGAGATGGTGTCCCATTTAGGAACTGGTTCTGTCTTAGCTCAAGAAAAGGGAGATCTAAGAGGGCTGTGTCCGTTGGTGTGGCAGCCACCATGAAAGGAGAGGTGACCAGAAGAAACTTCCTAAAACCTGGAACTTGGGAGGGAAGAATGAGGTCTCACCAAAGATGAGAATGGTGTCCCAACCTCTTGCCTGCTGAGACAGGTGCTAGGCCACAAACATGCTGCCGTTTGCCTTCATTTTACTGATGAGGAAGATGAAAAGCTGAGTGGTTTAAGTATGGGGAAAAGACCAAGGGAGACGAGCTAAACAACTCAGGTGACTGTTGGAAGCTAAAGCAGAGGGTGGTTTATAAACCCTGTCCTAGTGAGCTACTCCTGCGGTCCTGCCTTTTCTTTAGCCTTCTTAAAGGGGGAAATTGAAATGTGAACTGAAGGCCAGGCCCCACAAACCCTGGATCAGGGCGGGGGAACCAGCAGCTTTGAGGCCACACGTGGCCCTCTAGGCCCTCAAGTGTGGCCCTTTGAATCCAAACTTTGCAGAACAAATCCCCTTCATAAAAGGATTTGTTCTGTAGAACTGGGACTCAGTCAAAAGGCCACACCAGAGGATCTAGGAGGCCACATGTGGCCTTGAGGCAGCAGGTTTCCCATCCCTGCCCTGGACTAATGAAATCATAGCTAGGCAGTGTGAAATTTGGTGGTATTAATCCTGCTGACATCCCATGTACCAAAGCAGTTCTCCTGCAAGAGTATGAGTGATTGCCAAGTCACCGCCATCGATAAGGATGGGAGAACACTGGAAGACTGATCTCACTTTAAAATAAGAAAAAAAAGGAAGTCTTGTCCATTACAAGCCTGACTTCTAGTCCTGGCAATGCTATCAGAAGCACTATTTAAGGAATGGCTGGTGACCTTGCAGAAGAACCAATCATGATCTGCAATTTTCTGTTCAGTTCTGGGCACTACCATTCAAGGAGGACATTGAGTTGGAGTGTGAGGTGACAAGGATGGAGAGAGAGAGCCTCAAGGGTCAGGTCACACCACGGAAGAGCAGCTGAAGGATGTGAGGAGGTCAAAGGGTGTGAGAAAGTTTAACGAAGATCAAGCAAGACATCTTCATTTCTGTTCTTGACAATGGTAACTAGACAAGGGAAATGTAGCTATACCTTGGCTAGATCTTAGTAAAGCATTTAATGGTCTCATGTTCTTCTCATGGAGAAGACAGATAGTTGTATGGGATAGCCAATAAACAGTTAAGACAGAACCCCAAAATAGTGGGTGGTTTCACATCCATATAGTGGACTCTCCTGGAGTGTGCCAGAGATCTGTGCTCAGCTGTGTATGATTTAATATATCAGTGGCTTGGATTAAAAGCATAGCTACAATGCTTATCAAATTTGTGTATGACGCAGTTGGGAAATTTAGTTAAGAAACACCGAGAGGAACCAGAAAGATTTTTAAACATGATCAAAGATAAACAAGTGCTGTACTTGGGCCCCAAAACCCAACTTCACACATACGTGATGGGAAAGGTATGGTCAGAACAGAGTTTGTCTTGGAAGGAGGGGATTGGGAAGACACTGGATCCAATATACTGAAAGCTCTGTGAAAGTCACTGAATGTGTCTCATGACTGCCATAAAAGCACATCAACTCAGGCTCCGTTAAGAGAGGTAGTGCCCAAGACCAGAGAGAGTGTGGGAGCTTTGCTGGGCACTCTGCCTGACCGGATGAAGACGTGAGTGCAACCAAAAGTGGGTGAGCAGGACGATGGAGCCATGGATGGCTCCTCACAAGGGCAGGAGGCCAGAAGCCCACGTCCCTCACTCACTAGTTTTGGATGGCTGTGCCAACTAAAACTAAAGGCATCTTCATGTATCTGGAGGGTTATCAGGTGAACAAGGGCTCACACTTGTTCTGCCCTAGAAAGCAGAGTGAGGAGCACTGGGTTGGAATGAATAGGCAGATGGGGGCTCTCGTCCCTGAGTGGGATGGAGCAGGTAGCCAGATGGGATGGTGGATGGGACCTCTGCTCAGGAAGACCCAGGCTCCTGTCTTGCCTCGGGCACTTCTGGCTTGTGTGACCCTGGATATCACTTGGCCACTCTCATCCTGTTTCCTCTATACCAAATGAGAATAATAGCATCTCCCTCTCAGGGTAGTTGTGAAGGTTAGATGAGATGCTGGTAAGAAAGTGCTGAGTGCTAATGATGCTGTTTACTAGTGGCTTGCCCCTCACTGAAGGCCTTCAGGCAGAGGCCAGATGACCACGTGGGTGTGCTGCAGAAACGATTCAGGCCAGATGGCCTTTGAAGGGTCCTGCACCCCTCCTGGGTACCAGCACAACCCCAGGCTTAGACCAAGGGTTGGGGTCAAGGCCCTCTGAGTCCTGGCCCCTTGCTCAGGTCCCACAATTCAGTAGAGGTGAGATTCCTAGCCCAGGTTTTCTCCTTCGAGTTTTAAAATGGGGGCGGGGAGGGCCCTAGGCAGCCTGGATACAAATGACAATGAGGAGACATCTCCAAGACCCCCTGGTCCCAAGTTTCCAGGCGGTCAGAGGATGCCAGAGGCCGTGTAACTGCTGACCACTTCATCCCAGAGGAAGGCAAAAGTAGCTCCCCCTCCAGGACAGCTCCCCCATCCCACCCTCCAGTTACCCAGGGAGATAACTGCTGCTTCCGGGGGCCCCTGGTGGCCCTGCCGGCTGCAGGGGTCCTGGGGCCTCCTTACCAGGGTGGGAAGGCCAGAGGTGCATGGCCAGGTAAGCAGCAACACCTGCCCCTGGCATTACTGTCCACAAATATCCCTCACCTACCAGATCTCAATGGTTCCCTTCCCATTCCTGCCCAGTCCCACAGCAACTCCCAGAGCTTTAGAAAATAATCCAATTTATTCTCTCCAGGGATCCAGGGTGCTTTGTCCATCTTTAAATAAAGAGTCAGAAGGGGGGGGGGGGTATCTGCCGTGGCCCTTGCCCACCCACACCTCCACTCTCTTCATTCAGCCACAGTGGGTGGAGGGGGCTCTGCCAGGGCAGGCTGGCCCTCAGCCCCTTCCCGGGGGCGGAAAAGCAGTTCCCCAGCTTGCAACACCTGCTCCGCCTGCCACGTGCTGCCTGAGCCATATTGCTGGTAGAAGTCCGTATCTGCTTGAAACATGACCAGGGCCTGGGCTGTGTGGATTCGGACATGCTGGGCCAAGCTGTTGGCGTCCAGGAACTTCTCACCGCATGAATCACAGGCATAGAGGATCTGGGTGTTTGGGTCTGTCAGAGAACCAAAAGAGAGGCCATGTTGGGATTAGAGCCCTGCCGTGGAGCTACAAGCCCTGCCTCCCAGCCCCCGGGGAAGGGACTGGCTCACAGGTCTGGCTGGAAAGTTCTGGTCCTGGAAGGTATGAGGAGCCCTGCCTCACTGGACAGAATCTTAGGGCTGGAAGGAACCCCAGAAGGCTCCTAGTCCAAGCTGTACCAAGAAGGGACACCCTCTGCAACATCCCCACTAAGTGGTCATCCGGCTTCTGCGTGAAGACTGCAAGGGTCAGGGAGGCTCACTACCTTCCAAGGCAGCTCATTCCGTTTTGGGACAGTTTTCCCCTTACACTGAGCTGAAATTTGCTTCTGAGACGTCTACACCCATTCTGTCTAAGTCCTCCTGAGGCCAAGAACACACATGGCAACCCTTCAAACAGCTGGAATTGGATGCCACATCTTCTTTTCCCCCTATTTCTCTCCATTGATGCTCCTCTGGAGTGGCCCCCATTCCTGTCCCTATTCCAGTCCTTTGTCTGGACGTGCTAGCAACACAGATGAGGCCCCCGGAGCAGAGTCTGCGCTCTGGGGCTGGATCTAGGACAGCAGGACCACCCTTCACCTCCTGGTGCACACCACCTTTCTCTTTCCAGAACCTAAACAGAGCTGGTTTCTTTGGCTTCCCTGTAGCCAGCAGTGACCACAAGGCTCAAGGGTGTGAACATCCCCGGGCCTCTTCCACACAGGCCGCCTCTGAGTGTCCAGTGGATTCTTCTGAACCCAAGAGCAGAACTTGGATTTCCTCTGACTCAGGTGGGCTCTGGCTGAGCTCCAAGACCAGACTGGCTGCATCTGGGTGCTATCACCAGTGTCCTAGCTTTCTGTCCCTACACATCTGATAAACACGCCCTCTATGCCTTCACCAAGCCACGGATAAAACGTACTACCTGTGTGACCTTGAGCTGGTCACCACTTCTCTGGCCTCAGTCTCTTCATCTGTAAAGCCTCGAGGGGGTGGTGAGGCAATGTGCTGTGGTGGAAGGAGCACTGGGCTGGAGCAAGGAGACCCGAGTGTGAGTCCCAGCTCTGCCAATGACTAGCTGTGTGACCTTGGGCAAGTCCCTTGACTTCTCTGGGCCTCAGTCTCCTCATCTGTAAAATGAGGATGGACCAGATGACCTCTAATGCCCTTTCCAGCTACAGCAGTCTGAGTCTGTAAGTCCACACACAGACACACGGACACACAGACACAGACACACACACCTCTGGTGAGTGGCTACCTCGGCAGGCAGCAGGTTCCGGAGTTGGGATGACCACTTGTGGGGACAATGGACAAGACGTCCCTGTTGGGGTACATGCTGGACTAGACGCCAGCTGAGGCCCCTCACAGACTCTCCGAGGACCCTTCCTGTTCTATGACTCCCAGCTGAGCATGGCTAGGCCCAGGACCATGCCTGAAGTACTCCACCAGGAGCACTCCCTCCCTCTGGGCCGAGTCCTTCTAGTCCTACGTAACCACACTTTCCTCACCTGCTTCCTGCACCTGCTTCACGGCTTTGGTGATCTCAGCTTTGAGGGCTTCTGTCTCATCCGCCGTCACTGCGGCCCCAACAGGCACCACTGTGGGGTGGGGAGGAGGATAGGGCGGACGCTGAGAGAGGCCATCCCCACCCTCTGCACAGGCTGCCTCCACCCCAAAACCCGCCCCCCCCATGCTCCCTTCCCTCCTCCCCCCACCTGTAAGCTGGGTGACAGCCGTGGCAGCCAGTGCCTCTGTGGCCAGGGTGACCATGTCATCTGAGGCAACGGTGACAATGTTGACCTCATCACCCTCGTCCGGCTCTACGATTTTGATGCCTGCCTTGCCCTGGTGAACCGTCTTCACATGGGAGCGAAGGTTGTCCACACGGTTGAAGCCGCGTCCACACTTGTCACAGAGGAAGGGTTTTTCCCCTGGGTAGGGAGGCGCAGGGAGAAGGAAGACAGCACGGTCACCACGTTGGCCTATGCGCAAGTGCATCTGGGGAGCCCAGAGGGGTCCAGGAAGGGCACAACCCACTGTCCTCTTGGGACCCTGTCCTGGGGCTGCTGCCAGGGCGAGACCTTACTCAAAGGCAACGCTTCTCTCTCCTACAGCCTCCCCCAGGGCAGGAAAGACCATTTGCCCATAGACCTCTCTAGACAGTACTTGTGGGTCCCGAGGAAGCTGGGGATAGGGCTGAGATGCTTTGTTTTCATAGTGCACCAATCTCAAAGGGAGCACCATTTGGTAGAATGAGCCTGGGATCTGGCATCAGGGCCTTGAACTAGAAGCCAAATTCTTGCTTCTTAGGGGGAAGCAGCTGGGGAAGAGAAGCAGGGTACCCTACACCCTCCCTGGCCTGAAGGCTCCCAGCCTGGCACCTGAGCTAGTCCCCAGCAGGCCTGTGCCCACCCCTCACTAGAGGAAGGTGGAGGGCTCTCCCCTCAAGAACGTGCTGCACTCTTAACACAACTGTGTGTAGGGACAGGATGGAAAAGAATATTGGACTGGGGGTTGAGATCCTAATGTTGAGAGCTGGAAAGTACTTGGAGATGCTCGGGTCCAACTCACTTTATAGAGAAGGACAATGAGGCCCACAACCCCCCCAGGCCAGCTTTCTCTAGGACCCCCCAAGGCTGGGAGGATGAGCTCTCCAGCCTTCCACCCTATGACCCTGGGCTTCAGACAGCATTCTCTCCGGGGTCACAGCCTCCCCCTGCTGCCTCCTCAAACACCTTGCCCAGGACCCACCTGTGTGGATGATGATGTGCTTAGACAGATCCCCCACATTGACAAAGGCCTTGCTGCACACACTGCACTTGTGTGGGCGGATATTGTCATGGTGGCGGATGTGGTTAGCCAGCTGGCTAGACTGGACAAACCTGCAGGGGAGGGGGCAGTGAGGTTGTAGCAAGAACAGGAAAAACAGGCTGAGAGGGAATGGGATAGGCAGTAAACAGAACAGGTCCAGGACCTGAATCTAGATTCTCTGACTCCAAATTCAAGGCAAAGAGCCCTGTGGAATGGAAGAATGGGCCCTGGCCTGGACATGTGCTCTAGGCCTTACACTGTGGGGGTGCCTGGGATTGAGGGGGCCAGGGAGGTGCACGGGTGGTCAGGGAGCTGGGGGGGGGTGCTGCAGGCAGTGACCTTTTGCCGCAACGCTCACAGACATAGGGCTTCTCGCCAGTGTGCTGGCGCACGTGGGCGATGAGGGAGCTGGCCTGGGTGAAAGCCTTTCCACAGATGAGGCACTGACACGGCTTCTCTCCTGCAGTAGGATAGGGATGTGGGAGGGGAGATGGGGTGAGCACGAGCCTCCCTCCACCCTCAGTCTGGGCTGCCACTGCCACTCCCCTCCCCCCCTCTGCCCAGGGCAGCCACTCACCCGTGTGGATGCGGACGTGCCTCTGCAGGGCACCGGGGTCTGCGAACTGCCTCTGACAGTGGACACAGACGTAAGGCTTCTCCCCACTGTGGATTCGAAGGTGCCGCTTCAGGTTTCCTGGAAGAAGCGGGGGTGGGAGGGGGCAGCACAGAGGGTGAGGCTAAGAGAGCCGGGGGGGGGGGGGGGGGGCGGGAAGGAGGTAGCCGGGAGGACCCAGATGGGGACAGGGCTCTGGGGAACTGCCTGAGGAGGCCTGGACAAGGCTCAGAAGGGGGGAGGGGCAGGGGGCTCTACCTGAGGTGGTGAATTGCTTGCCACACTCCCTGCACTTCAGGGGTCCATCCGCAATATGTATCTTTAGATGCGCTTTCAGGTTGCCCACCTGTACTTGGGAGAGGGTGGGGGAAGCCCCTCAGAGGAGGCACTCTGAAGAGATCTCCTGTGGGCCCCTGTCGAGGCCAGTGGCCCTGTACCAGCCACACTGTCTGTGGAGGCTGCTCCCACAGACATGGAACTTTTCTGGTGCTCAAGTCCATGGGCTAAGGCCAGGGTAGGCTGCTGACCTCCCCACAGTTAACCACAGCTCAGTCTGGTCAAGCCTTTCGCCCCCTGGGCAGTTCTATGCTGGGGCCCTACTAGACTCCTTTTCCTTGTATTCCACGTTATTACCAGGTGCACACATATGACCCACACCAATAAGAAGGGGGCAGCCCAGGGTCTCTTTAGAGCAATGTTGTGGGCCCCTCTGTTGGTATGGTGAAGCCTATGTACCCCTTCTCAAAAAAACACTTTGAAACACATCAGATGCATGGGATCACAAGGGAAACAACAACGTCACTGAAACGTTTCTGAGGAGGCGCTGCCGGCTTGGGCCCATGCTGTGTTGCGCCAGGACCTCACCTGGTTGAACTTCTTGTCGCAGTGAGGGCACTTGTGCTCCTTGTCAGTGTCATGGGTCTCTAGGTGCCGCATCTTGGAGGTGGGGTCGGAGAAGGAGCGCCCGCAGTAGTCGCACTGATAGGGCTTCTCACCGCTGTGCACCAGCTGGTGGCGCTTGAGGTTGCCTGAGGTGGTGAAGAGCTTGCCGCAGTCGTCACAGCGGTACCTGGCCTCGCCCGTGTGGCGCTTTTTGTGCAGGTTGAGCAGACTGATGAGCCGGTAGCTCTTGCCACACTCCTCACAACCATAGGGTTTCAAGGGGCTGGGGGGGGGGGGGGGCTGAGATGAGCAAGGACCAGCCTTGGCCCACCCAGCTCTCCAAAGTGGCTTGTGGCCACCCTCCAGCTGGGGCCCTGGGGGGGAAGATGGGGGGAGAAGCTGGAAGAAGCAGAGAGTGGGGCAGGAAGACAGGGCTAAGGGAGGAGGACGGCCCCTGTCAGAGATGCTGGAGAAGGGGAGACTGGATGGCCTCTGAGGAAGGTCCCCTCCTAACTCTTAACTTCTGTATTATAAGCAGCTGAGTGGGGGCTTCCTTCCAGAAGTGGAGTCAATGAGCAAGGGCTGTCAGCTGTGGCCCTTGGGAGTTCCTTTACCTGTGTGTTTTCTCATGGGCCTTGCAGGCCGCAGGGTCAGAAAAGGCTTTGTTACACTCTCGGCATGAGAAGGGCTTCTCTCCAGTGTGGATGCGGATGTGCCGCTTGAAGTTTCCCGTATGAGTGAACTCCTTCCCACAATCCTATGGAGAATGGCAGAATTTGAGGTGAGGGGCCAAGAGGTGTCTCCGAAGAATGAGATGGATTGAGAGGCCACGAGAAAAAGGGCTACCTCACACTTGTGAATGACAGAGCCATATGCCTTGGACTCCGTGCGGTCGCTGTAGGTGCCCGAGCGCAAGACCCGAGCTTCCCCAACATTCTCCTGCCCAGAGTCTGTGCCTCCAGACTCCTCATTCTCCTCGGGGGGCTCTCCGTTCTCCAGCCCAGGCCTGTTCTCTTCGGCAGGGCTGATCTCCCCTGAGACTGCTCCTTCGGGGCTCTTGTCCTCCTGTCCCTCATCCTCCCTCACTGGCTCAGTCTCAATTTCTGCAATGAAACAAGCTCTGGATGAACTCTGGGGGGGGTCCAATGGGACTGTCTGGCCAGGGATCTGCACTGAGGGGACACTGAAGGGTTGCAGTCTAGCCTTGGGAAGAACTCTGAAAGAGGGGCAGCTAACTGAAGCCCTGAGACTGGGAAAATGAGCAAACCTGAGAGTGGGAACTTCCTTGGGACAGTCTCACACAGAAATGCCATTTGTTCCTGGGACTGGCACCTAACTGCTTCTAAAAGATAGGTAGAATTTCCTGGTGAAGTTTCAGTCAACAAAGATTTATCAGGCACCAACCATGTGTTCAATACTGTACTGGTCATGTTTAAGGTATAAACAGGTAGTTTATGTTCTCTTTAGGGAGTCAAAACATCAGCAGAAGTGCTAATGACATGCTTCAGATCGCAAGTGCCTTTAGGAATCTGGAAGGGAGGGCATGTGGCTGGGGGAAGACCGGAATGAAGCAGCAGAGACAGGAGGGAGAGGCTCCGGGAATCCTCAGCCAGTGGAGCAACACCGTGCTTCGGGCAAGATCAGAGGTGTGGTCCCGCCCTGGCCACTGACCTGCTGGGCCATTCAGGGGACTTGCTTCACTTCTTTGGGTCTCTGTTTCCCCCTCTGAAAAGTGAGAATGATGGGAAATAGAAGGAAAAAAGGTTAAGATGAGGATGTGGAACAAAGAGCACAATTATGCTGCTATAAAGTGAACACAGACATTTTTACCCCTTAAAAAACAGTTTCATGTACAAAACCAGTTTCTGTGTATTTGAAAGGTTGTCTTGGAAAATGGTCACAAAGTTTATGCTAAATAAAAAATAAATAAAATGGAGACAACGGTCCCTGTCTTACCTCACAGTAACCAAGTGAAATAGCATATTTTTGTGTGTCTGTGTTTATGAAAAAGACAGAGAGACAGAGAGAGAGAAAGGCAGGGAGGGAGGGAGAGGAAGGGGAAAGGGGAGAGGAAGGGGAAGGAGGAGAGAGAGGGGGAGAGGGAGGGGAAGAGGGAGAGGAAAAGGGGGAGGGGAAAAGAGGGAGGGGAAGGGGAGAGGAAGGGGGGAAAAGGGAGGGGGAGGTGGAAAGGAGGGGAGGGGAAGGGGGAGAAGGAGGGAGAGTCTTCCAAAGAAGGACTGGAATTGGCAGTGGAGGGAGGAGGGTGAGAGGCAGAGATGGCATTCTGGGAAGACCTGCACAGAGACGAAGGGATGAGGCAGTCCGTTCTTCAAGAGCAGGATTCAATAATTCAATTCAGTAAAAATGTAGCCTCCACTATCACCAAAGTACAGCATCAGGAGCCGGGAGCTTGCCCAGGACCCATCCCAGGGGCCCACACATTGCAGTGACCCATTGTTTTTCCTTCCTAGACACAGACTGCTTCACCCCCAGGCCCCATTTTCTACATTTCCCTTCAAAGTCCAATTCAGACATCACACTCTCCATGAAGCCTTCAGTGACCCCTCCCCACAAATCACAGCAACCCCCTCCAATCTCTCTCAGTCCTTAGCTCGGGTCTCTCCTCGGCACTTCTCCCTCACCCTCAAGTGACTTGCAGTGAGCCTGTTCTCATCCTTCTCTCAACTGGATAAGCTCCTTGAGCAGAGGGTCAGTGCCCAGGTATCTCCTCCACAGGGTCAAGTTCAGTGCCTTGCCCATAGGAGGTCTTTAACAAATGTTTGCATTTCCAAGAAGGAGATGGGGCTCAAGCCTGCAAGGGTGCAGTGGGGAGGTCCTGGGGGATCAGATAGCAGCAGGGAGTCAAGCACGGTGGGAAGGAAAGGCTAGTCTCTACCTTGCTGTGATCTCTGTGACAGGAGTACCTCAAGGGGTGTACCCACAGAGCTGGGGCTGGTTTCTGTAGGCAGTGGCTCCTCACACTTAGCATCCTTCTTCTCTGCACCTGAGCACAGGGAACACCACGAGTGAACGAGCAAGCATATGGGGCAGGGATTCATTCTTAATAACTTCATCCCTGAAATCTGCCCAGCTCTGAAATAGGGGTTCCATGAGCTGGGGTGTTTGTACATCTTAGAGATTTCCTAATTCAGGGAAACTTCTTGCCCTCAAGAATGGACTACCAAGAGCTTGGCAGTGCCCACCCTGTCTTCACTGAAGCTGCCCCAGGACAGGAGCTGCCCTGGTCAGGTCCACTGGGTGTACTTGGCCCGGCCTTCCATACTACTCACCGACCCCATCCCCACTGCTCTCAGCTTGGGCCTCTGGCTTGCCGTTGCTTTCCTCCCTGGGTCTCGCTAGAGAGCCATACTCCCCTTGGTCTAGCTCACTGAGGGTGGTGGCAGCAGCCTTCTTCTCCTCCTCAGCTTTCTTTTCTTCTCCTGAGGACAGAGACACGATATGCCCATTCTCCAACCCACCCTGAGGGGAGGAAGCCCCTGCTCCTGGTGGCCCCTCCCTGAAGGAGACAGCCTCAGCAACATGCCCCACAGCTGCCTCCTCTTGATATTTCTTACCAAGGACGCAGAGGCAGCCATCAATGAAAGACCTGAGACAGGAGGGGCAGATGGGGGAGGCTTGGAAGGGGCATAGGGAAATAGCAATGCTTTTTACTGGGGGAGGCATCAAAGGCATCTAAACTGGTCATTTCATAGATGAGGAAGGAAGTGAAGGTCCCCGGGGCATAGATGACTCCCCGGGGCGAGATGACTCCCCGACAGACACACAAACCACAACCAGCAGAGAGAAGACTTAGACCCAGGCTTTCCATTCCATTTCCATTTCATACTTTCCAAAGCCCCTTTCTGTGCCTTATCCCACAGCACCTGATAAATCAGGAGACAGGTACCACTGCCTCCAGCTTTACAGGTGAGAAAATCGAGGCCTAGAAGGTGAAGGTACTTACTGATGTCCCTGGCCTTGGCTAAGAGGCAGGACTAAAGCCCAGACCTCCTGTCTACCCTGGGCAGGCTTACCCTCAGGCTCAGGTGGCTCCAGTTCCTCCGAGGTTGTGCTGGGGGTTGCCACAGGAAGGGATTTAAGTGTATTGCATGCGCTGACAATGTCCTGCATCTGAAGGAAGCCTGCCACAGCCAGCACATCCTCCACGTTCTCAGGGCTTAGGCTTAGCTTGGCTGTGTACATGAACTCCAGCACCTGCCCCAGACCTGCCAAGACACAGATGCTGAGTCAGGTCAGGGAACAGAGCCCAAGATGGACAAATCTGATGCTTATGTGGAGGTTTTCTAGAAGACACTAGGCCTCTCCATCTTCCTGCCCTGGGGGTTCCTAGTCTTGTTGGTAGAGACAAAGGGAAAATGTGAAGGAGGGATAAAGCTGGAAAGTCATGTGGGTCCCTGATAATGATGGCTGGTGATCAGGAGGCAGTTTCAACTAGGGACTGGAGAAATCCCAACTATAGAGCATCCCTGTGAGAAGGCAGCCCTCTGAAGGAAAAGCAATGCTTCCTTTCAGTCTCACTGTGTCACGGAGCTGACCTGAGATTTTTCAAGCATGCCTGCTGAGCTTGGTGAAGCCAGAAAGGTGGCCAGGTCCTAAGAGGCTCTTGGGCCTCTCCCAGCCTCAATCCCTGCCTTGAGAGATGATCAACCAATCGAGCCCTCTGGTTCTGATCTCTTTTCTAGCCTACATCTCCAAGTGTAGGAGAAACCCCACAGCACACAGACTCAGAAGGTTCAAGTCTGAGATCATTCCCTTTCCTCCTCAACCTGCTCCTCCTTTGGACTTTGCCACTGCTGTGAGTGGCACCACTGTTTAACTGGTTTCCTGTGTTCAAAATGTTTGGGTTACTGCAAACTATTTCCTCTCCCTTGTCTCTCACCAGTTACCAGACTCCAATGACTTCATTTCTCCAACATGTTTCACAGTCATCCCTATCTCTCTGTCTCCACTGAGCCTACTCAAGTGGGCCACCTGGCCCTAGGCTTACAAGCCTGTGTGTGTGTCTCTTCCTTAAGCACGCGCCCCTCTCCAGTACGGCCTTCACGTGGGTACCAGACAACCCTTCTATGTAGAGATCAGGCCACATCACTTCACTGCTCAAAGCTCTTCTGCGCTCTCTACTGTCTGTCAGGTGAGGTTCAGATACGTTTGACCTAGCATTCAATGTCCTTCAATAGGTGCAACCCTGCCTTTCCAGCCTTCTTTCACATTATTTCCTCCTCCACTGCTGTAGGACATCTGTGATTTTACTGGAATAACAATAATAAGCTCTCATAGATACAGCCCTTTAAGGTGCACAAAGCACTTTACATATATTTGATGTGATATATGATCCTCAAAATGACCTTGTGAAACAGGTACCATGATCACTGCTACTTTACAGATGGAGAAATGGGAAGCTCAGAGAGGTTAAGTGTCTTGCTCAGGGTGGCCCAGCCAATGAGTGTCTTAAGGGAGTTTTGAGCCCCATTCTTTCTGGTTCCAAGTCCAGCCCTCCTGCTACTAAGGAGCTCTTAGTAAAGAAGTGACTACCACCAACGTGGATTAGCTCCTGCTCTGCAACTGATGATCCTAGAGAGTGAATGGGGACAAGTGTCAGGTGTGGTGACTAGCCAAGGCCACGCGGTAAGGACATGTCAGAGGCAGGACTGATCCTGCGCTGACTGCCCATTCCCCCTCTCCACGCTCCCGTCCAGATGGACAACTCTTCCACCTCAGTGGCACATTTGGCTCATTCTTCCTTTCCTCCTCCTTCTCCTTCCCCTCCTGGTGCCATCCACAGCCACGTCCCAAAGCGACCTCCCCCAAACCCATATAGAACAGCACTTGCATGGTTCTGGCAGCCTTCCCTATGCTGTGTGTTGCAGCCATCTGAGCTACCAGACTCCTTCAGGGCAAAAACTGGTTTCCCTAAACTGTCTATCTCTCTGAGCACCTGGCAAAGTGCTCTGCATACAGCAGATCAGATGCTTAATGACGGCTTTTTATCTTGTATTATGTCACTATGCCTACTGACAGGTTGTCTGTCTGTCATCTAGAGGCCAGCCTAGCTAAATGTGCAAGGGCTCGTTCCTAAAAGGGCTTGCACCTGGTGAAGAGTTTTGGGGGGACAAGAAATAACTGAAACCACTTACAAAGGTGATGAGGAGGAGCTCACCCCAAGGAAGTAAGGAATCTGTGAAGTACTGAGTTTCCTTCCTTCTTGACGTCATCCCTCCCACCCCCAACAACTGTACTTTATCTCAAGGCCCATCAGGTGAGGTGGAGCTGCATCCCAGTCAGGGTGCCCTGACATCTGGCCACACGATGAAGACACCTAGGGGGGAGGAGGAGGGTCCCAACAGCATGGCTTTCCTCAATGCCTTGGCCAGCGCTTTACTGGGGTGGAGCTTGGAGGACAGAAGACACAGTGTATGGAGGAGAAGCAAATGTTATTTAGATTAGAGAAGCAGGGAGGGAGCTATGTGCCCTGACAAGTTCATAGTGGAAAAGGTTCGGAAACCCTGGTTCTAACGCCAAGTCCTTCTTCTGTCTTTGTCATCCACGTGCAGGGAGCTCTGGGAGCTCACAGGGTCTGAGAGATGTGAAGCCTGGCGAGAGCAAGAATTTGAGTCAGGCTGTCAGCCAGGACACACAGGCACAAGGCTATTTCTGTACTCTGAGAGTGGGAGGATGCAGCGCTATAAGGGCCATTCAAGATAATCTAGTCCACCACCGTCTTTTTACAGAGGAGGGCTCAGAGAACCGTTAAATGACTGGCTCTGGGTCACACGGAAACCGAGAAGCTGAGCTGGAGATGAAAACCTACACCCTTGGACTCAAAATCTAGGGCTCTTACCGCTAGGCCATATTTCTTTCCCCTTTAAAAAAAAATTCCTGTTTCCAACATCAGAAGCTGTCACTCTTCCCGACACAAGTCATTATTTTGTGATTGTTCAAGCTGAAATACTGAAAGTTCGGGCTTCTCATGGAAGCCAACACAGAGGAGGCGAGGAAGGGTCACACACTGACACATCTTGCCGGCGACACACACAAGGACACACTGACTTGGGCCCAGATGTCCCAGAAGGGGTTTTTCTAAAAAAGAAAACCTAAGTATGTCTCAATCAACATCTGCCATCTTGCTCGCTCATCTCATCTGCTTGCCCCCTGTTCTAACCCACTCTCCCATCCATGTCTTAACAACCTAAGTTAGACAGCAGAGGGTCCCCCTGTGGCTGTGAGGGCTGGACATGGCAGTGGACACATTCTGCCCCCTAAAGGATGGGGCTCTGATGTGAGTGTCCTGTCGAGAGAACTGCTGAGCAGGCCAGCCCCTCTAAGTGGTGGTGGGAGATTTCAGTGCCTCAGGGTTGACACAGGAAAGCTCTGCAGCTGCAGAATGGCTTCCCACCTCAATCAAGTGTAGCCCGGGTACCTGCCGCGTTACTGATGTCCAGATGCACCACGTCCTTTTGGTCCACAAAGAGCATCTTGAAGTACTCGCTGCAAGCCGCCAGCACAGCCTTATGGGCCTTAAAGTTGATTCCGTCCACCACAAAGGTGCAGTCACACAGCAGGCCCAGCTGCCGCTGCTGATTCAACTGCTCCAGGACCAGCTGGCTATGTTGCGGGAAATCCATGGCTAGAAGAGGAAAAGCCAGAATGACAGCTGAGCCTGGGACCCAAACTGGCCTTCACTCATCCATCAGTCAGTGGGGAAGAATGGGAACCATACTTGGAGCTAGAAGGCAACTCACAATGATCACTGTAGAAGCACCATGGAAAGGGGGGGAAAAGGCTGCTGTTGGGTTGATTTTAGGTTACAGATTTATAGAAATGAAGAAAAGCCAGTTTTTCGACTATGATTTTACAGACATACTCATTGGTCCCCATGAACATGCCAGATTCCATTCCTCTTTCGGACCAATGACTATTTCCAAGGCCAAGATCACATTCCAAATCCACTGCAGACGAGGGACTAGAACCGAGGCCTCTTGACTCCTGGTCTAAGGCTTAGAACAAGGTACTACAAACCAAGGTTGGGACAAAGAAGTGAATAACATAATTGGGGTGGGCAAGATCACAGTCTGCTCTGAGAAACTAGAGGAAACAGGACTGCAAGAATAAAAACTGCCTGAGGGCTGGGTCCAAGCCCACTGCATAAAGATATACAGAAAAAAGACATCAAAGGTGTTGGCTGAGATGAACTAGGTGCTAGTGCACTATATACAGATAATATTACAAGGCTCTAAACCCCATGGCAATTGTCTAATAGTAAAAAAGCATTTATTGAGCTCCTACTAAGTACCAAGCATGCAAAAAACTGGGAATACAATGAATAAAATCCTTGTCCTCAAGGACCTTACAATCTAATGGAAGAAGACAACACAAAATAAAGCTAAAAAAAAAAAAAAGAGTGGTAGGGAGGGAAGGAAGGGGAGAAGTTACTTGGGCTAGGGCTAGACTGTCCTGGGCCCCACCTTAAATTAAGGCCCTGGCGTCCCTGGCTCTGCCTGCCAGCAGTCTGTAGGTCCAAACTGAGGGGCAGAGGGTACTGAAGAGATAGCCCATGTCTTCATTACTAACCACTGGCCCCTCCTGGTCTGGAATGGCTTGGGATGGTCTTCTGGGTCACAAATCCAGTGAGAGGTAAGGGTGGAAGGAAGAAGTTTGACAGACCATTACTAGGAACTTAATAGTAACAGCCACCATGGAAGGGCCATGTTCTTCCTTACTACCACTTACAACTAGGCTGCTGTTCCAAGATCAGCAGCCTAATAGCCAACTCCAATAGCCCTTGTGACAATCCTCACCACCCTCAGCTTCAGAACCATCAAGTTTCTGGTTCCCCTCTCTAACTCATCCCTGCCATTTAAAAAATTGATGCCTTTTGTATTAGTCATTTTCCTATGGGCAGCTAGGTGGCAGTGTCTGGAGCGTCGGGTCTATGATTGGGAAGACCTGAGTTCAAATGTGATGTTAGACACTTACTAGCTGTGTGATCCTGGGCAAGTCACTTAATCCTGTTTGCCTCAGCTTCCTCATGGCAAACCACTCCAGTATTTTTTGCTAAGAAAACCCCAAATGGGGTCACGAAGAGTTGGATATGACTGAAGAACTGAAACATTTCCCTTGATACTTCACATACTCCTCCAACCCCTGAGTCTTTCAACAAGAAAGCAAGCATAACCAACCTTCGAAGCACCCAAGCTAGACAAGCCACCCCACACAAGGAGAAGGAATGTGTATCACATCCACTGTTCTTCAAAACCAACAGCATTCATTTTCATTAATCCAACATGAGCTTCCTTTCAGCGTTTTATTTATATTACCCTTGTGACCCCGTGTATTGTTCTCTTAACATTGCCTCCTTTACACTGAATCACTTTCATATATCTTCCCATACACCTCCCTGTTTCTTTAAATTCCTAATATTCATCATTTCCACTGTAGCATGCCATCACAATACCACTGTAGCATGCCATCACAATACATGCCACAATTACAGCCATTCCCTAACCTCAAGGAGGTGAAGAGCACCCACTTTATTTCAAACTGTTTGACAGCTACAAAGAATGCTGCTCCGAATATTTTGTTACAGATGGAGCCATTCTTTAAGTTGTTAAGCTCCTCTGAGGCATCCATCCAGGAATATGATCATTGGTTCTCACAGTTGCAAATCATTTTTCAGACCCACTGGACTAATTCAAAGCTCCACCAAAAGTGTATTAACGTGCCTCTGTTCCTACAACCTCTTCAATTTACCAGACTGTCAAAGAGGTCCATGATACCAAAAAGTTTAAGAATGTTTGCTGAACAGAGGGTTAAGCTGAATTTATGTAAATCCTGTGTTAGCAGGTTATCACACAAATATTTTATATGTCTGTAATGATTCCGAAGGGAATATTTCTGGCTTGTCCTCTTGGGTTTTGTTAGTAAAACTCAATGCTTTACACACATTATCTTACTGTAACCTCACAACCTACCTGGGGCAGAAGCTATTATATCTTTATTTTACAGATGAGGAAACTGAGGCTGAAGGTTTAAGTGTTTTACCCCAGGTTTTATCCAGTCAAACAAGTATTTGAAGACAGAATCAAAACCCCTCTATCATCTTTACTTCTTCACTAATTTTCAATCTTTCCTGGCCTATTGGCTACTACCTAAAAACCAGCCCATGTGTCCCTCATCCTCAAAACACCCTCACCTGACCCATCGATCCTTGCCATTGTCTATTTCACAACTCCCTTTCCTGACTTGAGAAAGCCATCTATAAAAGGTGCCTCCTTTCATTCTTCTTAGCTCTCTACAATCTGGCTTCCAGTCTCATTATTCTACCCAAACTGCTTTCTCCAAAGTTACTAATGATCTCTTAACTGCCCAATCTAACAAGCTTTTCTCAATTCTCATCCTTTTGGCCCTGTGTGATGCCTCCAACATTCTCTTCTTGATGCTTCTTTCATCTAGACTTTAGTGATACTATCCTCAAAGTCAGTCACTAGGCATTCATTAAGTGGCTACTGCATCGCAGGCACTGTGCTAAGTGCTGGGGACACAGAGAAAGGCATGAGATAGGCTCACAATCTCATGGGGCAAGGCCTGACACATGAAAAGAAGCTTAGAAAGTGAGGAAGAAGGAGGTTATATGGTCAGGGGCATGATGAAGTCATGAGAGCTAGGTGTGGGGCTGATTTCATCTTGCATAATGATGAGTTTATGACTGTACCTATCTTCTCACAATCCCACCCGCAACTGACATTTCTTTTAAATCAAATAGGGACTCTTCTAAGTATTTGAAGTTTTTTAGTTTAGTGAACACGCTTATAGAACTCCATTCAGATGAATATGGTCTATTCATCTGTTACAGAACTCCATGGTTTTTGTTCCTTCTTTCTCTAATTTTGTGAATAATTTATATACCAGAGGGGTGAACTTTTCTTTAAATGACTGATGGAATTTAATTATAAATCGATCTGGATATGTTTTTTGCTTTGCTTGGGAGTTCATTTATGGCTTAATTTCTTTTCTTTTCTTTTTTTTGCTTTTTGGAGAGGGGAAGGCAGGGCAACCAGGGTTAAGTGACTTGCCCAAGGTCACATGGCTAGTGTTAAGTGTCTGAATCCGGATTTGAACTCAGGTCCTCCTGACTCCAGGGCTGGTGCTCTATTCACTGTGCCACCTAGCCGCCCCCTTATTACTAAACTATTAACAGAGCAAACAAAAAAGCCCGATCCCAAACAGCAAAAAGCAGCTAAGCAAAGCCAACCAACACCATGATTTTTTGTGGTGGTTTAGATGAGACATCATGCCCTGGCAGCTCCTCTGATTGGAGGGCAGAGCCATGAACTCCAACCACTGTGTCTCTTCTGTTACCTTTCGGGAGTGGCCTTCCTCCATTAGATTGTAAACTCCTTGAGGGTAGGGACTCTGGTTTGTTTTGTTTTAAATTTCTATCCCAGACGTTAGTACAGTGGCTGGCATGGAGTAGATCCTTAATAAATGTCTGCTGCTTAACTGTACCTGCCCTGCTTGTCTCTCAACCATTTATCTTGCTTTACATTTGCTGCCTTCTCTGAGAATCAAGGGGTTGCTAAAGCCTTTTAAGAATCTGACAACAAATTCTCTCCAGCCCCTTATTGTAACTGCTTAAATCATGCTGTTTTAAGAGTTTCTTGCAAACCACAAGAAGATGAGTTCATTCTACTCATGTTCGTGGTTATAATGATTCAGGTTATTTTGTCTTCTGTCAAATCCTGTTAAAATATTTCCTCTGTTCCCTTCCTTCTCCCCTTCACTTGTGAATGTCTCCCAAACTCAACCCTTCCTTTCCTTCTCCACAAGTTTAGTCCCCTGCTTACTTCACTATTTCTACAGATCACCTATGGAGTCTGTCAATTTGCACTTTGCCTCCTGGTTCCAATATTTGTGGGTAATTTTCTTTGATGAATTCTTGAAATATGGTGTTCAACTGATTTTTTTCCCTATGTATGGTCTTGTCTTATGGTCTTGCCTGATGATTCTTAGCTTACAACCCCAATCCTTGTTTTCTAGGTCAATCATTTTTTATATCTTACTCATTTTCCTAATTTTTTTCTTTTGCTCCAATAGGACTTGTTGTATCATAGAAATTTTGAGTTCGGGTTCTGTTTGCTCATTCTCTCCCCCCC
>CM053588.1:49754035-49773128 GCA_028646515.1 Pseudochirops corinnae
AGTTGTGTGGGGAAAGGAGGGACCCCCCCCGAAGCGAGAGGGGGGAGGGGCAGTTTCCCGAGGGGAGGGGGCGGACTGGAGGAGAGTGTTCGGAGGGGGCGGGGGAGGTGGGGGACGGAGTGGAGCGTTCCAAGGGGGCGGGGGAGGAAGGGAGGCAGCGCGCGTGCGCGCGTGTCGCTCCTGGCCGGGGGCAGCGGCTGCATGGGGGGAGAAGGCCTTAGGCTGCGTTGTCTGGGGCTGGAGAGCAGCCATGTGGACGGGCCGCCTGCTGGGGAAGGGGCGAGCCTACCGGGGAGCGCCCTCCTCGGCCGACTGCCTTCCTCCGCGGCCCCACCACCAGAGCTGAGCCGAGATGTCTGACCCCTCCTCGCCTTCGGCGCTGGAGGAAGGGGCAGCCCGGGTGATGACCCCCGACCTTAACCTGGCCAGGGGGTCAGGTCTGGCTCCTGCGTTCGGGTGCCGGCGCGGGGTAGGGTGCAGTCCCGACCCGGACCCCTGTGGGCCCATGTGACCTTGGGGCTAGTCAGGGAACTTCTCAGTGCTTTCCCGGTCCTCGGAGAAACTTACCAGGATGTGAGTTACAGCGCCGGACCTGGCACACTTTAGGCGTCTAATAAATGCTAGCTCCTGATTGCTGTCTCTCCTCCCTTAGAACTTGAGCTCCTTGAGGGCAGGGGCGGTGTTCCTGCCTTTATGCTCCCTGCGCTGGCACTTTGTACGTACTTCATAAATGCTCGTTACTTACTGTCTCTTAGAATTCGAGCTCTTGAGGGCAAGGGCTCCGTTTTTGCCTTTGTATCCCCAAAGCTTAGCGTTGGGCCCAGTGTTTAATGAATACCAATTGACGGACCATCGAGGTGAAATCGGTAGTGGGGACAAAAAAATTAAAAAACTCTAATGCTCATAGAGCTATAGATGAAGACAAAAACTGAGTCCTTACCTTGAGGATCTTTCATTCATTCCATAAAGCATTTTATATAGAAAATTTCCATAGGACCTAGTCCTTGCCTGAGTGGTCTTTACATTCTCGTGTGCATGGGAGGAACACCAGAGTAGGTTGCCTTAATACACCATAAGGTGCAAACAATGCTGAGAGAGATCCAAGGGCTGGGATCTGAGTTGGACATTTAAAGGATGGGTGAGAATTTAGTAGGTGAAAAAGAGATAAGAAATTCCAGGTGTAGAGAACAGGCTGAGCAAAGGGTGCTGAGAGCCACAGGGCTGCTTGTGGGCCAAGCATTTTATTTTGACCAGAATAAAGTGTGCACAGAGTAATATAATAGATGTGTCATACTTTTGCATGGTTTCCCTCCTTGACTTTTCTTAGAGCACTTTGCGTAGATTTTCCTTATCTCTCCATCATATTTTATCTTGAATTATACCTATCAGTCTTCCTAACATTTATTAAGTGCTTACAGGCCCCCCCCATCATGCCAAGGACCCAAGAAGTCCATTTGGGAGGTGATTGTGGGGAGTTAGCATCTGCCATGCCCTGAGTTGAGAGAAGAGGGAATTGTGGTTATGCATGGTTTGGAAAGTGAGGAGCGTAACCACAAAGAAGAGTTTCTCTAGTCTTCCTTTCATCTCCAGTTTTCATTAGTTAGAAGTATTCCAGTGGTAATGGTGGTTGGGATATGGTGAGAATGGGACTGCTGGGAGGGGAAACCCAACAAAGGTATACAGATGGAAACAAATTTTAAATGATCATGTAAAAGTGAGCAAAATGGCTTGATTTTAAAGAATGCTGAATGCAGCTGGGTGATTCAGTGGATAGAGTGCTGGGCCTAGAGTCAGAAACATCTAAGGTTGAAATATGGCCTCAGACATTTATAGCTGTGTGATCTGAGGCAAGTCACTTCACCTGTTTGCCTCAGTTATTCAGTTATAAAATGGAATAATATTGGTACCTGCCTCCCAGGTTTATTGTAAAAATCAAATAAGATAGTAATTGTAAAGCTCTTAGGACAGTGCTTGACAGTAGTAAATTCTATATAAATGTAAGCTGATATTAACTATTACTATACCCCAGTTTTCTAAGTTTTTTGAAAATAGGAAGGAAAGATTTTCAAATGGTCCACCTCATTAGAAGACTGAGAAACTCTGCTTTAGAACTTGTCTTCATTGCTAGGATTAGCTGGTCCCCTCGCTGTTACAACACAGAACATACCAGAGCCTCTTTCTATTGAACATTCTTACTCTTCCGGGTCAGGGTGGAGCTCTGTTGAGTTCTGAGCCATTTGCAGGAAATCAGCCAAATGGATCATTCAAACCCTACTGTGTTTACTGGGCTCCCACCCAGTTTCTCTGCTGCTCTTTCTATATTGGAATTCCACAAGAGGTGGCACTCGCCCATGGAGAACAAACCCAATCCCCATGTGGTTGTGTGTGGCGGGGTGACATTTTGCTGTGTCATGTGCATCTCACAATAGGGCAGGGACCCCCAACCTTAGAGAAAAAAAATAAGAAAGAATTCTCCAGGGACTGTTGTTCTGTGTATGAAATGTGATCCCAGGGGAAGATCATCAGCTGCTTCCTTTCTTGGCTTAAAGCAAGGCAGCTGTTTTAAAAGTGGCAGGGATGGTGTGGCTTGGGGGTCAGCTGACTGGTGTCACCACTGACAATGGGCCGCTGTGAGTGAAGATGGCTCAGCTCCCCAGCCAGCCTCTGAAGGAAGGGTGCAAAACAGAGATGAGATGTGAATTCTGCTCTCACCAAACTTAGAGCCCCAAATGCACCAAAGCTTGTACTGGAGGGGCTAGAGATTTTTGTCAGGGCAGGGCATCCTGGTATAGAGGAGACTACAGCCCCTTGTTGGAAGGGAACCAATCTTAGAATTGTTGGGATTGAAAAATCTCTTGTGGCCAGTCAGCAATGGTCTCTTATTTGCCAGACAGTGTGCCGGGTGCTAGAGATAGAAAGATGAGGGAGACATTGCCTGCCCTCAAAGGGCTTACATTCTACTGTGAACACTTCCACAGATAAATACAGGATGTATAGTTTAAAAATGCACAATGATTAGGAGTCTAAGGAGTGCTGTGCAACAATTGGGATGACAAGGATAAGGAGGCAGCCCTTGAGCTGAGGTGGAAGGGAAGAGGGAGAGCATTCTAAGCAGAGGGTAATTGGAAGTAGCAGATGGAAAGGTCATTTTGGTCAGAGCACGTAGATTGCATTGGGGCGGGAAGGCTCGATGATGGATAATATATAGTGGAAATGAGCAAAAGACACTTTTGTATTTTAGCCCAAAGGCTCTGGAGATTCTTGAGCATGAGAGTAACCTGTTCATACTTGTGTTACAGTTTTGTTATCTGTGTGAGGGTGAGCTGGTGGAAGGAGATGCTGGATGCAGGATTGAATGCAATGAAGAGGCAGGAAGGGGATGAGAGCCAGGACTAAGGTGGTTGTGAGAGATCCCAGGAAGGCCTGCTGCTGCTTGACCTTTCTAAACTTCAAGATAGACCCTCAGGCTCTCCCTGCACTTCTTATATAGAGATTTTCCAGTAGGACATGCCTGAACTTTTTGTGCTCTGCCTGCAGCCTTCAAGAACCCAGGGCCATCCATTTTGAGGTGTTGGAAGAGGACTTGAGCAGAAGGGATTGGCTCTCTGTTAGTATAGGAGGGGGGAGGGTTTCCTAAAACGGTGGGCCTTGAATTCTGATGTAAACAGGAGAAATTTGGCTCGAGAGATTGGAAGGGTCTAGTTTCATCCATAAAGGGCAATTTTGTAGGAGAGAGAAGACTGGTGAATACGAAAGCAAGAAGGCAGGCAGGCTTGACTGATTTGTTAGAATGCAATGTGTTGCTTAGCTATAAGCAGGTTTTGTTTTTAAAATCACTTGGAAAAAAACTTTGTTTATTAAATTTGTTAGGTTGACTGGCAGATTAAGACCTTGTAGGATTTTTCTTGCTGCCTTTTTTTTTTTAAACAGCCCCTGTTGATTGAAACAATTTACTTCACTGGATAAGAGTGTTAGAGGCTAGATCTTACAGGCTTTTTTTTTCCTGAAGGTATTTGGGTTTCATCAGTCAGTATACCCAGTTAATGAGGTGCTTCTTTGTATTGTAGCAGTCAAAAGTTCTTGTCATTTACCTGCATTTGTTGATATAACTTTGGCAGGTAAAGACCAGAGAGACAGAGACAGAAAGGGAGAGAGGGAGAGAGAGAGACAGAGAGAAGATGGAGAAACAGAGAGGGCAAGGAGAGGAGGAAATCAGTACAACTAATCAGTGCATTGAATAGGTCTGGAAATGTGTGCTATGTGCAACACCCATGGACTTCCCGGAGGCTCTGTGAAAGGCTGGGTTGGAAGTGTCCTCTCACATCTGTTCTTTCAAGCCCTACTTGATCTTTATAATTTTGTTAAACTCACTTCTGATTTTGGGGGGCGTGGTTGTTCTTTCCATTGGTCGTAGTCACTGTGTATACTGTTTTCTTGGCTCTGCTTACTTTATTCTGCATCACTTCATGCAAGACCTTGCATCTCTGTGTCTTCGTCACATTAATCATTTCTTCTTGTTATTAATCATCTTTAGTTGTCTTCAGCTCTTCATGACTCCATGCAAGGTTTTCTTGGCACAGACCCTGAGGTGGTTTGCCATTTCCTTCTCTAGATCATTTTATAGGTGAGGAAACTAAGTGGGACAGGGCTAAATGAATTGGCCAGGGTCACAAAGCTAGGAAGTGTCTGAGGCCAGATTTGAAATCAGGAAGATGATTCTTCCTGACTCTAGGCTCTTACCTATCCATGTAGCCACCTAACTGCCCCCAAGGAAGTCATTTGTAATATTCCATTATGCACATTATAAGATTATGATATTCCAGTATGCACAGTAATATTCCATTACATTCATTTACTACAATTTGTTTGTCCATTCTCCAATCAGTGGGCAGCTATTTTATTTCCAATTCTTGTCTATCACAGAAAGTGCAGTTATAATAAATAGTTCAGGGATGTTTGGGAACTTTCTTCTCACTAGCAGTTTCCTTGTGGATATAAGCCCAGTAAGGGAATCTCTGGGTCAGAGAGTATAGACATTTTAGTCACTTTATTTGCCTAATTCCAAATTGCTCACCAAGATGATTGTGCCAATTCACAGCATCACCAGCAGTGTATTTTTAATGTGCCTGTCATCCCACAATCCCTCCAACATTTACTCTTGCCATTTGTTGTCATCTTTGCCAATAAAACCTATGAAATGTTTTGATGTGTGTTTCTCTTATTAGTTATTTAGAGCAGTTTTTCTAATGTGGTTGTGAATACTATGCAGATTTTCTTTTGAGCACTGTGTGTTCATATCCTTTAATGACTTACCTCTTGGGGAATTGCTGTTAGTTATATAACTATGTATGGAAAGAAATATTTATTAATTATTTCTATATCTTGGATACCAAATCCTTGGAGAAATTTTATACAAGTTTGTTTTTTCTCTTCAGTTGCTTCCCTTCTTATGCTAGATGCATTAATTTTGTTTATGCAGAAGCTTCATATAATGTTATCTCTCTTTTGTAAAGCAAGCTGTACTTTTATTTAGTTTCTGACTTTCCTTATATGGCAACAGCCAGTTCTGAAGTTGGGGAATGTGATATATTTCATTCTTGAGTTTTATAAGCTGTTGTCATATGACTCTAGTTTTAAGGGAAGAGTTAATTAATGCTAGCTGTTAGAAAATTACTTTTTGAAATGGGTCAAGGTGTGCCTCCTTTTGACTCCCATCAATGAATTCTGGATTTTCCCTCTGGAGCAGGACAGTCTGGGCTTTCTTCCTCTTCACTATGACTACCCTTTAAACATTAGAGCACAACTTTCATGTATCTTCCTTTGATCTTGTCTTAAACCATCCCCAGGTCTAGCTTGCATAGGCAAGCTGGGAAAAGATTAAAGAGACTGGGGTAATGGAAAAAATGATAGACTTGCAAGAAGATTGGAGTTCAGTAGCCTCCAGTACTTGGTAGCTGTGTGACCTTGGACAAGTCACTTAAACTTTGCCTCAGTTTCCTCATCTGTAAAATGAGAATCATAAGAGCACAAGGTTGTTGTCAGGATCATATAAGATGACATGTATGAAGTGTCTGCAAACCTTAAAGTCTTATATAAATATGCTATTAGTGGAAAGAACATCATACTGCCATATTGGGAATCATGATGACAGAACTCTAGTTCTAGTGGTGTCCCTAAGTAGTTCTATAATCTTGGCCTAGTTACTTGGCCTCTGGGCCTCAGTTTTCTCATCTGTAGAATGAATTCTTGGTCTCTTAGATATCTCTCCCACCCCCAACCCCCTTAGGATTCTAGGTCCTTTTCCTCTGTTTCTTTTCCCTGTCTAAAGAATCTAAGAAATACTCTCACATCAGATGAGTGACATCTCTTGAATCCACGAGCTTCTTCCAATGTTGCAAGGAAAGGGTTTGTGGGGATTCAGTGTGGTAGATGCCTTCTAGGATGTCAACCCTCAAAGCATTCTTAAGAGCTGTGTTTTTGGAACTTTTCTCAGCTGATCTCTTCTTTCCCCTTGAAAATAAAGAGTCCTGATTGTCTGCCTTCCTGTTTAAATCCCAGAACATAAAGTCAGTTTAGTCCTTAGCAGAGGAACTACCTTCAAGTCCAGGTGGAAGCTTATAAGCAAGGCTGCACACTTCCTCTGGGCCCCTCTGTCCAATCCATAATTTGCTGTCTTTTACCAGAACAGAAGATATCTCTACAGAGCTTCAGGGTATCTTTGTTAGATTTGAAAATATCCAACAAGGATATTTTGATTGCATCTTCAGATCTCACATTCTTCACACCACCCCCTTTCCTCTCAAGCCCATGAACCACCTTATATTTTCCTGGTGAGCTTTTATGGCAGCGTGTAGCAAGTGAAGGTCACCTTTGAGTGGATACATATCCTTTTTCCCCCTCCCCCCCATAGTGGTGCTGGATGTAGATACAGCCAGAGCAGGTTGTTGGGGCTGGATAAGAAGTGTTAGCCACTGGAAGTGTTAAGTAGATATGTCCATTTCTATGTCATTTTAAGACATGAAAAAAGTTCTGGGTTTTACCACATGGGAAAGGATTCTCCCCCCAAAATCCATAAATGAAATATGCTTGACTGTGCCTGAGAGATTATATTAATTTTGCTCAGTGAGTCATCTCAGAAAGTAAAGAGGCTCTGCATCAGACTTTTTCACTGTGAGAGTTCTCTTGCCCAGAAACTTCTCTGTTCAGAAGCAGACAGCTTATGTAGCCAGTAAAGTCAGTGTATCAGTTTGTCAATACATTAAACAACACATTTTGTCAGACCCTTTTGCCCTTGTGAATCAAAGAGTTGGAAAAGAAGGCATTGTTTGTGTCTGGGATACATAATATCAGGGATGGCATAGTGGAACTCAGAAGACTTGGGTTTAGGTCTTGACTCTGATGATTAGTGTGCGACTATAGACAGGCTATTTCCTTTCTATGACCCTTGCTCCTTTATCTGTACAATGGGGACCATAATACTTCTACTACCTACCTCAAGGTTTTTATAAAGAATTTGCTTTGGAGGCGACTAGGTGGTACAGTAAATAGAGCACGGGCCCTGGAGTCAGGAGGACCTGAGTTCAAATGTGGTCTCCGACACTTGACACTTACTAGCTGTGTGACCTTGGGCAAGTCACTTAGCCCTAATTGCCTTGCTTTCCCACTTCAAAAAAAAAAACCCCAAAATATTTAAGAGACTGAGAATTCATTTTACAGATGATTATATGCTTTGAAATTGGGGGGGGGAAACTATATAAATGTGAGCTCTCAGTATGATATCTGCAGGGCAAAGGAATTTTGTCCCACTAAATGTTTTTTGCAGATTTGGACACTGACTTATTTGTTAATATACTGTTAGTGATAAGACATTGAAGCTCAAAGAGATTGGTTATCTTGTTGTCTTAAGGTTATGCAGCCATTAAGTAATGGACCTAGGATTCAAACCCAGGTCTTAAGAATCCAGAGCCAGAGATTTTTTCAAATATCCTCAGGTTGCCTTTAGATGTAATCAACCTTTATTCAGAGAATCAGAAAGCCAGTTTCAAATGAAATGAAATTTTGAAATTCAAAAATTTCAAATTCATTTGAAATTTCATTCAAATGAATGAAAATGTTGGGGAAATTCACTTATCAGACAGCCTAGATGGATTTTGCTAGGTTGATACTTACATGAGCACCATAGGTCATTGGACCTCTGCTTAATGCCTTTCCAGCTTAATGAAATTGCTCTCCCCTAGAGTAGCCCCTGACAGTCTGGAGTCAGCATCTCCCACCCCCCACCCCCACTTGCGTTGTTTCATCTTCAACTCATAACCACCCCCACAAGTACATACTCTTTCTTTACAATTGAGAACTCATAATCACTGAGTATCTATACTTAGTGTCTCCCTTTAATTGTAAATCACAATTAGCTTTCCACCTGCCTATATATTTTTTTCCTGCTCAGATTCTTCCAACAAAAAACTTAACTCTCTACAGTTAGTTCTTCAGATAATTTAGCTATTGTTAGGAAGCACTAACAGCTGTACTTTGGAGACAGACCTTCATGCAGTAAAAAGTGACAGTTTGGCAAGCTTCCACTAGTTACTTATTTTATGCTAATGAGATTTAGAAATAGAAGAGGCCTTAAAGATTAGTAGTCCAGTTCCGTCATTCTTCAGATGACACGAAGCATGGAGGCCCAGAGACGTTTGAGTGTCCTGTTAAAAATCCTCCAGGTCAGAAGAAGCAAGGCCAGGATTCAAACTCAGGTGATAGGATCATAGATTAGAACTGGAAGGGAACTTGGAGGTCATTTAATCCAACCCATTCATTTTCTTTTTTTAAATTTTAATTTTTTTTTTTGATCAGCAAAAATCTGCCTTTTTTCCTTCTCTTCCTCCCAATTGACAAAAGAAAAAACCATGTTGAAGACTTGTATAGTCAAGCAAAACAAATTTCTCATTGTCTAAGAAATGCATGCATATATATATGTGTGTGTATACACATACACATGGGTATATGTCTCATTCTGCACTCTTAAATTGTTCACCTCTGTCAGAAGGTGGGGAGCATGTTTCATCATGTGTCCTCTGGAAACATGGTTGATCATTTTGATCAGAGTTCTTAAGTCTTTCGCTCTATAAATTGTTCTGGTTCTGATCACTCTGCATCAGTTCATACAATTCTTCCCATATTTCCCTAAAATAATTTGCTTCATCCTTTGCCACCTCATAAAGGGCAATAAACATTTTTATATATCCTTAGAGTTTGTTTTGATTAGGACTGATCCCCTACTTAATCTACCCTTCCTCTAATTCCCCCTTCTCTTTCCCTGTTGTGTGAAATGTATTTCTATTCTCAATTGTGTTTAGATATATTCTTGTCCAGTTCAGATGGCTATGAGTTCAAATGGCAGCCTTTCACCCCTCACCCGCCTTCCTTCTTGTTGTATAGACTTACATTTGCCCACCCTGATTATATGAGATATAATGAGGGAATATTACCCTAACCTTCCTTTTCGCCTTCTTCTGTCTTTTCATTCTTCTTTTAATATCAAGACATAACGGTATTGGGCTTTTGGTCTAATTAGATTCCTTGTATAATCCTTGATGATGATAGGGCTCATAATGCACAACTGTATCATCTCCTTACATTAAAATATAAGCAGTTTATCCTCATTTAGTCCCTCATGATTGTTCATTCATGTTTACCCTTTTATGTTTCTCTTAATTTCTGTGTTTGAACTTCAGGGTTTCTAAGAAACTGATATTTTCATCAGGACTGCTTGGAGGTCTTCTGTTTTATCAAAGGCCTATTTTTTGACCTGTATGATTATACTCAGTTTTGCTGGGTAAATTATTTTTTACTATAAAACTGTATCTTTTGCCTTCTAGGATCTCTTTCCACTCCTTCACAGTAGTGGCTGCTAAATCATGTGTGATTATGACCAGAGTTTCTCGGTACTTGAATTCTTTGTTTCTGGATGTTTGCAGTATTTTTTCTTTGACCTGAAAGCTCTGCCTATTATATTTCTGGAGATTTTCATTTTGGGGTTTCTTTTAGGAGGTGACTGGTACATCCTATCTAATTCCACGTTGTCCTCTGGTTGTACAAGGCCTGAGTAGTTTTCTTTTAAGCTTTCTCTAAATATGATGTCTAGGCTTTTTTTTGTTCTTTTGGTCATGGAATTCAGGTAGTCCAATGATTCTTAAGTTTTATTGTCCTTTATTTGTTTTCCAGGTCAGTCACTTTTGTTATGAGATACCTTACATTTTCTTGTATTTTTCCACTCCTTTACCTTTGTTTTAATATTTTTTGTCATTGGAGTCACATTTGTCATGGAGTCATTGGCTTCCCGTTGGTCCAATCTAAGTTTTAGGAAGTTTGTTGTTTAGGCAAGGTTTTGTACCAGCCTATTAATTCCCTTTCCAATTCTTTCTTGCTCAACTCTCATTTCTCTTCTAGTTATTTTTCCTCTTGTGCTCTCGTTTGGTTTATAAAAATAGTTTTTATTTCACCTCTTCCAGGAATTCTAGTTGAATTTGTACCAAGGCTGTGGTTTTCTTTGAAGCTTTGCTTGTAGATATTTTGGAGTCATTCTTGTCTTCTGGGTTTATGTCTTGAGCATCCCTGTCGCCATAATAGCTTCTCATGGTAAGCTTCTTTTTTGGTATGCTAATTTTTCTAGCTAGCTTCTTATCTTTGAACTTTGTGTTAGGGCCAGGCTCTGCACACTTGGAAGGAAGGTCAGAGATGTTCCTACTGCTGCTTTCTTGGGTTTATTGAGTGTTGTGTTATTTCAGGGTCTCAGAGACAGCTCAGGCGGGGGACCTGCAAGGTCTTAATGCCTCTAAAGTTGTCTGATCATTGCCGGCCTGGTCTGAGCCCTCCCAGTTCCTGACCTGACTTTGGGTCTGAGCAGCAGCAGATTGCTACTGACGCTCAGCCAGTTTGGAAACCCTGCAGGTTCCAAGTACAAAGCTACAGAATCCCCCTGGGTCTGGGATTCCTGCCCTGGTTATTCCTTTGCTGGCTTCAGACTCGGCTAGACATTGGAACTTAGAACCTGCTCTGCTCCTGGGAACTGAGCCACGTGATTTCTGCTCACTTCTGAACTTGTTCTTTTCTCCATATATAGCCCATAGGGATTGTTTCCTTTGATGGTGCTGTTGCTGGCACACATGCTCTCCTCCCTCTGTCCTGGTTTTGTCACCTGGTTCTGGAACTGGGTAGTGGGTGACACAACTTCCAGATGGCCCCTGTTCCTGCCCTTTGTGCCCTGATATGAATCTGAGGCTTCCTCTTACCCTGGTACCCACTCTTTCCTTTGTACCTGAGTGCTCTGTGCACTGTCTCCCTATGCCAACTCATGCTAGGAAAATGTGGTTTTCTCTGTGGTTTTCTTTCTTGTATTTTTCCATCAGACTTCCAACAGTCGGGTGCATTTTCTAGATCTCTTTGGAGAGTTGGGTTTTTTTTGGGGGGGGGCGGGAAGGGAAGGTCCTGAGGTGGGAGAGGGAGCCTGATGTACTTCTTCCTCCTACTTCACTATTATGGCTCCACCTCCAGCCCATTCATTTTACAGATGAGGAAGTCGAAGCGCAGAGAGATGAAGTGACTTGCCTAGGGTTACAGGGATGGTCAGTGGGCAAGCTAGGATTTGAACCCAAGTCTTTTAAGTCTAGCTTGAGAATTTTTCCTGGTGTGTCACACTGGAAGCCATCTTTCCCTTGGAAGATGAAGTCACATGCCCATCTCAGTGTCAGATTCCTTCATATACTCATGTTGCTGAGTTTCAGGGGGGCAAGAACCATGTTCCCACATCCCCACTGCTGTTGCTCTTGTATAAACCACACACTCCTCCCCACACACACACACACACCCCTAACCTCTGCCTGTGTTTAATCAGCACTCTCCAAGTTTTGGTGGATCCTCTTCACAGTGGGATGCCCTCAAATATTTTCCAACCTGGGCTTCAGATGTTGGAGAAATAGCCTAATTCCATTTGGGTGAATTTGAATCAGCTTCTACTTTGACCTCTGGGCTACTAGCCTATGCCTACCCCAGCTGGGATACTTTCTTTTCTTCCCAGAGTCCAGTACTAGATCAAGAATGGGTTTCTAAAATGATTTTTATTTAGATAGAGTATAAAATATTTACTTGAGTAAGATAAGATTAAAGAAAACAAAATGAAACAATTCAGAGAATAGACTTGTACAGTGATAGAAGCATAGGAATTGTATACCCCAGATATACTTTATCAGGCCATTAACAGTTGCCATGACTTTCTGGGATAAAGAGACAGCAGCATCGGGTAGTGAAAAGAATGCTGGATTTGACATTTGAGGACCTAGGTTCTAGTCCTGGCTCTGCCACTTACTGCCTGGGTGACTTTGGGCAAGTTGATTATCATTTCTTTATCAGTAGGATGAAGAATTTAGACTAGGTCATCTTCTAGCTCTAGATCTTTGATCAATATCCTCCTCTCCCAACCTAGCCATTCCCTGTGCTGGCCATGTGGTCCTACTACCTAACTTGAGAGGAAAAAACCCAGCTTCTTCCCAGGCATGCCAAGCCCCAACCCTGACTCTGCTTTTTGAACTAGTGCCTTCCTCATTCCTCTTTTCAGTTTACAAGCTAGTACATACTTCCTCCTCCGTTTCCCCATACTTTGCATGCTTCACCCGGATTGACTGTCTATTAGCTCTTACCTCCTGCCCTCTGCCCCAGTTAGTCAGAGGATTGTAGTAGTGGGCTTCTTTTATCAGACTGTGACTTCTTTGGTGTAAAGAGCTTCCCTCTGCTGTAGTCTTAGGAGGGTGCCTAGACTCACTGAGAAGTTAATTGTCCTACCTAGAGCCACAGTCTGTGTGTTTCAGAGCCGCAGACATGAGACCATCATGCCTTTGTACAAGAGTGATAGAGAGCCATGGGAACAATCTCACCAATCCCGAGGAACAGTCATGGTATAATCTTTGGCAAGTAACTTAGCCTCTCTGGGTCTCAGTTTCCTCATCTTTTTCCCCTCATAAAGAAAGGCTAGACCAGGTCATTCAGTAAGTGTTATTATTAAGCACCTACTAGGGGGCAGGTACCATTACAAGTTAAACCCCAGATAGACAAAGAAGGTGGTTTGTAACAGTCCTTTCAGATCTAAATCTCTTGATTCATTGATTTTCACCTCAAGTAGCAGTTTTAGATTCCATACAGTACTAGATTCCTGGGACATTGAACCAGTTTTGCCACTAGTCACTTGGCTGTAGAGAGCACACATCTGTTTTGGATGAGTGCCCTGCAGTAAAGATGGTTAATTTTGCTTAATTTGATTCCTGGTGCATATACCTTGCAGAGAGAATAGGTAGGCTGCAAAATTTGTTTGAACTGGCAGAAATATTCATTCTTGCAAGACTGAACCAGTCTCCACCACCCTTCCTTCTGTTCAGGAACATGATATTTTTTAATACTACTCTGCACAGTAGCCTCCTGTATTTCTATGAAGCACTAGGGTCCCCCAGCAAGTGAAAGCCAGGTGGTAATTTGACCTGCCATCCTCTTCTGAAAAGACCCAGTGGAAATGGAGTAGATGTATTCATACGAATCCAGAGTTTGAAGTTGGGTGCAAAGCATTTTTTGCAGGCAAGTAATATTGTCTGTGGAAAGTGTCTCTTTCCTCTTTGGCACACTGGTGACATTTCCCCTAACGGACTCCCCCTCGTGTCATTTTTGAGAATCCTGCTTGCATTTTTAATGCTTGCTAATAATCTGGGTAATATTTCATTTCTGAAAGTAGTCAAAATGGAAAAGCACAGTATGGAAGCCACTTAGTGCTGTGGGTGGGTACTCAGGCTTTCACCTGGGAACAGCCATCAGTGCTTAATAGACCAATTGTTCAATATAAAGTGCCTCCCTGACAGAGGAAATCATTCTCTATGCCTCTTGCCTAGTCTCAGCTTCCTTCGACCCTCTTTTCTCTAGCTCTACTGGCTATTGAATTATTCTTGGTTCCTTTTCCCCATTTAGGAGGAATGGAGCCATTGGTTGTGATGACAATATCTTGGTTTTGTCAAATCAATTTATTCCTTAACTGTACCAAGATGCATATATATTAGTGAGAATCTGTAGGGGAGAAATGGAGTTTAGTCTTGTATCAGAGATCTTATAATTGAGTGATATATTTGAATTCCTCACCAATCCTCATTTCTTTGACGACAAGAAGAGGGAATTTACAGCTCCATGTAGTTATATGTGTGGGTCATATTCTTGGTTATAGTTTGGGTTTTGTTTTTTTTTTAAGTATTTAAAGCCCAAAGTGCTAAAGATCTTTCAGAGGGACCTTTTTTTTTCCCCTTAAAGAAAATATTTACAGTTGTATTGAAACTCATGGCCATAGTGAATACGAAATATGTTTTGTGAGTGCAGCAACCCTTGTCTTCTTCCTCCAGAGCTTTCTGACTGCCTGGATGGTCACATGAAAGAATTAGAATCGTTCTGCTTAGCCCAAGAGGGAAAAACTAGGACCAGTGGATACAGATTGAAGAAAGTAGATTTTGGTTTTATGTAAGGCAACTTAGTTTTCCTTTTTATTAGTCAATAAACATTTATTAAGTGCCTGCTATTTGCCAAGCCCTGTGCTAAGCACTGAAGATACAAAGAAAGGGATAAGACGATCCCTGCCCTCAAGGAGCTCACAATCTAATGGGGGGAGACTACACATAAGAGGGAGCTGAAAAAGAGCAGGAAGAGGAGGGTGCCCAGCTTGGGGGCATGGTGAAGTCATGCTAGCTGGATGGGAAGTGATCAGAGGAAGTGTGAGTCATGGAGTTGATTTCATCTTGCAGGAAGTTGAATTTGTGGAGATCATGAAGTCCAGGAAAGTAGCTAGTGGGAAGCACTGAGCTGAATGCTCTGGGCACCCTCCATTTAAGGAGAGCCTGGGAAGAGCTCTCCAATGTCCACCCTCCACTTTCTCCAGTCAGAGGGGCCTGGAGGGAGAGGAGGCAAGGGTTTCTGAGGAGGTGTGAGTTTCAGAGTTGATTTAATCTTAGAAAATTATAATTATTATGAATTTGACAAACATCAATAGAGATAACCATTTTCCTGTACACAGAAAAGAGAAAAAGGGAAGCAGAAGCTGTAAATCCCTTTTTCTTTTTCTGTATTTCAGACTTAACCTGGTTAGGTTACCTAGCGTTTCTATGCCCCTTCTAAATTTCTGTTCAGTTTTAAAATGATTCATCAGCACTATTTTCTTTTAGCACTATAGTACACACCTCCTCCCATTACTCTCCTCTACCAAAAATAAAATTCTCCTGTAAAAAATATGCAAAATTTCATAGAACAGATCCACATATTAGCTGTTTGTTTCCTTTAAAAAATCTTTTTCCTCAATTATATGTAAAAATAATGTTAATATTCTTTTCAAAAAATTTTTGAGTTCCAAATTCTCTCTCCCTTTCTCCCTGCCCCCCTTCTTGAGAAGGCAAGCAATTTGTTATGGATTATACATGTGCAGTCATGCAAAACACATTTTGATATTAGCCATGTTGCAAAAGAAAACAGAAAAAGAAAAATAAAGATTAAAAAATATCTTTTGTTCTGTATTCAGACTCTTATTAGTTCATCTTAAGTTCTCCAGAATTGTCTTGGATTATTGTATTGCTGAGAATAGCTAAGTCATTTACAGTTGATCATTGTATAATAATGTTGTTACTGTGCACACTGTTATCCTGGTTCTTCTCACTTCATTTTGTATCAGTTCATATAACTCTTCCCAGGTTTTTCTGAAACCACCCTGCTCATCAGTAATATTCCATCACAATCATACACCAAAACTTGTTCAGCCATTCCCCAATTGATAGGCATCCCTTCAATTTCCAGTGTTTTCGTATATATAGATCCTTTTCCTTTTTTTTCTTTTAAATTTTTTGGAACACAGATCTAGTAGTGGTATTGCTGGGTCAAAGAGTATGCACAGTTTTATAATTCTTCAGGTATAGTTTGAAATTGCTCTCCAGAATGGTTGGATAAGTTCACAACTCCACCAGCAGTGCATTAGTGTCCCACTTTTTCCACATCCTCTCCAACATTTAGCATTTTCATTTTCTGTCATGTTAGCCAGTCTGATGGTGCCTCAGAATTGTTTTAATTTGCATTTCTCTAATCAAATAGTAATTTAGATTTTTTTATTCATGAGTATAGAGAGCTTTGGTTTCTTCTGAAAATTGTATCCTTTCCCCATTTATTAATTGGGGAATGACTCATTCTTATAAATTTGATTTGGTTCACTATATATTTGAGAAATGAGGAACTTTATTTGAGAAACTTGCTGTAAAATTTTTTTTCCCAGTTTTTCTGCTTTCCTCCTAATCTTGGCTGCATTGGGGTTTTTTTGTTCAAAATCTTTTTGATTTAATGTGATCAAAAATATAGATTTTTATATCCTGTAATGTTTCCTATCTTGTTTTGTCATAGGTTCTTCCCTTATCCATAGATCTGGTAGGCAAAATTGCCCATGCTTCTCTGGTGTGCTTGTAATCACCCTTTATGTTTAAATCATAATTTCCTATAAAGTAAGATAGATTTCTATATCCAACTGAGTGGGCATTTTATTCCTTCTTTGAGCCAGTTCTGATGAGAGTAAAGTTCAAGCATTGCCCACCACCCCTCATTTTCTCTTCACTGTAAAAGTTCTTCCTTTTGCACTTCTTTTGTGAGAGGTAATTTTTCCCATTCTGCCCTGCTTTCTTACCCTTTAATTTCATTTTTTCTTAGATAATCATCCCATCATAGTCAGCTCCCACCTGTGCATTCTGTCTATGTATCTATCTACCCTAATATTGATAAATTTCTTAGGAGTTATAAGTATCATCTTTCCATCTAGGAATGTAAACAGTTTAACCCTATTGAATCTATTATGATTTCTCTTTACCTTTTTATGTTTTGAGTTTTGTATTTGAAAGTCAGATTTCCTATTCAGCTCGGGTCTTTTCACATCAGGAATGCTTGAAAGTCCTCTATTTCATTAAATGTCAATTCCCATCTCCGCCCCCCCTCCAAAGGATTACACTCAGTTTTGCTGGGTAGGTGATTCTTGGTTGTAATCTTAGCACCTTTGCCTTCCAGAATAACATATTCCAAGCCCTCCAATCCTTTAATGTAGAACAGCAGTTCTCAGCCTGTGGGTTATGTTCAGTTTGTAACAATGAAAATACATCCTGCATATCAGATTCATAACAGTAGCAAAGTTAGAGTTATGAAGTAGCAATGAAAATAATTTTATGGTTGGGGGTCACCACAACATGAGGAACTGTATTAAAGGGTCATGACATTAGGAAGGTTGAGAACCACTGATGTAGAAGCAGCTAAATCATGTATTATACTGACTGACACTCCATGGCTGCTTGCAGTCTTTTTTCTTTGATGCGGGAGCTCAAGAATTTGGCATATACCTGGGAGTTTTCATTTTGGGATCTCTCTTTCAGGAGGTGATTGGTGTATTCCTTCTGTTTCTATTTTAATCCTTGGTTCTAGGATATCAGGGCAGTTTTGCTTGATAATGTCTTGAAATAAGATATCTAGACTTTTTTTTAATCATGATTTTCAGGTGGTCTAATAATTTTAAAATTAGTTCTTCTTGATCTGTTTTCCAGGTTAGTTTTTCCAATGAGATATTTTACATATTCTTGTATTTTTTTTATTCTTTTAATTTTGTTTTATTGTTTCTTAATGTCTCCTGAAGTCATTAGCTTCCATTTGCCTAATTCTAATTTTTAAGGAATTATTTTTTTCAGGGAGCTTTTGTACCTCTCTTTCCATTTGGCCAATTCTGTTTTTAAGGTGTTGTTTTCTTCAGTATTTGTGTGTGTGTATGTGTGTGTGTTGTGTGTGTGTATGCCTCTTTTACCAAAGTGTTGATTCTTTTCATGTTTTTCTTGCATCATCATCATTTCTTTTCTCAATTTTCCCTCTGCCTCTCTATTTGATTTTTAAAGACCTTTTTGAGCTCTTCCCAGAAATTATTTTTGAGCTTGCATAAAATCGACTCTTTTTTTAGCCTTTATGTGTAGATGTTTTGACTTTGTTGTCTTCTTCTAAGTTATAGTAACTTTCTGTGTTCAGGTTCTTAGCCACTCTGGAGCCTTCCTTTAGAGCCATCATATGCTTGCCTTGAATTCATAGCATTGTTCAAAATGAGACCCAACAGGAAACTAGAAAGCAGTTGGGCAAAAAATAATTTAGGGGGGCGAAGCCAAGATGGTGGCATAGGAGCAGCAACATATCGCACCTCTCACATAACCACCCCAAAATATCTGTAAAATATGACTCTAAACTAATCCTAGAACTCCAACATGCACACAAATATACTTTCCGCTAAAGTCAACTTGGCTATGAGGAACCATATCAGCACTGCAAACCGAAACCAGCCTGGTCTGAAGCCCTGGCTGAGCCCTGGGGACGGCTGGACGAGAGGAGCCTCGGGTGAGCAGATTAGCAGCAGCTGTGGCAGTGTTCAGAACTAGGTCAGTGGGACTTGCGAGGTCTTGGGAGAAAAGCAGTCCGGCCGAAATGCCTGCAGGGCGAGAAAGCAAAAGGCAGAGGTTTTGCACCCGCCTCCACATTGTAGCTTCTGCGCCCTCAGCCTGTAGACTGCAGGGGGACTAAGTGATCGTTCAGAGGCCAAGTGCTCTCACGTTGAGCAGCCTGGATCCAGATCGCGGTCTTGGGCTTTGGTCCTGTGAGTCTTCATTATCTGGTGAGCCGGAAGTGGGAAAGGGACCCAGCACCTTCCTGAGAGCTACGGCAGCCAGGAGGACCCCAGTGATTTGGGACAGAGCTTTCCCTTCTGGAAGCAGAGCCCCACAGAGATTTAAAAAAAAAATCATGGACTGACCAACCATGAGTAAGAATAAGCATAAGAAGCAGGGTAAGAACAGCAACCATACCCTAGATTCCTTCTTTGAAGAAAAGAAGGACCAAGGCAGAGAGCTGCGGGACAGCACAGCCAGAGCTCCTTCACCAGGGGCTTCCAATAAACATGAAGATTGCCTTAAAGCTAGAGATGAACTAAAGAAGGATTTTGAAAACCAAATAAGAGAAGTGGAAGAAAAATTGG